>LR738715.1:344300028-344365604 GCA_902687465.1 Secale cereale
GTTAATCATAAGTAGGATGTTTGATCAAGTAATAACAACACCTAAGCACCGGTCCACCCACATATCAATTTATCAAAGTAGCGAACACGAATTGAACCAACATGATGAAAGTGACGAGATAAAAATTCATGTGTACCCTCAAGAACGCTTTGCTTATTATAAGAGACCGTTTTGGCCTGTTCTTTGCCTCAAAAGGATTGGGCTATCTTGCTGCATACTTGCTACTATTATCGTTACTTGCTCGTTACAAAGTTATCTTGCTATCAAACTACTCTGCTACTTACAATTTCAACACTTGCATACATTACCTTATTGAGAAACACTTGTCATTGCCTTCTGCTCCTCGTTGGGTTCGACACTCTTACTTATCGAAAAGAGCTACAATTGATCCCCTATACTTGTGGGTCATCAGATAGGTGTAACTATCACACACGCTCTGCCTTGGTTAATGATAACCCACAAGTGTAGGGGATCAGTTGTAGCCTCTTTCGATAAGTAAGAGTGTCGAACCCAACGAGGAGCTAAAGGTAGAACAAATATTCCCTCAAGTTCTATCGACCACGGATACAACTCTACGCACGCTTAACGTTTACTTTACCTAGAACAAGTATGAAACTAAAAGTACTTTGTAGTTTTTGTGGGATAGGTTTGCAAGAATATAAAGAGCAAATAAATATAAACTAGGGTCTGTTAGGTAAATAAGCAATAAAGTTAGTATAGGGAGTGTGGAAAAGTGGTGATAGGAGTTGCGAAATTGTCCCTAAGCAATTGACTACGTTACTAGACCGATAGCAAGTTTTATGTGGGAGAGGCCATTGCTAGCATCTCATCCCTGACTTGGAATTCTATGCACTTATGATTGGAACTATTAGCAAGTATCCACAACTACTAACGTTCGTTAAGGTAAAACCCAACCATAGCATTATGATATATTGGCCCCCCTTCAATCCCGTATGCATCAATTTCTACGCTAGGTTGAAGCTTCTGTCACTCTTGCCCTCCAATACATAGTCCTATCAACATACAGCTAACCCTATGGTGTGATCCACGTGCGCGCTCATATGATGGGAACCAAAGGACAACAACATAACCACAAGCAAATTAAATCAATCATAGCAATTCACCAATCATCGATGGGACAACGAAAATCTACTCAGACATCATAGGATGGCAACACATCATTGGATAATAATATGAAGCATAAAGCACCACGTTTAAGTAGAGGGTACAACAGGTTGCGGAAGAGCGGACCGATGTAGATAGATGGGGGAAGGTGATGGAGATGTTGGTGAAGATGACGGAGGTGTTGATGTAGATCGCCGTCACACGATGATGGCCCCGGTGGCACTCCGGCGCCATCGGAAAGCGAGGGGGAGAGAGCCCCCCTCCTCCTCCTTCTTCTTCTTCCTTGACCATCTCCCTAGATGGGAGAAGGGTTTCCCCTTTGGTCCATGGCCTCTATGGTGGCGAAGGGACAAGAGCCCCTCCGAGATTGGATCTGTGTCTTTGTCTCTCTCTGTTTCTGTGTTATCATATTCTGGCCTTTCACCGTTTCTTATATTCCCGGAGATCCGTAACTCCGATTGGGCTGAATTTTCGACACGATTTTTATCCGGATATTAGCTTTCTTGCGGCGGAAGAAGGGCACCAACTGCCTTACAGAGTGGCCACGAGGGCCCAGGGTGCGCCTGCCCCCTGGGCACGCCCCTCACCCTCGTGGGCCACTCGGGCATCGTCTCACGTTGATTCCACTTCCCAAAATTCACATATATTCCAAAAAAAATATCCGTCCGTTTTTACCCCGTTTGGACTCCGTTTGATATGGATATTCTGCGGAACAAAAAACATGCAACAAATAGGAACTTGCACTGGGCACTGGATCAATATGTTAGTCCCAAAAATAGTATAAAAAGTTGCCAAAAGTATATGAAAGATGTAGAGTATTGGCATGGAACAATAAAAAATTATAGATACGCCGGAGACGTATCAACATCCCCAAGTTTAATTCCCGCTCGTCCTCGAGTAGGTAAATGATAAAAAAGATAATTTTTGATGTGGAATGCTACCTAACATAATCTTGATCATGTAATCTAATCATGACATGAATATTAAGACACGAGTGATTCAAAGCAATAGTCTATCATTTGACATTAAGACAATAAGACTTCAAGCATACTAATAAAGCAATCATGTCTTTTCAAAATAACTTGGCCAAAGAAGGTTATCCGTACAAAATAATATGGTCCGGTTATGCTCCATCTTCACCACACAAAGTATTTAAATCATGCAAAACCCCGGTTTTAGCCAAGCAATTGTTTCATACTTTAGTACTCTCAAACTTTTTCAACTTTCACGCAATACATGAGCGTGAGCCATGGACATAGCACTACGGGTGGAATAGAAGGTGGTGATAGACAAAAGGAGGGAGAAAGTCTCACATTAACTAGGCAAATCAATGGACTATGGAGATGTCCATCAATCGATATCAATGTGAGTGAGTAGGGATTGCCATGTAACAGATGCACTAGAGCTATAAGTGTATGAAAGCTCAAAAAGAAAACTAGTGGGTGTGCATCAACTTGCTTGCTCATGAAGACCTAGGGCATTTGAGGAAGCCCGTCGTTGGAATATACAAGCCAAGTTCTATAATGAAAATTCCCACTAGTATATGAAAATGACAACATAGGAGACTCTCTATCATGAAGAACATGGTGCTATGATGAAGCACAAGTGTGGTAAAAGGATAGTAACATTGTCCCTTCTCTCTTTTTTCTCTCATTTTTTCTCATTTTTATTTATGTTGGGCTCTTTGGCCTCCTTTTTTGGGCTTCATTGGCCTATTTTATTTTTTATAACCTCACATGGGACAATGTTCTAACAATGATGATCATCACACTTTTATTTACTTACAACTCGATACTAGAACAAAAATACGACTCTATATGAATGCCTCCGGTGGTGTACCGGGATGTGCATTGATCTAGCATAGCAATGAAATCAAAAACGGCAAGCCATGAAAACATCATGCTAGCTATCTTACGATCATGCAAGGCAATATGACAATGATGGTGCGTGTCATAATAAACTGAACGGTGGAGTTACATGGCAATATATCTCAGATGGCTATGGAAATGCCATAATAGGTAGGTATGGTGGCTGTTTTGAGGAAGGCTATAATGTGGTTTGATGCACCGACAAAAAATGCGCGGTACTAGAGTGGCTAGCAAGGTGGAAGGGTGAGAGTGCGTATAATCCATGGACTCAACATTAGTCATAAAGAAGTCACATACTTATTGCAAAAATTTATTAGCCATCGAAACAAAGTACTACACTCATTCTCCTAGGGGAAGGGTTGGTAGGAGTTAACCATTGCGCGATCCCGACCTCCACACAAAGGATGACAATCAAAAAATAAATCATGTTCCGACTTCATCACATAACGGTTCACCTTACGTGCATGCTTCGGGAATCACAAACCTCAACACAAGTATTTCTACAATCCACAACTACCCACTAGCATGACTCTAATATCACCATCTTTATATCGCAAAACTATTGCAAGGAATCAAACATATCATATTCAGCGATCTACAAGTTTATGTAGGATTTTATGACTAACCATGTGAATGACCAATTCATGTCAACTGTCTAAATAGATATAAGTGAAGCAAGAGAGTTTTAATTCTTTCTACAAAAGATATGCCCACACTCTAACAAATATAAGTGAAGCAAAAGAGCATTCTACAAATGGCGGTTTTCTATGTGAGGAGAAACAGGCAATCCAAACTTCAAATGATATAGGTGAAGCACATGAAGCATTCTATAAAGCCATACTCAAAAGATATAAGTGAAGTGCAAAGAGCATTATATAAATCAACAAAGGACTATCTCATACCAGCATGTTGCATTTATTAAAATAAAAATAAAAAGCACACGACACCCCAAGAGTTTACGCATATCATGTGAATGAAACGAATCTGTAAACATACCGATACTTGTTGAAGAAAGATGGGATGGGATGCCTTCCGAGGCATCCCCAAGCTTAGATACTTGAGTCTCCTTGAATATTTACTTGGGGTGCCTTGGGAATCCCCAAGCTTGAGCTCTTGCCTCTCCTCCTTCTTCTCACATCGAGACCTCCTCGATCTTCGAACACTTCATCCACACAAAACTTAACTGAACTTTTAGTGGCGGGGTTAGTGCATATGATCAATGAAATCCCATCATTTACTGCTCTAACATTATTGTATAATTATGAAAAAACATTACCCACTGTATGCTATCACAATTCTATGGCCCCAAGTCAAGGAGGCTTCAACAAGAATTCAAACATATGCAAATAACGAAGCTATAACAGCAATCTATGAAAACAGGACAGTCTATAGTAATATGAACATTAACCATACTCCTGTAACCCTAAAAAATATGGAAAAAATAGGAAAAATAAAAAATTTATATAGCAACACTTTGCAAAAAGTTTCAGATCCTTTCGACGTTCCAGTAAAAAAATGTTAAATCGCGCACTACAGCCAAAGTTTCTGTTTTTGCACCACACAAACCAACAAGCAGTTTAATCATCCTAAAGGAAACTCTTGGCACATTATTTTTATAATACAATGGAATTGTACAAGGGTATAATTATTTTTTTTGAAAAGTTTCTGTAATTCAAGATTTGCAAAGTTTCCATGGGCATGAACAAAGTTCAAGGAGCTCCCCCATTTCAACGGTGCTTGTCCTTCTTACTTTCACTTTTCTTTTTGAATTTTTTTAGGTTCCCCTCTTTATTTTTTTGTTTTTAAACTTTATAAAAGCACACGATAGAAATAAATGACTCTCTAAAACTTCCGGGTTGTCTCCCTGACATCGCTTTCTTTAAAGCCATTAAGCTAGGCATATAGTGCTGAAGTAATGGATCCACCCGGATCCCAAGGTATATCAAAGACAATTTTAATTAGCAATGCTTTGGCATTTAGTAGTGAGCACAAAGTGATATGTGTCATGCAAGAACGAAGTCTAACTCTCTTCCTATGCATATGCATGTCATACAAGAACAATTCATGCACATCAAGTAAAGGCCAATGCATAGTATAAGCAGTTTCTTGCAATTTTATCGTGTTGGAAACATAGAGAGGCGGAGATGTAGTTCCTATCTCATAATAATTGCAAATAGGAGCAGCAAGCACATGCATATTATATTCATCAAAAACATCATTTGCAATGGAAAAAGGCAATGCAAATAGGAGCAGCAAGCACATGCATATTATATTCATCAAAAACATCATTTGCAATGGAAAAAGGCAACCCATCAATATAATCCTTAATAAGCGCAAACTTCTTTGATATAGTGTAGTTTGGAGAATTCAAAAAGATAATAGGACTACCATGTGTGGGTGCAATAGCAACTATCGCATGTTTAACATAAGGAACTATAGCAAGTTCATCTCCATAAGCATAATTCATATTGGCATCTTGGCCACAATCATAGCAAGCATCATCAAAAAGGGATATTTCAAAAGAATCAACGGGATCATAACAATCATCATAGCATTCATCCTTCGGTAGGCATGAAGGGAACTTAAACAATGTATGGGATAAAGAGTTACTCTCATTAGAAGGTGGGCACGGGTGATCAATCCGCTCTTCCTCCTTTTGTTCTTCGCCCTCCTCCTCATCTTTTTCATCCAATGAGCTCACAATGTCATTAATTTCTTCTTCCATAGACTACTGCAAAATATTAGTCTCTTCTTGGATAGCGGAGGAGTCCTCAATATATGGTTTAACATAGGCATTAGAAGCATAATTATCATAACAATATTTAAATATGGCAAAATTTTCAGATTTGTAAAGAATAGCATAATACTTTTCAATCAAAGAAGCAATTTCATAAGCATCCTTAAAAGCAACAAATTCTTCAATTTGTTGAACATCATAGTAACAATAAACACCCTTAGCATACGAAGATACAATTCCATTATCACTAAACTCACATTGGTAGGGAAGGTGTTTCTTAGGGTCTTCAGAACAACAAGTAAAATCATATATTTCACATAAATTCCAAGCATAGCATTGCAAACGATGAATTTGATCCAGTAAAAGTTTCCCTTCTTGAGATAAGCGGTGTCGCACATAACAAGCATGCTCATCTAAAGATTTGCCCTCAACTAAGCTAGTTGGGGTTTCAGCACAAGCACATAGGGATCAAAGATGATCCAAGTAAAAAGCTTCAGGAGTGTGATAGATTTTGAGTGGTTCTTCAACCATTGGTTCAACAGGTACCACTATTTTTTTTGGTATTTTGCGTTTCCTACCCATAACTAAAGATAGAAAACAACTTAGAACAGCAAATAAAATCTACTTAGTGATAAAGCAAACAAGCACACACGAGAATATTCACCCCACGCTATTGCTCCCTGGCAACGGCGCCAGAAAAAGGTCTTGATAACCCACAAGTGTAGGGGATCAGTTGTAGCCTCTTTCGACAAGTAAGAGTGTCGAACCCAATGAGGAGCTAAAGGTAGAACAAATATTCCCTCAAGTTCTATCGACCACCGATACAACTCTACGCACGCTTAACGTTTACTTTACCTAGAAAAAGTATGAAACTAGAAGTACTTTGTAGTTTTTGTGGGATAGGTTTGCAAGAATATAAAGAGAACGTAAATATAAACTAGGGGCTGTTAGGTAAAGAAGCAATAAAGTTAGTACAGGGAGTGTGGAAAAGTGGTGGTAGGAGCTGCGAAATTGTCCCTAAGCATTTGACTACGTTACTAGACTGATAGCAAGTTTTATGCCGGAGTGGGCACTGCTAGCATGTCATCCCTGACTTGGAATTCTTTGCACTTATGATTGGAACTATTAGCAAGCATCCACAACTACTAACATTCATTAAGGTAAAACCCAACCATAGCATTACGATATATTGGCCCCCCTTCATTTCCGTATGCATCAATTTCTACGCTAGGTTGAAGCTTCTGTCACTCTTGCCATCCAATACGTAGTCTTATCAACATACAACTAACCCTATGGTGTGATCCACGCGCGCGCTCATATGATGGGCACCAAAGGACAGCAACGTAACCACAAGCAAATTAATCAATCATAGCAATTCACCAATCACCGATGGGACAACGAAAATCTACTCAGACATCATAGGATGGCAACACATCATTGGATAATAATATGAAGCATAAAGCACCATGTTCAAGTAGAGGGTACAGCGGGTTGCAGGAGAGTGGACCCTTGTAGATAGATGGGGGAAGGTGATGGAGATATTGGTGAAGATGACGGAGGTGTTGGTGTAGATCGCCGTCACACGATGATGGCCCCGGTGGCACTCCGGCGCCACCAGAAGCGAGGGGGAGAGAGCCCCCCTTCTTCTTCTTATTATTCCTTGACCTTCTCCCTAGATGGGAGAAGGGTTTCCCCTCTGGTCCTTGGCCTCTATGGCGGCAGAGAGGCGAGAGCCCCTCCGAGATTGGATCTGTCTCCCTATCTCTCTCTGTTTCTGCATTATCAGATTCTAGCCTTTCACTGTTTCTTATATTCTCGGATATCCGTAAGTCCGATTGGGCTGAATTTTGGACACGATTTTATACGGATATTAGCTTTCTTGCGGCGAAGGAAGGGCACCAACCGCCTTACGGAGTGTCCACGAGGGCCCAGGGCATGCTTCTCACCCTCGTGGGCCACCTGGGCATCGTCTCATGTTGATTCCAGTTCCCAAAATTCACATATATTCCAAAAACAATCTCCGTCCGTTTTTATCCCATTTGGACTCTGTTTAATATGGATATTCTGCGAAACAAAAACATGCAACAAACAGGAACTGGCACTGGGCTATCCATCACAAGATTTGATGAAGAAAACTGTGTGGCATTGGGCTATCCATCACAAGCATTTTTACTGCTAGAACCGTTTGCAAAGTTCTAGCAGGTTTATTAGTTTACAATTAATAATTCCAGTATTATGCAAATTCACATTTCATATCGAACAGTGATGGGCCTCGAACCCCTCGTTGGTTACCCCAAGTGGAAGGTGTAAGATGCAGTAAGTAGAAGTGTTTTCCCCTAGCAAAGATGCCAAGGATCGAATCCCCAGAGACTCCTAGGTTCAACAAGTAGGTGTCAATTGCTAACGGCGCAATTAGCAATCAACGTGGACCTGCACACAGATACAAATAACTTTTCTCCCAACGAGTACAGAGAGGTTGTCAATCTCTCCGTCCTTGTAGTTCACAAAGGGTTAAAAGCAATATGATAGTAGTGATAGATAGTGTTTTGCAATAGTAAGTAAAATAGCGAAAAGTAAATAGTGGATGTGATCAATGATGGTAATATGGACCGGAGTCTCATGATGTTCACTAGTGATGTCTCTCTCCCAAAAGACGATAAAACAGCTATGTGAGGTAAACAAATTACAGCTGGGCAATTGACAGGACCACGAACGCAAACCAATGCTGATTACATTGCAAGAAAGGTTGAGGTTCAAAGCATGGGCGGTGTGCCAAAGTAAGTAGACCGAAATCCATCAATATCTACTACTAATCATCCACCTTGAGATATCTATCCAGAACATCTCGCTGGTATTAAGTTGCGAGTCCCACCCATAGTGTAAACTCAATGCAACAGACAACTGCATTAAAAGAACTTTGCGTAAAGTAAACAATCCTTGCACCCGCGGGCACAAGCACCGTTGTTTTCCCCCTTGTGGCAACAGCACATCCCCTAGACTCATGTTTCTGTCACTCAAGCTAGTCATCGAGGGGCATGAACCCACAATCGAGCATAACGTTCCCTCTTGGAGTCACTACCTATTACTCGGCCAAAGCAATAAATAACAACGGAGAACATGCAAGAATTACTTATGAACTAAAATATAAAAGAGGTGAATCAAATATATTACTCAAGATCAATCTGAACATAATCTCATAATCCATCGGATCCCATCAAACTCAACATAGCAACAGCATAAGGATTACATAGGTGCCTCGATCATGTAGGGCAGCTCACGAGGACTAATTAGTGAAGCACAAGAACGGGAGGAGAACATCACATAGCTACTGGTCATGGACTCATGGTCCAAGGGAGACTACTCACGAGTCATCCGGGAGGCGTCCATGGTGGTGGAGAAGCTCCCGGTGGTGATCCTCCCCTCCGGCAGGGTGCCGGGAAGAGTTCTCCTGGTGCTCCCGATCTTGGAAGCGGCGGCGGCGGCGGAACAGAGATGGGATCGCGAAAAGAAGTCTTGTTTCAAGGGTTATGGGGGACCCTTTAAATATCTGCCAAAGTAGGGCACCGGGGGGCTCTCGGGGGGCCGAGGCGCCTCCCCCCCCCCCGGCGCGGCCCGGGGGGGGGGGCCCACAGGGCGCCTGGAGCCCCTGTGCCCCCCCCTCCCCAGGCTCCCCTTCGGAAGCAGTGTCGTTCCCGGAACGCTGATTTTTTATATATTTTTTCTGTATTTTTCTGGGCAGTTCTCGAAACGTGAAAACCTGAAATACAAAAACAGCCGAAAACAGAAACTGGCACTGGGGTGCACTGGATTAGTAAGTTAGTCCAAATATGATCAAAAGTGTATGGAAGTGTATGAATATCATAGCAATATCACCCAAAAGTGGCATGGAGCAAGCAGAAATTATAGATACGTTTTGGACGTATCAACATCCCCAAGCTTAATTCCTGCTCGTCCTCGAGTAGGTAAATGATAACAAGAATAATTTCTGTGGTGACATGCTATTAACCATATAGGACTTTCTCATAGTCATATGACAAAAGCTTACTGAGACAATGATTCTATAGTAATTAAGTTGTCTCAAGAGAAAATCACAAATGACTGAAAGTTTAACAATATGAAACTGAAACATCAAAAAGATTTGCAATGAACATGACGTGCAAATATGATAAAGTGATATCTAGCTTGCCCCCTTTAGTGATGCGAAACATAAATGCAAGGGCACCTTCAAGGTTTAAGTGATGACTAGATACAATCATTTCAGAATAAACGATATCACAATCATGCAAAAGACAATGCTACTTTGGGTTCAATGCACATTACACTCAGAATGACGATCATGCTCTCAGTAGTTGGTGCTTCAACATAAAGGTAAAAGAAAGGTTAAGTGCTAGAGCTTTTTATTTTGAAAACATGGAAGCAATTGTGTCAACGGTAGTAGTACTTCATATGTGTCATGTATAAAACATCTTATAAGTTGCAAGCCTCATGCATCGAATACCAATAGTGCTCGCTCCTTGTCCTAATTAGCTCGGATCCCCATGGGTTATCATTGCATTGCATATGTTTTAACCAAGTGTCACAAAGGGGTACCTCTATGCCACCTGTACAAAGGTCCAAGGAGATAGATCGCATTTGATTTCTCGTTTTTGATAAATCTTAGCTTGAGGACATCCATACCGGGACAACATAGAAAATAGATGATGGACTCCTCTTTAATGCATAAGCATATTCTCATGAGAGATTGAGGATTAAGGTCCAAGCTAAAACTTCCACCATGATGCATGGCTTTGGTTGGCGGCCCAATGTTCTTCTCTAACAATATGCATATTAATTCAACCCACGGTAAATCACCCTTACTTCAGACAAGACGAACATGCATAGCAACTCACATGATATTCAACAAAAGTGTGACAGTTGATGGCGTCCCCAGAAACATGGTTACCGCTCAGCAAGCAACTCATAAGAAATAAGATACATAGGCAACATATTCTTTACCACAATAGTTTTAGGCTACTTTCCCATGAGCTATGTATTGCATGGTTAGTTTGCTTAGTGCAGGCGGAGGTTAGCAAAAGACTGAGAGGGACCAACTAAGAGAGCAATGACGGTCATAATCATGCAGAGCGACAAAGCAATATTGAATCAGGCATGGTAGTTATATCGCTACTTAGAAACAAAAGATCATGAAGGCTTGACAGACTTTCTTTACAGTCTTGAATATGCGTGAGCATACTCCAAGTCAATCAAAATAAATTCTCGAAGGAAGATATTACTAAACCATACCACATCATAGGCAAACAAACCAAGTTGGTACTCCAATAACACATTGGGAACCTCCCAGCTATTTGAGATTAACCAAAAGAAAACCTGAACTACTAAGCACCATCATGAAAGTAGCATCTTTATCATAGACACATTAACCCATGCAACGGAAGAAAATTCTCTTAATAAGGTGAGCATGGTAATTAAAGAGAGTTCAAGCAACCAACTAAATAAAAGCTCTTAAAAAGATAAGCATGAATACTAAGAGCAGAGCACGATAGTAGCTATTAAAAGATAAAGAACACACACAACATAGATAGACATGAAAATTCTATGTAATGTTATAGGTAGAGGTGGAGCGTGTTTCTCTCCCACATAAAGGAATGCTGGGTTCCGACTCGTTATGAAAAACTAAAAAGAAAACTAAAAGCAAGACGCTCCAAGCATAGCACATAACATATGAAGTGATAAAAATATAGCGGAACGAAAGACGAACTGATAATGTTGATGGAGAAGGGGATGCACGGGGGCATCCCCAAGCTTAGACGCTTGAGTCTCCTTGAATATTTCTTGGGGGTGCATGGGGGCATCCCCAAGCTTGAGCGCTTGACACTCCTGAATCTTTTTATCATCTTCCCTCGCACACTTGAAAACTCCCTTCATACACAACTCATCATAATCTGATTAGCGAGGTTAGTACCCTTAATAAAATAATTATACCTTGCTGGAAATAAGGATATTCTTGAAGTTCTACTGTTTCTCAAGATTGCCAAAAGGTTTTTGCAAAGAAAAAGCAAGTTCTTAATTTGCAAAGTGAAGGTAAGGCAAAACAGGACAGAATCTGTGAAAAACCGAACAGCAGGCAGTAATTGACCTGTTCGGGATACTTCTGCAACTCAAATAAAAAACTCAGAACTGACGCACGAAAGACAATTATATAGAGAACGCTGTCGAAAAAATTCAGACCAAAAAGATGATCTGGTGATTTTATACGATTTTTTCTATCCAAGGACAGAATATGTTTCCTGGACAGCACCTCACAACTTTTGAACTTTCTAGCAATCAGAGGCTATACTTGGCACAAATATGAAAAGCAAAGATACAATGATGATGCTACAGAATTAAACAACATCAAGACACAACAAAAGCAAAAAATTTATTCATGTGGGCTGCCTCCCAAAAGCGCTTTCTTTTATGCCTTTAAGCTAGGCATAATGCATAGATCAAGTTGTATCAATTGAACCATCATCAAGATCATAAAAAAGCTCTTCAATAATACAACTAGTCTTAAGAGGACTCTGAAATAAAGGCCTCATAGAGATACTTCTAGGTAGAAGACCAAAAGGATAAAAGTCAAGGGAAGGTTCATTTATAAATTCATCAACGATAGGTGTTTCTTCCAAAGTCTTTACAGTTTCAACCCCTTTGGCAATAGGTGGATTGCTTTTAGAATGGGGAGCCTTTGGAACGTGAACGAACTTAGGCTCCCTCTTTGCCGGAGTTTCTACCTTTTCGGTTTTGATCGAGGATAAAGTAGTTCCTAAGGTATCAAATATTTCCTCAATCTTGTCCATCCTAGAAGAGTCAGAATCATGGAATTTGACGGTCTCCAAAATTTTGAAAATTTTATGCATGGAGCTATCAAGTCTATTCAAATTCCCTTGGATCTTATGATCCAACTCATTCATCTTATTAGTGCTTGGAATCTCTAGCTCTATTTTTTCGAGTTTTTTCATAATGTGAGCTTGGGTGATGTCCTCTCGAATGCTAACAACAGGGGGACTCCCAACAAGATTTTCAATAATACTAAGAGACTCCCAAACTGGGGCCTCCAGGAAATTCCCATTGATAGCAGTATCTAGAATAAACCTATTCCAAGAAGTAATTCCAACATAAAAATTTCTAAGTAAGATAGTAGTGGGTTGCTTCTTGGTGGCTCTTTTTTGTGAATCATTAATTCTATACCAAGCATCTTTCAAACTTTCCCCACCTCTTTGTTTAAAGGTGAGAACTTCTGCCTCGTCAAAGACAAAAGGACCCGACATAATGATAACTAAAGAACAAGATAACTATTTTTGTGATTTTCGATAAAAGGAACTAAAGCAAAAATGAAAAGTAAACTAACAAGACTAAAAAGCAAAGGTAAAAGATAGCATGCAACTCCCCTATCCTGAAGAGTGGAGTCCCCGGCAACGGCGCCAGAAAATACTCCTTGATGGGCCTCGAACCCCTCGTTGGTTACCCCAAGTGGAAGGTGTAAGATGCAGTAAGTAGAAGTGTTTTCCCCTAGCAAAGATGCCAAGGATCGAATCCCCAGAGACTCCTAGGTTCAACAAGTAGGTCTCAATTGCTAACGGCGCAATTAGCAATCAACGTGGACCTGCACACAGATACAAATAACTTTGCTCCCAACGAGTACAGAGAGGTTGTCAATCTCTCCGGCCTTGTAGTTCACAAAGGGTTAAAAGCAATATGATAGTAGTGATAGATAGTGTTTTGCAATAGTAAGTAAAATAGCGAAAAGTAAATAGTGGATGTGATCAATGATGGTAATATGGACCGGAGTCTCATGATGTTCACTAGTGATGTCTCTCTCCCAAAAGACGATAAAACAGCTATGTGAGGTAAACAAATTACAGCTGGGCAATTGACAGGACCACGAACGCAAACCAATGCTGATTACATTGCAAGAAAGGTTGAGGTTCAAAGCATGGGCGGTACGCCAAAGTAAGTAGACCGAAATCCATCAATATCTACTACTAATCATCCACTTTGAGATATCTATCCAGAACATCTCGCTGGTATTAAGTTGCGAGTCCCACCCATAGTGTAAACTCAATGCAACAGACAACTGCATTAAAAGAACTTTGCGTAAAGTAAACAATCCTTGCACCCGCGGGCACAAGCACCGTTGTTTTCCCCCTTGTGGCAACAGCACATCCCCTAGACTCATGTTTCTGTCACTCAAGCTACTCATCGAGGGGCATGAACCCACAATCGAGCATAACGTTCCCTCTTGGAGTCACTACCTATTACTCGGCCAAAGCAATAAATAACAACGGAGAACATGCAAGAATTACTTATGAACTAAAATATAAAAGAGGTGAATCAAATATATTACTCAAGATCAATCTGAACATAATCTCATAATCCATCGGATCCCAGCAAACTCAACATAGCAAGAGCATAAGGATTACATAGGTGCCTCGATCATGTAGGGCAGCTCACGAGGACTAATTAGTGAAGCACAAGAACGGGAGGAGAACATCACATAGCTACTGGTCATGGACTCATGGTCCAAGGGAGACTACTCATGAGTCATCCGGGAGGCGTCCATGGTGGTGGAGAAGCTCCCGGTGGTGATCCTCCCCTCCGGCAGGGTGCCGGGAAGAGTTCTCCTGGTGCTCCCGATCTTGGAAGCGGCGGCGGCGGCGGAACAGAGATGGGATCGCGAAAAGAAGTCCTGTTCTGAGGGTTACGGAGGACCCTTTAAATATATGCCAAAGTAGGGCACCGGGGGAGCCTCGGGGGGCCCAGGCGCCCCCCCCGGCACGACCCAGGGGGGGGGGGGCGCCCACAGGGCGCCTGGAGCCCCTGTGCCCCCCAGGCTGCCCTTCGGACGCAGTGTTGTTTCCGGTTCGCTGATTTTTTATATAATTTTTCTGGATTTTTCTGGGCAGTTCTCGAAACGTGAAAACCTGAAATACAAAAACAGCTGAAAACAGAAACTGGCACTGGGGTGCACTGGATTAGTAAGTTAGTCCAAATATGATCAAAAGTGTATGGAAGTGTATGAATATCATAGCAATATCACCCAAAAGTGTCATGGAGCAAGCATAAATTATAGATACGTTTTGGACGTATCAAACAGCTATTTGCCAATTTCATTTTAGGCACATAAATGTATTTTAACATCACAATACGATAGCTACCTGAAAACAACACTGTACAACATATAGCTAGTTCAACTTCATAAGAACAATATTAGAAAAATATATCCATTTCCCTAATCAATATCATCCAGGCTCATCTTATCCACCTTTGCTTTCAGTCCAGTAAGAACCTGTTTTGCACTGGCCAACTGGGAAAGTGCCTCCTCCTTTGCCAACACCATCTTAGCAAAGTCCGATTTAAAAAATATGAGCTCATTCTCCACCTTCCTCCTTTTATCCCACATCTTCATATATTCTTCAGCGTTGACAACACTTTCTCTAAGCCTACCTCTGTTCTCTTCCTCATACATGCTCCAGAGCTTTGCTAGGCATGTCTTCAAAGACTATGGCCACTCTTGATCAACCCACTCCAAGTAAGAACACTTCCGTTCATCCTATAATATTTTAAACTAGATCCGTAACAATTGTAGGGGAAATGTGTTTATAGCAACATAGAAAATCACCAATGCTTATTTTAAAAAACTCAAGAAACATGTTAATTGCGACACATCTTCTCAAAAAGATCAATGTGTAAATATATTAATTGCTACCGAGACAACAACCAAATTATGAAACATCGGAAGCTATAATTAACTAGAACAAGGCTACAAGTTCTTACTCATGTACTATAAATAACAAATTGAACATTTTATGAGGAAGGTAAATATAACTGCAACAACATAGCGACAATGTTTGGATGACAACAAATTGATACTAACAAGCATGTACATGCACAAATTTAGGAACATAGAACTAATAGCACTAAGGCCGTCCACTATGTATGCCAAAACCGGTGTAAATACAACTGTTGCTACATCTCGCACCGGTGCCCTGCACTGGCGAGCCGATGCAGTGGAAAAAAATCAGGGACCTGGACTTCAGAGCACCTAGTTGCTCCGATTCCCAGTTCCGTCGTGCCATAAAGATTTAGTATTTTTACTTCTTGGCTGCTCAGATGTGTGGACCAAAGTTGCCTGCACAAACTGCTAAAGCAGTGCCAAATAATTTTCTAATGGCACCGCTGATGAGATGGCAACAATTTTAGATACTAGGTACGAACAGTGATACTATCTTAGGATGCGCTTGATTGAAGGTGTGGTATGAATGGGTTGGGACCGTGACAGTGTCTGAATCACATCTAACAAATGATTTGTAACAATGAAAGAGGGTCTAACCTTCTCTACACATGCCATCAACTTTCTCCCACTGTCCACAGATTCAAACACAACTAGCTTCGCGCATGGAGATTGATGGTGACAACGAGCATACAGATCTTCAGCCACCCCGCTCCATTCATTGCAACTGATGGTCCTAGGGAGCTACAAGAGGAAGAAATGACTCAAACCGACCACCGGGTAAAAATCCTTCATTCCAAGTCATAGCCCGAGGGAGAGAAGAGAGGCATACCCGGGCGGTGAAGGAGTCATCATCGGAGGAAGAACCGCTTGAGAGGTCTTTGAAGAAGACCATGGCGACCCTGGCGGTAGGATGAGAGATGGCGAGAGCGAGGAACCAAGCGAGGAAGCGGCTATAGCTTAGGAAGGAAGGAAGGAAGGAGGAAACATGGGAAATGTGACTTGTGGTCGGGGAGAAAATGGGGTGGGGAAGGGGGGTAGATATTTCGGCGGTAGGCCCAGAATTTTGAAATGTGGAGGGAAACTTTGCGCGGGGTGCCGCCGGACACCATTCACTTTGAACGATTGTGTGCATCGCAAATGATTCTTCTACTTTACGAGCATGGGAAGAGTTTGATAATTCAAATTTTTGTGGAAATTTCCCCGGGTACGTCATTGCATAATTTAACATAACTTGCTAATTTGGGCACACAAAAGAGCGTACAATAGACAGACCACACTTACTGAATCGAGCAATTTTAGTAATTAAACAGAGCCAGTTGACCTAAACATTGCTCTAACAAAAGACCAGCATTAAAAACAAAGCCTAAGCACGCATAATTTTAACAAATCTGCTGCGCGCCGGCCTATGCATCGTTGGTGTGAGATGATACGTCGATGACTTGTCCTGGTGACATGCCGCCGTTGGTGGACTCCGCGTCCCCCCTGCTGAAGTCGACCGCGCCCTCGTCTTCGTCCTCGTCCTCGTCCTCGGCACCGCCCTCATGGTTGTAGTACTCATAGTAGTGGTTGCGCCAGAGCTCGCGTTGGTACTCCACCACCGATTCCTCGACGGACAGACTCTTCTCTACCTCGACCTCAGCCACGCGCAACTCCTCCTCCCGGCGCTCCTCAATCTCCGCCGCCTCCTGCATCTCCAGCTCCCGCTCGACGATCTCATGAGGAAGCAGGTGCTCCATGGCCACCACCGCCCTTTCGGACATGGGTTGCATGCTGGATTCCGAGGTGGCCTGGAATATCTTGGTGTGTGCGTCCTCGATCTTGGCGTGGATGGCCTCGATCCGGGCCAGGGCAACATCAGTGGCACAAACGACAGCTCAAGCGCTCTCGGCGTTCGCAGCAGCAGCTTGATACGTCTCCAATGTATCTATAATTTTTTATTGTTCCATGCTATTATATTATCCATCTAGGATGTTTTATATGCATTTATATGCTATTTTATATGATTTTTGGGACTAACCTATTAACCTAGAGTCCAGTGCCAGTTTTTGTTTTGTCCTTGTTTTTGAGTTTCATAGAAAAGGAATACCAAACAGAGCCCAATTGACCTAAAACTTGACGGATGTTGTTTTGGACCAGAAGAAGCACAAGGAGTATCGTAGATGGACCAGAAGAGTCCCGGGCTGCCCGCGAGGGTGGGGGGCGTGCCCACCCCCTGGGCACGCCCCCTATCTCGTGGACAGCATGGGGACCCCCTTACTTGTTCCCGACTCCAACACCCCTTATATATACAGAAACCTCCAGAAAATAACCTAGATCGGGAGTTCCACCGCCTCAAGCCTCTGGAACCACCAAAAACCAATCTAGACCCGTTCCGGCACCCTGCCGGAGGGGGGAGTCCCTCTCCAGTGGCCATCTTCAACATCCCGGCGCTTTCCATGACGAGGGGGAGTAGTTCACCCTCGGGGCTAAGGGTATGTACCAGTAGCTATGTGTTTGATCTCTCTCTCTCTCTCTCTCTCGTGTTCTTGAGATGGCACAATCTTGATGTATTGCGAGCTTTGCTATTATAGTTGGATCTTATGATGTTTCTCCCCCTCTACTCTCTTGTGATGAATTGAGTTTTCCCTTTGAATTTATCTTATCGGATTGATTCTTTAAGGATTTGAGAACACTTGATGTATGTCTTGCATGTGCTTATATGTGGTGACAATGGGATATCACGTGATCTACTTGATGTATGTTTTGATGATCAACTTGCGGGTTCAGTGACCTTGTGAACTTATGCATAGGGGTTGGCACACGTTTTCGTCTTGACTCTCCGGTAGAAACTTTGGGGCATGCTTTGAAGTTCTTTGTGTTGGTTGAATAGATGAATCTGAGATTGTGTGATCCATATCGTATAATCATGCCCACGGACACTTGAGGTGACAATGGAGTATCTAGGTGACATTAGGGTTTTGGTTGATTTGTGTCTTAAGGTGTTATTCTAGTACGAACTCTATGATAGATCGAACAGAAAGAATAGCTTCGCATTATTTTACTACGGACTCTTGGATAGATCGATCATAAAGAATAACTTTGAGGTGGTTTCATACCCTACCATGATCTCTTCGTTTGTTCTCCGCTATTAGTGACTTTGGAGTGACTCTTTGTTGCATGTTGAGGGATAGTTATATGATCCAGTTATTTAATTATTGTTGAGAGAACTTGCACTAGTGAAAGTTTGAACCCTAGGCCTTGTTTCAAAGCATTGCAATACCATTTGCGCTCACTTTTATCATTAGTTACCTTGCAGCTTTTATATTTTCTTATTACAAAAACCTATATCTACCATCCATATTGCACTTGTATCACCATCTCTTCGCTGAACTAGTCCACCTATACTATTTACCATTGTATTGGGTGTGTTGGGTACACAAGAGACTCTTTGTTATTTGGTTGTAGGGTTGTTTGAGAGAGACCATCTTCATCCTATGCCTCCCACAGATTGATAAACCTTAGGTCATCCACTTGAGAGAAATTTGCTGCTGTCCTACAAACCTCTGCACTTGGAGGCCCAACAACGTCTACAATAAGAAGGTTGCATAGTAGATATGAAGCTCATTTCTGGCGTCGTTGCCGGGGAGGTGTCGGGACCCCGATCCTAAGTCACACCGGTCTAGCATGTAACACATCATATCACTTTGCGGCCTCACGCACGGTATCCCCACGGGTGCCATCTTACCTGGCCCGGGACCGTTTGCGCATTTTGGCTCACGTATATGATAGTGTCGCTAGCATCCATATGATAGAGAACCCGGGCCGACATGACTAGTTATAAACCTAAGGTGGCACTAACTTATAGGGACATGCATACATGACCCAGCAACGAACGTGTCGGTCATCAACGTATGAACCCAAGTCGTAGCAAGCTACAAGGACTTAAAGGAACAACGCGTGACATTTCCCCAAAGGGACAGACACACGAATGAAGAAGGACACATGCCGGCCAGCCTAAGTGTTCCGGAGCAGTAGCAAGCTACCATGGCTCAGTGGAAGCACTAGGAGACATTTCCCCATAAGAGAGGCTACCAAGAGGAAACAACTAGGTTGTCGGATCCCACACATACCAAGCATTTCAATAACATACACACAATATGCTTGATATGTGCAAATACAACATGGCATCACAACAAGACTCTATGAAACAAAATATTTATTCATTAGGCTCCGAGGAGCCAGATATTACAAACATGAGTCTCATGACCCAACATTCAGAGCATACAAGCAACAAGCGGAAGCATAACATGTCTGAGTACAGACAACTACAAATGAAAAAGACTGAAGAGCCTGACTATCTACAACACTCGTACAAGATCGTAGCTGAGGTAACAAGCTACTTGTCGAAGTCCAAGCGGAACTACTAGTGAGACAGAAGTCTCATCTGCAAAACATAAATTAAGCAAACATGAGTACAAAGGTACTCAGCAAGACTTACATCAGATCCTATCATACATGCATTTGTATCAAGAAGGCAAGGTGGGGTATAGTTGCAGCAAGCCAGCTTTGACTCAGTGGCTATCCTGTACTACGACTGCTGATAACTCTTTGAGGTGGCGCACACGAGTCCACTAATCACCACCCAATACACCACTATGGATTCATCCCCGTCTCCCTACGAGAAGGCCATCCATAGCACTCACACTTGTCTTGAGTATTTTAGAGTATCCACTTCCAGTTGTCTATGTACCACGTAAGCATCCAAGAAGTCCATAACCGTCGACCCGGCTATTCGAATAGATCATGATAACCCTGCAGGGGTGTACTTCTTCACACACGCTCTCGCCACTTACCGCCATGTACACGTCGTGTATCTCGGCAACCTTCAAGCGGAAGCCTGGCGAGGGTGTCGGCCACGACTTGACTAACCACACAAGACTCTAGTCCAGGTTTATCGCCTATTCGGGTTCCATCCGCAAGGGAGTCCGGCCGAGGTTTCCATCACGGCCCCAAACGATGTGAGCAGGGTTCCCAAGCCCACCATCCGGGTGCCACTTGGTACACCATGCCACCTGTGCCTAGTCTGTCCCAAGTCCACCCTGCTGGGTGCCACTTGGTAGAAAAATAACACTACCTACAAACACCAGAAACTAGTTGTGACTTGTGGACAGAGATCAAGTTGATTAATAAGCCGAGAGGGGTCGAGTTACCGGAACCCAATGTGTGGCAGTAGCTAGTCATTGGACAACATACACAAAACTCAGTGCTTAAGGACGGTTCCAGTGAGACAACCCACCATGTACTCCTACATGGCCTCTCACCGCTACCTTTACCAAAACGTGTTCACACGCTTAATTCTCAGCATCAGAACATAACACTGCACTCCAATTCATTCCCAATGAATCAGACCTGACACACTCTAAGAAATAGCAGGCATGGCATGGTAATAACACAACATGGCTTCAATCAATTCCTACACATGCTAGTGGATTTCAACTATTTACTGTGGCAATGACAGGTCATGCAGAGGAATGGGTTCAACTACCGCAGCATAAAGTAGCAGTTGTATCGTTGTTGTCCTAATGCAATAATAGAGAGCAGGAGCGGGAGAGTGGGATTGTATCGGAATGAACAAGGGGGTTTGCTTGCCTGGTAGATCAAAAGGGGGGGGGCACTGCTCCTCTGACAGGTACTCTGGAACGGTCTCCGGAGCAGGACCTATCGAGAAGGATTGTGCCGACAATCAAACACAAGCATATGCAACAATATGATGCATGAACATGGCATGAAGATATGATGTTGTTTGAGCTAATGCAACTAGCATTTATTTGGGTGAAGTCCATTTGAACCAAGGGTTCAAATGCAACTCCAAACTTTAAGCATTAAAAATGCCCTTTATGTATTTCATAAATTCAGTAGACATAACTTCATTTGTCATGCATGAAAATGGAACAGATGGATAGATTGAAATTTTCTGATAATTTTTCATATATAAATTATTTCATTCTGAGCAACGGTTGAATTTCTGTGATTTTTTGAAGTTTAAACCAATTTCTGAAATAAATAAATCATTTAAGATTTATTTAAATTCCAGAAATGGATTACTGCGTCAGCATGACAACATCATGACGTCAGCAGGTCAACAGGTCGGTCCAGGTCAAACCTGACCAGTGGGGCCCACTGGTCAGTGACTCAGTTAGTTAACTGAGTTAATTAGTACTAAACTAACCCTAACCAAAAATGTCAGCAGGGCTGGGCCCACGTGTCAGTGACTCCACTAATTAACTAACCTAATTAACTAACACTAAACTGGGTTAACTAACCTGGGGGGCCCACCTGTCATTGACCTAGGGGGTCAAATCCCTGGTCAAACCCGGGGCTAACACGCCGGCGTTTAACCGCCGGCGGCAGCAAACGCGGCGGAGGCGTCGGGAATCCTCCTCCGGCGACCAAATGGCCAGCGGAGGGCATCTACGGGCTATGGAGCCTCGTCCGCATCGATTGGTGGTGGTGGCTGGACTCAGGGCCGACGGAAACGACACCGGCGACGACTTGGGCGGCCGCCGAAGCTCGGGCCTCGTCGGAAACGACGCTACGGTGGACGGGAGGACGAGCAGAAGCTCGTTCTGGGCTCTTGGGACCACGTTGAGCACAGTGGTGTGCTCAGTCACGGCTCTGGGTAACGGCTGCCACGGCGGCAACATGAACGATGGCGATGAGTTCTCGGCTCCGGTGGCTCGGGCAACAAGCGGATGAAAACAGGCTCGGGAGGCAGGGGGAAACACGGCGGAGCTCACCGCGGTGTCGAAGCGGAGCTCAGCTAGCTCGGGGAGGCAGCGGAGACGACGTAGGGTCGCCGACGATCTCGGTGCAGAGGCGGCGGTCTCGAGATCGATGGCGAGGCTGCAGGGCGTCCGACGACGTGTGGCTCGTCGGAGAGGTAGAAGACAGCGTGGCAGAGCTTCTGGCGCGTCGGCTGGGCATGGGGTGGCCGGTGGTCACGGCAATGACGAGCGGTGGCGACGGTGGCGCTCGGGTCCGAGCGAGAGAGAGAGAGGCAGAGGAGGGGAGAGGCGGCGAGAGAGTACGAGAGAGGTCCGGGGGGCGCGTGGCGTCGACCAGGGCGTCGAGAGCGACGAGGGGGAGGGCAGGCAGGCAGGGAGGAGGTGGCAGCCATGCACGCGGCAGTGGGCGCGTGCCCTTGCCTTTTGTCGTCGCCAGGAGGACGACGACTGGCAGATGGGCCGGCCCAGCTGGGCCGCACAGAGCCAGGCCAACAAGTGGCCCAGGTAAGCTCTTTTCACTTTTTCTTTCTGTTTTTCTATTTCTGTAATTTGTTTTGATTTAGTTTCTAGTACTAAATCATTTTATTTTTTTCTGACCCTTTTTGCAGGGACCTAAGGAATTAATCCAAAGCCCCTCACAATTAAATTAGAATTTTTGGACATATATAAAAATATATAATAAATAAATATACAAGGAAAATAATTATTGCATTAATTCCAAATGCCCCAAATAAATATTTATGCGCTCCTGAAAATATTGGTTTGAATTTTACCTCTGACCAATACTTTCAGAGAGAAACATGAACATTTTCTTGGACCCTTTTGGAGGAATTTTTATCTGGGTCATTTTTCAAAAGGATTTCTGAGGGTTTCACATGTCCCCAACTCAAAATCATTTGAAATTTAAACATGATGCAAAGACCATGCTAGCCTAGTGCATACCAGAACTAGGGTTGTGACAACTCGCCCCCACTCGAAAGAATCTCGTCCCGAGATTCAGGAGTCGGTAGAAAGAAAGTGGGGTACTCTAGTCGGAGACGATCTTCTCGCTCCCAAGTAGCTTCTCTCTCGGAATGATGAGACCACTGAACCTTGAGAAATTTGATGTTATGACGTCAAGTGACACGCTCTGCTTGATCCAGAATGTGAACGGGGTACTCTCGATATGTAAGGTTATCTTGGAGATCAAGCGTTTCGTGGTCCACTCCACGGATAAGATCCGAGAAGCAACGCCTGAGTTGAGAGACGTGGAAGACATCATGTACTCGAGAAAGATGTGGGGGTAGTTCCAACTGGTAGGCAACCTCTCCTCGTTTAGCGAGAATGTGAAAAGTACCAATGTAACGAGGAGCCAACTTTCCCTTGATACCGAAACGATGGGTACCCTTCAATGGGGTAACCCGAAGGTAAGCTTTGTCGCCAACTTCATAAGTCACTTCCTTATGATGACGATCATACTGGTTCTTTTGACGAGATTGAGCTGTTTTCAAATTCTCACGAATGATGCGAACTTGCTCTTCTGCCTCCTGGATCATGTCCGGTCCAAAGAATTGTCTTTCACCGGTTTTTGACCAGTTCAAAGGTGTTCCACATCTTCGTCCATAGAGAAACTCAAAAGGAGCTTTCTTGAGACTGGATTGATAGCTATTGTTATAAACAAACTCGGCGAAAGGAAGACATTTCTCCCAATCCATACCGAATGAGATAACGCAAGCTCTAAGCATGTCTTCGAGAATTTGGTTGACCCGTTCCACCTGACCACTTGACTGAGGGTGGAAAGCGGTACTAAAGGAAAGATGGGTGCCCATGGCAGTTTGGAAACTCTCCCAGAAATGAGAAGTGAAAAGACTACCACGGTCTGAATTGATCTCTAGTGGAACACCATGAAGTGACACTATTCAAGAAATATATAAGTCAGCGTGCTGACTAGCAGTGATACTCTCTCGAACAGGTAGGAAGTGGGCCACTTTGGACAGACGATCAATGACTACGAAGATGGCATTATTCCCTCTCTTGGTCCTGGGAAAGCCGGTGATGAAGTCCATACCAACTTTATCCCATTTCCACTCAGGAATAGCTAAAGGCTGAAGGGTGCCAGCAGGTCTTTGATGCTCTGCCTTAACGTGACGACAAACATCACAGTTAGCAATGAACTGAGCGATTTCTCTCTTCATCCTAGTCCACTAGAACCTATGACGTAGGTCCTGATACATCTTAGTACTTGATGTCTACACACGCTTCTACTCTTGTAGACTATGTTGGGACTCCAAGCGCAGAGGTTTGTAGGACAGCAGCAATTTCCCTCAAGTGGATGACCTAAGGTTTATCGAACTCAGGGAAGTAGAGGTTGAAGATGGTCTCTCTCAAGTAACCCTGCAACTAAGATACAAGAAGTCTCTTGTATCCCCAACACACCTAATACACTTGTTAGATGTATAGGTGCACTAGTTCGGCGAGGAGATGTTAAATGGCAAGTGATATGGATGGCAAAACAAAGTAATATAAATCTGTAATAAAAAGTGCAGCAAGCAAACAAGTGGTAAACGTGAGCACAAATGGTATTGCAATGGTGGAAACAAGGCCTAGGGATCATACTTTCACTAGAGGCAACTCCCAACAACATTGACAAAATCGAATCATATGATATTTCCCATAAAACATGCAATGGAGACGCACCCGGAGGTCATTCCTTCGTGGTCAAGAGAGGACGAAAATTATGTAGAGCTACAAAAGCACACCTCAAAGTTCGTAGTTCTCAATCTAAGGATTTCCCAATGTCACCGCGGCCATCCAAAGAGAGTCCCACAATCACCACAACATATCTAAAGGATAGTCAAAGACAAGCACCAAGAGACTCTCAATCTTCAATCAACACACAAGAGAGGAAATCACTCATGAAAATATTTTTCTAATCCACGTCCAATAGACCGCTTTCACCTTGGTCTCGGGGATTATACTAGATAAAGACAAGTGAGTACATCAATCCAATACATAAAGGAATGGGAAATATCATGGGATCACCCTAGATTAACATAGCCTATGATCACAACGAAGATCACATCATGGGAGAAAGAGATAACCACATAGCTACACGTACAAGCCCTCGGCCCCGGAGGAGACTACTCACACATGGACATGGTGAGGAGGAGGTTGATGATGGTGTTGATGGAGAGGTGCAGCCCCGCGAGGAGGCGGCGGCCGGCGGCGGCCACGGAGGCGGCGGCGGCGAGGAGGAGACGGCGGCGGCCCTTGGGGGCGGCGGCGGCCCTAGGGGCAGCGGCTCCTTGGCCCCCCTTCTTCCTTGTGGATGGTGCTGCAATGGTGCTGGTCCTCCCCTCCAAGACGGCGGCTCGGGGGGAGGAAAATTCGTGGTCCTTGGTGACCTAGGTTTCCTCTCTTTATATAGACTCTCGGATTCCCGTCATCAGAATTTGGGCCTCAGTAAAACGGGCTTTACTCGGCCGTCCGGACTCCGATTTGGACGAATTTTATATCCAGAAGCATCGCCTCGAAATTCCCCACAACTTTCGCAACTAGACTTTTTCCGTTTGACGTTGTCTTCGGGCCGGAACGTGACCATCTTTAAAAAACGTTCTCAAACAGATTTCAGGAAAGTCAGAGTCCTACTCCAATACGACTCCTTTTGCGTTTTTGTCAATTTCCAAGTAATTCCTACACAATAAAGTGTAAAACAAGAACATTGTGCACTTTTGCAACCATTAGTAGGTTAGTCCAAATATGATCAAAAGTGTATGGAAGTGCATAAATATCATAGCAATATCACACAAAAAAGGCATGGAGCAAGCAGAAATTATAGATACGTTTTGGACGTATCAGTACTACCGGGATGAATCGTGAGAGGAGATTCATGAGCCTCCTTAAGTATCAATTGCCTAAGATGTTGCTTCTTGGGAACCACCAGTCGGTTCTGGAAGAAAACAACACCTCGATCATCTATGGAGAAACTACCAGCAATACCCTTGGCAATGTTTCTCCTGATCCGGGTAATCCCCGTATCATGCTTCTGGGCTTCTATGATATGATCCATAAGAGTAGGTTTCGCCACCAAGGTAGAAAGGAATCCGTGAGGAGCAATGTGAAGGTTAAGCTTACATAATTCCTCATGGAGAAGTGGTTGGCCCTGCTGCAACATGAGATTGTTGCAATAGGACTTACGACTTAAAGCATCAGCCATGACATTGGCCTTGCCTGGGGTGTAAGTAATCCCTAGGTCGTAATCTGAGATCAACCCCAACCAACGTCTTTGCCTAAGGTTCAAATCTGGCTGGGTGAAGATATACTTGAGACTCTGGTGATCGGTGTAGATCTCCCAATGATTACCAAGAAGGTAATGTCGCTAGGTCTTAAGTGCATAGACTACAGCTGCAAGCTCTAGATCATGTGTAGGATAATTTTCCTCATGGGATGCAACTGTCGAGAAGCATAGTCAATCACATGACGATCCTGCATAAGAATGCAACCTAGTCCCTGTCGTGAGGCATCACAATAGATAACAAAGTCCTTAGTGAAATCGGTGGCACAAGTATGGGAGCAGAAGTCAGGCGTCTTTTCAGTTCCTGAAAGCTGTGCTCACATTGTGGGGACCACTCAAACTTTTTATCTTTCTTAAGAAGTTCCGTGAGAGGTTTGGCCACTTTAGAAAAGTTTTCAACAAAGCGACAACAATAACTGGCTAGCCCAAGGAAACTCCTAACTTGCTTAACTGTTTCAGGTGGAGTCCAATCAAGGACGGCTTGAACTCTCTCGGGATTGACAGCAATGCCCTTACCAGAGATTACGTGGTCGAGATAGGTCACTTCTGGCAACCAAAATTCGCACTTGGAGAACTTGGCATAAAGGCAGTGCTCTCTAAGTTTTTCTAACACAAGTCTAATATGTTCGGCATGCTCTTACTCGTTCTTCGAGTAGATGAGGATATCATCGAGGTAAACCACGACGAACTTATCTAAGTACTCCATGAAGATCGAGTTCATCAAACGGGAGAAAGTGGCTGGAGCATTGGTTAGCCCGAAAGACATGACAGTGTACTCGTACTGGCCGTAACGAGTGACAAAAGCCGTCTTAGGAATGTCCCCGTTTCTAATCTTGATTTGATGGTAGCCTAGCCTCAAATCCATCTTGGAGAAGACTGAGGATCCAGCGAGCTGATCGTACAGGTCGTTGATCCTGGGGAGCAGATACTTGTTCTTTATCGTGACCAAATTAACGGGACGATAATCAACAACCATCCGATCTGTACCATCCTTCTTCTTAACGAAGAGGACAGGACAAGCCCAAGGAGAAGAACTAGGACGGATGAAACCCTTTCGCAAGGACTCATCAAGTTGTTCCTTAAGCTCAGCTAGTTCTAGGGGTGCCATCTTGTAAGGTCTCCTAGAAATTGGAACAGTTCATGGGATAAGATCTATGACAAACTCTACATCCCTGTCAGGTGGAATACCTGGCAGTTCCTCTGGAAAGACATCCGGAAAGTCACGGACTGTCGGGATATCTTCAAGGTCTGGGAGGGGGCTGGCATTGAGAGAATAGAGTTGACGCCTTGCAACTCTAGTGGAGACAATGACTATCTTGCCAGATGGGTGTGTAAGCTGAACATACCTAGTGTAACAGTCAATCTTGGCATGATGAGCTGTCATCAGTCCATACCCAAGATGATGTTAATATCTGAAGACTTGAGGGCTATAAGTGAGGCAAGGAATACAAGTCTGTCAACAAGGATTCCATTACCATGGCTTATACTAGAAGTTTGCCATTTTGATCCAGGAGTTTGTATGACTAGTGGAGAAGGCATACCACAGAATGATATGTTGTGCAAGCTAGCATAGCCTTTAGAGATGAAGGGGTGAGATGCTCCGGTATCGAACAGAACCAAATCTGGATGGCAATTGACAAGGAGTGTACCAAGAACGACATTTGGATCATCATGAGCGTCTTTAGATGAGATGTGATGCACACGTCCATGTTTAGTGGAAGCTGGATTGGCACTGATCGTCTTGCGTGGTGGCTTACCACGAAGAACGGACTTCTCGGGCTAGGGTGCAGCAAAATTGGCCTGAGAGCAGCCACGTGCATAGTGTCCTGGCTTTTCGCATGTGAAGCAAGTCCCTAAGGTAGGACGTGGACCCGCATTGACAAGTGGTCTACTAATAGGCATGGGTGGAGCATATGACTGAGCTGGATGAGGCACCACATAAGACCTCGGTGAATATCTGGGTGGAAGAGCAGAGTTCGGAACCCAAATTCGACGTTTCTGAGGGCTGGGGCCGGAAGAAGATCCCAAATCACGTGTGTGCTTACGAGACTCCTCGTAAGTGAGCTGAGCTGTCTCTACATTAATGGCCTTGTTCACAAGAGCCTAGAATGTATTGCAATGATGCAAGTGAAGATCACGATGCAGCTTGGGGTTGAGACCCTTCCGGAACCTAGCCTGCTTCTTGGCGTCCGTGGACACTTCTTCTGTAGCATAGCGGGGGAGGTTCTCAAACTCTCTACTGTAAGCATCAACAACCAGCTTAGCCTGGGTAAGACTACAGAACTCTTATCTCTTGCGATCGATGAGGGCTTGAGGAATGTGATGCTCGCGAAAAGCCTAAGTGAAATCTCTCCAGGTAGGAATCTGGCCAGCTGGAATCATGGACTCATAGTTCTGCCACCAAAGACTAGCAGGACCTTCCAGGTGATATGTGGCATAGGTGACCTTGTCACCTTCAGCTACATTCGCGGAACGCAGCTTGTGAGTGATACTACGGAGCCAGTCATCTGCATTGAGTGGCTCAATGGGATGATGGAAGGTGGGTGGTTTCAGACGAATGAAGCCATGAATGGTCGCTGACTCCTTGCACTGATGTGTGGTGTTCTCCTCAATACGTGCCAACAAACGGTTAGACTCTCACTTGTTTCTCTCCATCTCTAACATGATCTCTGCCAACGAATGCTGGTCGGGAGGATCCTCCTCATCCCTACCACCTCCGTGGTTCTTTCTACGAGCAACTGAACCTCGGGTAAGTAACGACATCCTGAGAAATGAAACCAAGGAAGGAATCAGCATCAACCATGGGCTGTAGAAGGTAGGACAAGAAATGAGTATCTCTCGAACTCCTAGGACAAATCCGGCAGAATAACGGCAGTAAAATGCTCAAAATGAGACATCCTGCAAACGATAGGGCAGTACCATACTCAACAACATCACTCAAGGTTCTGTGATAGTACTAAACAAACTACACTGGAAGGACTCAAAAACTGGAGTATGACTCTGATCAAACAATCATATGGGACTACGGAATAGTAACACGTGATCCTGATAGACGGAAGAGAAAGCCTAGTTCCGTAACCCTGTAGGAAAGGTAAGATGACTCAGATCAGAAGGGCATAAGGTATAAGGAGTAAAAAGAGCCTTACGTTCCCTTCCACAATCAATTCCCTTATATAACTAAAGAATTTCTAGACTCAACTTCGACCAGTTTGACTTGGTAGTCCTACAGGTAGCCAGGCTCTGATACCAAAGTTGTCGGGACCCCGATCCTAAGTCACACCGGTCTAGCATGTAACACATCATATCACTTTGCGGCCTCACGCACGGTATCCCCACGGGTGCCACCTTACCTGGCCCGGGACCATTTGCGCATTTTGGCAAACGTATATGATAGTGTCGCTAGCATCCATATGACAGAGGACCCGGGCCGACATGACTAGTTATAAACCCAAGGTGGCACTAACTTACAGGGACATGCATACATGACCCAGCAACGAACGTGTCGGTCATCAACGTATGAACCCAAGTTGTAGCAAGCTATAAGGACTTAAAGGAACAACGCGTGACATTTCCCCAAACGGGCAGACACATGAACGAAGAAGGACACATGCCGGCCAGCCTAAGTGTTCCGGAGGAGTAGCAAGCTACTATGGCTCAGTGTAAGCACTAGGAGACATTTCCCCATAAGAGAGGCTACCAAGAGGAAACAACTAGGTTGTCGGATCCCACACATACCAAGCATTTCAAAAACATACACACAATATGCTCGATATGTGCAAATACAACATGGCATCACAACAAGACTCTATGAAACAAAGTATTTATTCATTAGGCTCCGAGGAGCCAGATATTACAAACATGAGTCTCATGACCCAACATTCAGAGCATACAAGCAACAAGCGGAAGCATAACATGTCTGAGTACAGAGAACTACAAATGAAAAAGACTGAAGAACCTGACTATCTACAACACTCGTACAAGATCGTAGCTGAGGTAACAAGCTACTTGTCGAAGTCCAAGCGGTACTACTAGTGAGACAAATGTCTCATCTGCAAAACATAAATTAAGCAAACATGAGTACAAAGGTGCTCAACAAGACTTACATCAGATCCTATCATACATGCATTTGTATCAAGAAGGCAAGGTGGGGTTTAGTTGCAGCAAGCCAGCTTTGACTCAGTGGCTATCCTGTACTACGACTGCTGATAACTCTTTGAGGTGGCGCACACGAGTCCACTAATCACCACCCAATACACCACTATGGATTCATCCCCGTCTCCCTACGAGAAGGCCATCCATAGTACTCACACTTGTCTTGAGTATTTTAGAGTATCCACTTCCAGTTGTCTATGTACCACGTAAGCATCCAAGAAGTCCATAACCGTGGACCCGACTATTCGAATAGATCATGATAACCCTGCAGGGGTGTACTTCTTCACACACGCACTCGCCATTTACCGCCGTGTACACATCGTGTATCTCGGCAACCTTCAAGCGGAAGCCTGGCGAGGGTGTCGGCCACGACCTGACTAACCACACAAGACTCTAGTCTAGGTTTATCGCCTATTCGGGTTCCATCCGCAAGGGAGTCCGGCCGAGGTTTCCATCACGTCCCCAAACGATGTGAGCAGGGTTCCCAAGCCCACCATCCGGGTGCCACTTGGTACACCGTGCCACCTGTGCCTAGTCTGTCCCAAGCCCACACTGCCGGGTGCCACTTGGTAGAAAAATAACACTACCTACAAACACCAGAAACTAGTTGCGACTCCTGGACAGAGATCAAGTTGATTAATAAGCCGAGAGGGGTCGAGTTACCGGAACCTAATGTGTGGTAGTAGCTAGTCATTGGACAACATACACATAACTAAGTGCTTAAGGACGGTTCCAGTGAGACAACCCACCATGTACTCCTACATGGCCTCTCACCGCTACCTTTACCAAAACGTGTTCACACGCTTAACTCTCAGCATCAGAACATAACACTGCACTCCAATTCATTCCCAATGAATCAGACCTGACACACTCTAAGCAATAGCAGGCATGGCATGGTAATAACACAACATGGCTTCAATCAACTCGTACACATGCTAGTGGGTTTCAACTATTTACTGTGGCAATGACAGGTCATGCAGAGGAATGGGTTCAACTACCGCAGCATAAAGTAGCAGTTGTATCGTTGTTGTCCTAATGCAATAACAGAGAGAAGGAGCGGGAGAGTGGGATTGTATCGGAATGAACAAGGGGGTTTGCTTGCTTGGTAGATCAACATGGGGCACTACTCCTCTTACAGGTACTCTGGAACGGTCTCCGGAGCAGGACCTATCGAGAAGGACGGTGCCGACAATCAAACACAAGTATATGCAACAATATGATGCCTGAACATGGCATGAAGATATGATGTTGTTTGAGCTAATGCAACTAGCATTTATTTGGGTGAAGTCCATTTGAACCAAGGGTTCAAATGCAACTCCAAACTTTAAGCATTAAAAATGCCCTTTTTGTATTTCATAAATTTAGTAGACATAACTTCATTTGTCATGCATGAAAATGGTACAGATGGATAGATTGATTTTTTCTGATAATGTTTCATATATAAATTATTTCATTCTGAGCTACGGTTGAATTTCTGTGATTTTTTGAAGTTTAAACCAATTTCTGAAATAAATAAATCATTTAAGATTTATTTAAATTCCAGAAATGGATTACCACGTCAGCATGACAACAACATGACGTCAGCAGGTCAACAGGTCGGTCCAGGTCAAACCTGACCAGTGGGGCCCACTAGTTAGTGGCACAGTTAGTTAACTGAGTTAATTAGTACTAAACTAATCCTAACCAAAAATGTCAGCAGGGCTGGGCCCACGTGTTAGTGACTCCACTAATTAACTAACCTAATTAACTAACACTAAACTGGGTTAACTAACCAGGGGGGCCCACCTGTCATTGACCCAGGGGGTCTAATCCCTGGTCAAACCCGGGGCTAACACGCCAGCGTTTAAACGCCGGCGGCAGCAAACGCGGCGGAGGCGTCGGGAATCCTCCTCCGGCGACTAAATGGCCGGCGGAGGGCATCTACGGGCTACAGAGCCTCGTCCGCATCGATTGGCGGTGGTGGCTGGACTCAGGGCCGACGGAAACGACGCCAGCGACGACTTGGGCGGCCGTCCAAGCTTGGGCCTCGTCGGAAATGACGCTACGGTGGACGGGAGGACGAGCAGAAGCTCGTTCTGGGCTCCTGGGACCACGTTGAGCAGGTGGTGTGCTTAGTCACGGCTCTGGGTGACGTGGACACGGCGGCAGCATGAACAATGGCGATGAGTTCTCGGTTCCGGTGGCTCGGGCAGCTAGCGGATGAAAACGGGCTCGGGAGGCAGGGGGAAACACGGCGGAGCTCACCGCGGTGTCGAAGTGGAGCTCAGCTGGCTCGGGGAGGCGGCGGAGATGATGTAGGGTCGCCGACGATCTCGGTGCAGAGGCGGTGGTCTCGAGATCGATGGCGAGGCTGCAGGGCGTCCGGCGATGTGTGGCTCGTCGGAGAGGTAGAAGACGCCGTGGGAGAGCTTCTGGCGCGTCGGCTGGGTGTGGTGTGGCCGGTGGTCACGACAACGACGAGCGGCGGCGATGGTGGCGCTCGGGTCCGAGCGAGAGAGAGAGGCAAAGGAGGGGAGAGGCGGTGAGAGAGTACGAGAGAGGTCCGGGGGGCGCGTGGCGTCGACCAGGGTGTGACGCCTGAGACCGACGTCCCAGAAGATTCCAGAAGATTCCAGATGTTCCGGGTTGCCCGTGTGTTTCTTTTGTGCTTGTGTTATTTTATTTTTGCATTGCATCATGTCATCATGCCATCATGTGTCACACCCCAAAAATATTCCTTTGGAGTTTTGAGAACTTTTGCAAAACTTTAACTAAGTTTTAAAATTTTGGTTGGAGGGTTCTGTTTTGAAGGGTGGACTTATTTGATTATTTTGGAGGTCTTAAAAACTTTTCTTTCTTAAGAATCTTTGGCTTTGGTTAATTATTTTCAAAAGCAAAAAAAAAAAAAATCTTTTCCACCTCTTCTAGCACCATAAAAATTCCCAAATATTTTTTTTTTGCCACTCCAAGTTTTACCTCTCAAGTCATGCACACCTTCTGTGATATTTTTCAACTCCTCCCCACTCCACAAAAATATTCTTTCTATATATATTTTAAATTCCAAAAAGGGAATTTGAATTAATCATAGTTTCTTGACATTTACAAAGGAACTATATTTTCTATGACTCTTCTGCCTCCACCAAAATTATCCCTACATATATATGGTACCCTCAACCCATTTCTCCAAAAACATTTGGTCCCACAGTTCAAAATTTTCAAATCAAATTCAATTCAAATTTGGTCCAGAAATCATGTTTTTGCCCCAAACCATTTCTAAACTTCACCAAAATTCTTGGCCTTCTGGCAAACTCATTTTTGAGTAACCACACACCACCACACAAAACCCCATGATCAAACTAGTTGCCTAAACCCTCAAAGCATTTCATCAAACAGGTTGCTGGTACTGTTCATAACTGAACTAAAATTCAGTTAACTGAATTTACTTCGGCCGACAGAGACAGGGATGCCGTGCATCCATCGTCTTCCCCTCCCGCACGGCGATGTTGCTTGTGTCCAGTGCCGTAGCACTCCCTGGCCCAGCGCCCAGCCACTCCACGCCGGCGAGGTGGCACCGGGCCGGTGCAGCCTCCCCAAGCGCGTCCACGGCGGGGCCGAGCGGACACGCCACGGCCATAGGCCGCCATTCACTGCCCAGCAGCGCCCTACCTACTTCCTCGCACACGCGTCACTCCCTCGCTCACCTCCGCACAAAGGACACACCGGCCACGCCGCACGGGGCCCGTCTGACAGTCGCCGGAGCCGGCCGCTCCGCCGCGTCCGTGCGGACAGCACATCGCCAACGTGTCGCGCAGGCGCAAGCCCGACCACGCGGAGGCTTCGGACGAACGCCACGGGCCTCTAGATTGCCCCGACACCCAGACGACCGGCCAGAACCAACCCCGGCGACCTCATTAACCCCGGCGAGCTCCACCCGCTTCGGCCATCTCCGACTCGCCTATATAAAGAGGTCCCCGAGCCCCTCTTGCGCCATCACTCGCCTCCACCACCTCTCACACTTCCTCCTAACCACCCACCAGGCCCCGAGGGGGTCGTCTTCTTCCTCTCCGGCCACCGCTCCGCCGCCTCTGTCCTCGAACCAAACCGAGCACATACACCACCAGAGCAGCCCAAACTCCATCGATCCTCTCCTTTTCCACCACCATGCCGAATCCCTAAGTCAATTTCCCTCCCCGAGCCCTCTCCGACGAGCCACCACCTCACCCGAATCACCGTCCGCCGGCGACGAGCTCACCGCCGTTCAGGTGACCGCCGGTGGCCACCTCCACCACCCCTGGTTGCGGAAGTCCACGCTGGTCATTTTGCGACCAGCGCCGGGCCCTGAGACCCCGGCGATCGTCGCCGGCGATCGCCGCCGCCTCTCTGTACTCGCGCGCGAGCGCGTTTGAATTTAAACCTGACGGGTGGCCCCCACCCGTCAGCTCTCTCTCTCTCTATTCTGTTTTAAGTGGAAGCGCACTCTGCGCTTTACGCCTTCTGCACAGGAAGACGTACTCGTACCCGAAACGTTTTCTTTTAAAATAACTCTGGGACTTCTGTTTTACAGAAAAACCCCTGGTTTTGAAAAGCTAATAACTTTTAAAATATAAACCCAAATGAGTTGATTCTTTTTGCTAAAATTTTCTTTTCTGCTCTAGTTTATTTTAAGATTTATTTAAAAATATTTTGAGAACTTTTTCTGTTCTGTGTTGGTTTTCTTATTCGAATTCAAATTTGAATTTTTCAGAGAAAGAAGAGGGAACTTTTGCTGGATTTTCAGAAGGGTTTTCTCCTGATTACTTTGGACAAGGCAAGCATTATTGAACTTGAGATATGATGTTGCTTCCTTGCTTGGTTACATAGTATGATAGTGCATCACATACGTAGCATGTTATATCACATGTGCATGCATGGTCATGTCATGTTTGTTTTACCTTGGCTTGCATGTCACACTAGCTTGTCTGGCATACAAGTGGTTACGTGAGGGCAGAGATGTTGCTGCTGGTTGGGACATGCTAGTGGGCATGGTCCTTTGTTGACACAGTGGTGTCATGTGATACTGATAAAAGAACACTGATGATATTTTAACAGTACCTCCTGAGTCTGCCTAGATCGAGTCTTGCTCTTACACCTAGCTGTATACCGTGCTGCCACGGGTCCTTCCGAAAGGAGGGTACGGCCTAGTAAGTTGTTAACCCCTGGACGGGTGCACGCCACCCAGATAACTGCGATGAAGGTTGTAGCCTGTCATCGGGTCAGGGGCATGGGTGTTACCGGTTGTAGCCGAGAGGGGGGCACCCCTTGTAATCCGCGCGTCTAATAGTGATCCCATGCTTTTCGGAGGTTGTAGCCTCCCTGACTTAAGGTTTCTGGAGTGATGCTGTGGGTGAGTCCAAGCATTCGGTGGGTGTGTATGCGTCAGGTGTGTTTCAACCCAAAGTCCGTATTAGGTTTTAGTCAGTGTACGGTGCTGTCTAGATCCTATACTTGTGGGTAAAGGGTACACCCTCTGCAGAGTTATATCTATTCGAATAGCCGCGTCCACGGTCAAGGACTTAGTTGGGTGGGTCAAGTATCGGTCCCGGTGTCAGTCTCTGGAGGAAAATAATATACTTGAGTATGTTATGTTTGCGTGATGCTTTCGACATAGTCAGGATTATCATGAATTTATTTATGATGAATATTATATTTATGGACTAACCCGATAATTTTGTTGTTACCTTCAAGAGTGTCTCAGGGGCTGGCTAGACTACCCCGGACACTCGCTTTTATTTTAAAGACCTTTTGTGGCGTCCCTCGAGTGTCAGGCGGTTTATCACGCCACTACTCTTGTGGATACCCAACTGGCATTTCTTTTAAAGTCCTTTTTGTGGCGTCCCTTGAGTGTCAGGCGGTTTATCACGCCACTACTCTTGTGGATACCCAACTGGCATTTCTCTTAAAGTCCTTTTTGAGGCGTCCCTCGAGTGTCAGGCGGTTTATCACGCCACTACTCTTGTGGACACCCGACTGGCATTTCTCTTTAAGTCCTACCGTGATGTCACTTGACATCCGACCGGCATTTCTTTTATCTTCTTATATTATTAATAATATCGTGTACTAACCATATTCCACCATGCCAAGTCTTGTCAATTGTTGCATACATGTAGTTTATTTATCATGGCATGTGCTTTCAGTATACCTCATAGTCATAATGTTTGCGAGTACATTCAAAGTACTCACCGGCTTGTCCCTGGCTATTTACTTGGCCAGACTTGGAGGAGGACGAGCCCGTGGAGGAGAATTGCGCTAGCAAGGCCGACGCTTAGAAGGTTCCCAGTCAGCACGCCTGTGTTTTGAGTCTATCACTTGTATCATCCGTCAAGCTTCCGCCACACCAATAAAATAGTCAAGCCTCACACTGACGCTTGACTCTATGCTAGTCTTTCAGCGTTGAGTTCCACCACCCACTGTCATATTCCGCCACCCTAGTGTGTTGAGTTGTTGTAATAAATTATTGAGTCACCCTGACTCAACCCTGTGTAATATTATTGTACTGGTTATCTATATCAAGGTTGTCCACTGGTTGTGCTTGGGAGCCAGTGTGACTTAAGGCTATTCTGTGATTTATTTCTCAGAAATGAGCCTGACAGACCTTGGTATCAGAGCCAGGCTGACTGTAGGAGCCCTAGGCACGATCACTAGACACCGAGTCAATGCTGACATTTTTTTTTTCCAGCATGCATCTCATGCATCGTAGCAAATTTTCTGTAGTCATCATACACTTATGACATGACTACTTGGATTTGTGTCTACTGTTGTAGATGGCTGGTGGCAGCTGCCCGTCGCAGGTTTTCGCCAACGAGCCTGCGGGATTTTCCCGCCTTCTCGCGAGCATCGCGAAAGACGCACTGGGGTCCCTCGGGCGTCCGGAGTACGTCATCTACCCGGACAAGATCTCAGAGACCCTGACTATGTACCAGGCTTCGGTATATATTCGGGGTGGTGCGTCTGTGTCTTTCCGAAACTACCGCTTCATGGGGAGAGCCATGCCCACTGAGAGGCATGCTATCCAGATGGCCGCACGCGAGGCTATCGCACGTCTCAGGGATATCCTGCCCGTCATGCAGGACCGTCCCTATTACTACATGCCTTGTCACGTTCCATACACCAGCCACTATGCTTTTTCCTGCACCATAGGGGAAAAGGACACGGCTATTGAGCCACTTGTCCAGTATATCATGGCCTTGGAGTCAGCCTTCACCTCCATGGTGGATGACTACCTCACTGCGCGGATGGACTTGTCTCGTGCAAGAATCATTCGCAGGAGCGAGTACCGCTCTCCTTCGCCTCGTGCTCCACGCACCTCCACTACACCAAATATTCCTCTGGCTAATCCTGCGACTCAGCGCTCGACCCCGACTGGCGATGCTAGCCGTCCGGCTGCACCCATTCCTACCAGAGCTTCTCCACTGACCAGCACGGTGCCACCTCCAGCAGGCACGGCATCAACGACTACACGACTAGAGGCGATCCTCGAGGAGGAAGAGGAGGAGGGCGATATCACATCATGGGTGCCTTGCCTGAGCCTCACTCTCAGCAGGACCTAGGATGAGCTGTGTGATCGAACACAGTCTTCTTCGCCAACGACCACTTGAGAACACGGATGTAATATATTTATTCCCTGTTCCGCCTAGCCTTTGTAAAATAGCTATGACCGCTGGCCGATGAGAGCACGGAGAGTGCGCTAGTAGAATAAAATGATCTTGTATGATACAGTTTCCGCATGTATCCTGTATAATTAAATCCTGCTTGTATAATTAAAATCACTTGTGTAATATAACTGTTTGCCTTGCCTTACCTTGTCCGGGGGAAAATTTTATTTGGAAACTTATTTCTGCCTTTTGATTATTTTCTTTGGTGTTATGCAAATACCCCAGAAAGAAAATGCATCGTCCCTGGACCCGTTCTATGCCAACTCCAGATGAGAACAACGCTGGACAGATGGAAAATAATTTTACTCAAGGGCAGACGAGTCAGCAAAGCAGTGATTCAGCATTTTCGCAAGTGTGTCGCTTATTTGAGCAGAGTCAGCAACAACATCAGGAGATGATGCAGCATTTGATTAACATGGGAAATCACCATGGACAACAGCAACCCAGGTCCAAACTATCTGAGTTGCAAAAGACCCGCCCAACGGTCTTTACGCACACTGACAAGCCACTAGAGGCAGACGACTGGCTTCGAGACATGGAAAGAAAATTGGACATTGCCCAGTGTACGGACCAGGAAAAGGTGTTGTACACACCACATTATTTTTCTGGAATGGCTGCGTCGTGGTGGGAAAACTTATGTCACACCCACCCTGACGGAGCAAATATGACATGGGCACAACTCAAGGAGCATTTCCGAGGAGCGCATATCCCAAATAGCATTATGAAATTAGAGAAGAGGGAATTTGAGGATCTCAAACAGCGGGGCTCCACAGTGTCCCAATATCTGGATCAGTTTACTCAGTTGGCCAGATACGCCAACGACGAATATATGACAGAAAACAAAAAGATGGAAAAATTTCTCGACGGACTTGTTTCATCCCTAAAGTGCCAGCTGATGGTTCATACTTTTCCAGACTTTAAGACACTTGTGGACAAGGCTATTATTCTGGAAAATGAACACCGCAATATGGATGAGGCTCGCAAGCGTCGCATGAACCAGTCAGGACAGGTACGCAACAACAGGCCCAGGAATGATGTTCAAAAGCCAGTAGTAACCCGACCAACAAATACAGCTCCACCCCAGAACCGCAGTGCATTCCACAATAGGACTAAGGATACAAATTTTCATTCTGGAGTTACCTGTTACTCCTGTGGAGGAGAGGGGCATTACGCTAAACAGTGCCCGAAACAAGGAAACAACCCTCCCAAAGCCAACAACAACACCAATGGCCGCGGTGCGACCAACGCTCCACGACGCAATAATTTCAACCCCAATAACAACCACAAGCCAGGACATATCAACCACGTGAATTTTGAGGAAGCTCAGAACGCACCGGATATCGTGTTTGGTACGTTCCCCGCCAACTCAGTAAATGCTACAGTTTTATTTGATTCCGGAGCTTCCCACTCTTGCATTTCTAAAAGATTTGCCTCGAAGAATCAGTTTCCCTTTTTGCCTTTGCAAAATTCCATGGTTATTCAGTCCCCGGGATCGAAGCAAAATACTCAATGGTACTGCAAGGATGTGAACATCGAAATTGAAGGAATGGGATTCCTAGCCAATCTCATCATATTGGACGCAGTTGATTTGGACATTATTCTGGGAATGGATTGGTTAACCACAAACAAAGGTTTTATAGACTGCTATAACCGCACGGTAACTCTTACCAATTACCAAGGGAAGACCATAAAAGTGGGTACAAGGAAGATTGCCACATTCCAAGGGAAATTAAATCAAGTGGATACGGTGGAATTAAATACGGTTCCTGTAGTCTGTGAATATCCTGATGTATTTCCTGAAGAGTTACCAGGAATGCCACCGGACCGCGAAATTGAGTTCGTTATTGAACTAGCGCCCGGAACAACCCCCATATACAAGAAGCCGTACCGTATGGCCCCATCAGAGTTGGCAGAATTAAAGAAGCAAATTAAGGAGTTAATGGAAAAAGGTTTCGTACGACCCAGCTCGTCACCATGGGGGTCGCCAGTCCTATTCGCCAAAAAGAGGGATGGTACCCTGCGGCTATGTATTGATTACAGGGCACTTAATATGGTCACTATCAAAAATAAATATCCACCGCCTAGAATCAACGACTTGTTTGAGCAGCTAGCTGAAGCTAAAGTCTTCTCAAAGATAGACCTAAGGTCAGGTTATCATCAGCTAAAAATTCGGACGACGGACATACCTAAGACGGCGTTTACCACGAGATATGGATTATATGAGTTCACAGTAATGCCGTTCGGTTTGACCAATGCCCCTGCATATTTTGTGCATCTCATGAACAAGGTTTTCATGAAATATTTGGATAAATTTGTGGTGGTATTTATCGATGACATACTTATTTACTCTAAGACGCCCGAAGAACATGAGCAGCATCTACGGATGGTACTGGAAGAATTAAGAAAACACCAGCTATATGCCAAATTCAGCAAATGTGAATTTTGGTTGAGGGAAGTTGGTTTCCTTGGGCACGTACTGACCCAAGATGGAATCGCTGTGGACCCGGGAAAAGTAAAAGATGTGTTGGGATGGAAGCAACCCACAAACGTAACGGAGGTCAGAAGTTTTCTTGGTCTAGCAGGCTATTATCGAAGATTTATTGAAGGATTTTCCACTATAGCCAGACCCATGACCCAGTTACTCAAGAAAGATAAGAAGTTTGAATGGACTGAAGCTTGTGAAAAGAGTTTTCAGGAGTTGAAAAGGAGGTTAACAACGTCACCAGTTCTAGTTGTACCCGATGTACACAAAAATTTTGATATATACTGTGACGCATCCGGGAAAGGCCTTGGGTGTGTGTTAATGCAAGAAGGAAAAGTAGTAGCTTACACATCAAGACAGCTTCGGCGACATGAAGAAAATTACCCCGTTCATGATCTGGAACTCGCTGCAGTAGTACACGCGCTCAAAGAGTGGCGACACTATTTTCTGGGGAACCGATGTGAAATATACACGGATCATAAAAGTCTTAAATATATTTTCACGCAGCCAGAATTAAATTTGAGACAACGGCGTTGGCTTGAGCTAATTAAGGATTATGACGTAGGAATTCACTATCACCCAGGTAAAGCCAATGTTGTGGCAGATGCCCTCAGCCGGAATCCATACGCTGGAAATGGCAGTGTACAACTTTCGCAACATGTGCTCAGCCAGGAATTTGCCAAGCTCAACATGGCCCTAGTCACGGAAGGAACCATTTCCCAGTTGGAAATAAAACCAACAATAGAGGACCAGATCAGAGAAGCCCAGAAGGGGCACCCAAGTATTGAAGGGATTAGAAAGAAGATGAAAATAGGCAGGGCGCCCGAATTTATGGAAGACAGCCAAGGGGTCATTTGGTTTGGACAGAGACTGTGCGTACCAAACATTGAAGATTTAAAACAACAAATAATGGCAGAAGCGCACACCTCTCCATATTCCATTCATCCCGGAGGGACCAAAATGTACAAGGATCTACAAGAGAGATTCTGGTGGCACGGGATGAAAAGGGATATAGCCATATATGTGGCATGTTGTGATACATGCCAACGTGTGAAAGCGGAACATCAGAGACCAGCAGGGTTATTGCAACCAATTAAGGTGCCTGAATGGAAATGGGATAGAATTGGAATGGATTTTGTTGTTGGTTTGCCAAGGTCACGACATGGGAATGATGCTATCTGGGTAATAACAGATTCGCTGACCAAGGTAGCACATTTCATTCCGGTAAAAACCACCTACTCAACACAGAGGCTAGCCAGGCTGTATCTATCCCGGATTGTTTGTCTACACGGGGTACCCAAAATAATTGTCTCTGACAGAGGCACCCAATTTGTCTCTAGATTTTGGGAACACCTACAGCAAGCCTTAGGCACGCAATTGGCTTTCAGCACTGCATACCACCCGCAGACCGGAGGACAGACAGAACGGGTAAACCAAATATTGGAGGACATGTTGAGAGCTTGTGTGCTTACCTACGGAGTCAGTTGGGAGGAAAGTTTGCCTTATGCAGAATTCTCCTACAACAACAGTTATCAAGCTAGCCTAAAAATGGCACCGTTCGAAGCATTATACGGACGGCGATGCCGAACCCCATTGAATTGGTCTGAAACCGGAGACAGCCGAATTTTTGGACCAGAAATGCTAATAGAAGCAGAAACCAAAGTAAAGCTTATTCAGGACCGACTAAAGGCAGCTCAAAGCCGACAGAAGAGTTATTTCGATCAAAAACACCGCCAGGTCCACTTTGAACCCAATGACTACGTATATCTTAGAGTATCCCCGACAAGGGGGCTCCAAAGATTCAAGGTCAAGGGGAAATTAGCGCCAAGATTCATTGGACCATTCAAAGTGATCGCAAGGAGGGGCAAGGTTGCCTATCAACTGGAATTACCAGCAGAGCTATCAGAGGTTCACGACGTGTTCCATGTATCTCAACTGAGGAAGTGTGTTAGCAACACGGAAAAACAAGTGCAGCATCAAGAATTGGATCTTCAACCAGATCTTACCTATCGGGAACATCCCATAAAGATTTTGGAGGAATCTGAACGGAGAACCCGACAGAACGTAATAAAATTTTGCAAAGTCCAATGGAGCAATCACACCGAGGAAGAGGCAACCTGGGAAAGAGAAGATCATTTAAGGACTGAGTATCCGTACCTGTTTGAGGGACAGCTGAAATCTCGGGGACGAGATTTTTCTTAAGGGGGTAGGTGCTGTCACACCCCAAAAATATTTATTTGGAATTTTGAAAACTTTTCAAAATTTTAGCTAAGATTTAAAAATTTTTCTTGAAGGGTTCTGTTTGAAGGGTAGACTTATTTGATTTAATGGTTTTGGAGGTTTTCAAAACTTTTCTCTCTAAGGAATCTTTGGTTTTTAGCCATTTATTTTTTCAAAGGCAAAAATCCTTTTCACCCCTTCTAATACCATAAAACTTCTCCAAATATTTTCTGTCACTCCAAGTTTTACCTCTCAAGTCATGCACACCTTCTGTGATATTTTTCAACTCCTCCCCACTCCACAAAAATATTCTTTCTATATATATTTTAAATTCCAAAAGTGGAATTTGAATTAATCATAGTTTCTTGACATTTACAAAGGAACTATATTTTCTATGACTCTTCTGCCTCTACCAAAATTATTCCTACATATATATGGTACCCTCAACCCATTTCTCCAAAAACATTTGGTCCCACAGTTCAAAATTTTCAAATCAAATTCAATTCAAATTTGGTCCAGAAATCATGTTTTTGCCCCAAACCATTTCCAAACTTCACCAAAATTCTTGGCCTCCTGGCAAACTCATTTTTGAGTAGCTACACACCACCACCCAAAACCCCATGATCAAACTAGTTGCCTAAACCCTCAAAGCATTTCATCAAACAGGTTGCTGGCACTGTTCATAACTGAATTAAAATTCAGTTAACTGAATTTACTTCGGCCGACAGAGACAGGGTGCCGTGCATCCATCATCTTCCCTCCCGCACGGCGATGTTGCTTGTGTCCAGTGCCGTAGCACTCCCTGGCCCAGCGCCCAGCCACTCCACGCCGGCGAGGTGGCACCGGGCCGGTGCAGCCTCCCCAAGCGCGTCCACGGCGGGGCCGAGCGGACACGCCACGGCCATAGGCCGCCATTCACTGCCCAGCAGCACCCCTACCTACTTCTTCGCACACGCGTCACTCCCTCTCTCACCTCCGCACAAAAGACACACCGGCCACGCCGCACGGGGCCCGTCTGACAGTCGCCGGAGCCGGCCGCTCCGCCGCGCCCGTGCGGACAGCACATCGCCAACGTGTCGCGCAGGCGCAAGCCCGCCCACGCGGAGGCTTCGGACGAACGCCACGGGCCTCTAGAATGCCCCGACACTCAGATCACCGACCAGAACCAACCCCGGCGACCTCATTAACTCCGGCGAGCCCCACCCGCTTCGGCCATCTCCGACTCGCCTATATAAAGGGTTCCCGAGCTCCTCTAGCGCCAGCACTCGCCTTCACCACCACCCATACCTCCTCCTGACCACCCACCAGGCCTCGAGGGGGTCGTCTTCTTCCCCTCCGGCCACCGCTCCGCCGCCTCTGTCCTCGAACCGAACCGAGCACATACACCACCAGAGCAGCCCAAACTCCATCGATCCTCTCCTTTTCCACCACCTTGCCGAATCCCTAAGTCAATTTACCTCCCCGAGCCCTCTCCGACGAGCCACCACCTCACCAGAATCATCCTCCGCCGGCGACGAGCTCACCGCCGTTCAGGTGACCGCCGGTGGCCACCTCCACCACCCCTGGATGCGGAAGTCCCCGCTGGTCATATTGCGACCAGCGCCGGACCCTGAGACCCCGGCGATCGTCGCCGGCGATCGCCGCCGCCTCTCTGTACTCGCGCGCGAGCGCGTTTGAATTTAAACCTGACGGGTGGCCCCCACCCGTCAGCTCTCTCTCTCTCTATTCTGTTTTAAGTGGAAGCGCACTCTGCGCTTTACGCCTTCTGCACAGGAAGACGTACCCGTAACCGAAACGTTTTCTTTTAAATAACTCTGGGACTTCTGTTTTACAGAAAAACCCCTGGTTTTGAAAAGCTAATAACTTTTAAAATATAAATCCAAATGAGTTGATTCTTTTTGCTAAAATTTTCTTTTCTGCTCTAGTTTATTTTAAGATTTATTTAAAAATATTTTGAGAACTTTTTCTGTTCTGTGTTGGTTTTCTTATTCGAATTCAAATTTGAAATTTTCAGAAAAAGAAGAGGGAACTTTTGCTGGATTTTCAGAAGGGTTTTCTCCTGATTACTTTGGACAAGGCAAGCATTATTGAACTTAAGATATGATGTTACTTCCTTGCATGGTTGCATAGTATGGTAGTGCATCATACGTTGCATGTTATCACATGTGCATGCATGGTCATGTCATGTTGGTTTTACTTTGGCTTGCATGTCACACTAGCTTGTCTGGCATACAAGTGGTTACGTGAGGGCAGAGATGTTGCTGCTGGTTGGGACATGCTAGTGGGCATGGTCCTTTGTTGACACAGTGGTGTCATGTGATACTGATAAAAGAACACTGATGATATTTTAACAGTACCTCCTGAGTCTGCCTAGATCGAGTCTTGCTCTTACACCTAGCTGTATACCGTGCTGCCACGGGTCCTTCCGAAAGGAGGGTACGGCCTAGTAAGTTGTTAACCCCTGGACGGGTGCACGCCACCCAGATAACTGCGATGAAGGTTGTAGCCTGTCATCGGGTCAGGGGCATGGGTGTTACCGGTTGTAGCCGAGAGGGGGGCACCCCTTGTAATCCGCGCGTCTAATAGTGATCCCATGCTTTTCGGAGGTTGTAGCCTCCCTGACTTAAGGTTTCTGGAGTGATGCTGTGGGTGAGTCCAAGCATTCGGTGGGTGTGTATGCGTCAGGTGTGTTTCAACCCAAAGTCCGTATTAGGTTTTAGTCAGTGTACGGTGCTGTCTAGATCCTATACTTGTGGGTAAAGGGTACACCCTCTGCAGAGTTATATCTATTCGAATAGCCGCGTCCACGGTCAAGGACTTAGTTGGGTGGGTCAAGTATCGGTCCCGGTGTCAGTCTCTGGAGGAAAATAATATACTTGAGTATGTTATGTTTGCGTGATGCTTTCGACATAGTCAGGATTATCATGAATTTATTTATGATGAATATTATATTTATGGACTAACCCGATAATTTTGTTGTTACCTTCAAGAGTGTCTCAGGGGCTGGCTAGACTACCCCGGACACTCGCTTTTATTTTAAAGACCTTTTGTGGCGTCCCTCGAGTGTCAGGCGGTTTATCACGCCACTACTCTTGTGGATACCCAACTGGCATTTCTTTTAAAGTCCTTTTTGTGGCGTCCCTTGAGTGTCAGGCGGTTTATCACGCCACTACTCTTGTGGATACCCAACTGGCATTTCTCTTAAAGTCCTTTTTGAGGCGTCCCTCGAGTGTCAGGCGGTTTATCACGCCACTACTCTTGTGGACACCCGACTGGCATTTCTCTTTAAGTCCTACCGTGATGTCACTTGACATCCGACCGGCATTTCTTTTATCTTCTTATATTATTAATAATATCGTGTACTAACCATATTCCACCATGCCAAGTCTTGTCAATTGTTGCATACATGTAGTTTATTTATCATGGCATGTGCTTTCAGTATACCTCATAGTCATAATGTTTGCGAGTACATTCAAAGTACTCACCGGCTTGTCCCTGGCTATTTACTTGGCCAGACTTGGAGGAGGACGAGCCCGTGGAGGAGAATTGCGCTAGCAAGGCCGACGCTTAGAAGGTTCCCAGTCAGCACGCCTGTGTTTTGAGTCTATCACTTGTATCATCCGTCAAGCTTCCGCCACACCAATAAAATAGTCAAGCCTCACACTGACGCTTGACTCTATGCTAGTCTTTCAGCGTTGAGTTCCACCACCCACTGTCATATTCCGCCACCCTAGTGTGTTGAGTTGTTGTAATAAATTATTGAGTCACCCTGACTCAACCCTGTGTAATATTATTGTACTGGTTATCTATATCAAGGTTGTCCACTGGTTGTGCTTGGGAGCCAGTGTGACTTAAGGCTATTCTGTGATTTATTTCTCAGAAATGAGCCTGACAGACCTTGGTATCAGAGCCAGGCTGACTGTAGGAGCCCTAGGCACGATCACTAGACACCGAGTCAATGCTGACATTTTTTTTTTCTTCCAGCATGCATCTCATGCATCGTAGCAAATTTTCTGTAGTCATCATACACTTATGACATGACTACTTGGATTTTTGTCTACTGTTGTAGATGGCTGGTGGCAGCTGCCCGTCGCAGGTTTTCGCCAACGAGCCTGCGGGATTTTCCCGCCTTCTCGCGAGCATCGCGAAAGACGCACTGGGGTCCCTCGGGCGTCCGGAGTACGTCATCTACCCGGACAAGATCTCAGAGACCCTGACTATGTACCAGGCTTCGGTATATATTCGGGGTGGTGCGTCTGTGTCTTTCCGAAACTACCGCATCATGGGGAGAGCCATGCCCACTGAGAGGCATGCTATCCAGATGGCCGCACGCGAGGCTATCGCACGTCTCAGGGATATCCTGCCCGTCATGCAGGACCGTCCCTATTACTACATGCCTTGTCACGTTCCATACACCAGCCACTATGCTTTTTCCTGCACCATAGGGGAAAAGGACACGGCTATTGAGCCACTTGTCCAGTATATCATGGCCTTGGAGTCAGCCTTCACCTCCATGGTGGATGACTACCTCACTGCGCGGATGGACTTGTCTCGTGCAAGAACCATTCGCAGGAGCGAGTACCGCTCTCCTTCGCCTCGTGCTCCACGCACCTCCACTACACCAAATATTCCTCTGGCTAATCCTGCGACTCAGCGCTCGACCCCGACTGGCGATGCTAGCCGTCCGGCTGCACCCATTCCTACCAGAGCTTCTCCACTGACCAGCACGGTGCCACCTCCAGCAGGCACGGCATCAACGACTACACGACTAGAGGCGATCCTCGAGGAGGAAGAGGAGGAGGGCGATATCACATCATGGGTGCCTTGCCTGAGTCTCACTCTCAGCAGGACCTAGGATGAGCTGTGTGAACGAACACAGTCTTCTTCGCCAAACGACCACTTGAGAACACGGATGTAATATATTTATTTCCTGTTCCGCCTAGCCTTTGTAAAATAGCTATGACCGCTGGCCGATGAGAGCACGGAGAGTGCGCTAGTAGAATAAAATGATCTTGTATGATACAGTTTCCGCATGTATCCTGTATAATTAAATCCTGCTTGTATAATTAAAATCACTTGTGTAATATAACTGTTTGCCTTGCCTTACCTTGTCCGGGGGAAAAATTTATTTGGAAACTTATTTCTGCCTTTTGATTATTTTCTTTGGTGTTATGCGAATACCCCAGAAAGAAAATGCATCGTCCCTGGACCCGTTCTATGCCAACTCCAGATGAGAACAACGCTGGACAGATGGAAAATAACTTTACTCAAGGGCAGACGAGTCAGCAAAGCAGTGATTCAGCATTTTTGCAAGTGTGTCGCTTATTTGAGCAGAGTCAGCAACAACATCAGGAGATGATGCAGCATTTGATTAACATGGGAAATCACCATGGACAACAGCAACCCAGGTCCAAACTATCTGAGTTGCAAAAGACCCGCCCAACGGTTTTTACGCACACTGACAAGCCACTAGAGGCAGACGACTGGCTTCGAGACATGGAAAGAAAATTGGACATTGCCCAGTGTACGGACCAGGAAAAGGTGTTGTACACACCACATTATTTTTCTGGAATGGCTGCGTCGTGGTGGGAAAACTTATGCCACACCCACCCTGACGGAGCAAATATGACATGGGCACAACTCAAGGAGCATTTCCGAGGAGCGCATATCCCAAATAGCATTATGAAATTAAAGAAGAGGGAATTTGAGGATCTCAAACAGCGGGGCTCCACAGTGTCCCAATATCTGGATCAGTTTACTCAGTTGGCCAGATACGCCAACGACGAATATATGACAGAAAACAAAAAGATGGAAAAATTTCTCGACGGACTTGTCTCATCCCTAAAGTGCCAGCTGATGGTTCACACTTTTCCAGACTTTAAGACACTTGTGGATAAGGCTATTATTCTGGAAAATGAACACCGCAATATGGATGAGGCTCGCAAGCGTCGCATGAACCAGTCAGGACAGGTTCGCAACAACAGGCCCAGGAATGACGTTCAAAAGCCAGTAATGACCCGGCCAACAAATACAGCTCCACCTCAGAACCGCAGTGCATTCCACAATAGGACTAAGGATACAAATTTTCATTCTGGAGTTACATGTTACTCCTGTGGAGGAGAGGGGCATTACGCTAAACAGTGCCCGAAACAAGGAAACAACCCTCCCAAAGCCAACAACAACAACAATGGCCGCGGTGCGACCAACGCTCCGCGACGCAATAATTTCAACCCCAATAACAACCACAAGCCAGGACATATCAACCACGTGAATTTTGAGGAAGCTCAGAACGCACTGGATATCGTGTTTGGTACGTTCCCCGCCAACTCAGTAAATGCTACAGTTTTATTTGATTCCGGAGCTTCCCACTCTTGCATTTCTAAAAGATTTGCCTCGAAGAATCAGTTTCCCTTTTTGCCTTTGCAAAATTCCATGGTTATTCAGTCCCCGGGATCGAAGCAAAATACTCAATGGTACTGCAAGGATGTGAACATCGAAATTGAAGGAATGGGATTCCTAGCCAATCTCATCATATTGGACGCAGTTGATTTGGACATTATTCTGGGAATGGATTGGTTAACCACAAACAAAGGTTTTATAGACTGCTATAACCGCACAGTAACTCTTACCAATTGCCAAGGGAAGACCATCAAAGTGGGTACAAGGAAGATTGCCACATTCCAAGGGAAATTAAATCAAGTGGATACGGTGGAATTAAATACGGTTCCTGTAGTCTGTGAATATCCTGATGTATTTCCTGAAGAGTTACCAGGAATGCCACCAGACCGCGAGATTGAGTTCGTTATTGAACTAGCACCTGGAACGACACCCATATACAAGAAACCGTACCGTATGGCCCCAACAGAATTGGCAGAATTAAAGAAGCAAATTAAGGAGTTGATGGAGAAAGGTTACGTACGACCCAGCTCGTCACCATGGGGTTCGCCAGTTTTATTCGCCAAAAAGAGGGATGGTACCCTACGGCTGTGCATTGATTACAGGGCACTTAATATGGTCACTATCAAGAATAAATATCCACCGCCTAGAATCAACGACTTGTTTGAGCAGCTAGCTGAAGCTAAAGTCTTCTCAAAGATAGACCTAAGGTCAGGTTATCATCAGCTAAAAATTCGGACGACGGACATACCTAAGACGGCGTTTACCACAAGATATGGATTATATGAGTTCACAGTAATGCCGTTCGGTTTGACCAATGCCCCTGCATATTTTGTGCATCTCATGAACAAGGTTTTCATGAAATATTTGGATAAATTTGTGGTGGTATTTATCGATGACATACTTATTTACTCTAAGACGCCCGAAGAACATGAGCAGCATCTACGGATGGTACTGGAAGAATTAAGAAAACACCAGCTATATGCCAAATTCAGCAAATGTGAATTTTGGTTGAGGGAAGTTGGTTTCCTTGGGCACGTACTGACCCAAGATGGAATCGCTGTGGACCCGGGAAAAGTAAAAGATGTGTTGGGATGGAAGCAACCCACAAACGTAACGGAGGTCAGAAGTTTTCTTGGTCTAGCAGGCTATTATCGAAAATTTATTGAAGGATTTTCCACTATAGCCAGACCCATGACCCAGTTACTCAAGAAAGATAAGAAGTTTGAATGGACTGAAGCTTGTGAAAAGAGTTTTCAGGAGTTGAAAAGGAGGTTAACAACGTCACCAGTTCTAGTTGTACCCGATGTACACAAAAATTTTGATATATACTGTGACGCATCCGGGAAAGGCCTTGGGTGTGTGTTAATGCAAGAAGGAAAAGTAGTAGCTTACACATCAAGACAGCTACGGAGACATGAAGAAAATTACCCCGTTCACGATCTGGAACTTGCTGCAGTAATACACGCACTCAAAGAGTGGCGACACTATCTTCTAGGGAACCGATGTGAAATATACACGGACCACAAAAGTCTTAAGTATATTTTCACGCAGCCGGAATTAAATTTGAGACAACGACGTTGGCTTGAATTAATTAAGGATTATGACGTAGGAATTCACTATCACCCTGGTAAAGCCAATGTTGTGGCAGATGCCCTCAGCAGGAATCCATACGCCGGAAATGGCAGCGTACAGCTCTCGCAACACGTGCTCAGCCAGGAATTTGCCAAGCTCAACATGGCCCTAGTCACGGAGGGGACCATCTCCCAGTTGGAGATAAAACCAACCTTAGAAGACCAGATCAGAAACGCCCAGAAGGGGCATCCGAGTATTGAAGGAATTAGGAAAAAGATGAAACTGGGCAGGGCGCCCGAATTTACTGAAGACGACCAAGGAATTATTTGGTTTGGACAGAGACTATGCGTACCAAACATTGAGATTTTAAAGCAGCAAATAATGGCAGAGGCACACACCGCTCCATATTCTATTCACCCCGGAGGGACAAAAATGTATAAGGATATACAGGAGAGATTCTGGTGGCACGGAATGAAAAGGGATATAGCCATATATGTGGCATGTTGTGATACCTGCCAACGAGTGAAGGCGGAACACCATAGACCAGCAGGGTTGTTGCAACCAATTAAGGTGCCTGAATGGAAATGGGATAGGATTGGAATGGATTTTGTGGTTGGTTTGCCAAGGTCACGCCACGGAAATGATGCTATCTGGGTAATAATTGATTCACTAACCAAGGTAGCACATTTCATTCCGGTAAAAACCACCTACTCAACACAGAGGCTAGCCAGGCTGTATCTATCCAGGATTGTCTGTTTACACGGAGTACCCAAAATAATTGTCTCCGACAGAGGCACCCAATTTGTCTCTAGATTTTGGGAACATTTACAGCAAGCCTTAGGCACGCAACTGGCTTTCAGCACAGCATACCACCCGCAGACCGGAGGACAGACAGAGCGGGTAAATCAAATATTAGAGGATATGTTGAGAGCATGTGTGCTTACCTACGGAGTCAGTTGGGAGGATAGTTTGCCTTATGCAGAATTCTCCTACAACAACAGTTATCAAGCAAGCCTAAAAATGGCACCGTTCGAAGCATTATACGGACGACGGTGTCGGACCCCATTAAATTGGTCTGAGACCGGAGACAGCCGAATTTTTGGACCAGAAATGCTAATAGAGGCAGAAACCAAAGTAAAACTTGTTCAGGACCGATTAAAGGCAGCTCAAAGCCGACAGAAGAGTTATTATGATCAAAAACACCGTCAGGTCCACTTTGAGCCAAATGACTACGTATATCTTAGAGTATCTCCAACAAGGGGGCTACAGAGATTTAAGGTCAAGGGAAAATTAGCACCAAGATTTATCGGACCATTCAAAATAACCGCCAGATGGGGCAGGGTTGCTTATCAACTGGAATTACCCGCAGAATTATCAGATGTTCACGATGTGTTCCATGTGTCTCAACTAAGGAAGTGTATTAGCAACCCGGAAAAACAAGTGCAGCACCAGGAATTAGACCTTCAACCCGATCTTACCTATCGGGAGCGTCCTATAAAAATTTTGGAGAAGTCTGAACGGAGAACCCGGCAAAACGTAATAAAATTTTGCAAAGTCCAATGGAGCAATCACACCGAGGAAGAGGCAACCTGGGAAAGAGAAGATCATTTAAGGACTGAGTATCCGTACCTGTTTGAGGAACAGCTGGAATCTCGGGGACGAGATTTTTCTTAAGGGGGTAGGTGCTGTCACACCCCAAAAATATTTCTTTGGAGTTTTGAGAACTTTTGCAAAACTTTAACTAAGTTTTAAAATTTTGGTTGGAGGGTTCTGTTTTGAAGGGTGGACTTATTTGATTATTTTGGAGGTCTTAAAAACTTTTCTTTCTAAAGAATCTTTGGCTTTGGTTAATTATTTTCAAAAGCAAAAAAAAAAAATCTTTTTCCACCTCTTCTAGCATCATAAAAATTCCCAAATATTTTTTTTGCCACTCCAAGTTTTACCTCTCAAGTCATGCACACCTTCTGTGATATTTTTCAACTCCTCCCCACTCCACAAAAATATTCTTTCTATATATATTTTAAATTCCAAAAAGGGAATTTGAATTAATCATAGTTTCTTGACATTTACAAAGGAACTATATTTTCTATGACTCTTCTGCCTCCACCAAAATTATCCCTACATATATATGGTACCCTCAACCCATTTCTCCAAAAACATTTGGTCCCACAGTTCAAAATTTTCAAATCAAATTCAATTCAAATTTGGTCCAGAAATCATGTTTTTGCCCCAAACCATTTCCAAACTTCACCAAAATTCTTGGCCTTCTGGCAAACTCATTTTTGAGTAACCACACACCACCACACAAAACCCCATGATCAAACTAGTTGCCTAAACCCTCAAAGCATTTCATCAAACAGGTTGCTGGCACTGTTCATAACTGAACTAAAATTCAGTTAACTGAATTTACTTCGGCCGACAGAGACAGGGATGCCGTGCATCCATCGTCTTCCCCTCCCGCACGGCGATGTTGCTTGTCTCCAGTGCCGTAGCACTCCCTGGCCCAGCGCCCAGCCACTCCACGCCGGCGAGGTGGCACCGGGCCGGTGCAGCCTCCCCAAGCGCGTCCACGGCGGGGCCGAGCGGACACGCCACGGCCATAGGCCGCCATTCACTGCCCAGCAGCGCCCCTACCTACTTCCTCGCACACGCGTCACTCCCTCGCTCACCTCCGCACAAAGGACACACCGGCCACGCCGCACGGGGCCCGTCTGACAGTCGCCGGAGCCGGCCGCTCCGCCGCGTCCGTGCGGACAGCACATCGCCAACGTGTCGCGCAGGCGCAAGCCCGACCACGCGGAGGCTTCGGACGAACGCCACGGGCCTCTAGATTGCCCCGACACCCAGACGACCGGCCAGAACCAACCCCGGCGACCTCATTAACTCCGGCGAGCTCCACCCGCTTCGGCCATCTCCGACTCGCCTATATAAAGGGTTCCCGAGCCCCTCTAGCGCCAGCACTCGCATCTACCACCTCTCACACTTCCTCCTGACCACCCACCAGGCCCCGAGGGGGTCGTCTTCTTCCCCTCCGGCCACCGCTCCGCCGCCTCTCTGTGCTCGCGCGCGAGCGCGTTTGAATTTAAACCTGACGGGTGGCCCCCACCCGTCAGCTCTCTCTCTCTCTGTTCTGTTTTAAGTGGAAGCGCACTCTGCGCTTTACGCCTTCTGCACAGGAAGACGTACTCGTACCCGAAACGTTTTCTTTTAAAATAACTCTGGGACTTCTGTTTTACAGAAAAACCCCTGGTTTTGAAAAGCTAATAACTTTTAAAATATAAACCCAAATGAGTTGATTCTTTTTGCTAAAATTTTCTTTTCTGCTCTAGTTTATTTTAAGATTTATTTAAAAATATTTTGAGAACTTTTTCTGTTCTGTGTTGGTTTTCTTATTCGAATTCAAATTTGAATTTTTCAGAGAAAGAAGAGGGAACTTTTGCTGGATTTTCAGAAGGGTTTTCTCCTGATTACTTTGGACAAGGCAAGCATTATTGAACTTGAGATATGATGTTGCTTCCTTGCTTGGTTACATAGTATGATAGTGCATCACATACGTTGCATGTTATATCACATGTGCATGCATGGTCATGTCATGTTTGTTTTACCTTGGCTTGCATGTCACACTAGCTTGTCTGGCATACAAGTGGTTACGTGAGGGCAGAGATGTTGCTGCTGGTTGGGACATGCTAGTAGGCATGGTCCTTTGTTGACACAGTGGTGTCACGTGATGCTGATAAAAGAACACTGATGATATTTTAACAGTACCTCCTGAGTCTGCCTAGATCGAGTCTTGCTCTTACACCTAGCTGTATACCGTGCTGCCACGGGTCCTTCCGAAAGGAGGGTACGGCCTAGTAAGTTGTTAACCCCTGGACGGGTGCACGCCACCCAGATAACTGCGATGAAGGTTGTAGCCTGTCATCGGGTCAGGGGCATGGGTGTTACCGGTTGTAGCCGAGAGGGGGGCACCCCTTGTAATCCGCGCGTCTAATAGTGATCCCATGCTTTTCGGAGGTTGTAGCCTCCCTGACTTAAGGTTTCTGGAGTGATGCTGTGGGTGAGTCCAAGCATTCGGTGGGTGTGTATGCGTCAGGTGTGTTTCAACCCAAAGTCCGTATTAGGTTTTAGTCAGTGTACGGTGCTGTCTAGATCCTATACTTGTGGGTAAAGGGTACACCCTCTGCAGAGTTATATCTATTCGAATAGCCGCGTCCACGGTCAAGGACTTAGTTGGGTGGGTCAAGTATCGGTCCCGGTGTCAGTCTCTGGAGGAAAATAATATACTTGAGTATGTTATGCTTGCGTGATGCTTTCGACATAGTCAGGATTATCATGAATTTATTTATGATGAATATTATATTTATGGACTAACCCGATAATTTTGTTGTTACCTTCAAGAGTGTCTCAGGGGCTGGCTAGACTACCCCGGACACTCGCTTTTATTTTAAAGACCTTTTGTGGCGTCCCTCGAGTGTCAGGCGGTTTATCACGCCACTACTCTTGTGGATACCCAACTGGCATTTCTTTTAAAGTCCTTTTTGTGGCGTCCCTTGAGTGTCAGGCGGTTTATCACGCCACTACTCTTGTGGATACCCAACTGGCATTTCTCTTAAAGTCCTTTTTGAGGCGTCCCTCGAGTGTCAGGCGGTTTATCACGCCACTACTCTTGTGGACACCCGACTGGCATTTCTCTTTAAGTCCTACCGTGATGTCACTTGACATCCGACCGGCATTTCTTTTATCTTCTTATATTATTAATAATATCGTGTACTAACCATATTCCACCATGCCAAGTCTTGTCAATTGTTGCATACATGTAGTTTATTTATCATGGCATGTGCTTTCAGTATACCTCATAGTCATAATGTTTGCGAGTACATTCAAAGTACTCACCGGCTTGTCCCTGGCTATTTACTTGGCCAGACTTGGAGGAGGACGAGCCCGTGGAGGAGAATTGCGCTAGCAAGGCCGACGCTTAGAAGGTTCCCAGTCAGCACGCCTGTGTTTTGAGTCTATCACTTGTATCATCCGTCAAGCTTCCGCCACACCAATAAAATAGTCAAGCCTCACACTGACGCTTGACTCTATGCTAGTCTTTCAGCGTTGAGTTCCACCACCCACTGTCATATTCCGCCACCCTAGTGTGTTGAGTTGTTGTAATAAATTATTGAGTCACCCTGACTCAACCCTGTGTAATATTATTGTACTGGTTATCTATATCAAGGTTGTCCACTGGTTGTGCTTGGGAGCCAGTGTGACTTAAGGCTATTCTGTGATTTATTTCTCAGAAATGAGCCTGACATCATGTCATATTTATTTTTGCATCTCAACCTTAATAAATTGTGTGGACCTTCGGTCCATTTAAATCGAGGGAAGATGTCTTCTCTTTATAACATATAAAAGCCTCTCAATATTTAGGGAGCTATATAATAATATTCCATTGTTTGGAATTACCCGCAACACACGTGCATAATTTCCCCATGCTTTTCCTACTTCGAGTTTCTCCTTCAAAAACCTTGCCAATAATTCCTTTCCGTTGTTTCGTGGTTCCTCCGAAAATTCGAACATTTTTGGACACTTCAATAATCACGTCTTAGTTCAAACCTATTTGAAATAAATTCAAATATGTTTGAATTATTTTTCGATCTGGCCTTTTGTATTTTTCTCCGGTCGTGCTAATTTTTCGAGCCCGAGAAAAATTAACCTTTGTCCTAATTCTTGCCCTAACCCCCCTCCTCTTTTCTTTTCCCTTCTCTTTCGTTTTTCTGCTAAAAGAATCGTTAATAGAGAAGAGCAGCCGCAGGCCCTTCCTAGGCCTTCAGGCCCATTCCTCTCCTCCCAGCCAGCCTCCCATCCTTTCGGCCCATCCTTTTGGCCCAGGCCCATCCAGGTCTAAACCCTAGCGCACCCGCAGCTCCTCCCTCTCTTCCCCTCGAGCCGCCGCCTCCTCTCGTTCCCCATCTCTCTCTCGCTCTCTGTCCCGAACCCCGAGCCCGACCCCCTCTGGTTCTCCTTCGCTCGCCCCGAGCCTCCTCTCTCTCGATCTCCTCTACGACCGAGGCCCGATTCCCTCGCACATCTCCCTCTCTCCCGATCCCTCTGCCTCGCTCCCTCCGGTCGCCGAGTCCTCCCGCGCATCGAGCCGCCCCAGGCCACGGCCTCACCTCCAGGGAGTCCGCCGCGCCAGGAGCCCGGTGTGCCCCCCTCCTTCTCCTCTGCGCCTCCAGCAAGGCGAGCCCGACGCGCCGTGCACTCCGTGCGCCTCCTCCTCTGGACGCCCCATTGAACGCCTCCATCTTCACCAGCAGCCGCCGGTCGCCGCAGGAATCCCCTCGAGCGCCCCGTCCTCTGCCTCCCTCCTGCGCGCCGTCCGCCGTTGGACCTCCGCGCCGCCCGGAGCCGCCTCCCTCCGTCCTCGATGTCAGCGGCCAGGCCCCGCCTCCTCGCCCGCGGGTCGGCCAGGGAGCCGCCACCGCGGCCCTCGTCGGCGTCCTCCAGAAATAGCACCGAGCTGCTCCCTCCTCTCCAAGCCGAGCGCATCGCCAGCGCCCTGCCTTCGCGCCCCGTCGCCACGCATCCGTCTCCCTCGCCTTGTTGCCGTTCACTGTCCTTCGAGGCCCTTGGCCGTGCTTTGTTTTGGAATGCCATGTACTGCTGCTGTTTTTTTTGTTTTCGTCAAGTGCACGAGGACCTCAAGTTTCGGCAAGTTCGACTACACGATGAAACGACAAGTACCCCTCCGATGCAAGTACGTCTACGAACCGGAACGACTACGCAAGATGACACGCCAAGTACCACGACGACCCGAATGTCTACCGTCGCCGTGTACCACAACCGTCGCCGAGACCCTCAAGTACCTCTACGAACGGAACGACTACTCGTTGGCGACCTCGTGTACAACTACTTCCTCTCCGATGAACGAGAACAACTACTTCCCTCTACGGCATGTACCACTACCGTCGCCCCGTGTACCACTACTGCCGCTACCGACGTGAACAACTACTTCCCTCTACGGAACGGCTACTTCCTCTCCGAACGTGAACGCCTTCTTCCTCTACGTCTCGAACCGCCCCGAAACGCACGCTACAAAGGTATAACCCGAGTCGATGACCCGTGGATGCTTGTGTTGTGTTGTATGAAATGTCTCCCTTATGAGCTCCGTGCCCGTCGTGCCCGTTTCGACCTTTTGTCATGTTCCTCGGTTGCCTCGTCGCCAACTCGTGGGAACCCGGTGACGGGATCGCCCCACCTTTCATCTCGTTTGACTCGCTCACGCCATCTATCTCTTGCACCGGTCTCTCAACGGGTTATCGGAACCGATATGTTGCGTGGCTTCATTTTCGGATCGTTGCCGTGGCACCCTTTCGTTCCACCACGGTGACAAACGCTTCTTATCTTCTTCTTGTTAACCTTTTAATAAAACTTGCATAAACTTGATCATGTCATCCGCATCATGTTAACAACATAATAATGTGTGTTTGTTGTTTGCTTAATTACTAAACATGCTCATGGGGTTTTTCCGGAATTTGTTGTTATTTCCGGCCTCATTTAAAATGTCTTAATAGTGTAGTTTTATTATGCTTCACCTCTTGCCATGTTAAAAACATTTAATCTTGTCTTGTAAATAAACGAGAGTCAATTAAATAAATAAAATGTGGTGTTTCGTCAATATGCAACTCGTTGCATATTGAGCTCCACTTAACTAGTAGTTTTGTTTGTGCACTTTGCCATGCCATGCATTTTTAAACCGGACATGCATCATACTTGGATGTGCATCGTGTGCCATGTTTATGCTTGGGTGTTTACCGTGTTGTTTTGCTTCTTTTCGGTTGCTTCTCTTGTTAGCTTCGGTTTCGTTCCGGAGTTGTGAGGATTCGCTCGACTGTTGCTCCGTCTACTTCATGGATCCGTTCTTCTCCCTTGTGGAAGCCCAGGCAAGATGATCATACCCTTGGATACCTTTACTACCATTGCCATGCTTAGTTGTCTCGATGCTATCGTTACATGTCGCGCTACCCATCTTTTATGTCAGCCTCTCCTTGTTGCCATGAAACCTCTAACCTTGACACCTTCCTAGCAAAACCACTGTTTGGCTATGTTACCCGCTTGCTCAGCCTCGCTTGCTCAGTCCCTCTTATAGCGTTGTTAGTTGCAGGTGAAGATGAAGTTCGTTCCAGGAGGGAACTTGTTGTTGGTATATCACAATATCTATAATTATTATTTAACACACCTATATACTGGGCATGGGTGGAAGGCTTGGCCTTTTGCTCGGTGTTTTGTTCCACTCATGCCACCTTAGGCGCCGATAAACCGGCATTATGTTCCTTGATTTTGCGTTCCTTACACGATGGGTGAAATGGGGACCCCTTGACAGTTCGACTTTGAATAAAACTCCTCCAGCAAGGCCCAACATTGGTTTTAATTTGCTCATAATAGCAACTTAATTAATTAATTAAATTTGCATAGGGAGTTAGCGCTACCCGAGGATTCTTAATTCTACATAGAAGGGGGGCCAGTGCTGATGGTGTTGGTCCCAAATAGAGTCGTGTGCGGGGCCCCACTTGGCAACTTGGGTATTTCGGCCACTGTACGCTGTGCTCATCCGGTCGTGGCCTGAGACGAGATACGCGCGGCTACTATCAGGGTGTCGGCACGCCGGGAGGTCTTGCTGGACTTGTTTTACCATTGTCGAAATGACTTGTGCTACCGGGATGCCGAGCCTGATCGGATTTCCCTAAGATAAGGGGTGATGATATTATATTTATCACTTCAGCTAATCGTGAGAGCTTGTGATGGGCTAAGTTGGAACACCCCTGCAGGGTTATGATCTTTCGAAAGCCGTGCCCGTGGTTATGTGGCAGATTGGAATTTGTTAATGTCCGGTTGTAGAAAACTTGACAGATGATCCGAAGTAAAACACACAACTGTGTGAGTAACCGTGACTGTCTCTTTTCACTTTGAGAAGAGAACACGGTGGGGTTATGTTTGACTCGTATGTAGTTAGGATCTTTAGCGATCACTACTTTTGCGACCGTTTGCGTAGATGCTCATCTTATTCTGGTACTCGTAAGTTAGCCACCATATTATGCTTAGTCGCTGCTGCAGCCTCTCCACTTTACCTCTTCCTACCCACAAAGCTTTGCTAGTCTTGTTACCCATGGTTATGGGATTGCTGAGTCCTCTGTGGCTCACAGTTACTTCACCACACCAGATGCAGGTTCAGCCAAGTTTGATGCAGGAGTTGGGTCAGTTCTTCACCGGGAGCTCGATGAAGAGCGTGGCCGTTTGCTTGTGATGTTTCGACGATCAGTAGTGGTTTCTACTAGGATTCGATCCTGACCTGTGGCTTTATGTTGTTTTGGTATCTTTCTTTTGGTTCTTCACCCGTAGTCGGGTTGTGATCTTTTGAATGATGTATTGCTCATGTTTTGTATTGTGTGAAGTGGCGAGTGTAAGCCAACTATCTCCTTTTGCAATTTAATCCCTTTTTTACATGAGTCGTGCAAAGATACCAAACTTGAGATCATTCTAGGATGGGCTTATATCTTTAAGTCGTGCCTCGACACGTAGGAGATATAGTCCCATCCTGGGCATTACACAGGGCGTCCAGAGCGACGAGGGGGAGGGCAGGCAGGCAGGGAGGAGGTGGCAGCCATGCGCGTGGCGGTGGGCGCTTGCCCCTGCCTTCTGTCGTCGCCAGGAGGACGACGACTGGCAGATGGGCCGGCCCAGCTGGGCCGCACAGAGCCAGGCCAGCAAGTGGCCCAGGTAAGCTCTTTCCCCCTTTTCTTTCTGTTTTTCTATTTCTGTAATTTGTTTTGATTTAGTTTCTAGTACTAAATCATTTTATTTTTTTCTAACCCTTTTTGCAGGGACCTAAGGAATTAATCCAAAGCCCCTCACAATAAAATCAGAAATTTTGGACATATATAAACATATATAATAAATATATATCCAAGGCAAATAATTATTGCATTAATTCCAAATGCTCAAAATAAATATTTGTGAGCTCCTGAAAATATTGGTTTGGATTTTACCTCTGACCAATATTTTCAGAGAGAAACATGAACATTTTCTTGGACCCTTTTGGAGCAATTATTATTTGGGTCATTTTTCAAAAGGATTTCTGAGGGTTTCACATGTCCCCAACTCAAAATCATTTGAAATTTAAACATGATGCAAACACCAAGCTAGCCTAGTGCATACTAGAACTAGGGTTGTGACAGGAGGTGAGTGCTTGAAGGTATATCTTTAGATCTTGCAATCGAATCTTTTAGTTTCTTGTTTTATCACTAGTTTGGTCTATAAAAGAAAACAAAAAATGGAATTAAGGTTACCTCATATGCTTCATCTTTTTAATATCGTGAAAATGATGGGGAGGAAAATTGTGCTCAAGTACTAGAAGAAGAATTACATAGAATGCTTGGCATAAAATATGTGCATGATGAGCATGATTGCATTGTTGTGAGTATGAATTCTATGAATACCCATGATGCTAATGATATGCAAATCCACAAGCTTGGGGATTCTATGTTTGATGAAGATGATATGTTTAGTCCCCCAAGTTTTGATGAGCAAATTTATTATGATGAGAGCATGCCTCCCATTTATGATGATTATTGTGATGACATGTATGCTATAAAGAATAAAGATAACCATGAAACTTTTCATCATGATTTTAATTTTCAATTGGATTATGATTCACATGATAGTTATTTTGTTGAGTTTCCTCCCACTACTACTGATGAGAATAAATTTGCTTATGTGGAGAGTAGTAAAATTTCTATGCAAGTAGATCATGAAAATAATGCTTTATGTGCTAGTTATATGGTTGAATTCATTCATGATGCTACTGAAAGTTATTATGAGAGAGTATCATATGCTTCTACATATTGCAATAATATCAAGTTTCCTCTCTATGTGCTTAAAATCTTGAAGTTATGCTTGTTTTCCCTTCCTATGCTACTTGATTATTGTTCCCATAAGTTGTTTGCTCACAAAATCCCTATGCATAGGAAGTGGGTTGGACTTAAATGTGCTAGTTATATTCTTCTTGATGCTCTCTTTATGTTTCAATTCTTATCTTTTATGTGAGCATCGTTGAAATCATTATGCCTGGCTAAAAAGGCATTAAAGAAAAGCTCTTGTTGGGAGACAACCCAATTTTTATCCTTACTGCTTTTGTGTGTTCACATGATTAAACTACTGTAGTAATCATGTTTTATAGCTTTTGTTTCAATAAAGTGCCAAGTAGAACCTTTGGGAAGACTTGGGTGAATGTTAATGTGACCTTGCTGTAAAAAAATAGAAACTTTGCGCTCACGAGATTAGCTTTTAAGTTGATTCTTTTTTGAAGAAGATAAATAGACAAACTCCTCACATCAACCAATTTATTTCAGAATTTGTTGAGTTATAGAATTATTCGAGAGTTACAGATTGCTACACACTGTTCTGTTTTTGACAGATTCTGTTTTCTATGTGTTGTTTGCTTATTTTGATGAATCTATGAGTAATATCGGAGGGTATGAACCATAGATAAGTTGGAATATAGTATATATTAAACCAATATGAATTTATAATGAGTTCACAACAGTACCCAAGTGGTGGTTTTTTTTCTTATACTAACGGAGCTTACAAGTTTTCTGTTGAGTTTTGTGTTGTGAAGTTTTCAAGTTTTGGGTAAAGATTCGATGGACTATGGAATAAGGAGTGGCAAGAGTCTAAGCTTGGGGATTCCCAAGGCACCCCAAGGTAATATTCAAGGACAACCAAAAGCCTAAGCTTGGGGATGCCCCGGGAAGGCATCCCCTCTTTCGTCTTCGTCTATCGGTAACTTTACTTGAGGCAATATTTTTATTCACCACATGATATGTGTTTTGCTTGGAGCGTCAATTTACTTTATTTTGTTTTGCTTGCTGTTTGAATAATATCCCAAGATCTGAAATTCTTAAATGTTAGAGAGTCTTCACATAGTTACATAATTATTCGACTACTCATTGATCTTCACTTATATCTTTTGGAGTAGTTTGTCGTTTGCTCTAGTGCTTCACTTATATCTTTTTCGAGCACAATGGTGGTTTTATTTTGAAGAAATAGATGAACTCTCATGCTTCACTTATATTATTTTGAGAGTCTTTTAGAATATTATGGTAATTTGCTTAGGTTATGATTGTAGTCCTAATATTTTGGGCATTGAAGATGGGTATAATAAAAACTTTCATATATGTGCATTGAATATTATGAGAAGTTTGATACTTGATGATTGTTTTGAGATATGAGGATGGTGATATTAGAGTCATGCTAGTAGAGTAGTTGTGAATTTGAGAAATACTTGTGTTGAGGTTTGCAAGTCACGTAGCATGCACGTATGCTAACCGTTGTGTGACAAATTTGAAGCATGAGGTATTTCTTTGATTGTCATCCTTTTTTGTGGAGGTCGGGATCGCGCGATGGTTAACTCCTACCAACCCTTCCCCTAGGAGCATGCATGTAGTACTTTGTTTTGATGACTTGTAGATTATTGCAATAAGTATGTGAGTTCTTTAGGACTAATGTTGAGTTCATGGATTATAGGCACTCTCACCCTTCCACCATTGCTAGCCTCTCTACTACCGCGCAACTTTCGCCGGTACCATACACCCACCATATATCTTCCTCAAAACAGCCACCACATCTACCTATTATGAAATTCCATAGCCATTCCGAGATATATTGCCATGCAACTCTCCACCGTTCCGTTTATTATGACACGCTTCATCATTGCCATATTGCCATGCATGATCATGTAGTTGACATCGTATTTCTGACAAGGCCACCATGCATAATTTTTCATACATGTCGCTCTTGATTCATTGCACACCCCGGTACACCGCCGGAGGCATTCATATAGAGTCATATTTTGTTCTAGCATCAAGTTGTAATCTATGAGTTGTAAGTAAATAGAAGTGTGATGATCATCATTATTAGAGCATTGTCCCAAATAAAAAATAAATAAAAAAGAAGGAAATGCCAAAGAAAAAAGAAAGGCCCGAAAAAGAAGAAAAAGAAAAAAAGAAAAGAAAAAAGGGGGACAATGCTACTATCTTTTTCCACACTTGTGCTTCAAAGTAGCACCATGATCTTCATGATAGAGAGTCTCTTGTTTTGTAACTTTCATATACTAGTGGGAATTTTCATTGTAGAATTTGGCTTGTATATTCCAACGATGGGCTTCCTCAAATGCCCTAGGTCTTCTTGAGCAAGCAAGTTGAATGCACACCCGCTTAGTTTCTTTTGTTGAGCTTTCATACATTTATAGCTCTAGTGCATCCGTTGCATGGCAATCCCTACTCACTCACATTGATATCTATTGATGGGCATCTCCATAGCCCATTAATACACCTAGTTGATGTGAGACCATCTTACTCCTATTTATCTTCTCCATAACCACCACTCTAGTCCACCTATAGTGCTATATCCATGGCTCACGCTCATGTATTGCGTGAAAGTTGAAAATGTTTGAAAAAAATTAAAGTATGAAACAATTGCTTGGCTGAAACCGGGGTTGTGCATGATTTGAGTATTTTGTGTGAAAAATATGGAGCATAGCCAAACTATATGATTTTGTAGGGATGAACTTTCTTTGGCCATGTTATTTTGAGAAGACATGATTGCTTTGTTAGTATGCTTGAACTATTATTATTCTTATGTCAATATTGAATTTTGTCTTGAATCTTTCGGATCTGAACATTCATGCCACAATAAAGATAATTACATCAAGAATTATGTTAGGTAGCATTCCGCATAAAAAATTCTGTTTTTATCATTTACCTACTCGAGGACGAGCAGGAATTAAGCTTGGGGATGCTTGATACGTCTCCAACGTATCTATAGTTTTTGATTGTTCCATGCTATTCTATTATCCATCTAGGATGTTTTATATGCATTTATATTCTATTTTATATCAATTTTTGGGACTAACCTATTAACCTAGAGCCCAGTGCTAGTTTCTGTTTTTTCCTTGTTTTTGAGTTTCACAGAAAAGGAATACCAAACAGAGCCCAATTGACCTGAAACTCAAGAGAGGCTGTTTTTGGACCAGAAGAAGCCCAAGGAGTATCGGAGATGGACCAGAAGAGTCCCGGGCTGCCCACGAGAGTGGGGGGTGCGCCCACCCCCTGGGAGCGCCCCCTATCTCGTGGACAGCCCGGGGACCCCCCTTACTTGTTCCCGACTCCAACACCCCTTATATATACAGAAACCTCCAGAAAATAACCTAGAGCAGGAGTTCCACCGCCGCAAGCCTCTGGAGCCACCAAAAACCAATCTAGACCCGTTTCGGCACCCTGCCGGAGGGGGGAATCCCTCTCTGGTGTCCATCTTCATCATCCCGGCGCTCTCCATGGCGAGGGGGGTAGTTCACCCTCGGGGCTGAGGGTATGTATGAGTAGCTATGTGTTTGATCTCCCTCTCTCTCTCTCTCTCTCTCTCTCTCTATATATATATATATATATATATATATATATATATATATATATATATATATATATATATATATATATAT
>LR738715.1:344365614-344445039 GCA_902687465.1 Secale cereale
CCTCTGGAGCCACCAAAAACCAATCTAGACCCGTTTCGGCACCCTGCCGGAGGGGGGAATCCCTCTCTGGTGTCCATCTTCATCATCCCGGCGCTCTCCATGGCGAGGGGGGTAGTTCACCCTCGGGGCTGAGGGTATGTATGAGTAGCTATGTGTTTGATCTCCCTCTCTCTCTCTCTCTCTCTCTCTCTATATATATATATATATATATATATATATATATATATATATATATATATATATATATATATATATATATATATCTTGTGTTCTTGAGATGGCACGATCTTAACGTATCGCGAGCTTTGCTATTATAGTTGGATCATATGATGTTTCTCCCCCTCTAATCTCTTGTGATGAATTGAGTTTTCCCTTTGAAGTTATCTTATCGGATTGAGTCTTTAAGGATTTGAGAACACTTGATGTATGTCTTGCAAGTTCTTACCTATTGTGACAATGGGATATCACGTGATCTACTTGATGTATGTTTTGGTGATCAACTTGCGGGTTCAGTGACCTTGTGAACTGATGCATAGGGGTTGGCACACGTTTTCGTCTTGACTCTCCGGTAGAAACTTTGGGGCACTCTTTGAAGTTCTTTGTGTTGGTTGAATAGATGAATCTGAGATTTGTGTGATGCATATCGTATAGTCATGCCCACGGATACTTGAGGTGACAATGGAGTATCTAGGTGATATTAGGGTTTTGGTTGATTTGTGTCTTAAGGTGTTATTCTAGTACGAACTCTATGATAGATCGAACGGAAAGAATAGCTTCGTGTTATTTTACTACGGACTCTTGAATAGATCGACCAGAAAGAATAACTTTGAGGTGGTTTCGTACCCTACCATGATCTCTTGGTTTGTTCTCCGCTGTTAGTGACTTTGGAGTGACTCTTTGTTGCATGTTGAGGGATAGTTATATGATCCAGTTATGCTATTATTGTTGAGAGAACTTACACTAGTGAAAGTATGAACCCTAGGCCTTGTTTCAAAGCATTGCAATACCATTTGTGCCCACTTTTATCATTAGTTACCTTGCTGTTTTTATATTTTTTTATTACAAAAACCAATATCTACCATCCATATTGCACTTGTATCACCATATCTTCGCCAAACTAGTGCACCTATACAATTTACCATTGTATTGGGTGTGTTGGGGACACAAGAAACTCTTTGCTATTTGGTTGCAGGGTTGTTTGAGAGAGACCATCTTCATCCTACGCCTCCCACGGATTGATAAACCTTAGGTCACCCACTTGAGGGAAATTTGCTACTGTCCTACAAACCTCTGTACTTGGAGGCCCAACAACGTCTACAAGAAGAAGGTTGCGTAGTAGACATCATAGCTGCATCCGTCTCGGCTGCTGCCCTTTCGGCTGCCGCAGACGACCTCTCGGTAGATGCGGCCGCACTCAATGCGGATGCGGCTGCACTCTCGGCGTAGGCGGCGGCGCTCTCAGCACAGGCGGCGGCGCTCGGGGAGGACGCGGCCATCGTACGGGCCTTCACGAAGCGTTTCCACAGCGTCATCTTTGCAAGAAAGGGGTGCAGGAATTGGGATCGAGATTCGTGGATTCAGGGGTTGCCGACACTGGAGCAGACGAGCTAGCGAAGCTTAAGGAGGAAGACTTAAATAGACCCAGCAATTTTCATCGCAAATGGCTCCTGCAAAAAATCTGTGTGTGATGTTGTGATTATTTTTTGTTAGCTGTGAGAGATGAATTTGAAGTAAAGTGGCAACGGATGGTGTATTGAATGTATGAGAAAATTTGTAGTACTAATACAATTGTCATATCAAATTTTGGAAAAATTTAGGGGCCATTTGACTTTTTAAGACATTTAAGTGATTTCCTAGCCATTTAATGACCGTATTTCAAATCTGAACTACATGTATATGCAACAGCTAACCATAACGGTTTGAAAAGTTGCATTTTTGTGTACTCGTGTGCGGTTTAATTCCATGTGCAGTAAATTGGAAGGAATTTTCAAACATATTGGTCTAACGGCTATGCCACAATTAAGCATGGAGAGCCATGGCACTTAAATTCCAATTTTTTTTAAAAAAGGATCAAAAAACATGAAACCTTGCTTGTCGTAATGTCATGCCACCAAGATGATGTGGTAATGTTTTTGGCATTTTTGACGAAAGTTTGGACACACACCCCTCACATACCGAAAGAACTCACTAGAAGGCTTGTAGTTCCGAGAGGGAACAATGCATGTTTGATGACGAACGGGAGATAACTTCCCCTTATGACCTTCCATTTTTTTTACGTTTAACATGCACTAATACAACTGTCATATGAAAATTTGGAAAATTTCAGAGGTCATTTGACCTTTTAAAGACATTTAAGTGATTTTCTAGCCATTTAGTGACCGTAATTCAAATTTGAACTACATCTCTACATGCAACGGCTAACCATAACGGTTTGAAAAATCATATTTGTGTACTTGTGTGCGAGTTAATTTCATGTGCAGTAAATTAGAAGGAATTTTCAAACATATTGGTCTCACGGCATGGACACATGTACGTACGTGCATGGAGTGCCATGTTATTTAAATTCTAAAATAATTAAAAAGGATCAGAAAAACATGAAATCTTGCTTAATGTAATGTCATGCCACCAAGATGACGTGATAAAAAATTTGGCATGTTTGACAAAAGTTTGGACACACACCCTCGCAAACTAAAGGAACTCACTAAAAGGCTCGTGGTTTCGAGAGGGATCAATGCATGCTTGATGACGAATGGGAGAAAGCTTCCCCTTATGGCCATCAATTTTTTTTCTACGTTTAATATGCACTAATACAACTGTCATGTCAAATTTTGGAAAAATTCAAGGGTCATTTGACCTTTTAAGACATTTAAGTGATTTGCTAGCCATTTAATGACTATAATTCAAATTTGAACTACATGTACATGCAACAGCTAACCATAACGGTTTGAAAAGTCATATTTTGTGTACTCGTGTGCGAGTTAATTCAATGTGCAGTTAATTAGAAGGAATTTTCAAACATATTGGTTTCATGACATGGACACATGTACGTACATGCATGGAGTGCCATGGCATTTTAATTCCAAGAAATTAAAAAATGATTAGAAAAACATGAAACCTTGGTTGATGTAATGTCATGCCACCAAGATGATGTGGTAATTTTTTTGGCCTGTTTGATAAAAGTTTGGACACACACCCCTCACAAACCAAAGCAACTCATTAGAAGGCTCATGGTTCCGAGAGGGAACAATGCATGTTTGAGGACGAACGGGAGATAGCTTCGCCTTACGGCCTTAAATTTTTTTCTACGTTTAACATGCTCTAATACAACTGTCATGTGTAAATTTGGAAATTTCAGGGGTCGTTTGACCTTTTAAAGACATTTAAGTGATTTTCTAGCCATTTAATGACCGTAATTCAAATTTGAACTACATCTACATGCAACGGCTAACCATAATGATTTGAAAAATCATATTTGTGTACTTGTGTGCGAGTTAATTCCATGTGTATTAAATTAGAAAGATTTTTCAAACATATTGGTCTCATGGCATGGACATATGTACGTACATGCATGGAGTGCCTTGGCATTTTAATTCAAAATAATAATAAAAATGATCAGTAAAACATAAAACATTTCTTGATGTAATGTCATGCCACCAAGATGATGTGGTAAAAAATTGGCCTGTTTAATGAAAGTTTGGACACACACACCCCTCACAAACCGGAGCAACTCACTAGAAGGCTCGTGGTGCCGAGAGGGAACAATGCATGTTTGATGACGAACGGGGGATAGCTTCCCCTTACGGCCTTCAATTTTTTTCTACATTTAACGTGCACTAATAAAACTGTCATGTGAAAATTTCAAGGGTCATTTGACCTTTTAAAGACATTTAAGTGATTTTCTAACCATTTAATGACTGTAATTCAAATTTGAACTACATCTACATGCAACGGCTAACCATAACGGTTTGAAAAATCATATTTGCGTACTTGTGTGCGAGTTAATTCAATGTGCAGTTAATTAGAAGGAATTTTCAAACATATTGGTCTCACGGCATGGACACATGTACATACATGCATGGAGTGTGCTACCTCTTGAGCAGGCGTTGGTTTTCCCTTGAAGAGGAAAGGGTGATGCAACAAAGTAGCGTAAGTTTTTCCCTCAGTTTTGAGATCCAAGGTATCAATCCCGTAGGAGACAACACTCAAGTCACCTAGTACCTGCACAAACAATCAAGAACCTTGCAACCAATGTGATAAAGGGGTTGTCAATCCCTTCACGGCCACTCGCAAAAATGAGATCTAATAAAGATAGTAATGTGAATATTTTTGGTATTTTTGTTGTATAGATTGGAAAGTAAAGATTGCAAAATAGTAAATGAGATGCGAAGTACATAAAGGAGATTAAATATAATAGGAAAGACACCCGGGGCCATAGGTTTCACTAGTGGCTTCTCTCAAGATAGCATGTATTACGGTGGGTGAACAAATTACTGCCGAGCAATTGATAGAAAAGCGCATAGGTATGAAGATATCTAAGACAATGATCATGAATATAGGCATCACGTCTGTGTCAAGTAGACCGAAACGATTCTGCATCTACTACTATTACTCCACACATCGACCACTATCCAGCATGCATCTAGAGTATTAAGTTCATAAGAACGGAGTAATGCATTAAGTAAGATGACATGATGTAGAGGGATAAACTCAAGCAATATGATATAAAGCCCATCTTTTTATCCTCGTTGGCAACAATACAATACGTGCCTTGTTGCCCCTACTGTCACTGGGAAAGGACACCGCAAGATTGAACCCAAAGCTAAACACTTCTCCCATTGCAAGAAAGATCAATCTAGTAGGCCAAACTAAACGGATAATTCGAAGAGACTTGCAAACATATCAAATCATGCATATAAGAATTCAGAGAAGAATCAAATAATATTCATAGATAAACTTGTTCATAAATCCACAATTCATCGGATCTCGGCAAACACACCGCAAAAAGTATTACCTCAAATAGATATCCAAGAGAATCGATGAGAAGTTTGTATTGAAGATCAAAGAGAGAGAAGAAGCCATCTAGCTAATAATTATGGACCCAAAGGTCTGTGGTAAACTACTCATGCTTCATCGGAGAGGCTATGGTGTTGATGTAGAAGCCCTCCGTGATTGATTCCCCCTCCGGTAGATCGCCGGAAAAGGCCCCAAGATGGGATCGGGTATAGAAGGTTGCGGCGGTGGAAAAGTGGTTTCGTTGCCCTCCCCGGTATTTCTAGGGTATAAGAGTATATATAGGCAGAAGAAGTACGTAGGTGGAGCAACGAGGGGCCCACGAGCTGGGGGGGGGGGCGCCTACCCCCCTAGACACACCCTCCTGCCTCGTGGAGTCCCAGACGTCTATTCCAAGTCTTATGGATTGCTTTCGGTCCAAGAAAGATCATCACGAAGGTTTCATTCCGTTTGGACTTCGTTTGGTATTCCATTTCTGCGAAACTCTAAAATATACAGAAAAACAAAAACTATCACTAGGCCTTTGGTTAATAGGCTAGTCCCAAAAATAATATAAAAGAGCATATTAAAGCCCATTTAACATCCAAAACAGATAATATAATAGCAGGAACCAATAAATAATTATAGATACGTTGGAGACGTATCAAGCATCCCCAAGCTTAATTCCTGCTCGTCCTCGAGTAGGTAAATGATAAAAACCGAATTTTTGACGTGGAATGCTATCTAACATAATTATCAATGTAATTTTCTTTATTGTGGCATGAATGTTCAGATCCGAAAGATTCAAGACAAAAGTTTAATATTGAAATAAAAATAAAAATAGTTCAAGCATACTAACAAAATAAACATGTCTTCTCAAAATAACATGGCCATAGAAAGCTATCCCTATAAAATCATATAGTCCGGCTATGCTCTATCTTCATCACACAAAATATTTAAATCATGCACAACCCCGGTTTCAGCCAAGCAATTGTTTCATACTTTAGTATTTTCAAACCTTTTCAACTTTCACGCAATACATGAGCGTGATCCATGGACATATCACTATAGGTGGAATAGAATGGTGGTTGTGGACAAGAGAACAGGAGGAAGATAGTCTCACATCAACTAGGCGTATCAATGGGCTATGGAGATTCCCATCAATAGATATCAATGTGAGTGAGTAGGGATTTCCATGCAACGGATGCACTAGAGCTATAAGTTTATCAAAGCTCAAAAAGAAACTAAGTATATGAAAGTGACAACATAGGAGACTCTCTATCATGAAGATCATGGTGCTACTTTGAAGCACAAGTGTGGAAAAAGGATAATCGCATTGTCCCTTCTCTCTTTTTCTCTCATTTTTTGTTTGGGCCTTTTTTATGGCCTCTTTTGTTTTTCGTCCGGATTCTCATCCCGACTTGCGGGGGAATCATAGTCTCCATCCTTTCCTCATTGGGACAATGCTCTAATAATTAAGATCATCACACTTTTATTTACTTACAACTCAAGAATTACAACTCGACGCTTAGAACGAAATATGACTCTATGTGAATGCCTCCGGCGGTGTACTGGGATGTGCAATGAATCAAGAGTGACATGTATGAAAAAATTATGAAGGGTGGCTTTGCCACAAATACAATGTCAACTACACGATCATGCAAAGCAATATGACAATGATGGAGCGTGTTATAATAAGCGGAACGGTGGAAAGTTGCATAGCAATATATCTCGGAATGGGTATGGAAATGCCATAATAGGTAAGTATGGTGGCTGTTTTGAGGAAGGTATAAGGTGGGTGTATGGTACCGGTAAAAATTGCGCGGTACTAGAGAGGCTAGCAATGGTGGAAGGGTGAGAGTGCGTGTAATCTATGAACTCAACATTAGTCATAAAGAACTCAAATACTTATTGCAAAAATCTACAAGTTATCAAAACCAAGCACTACACGTATTGTAACATCCCAAATTTTCAATTTGGATTGTTATACATAGGTCATCTTGCATATCATATTTTATTTGCATTTGTATGTTGAGATCCTCAAAATTATAAGGAACTCAAGGACCCACGGAGAGAGAGTTGGGGATTTTTTTACCGTTTTCATGTTTGAGTTTTCTCAAATACCGGTACGAGGATCACTTTGGTTTTAATTGTTTTCTCTCTGAAAATATTTCGTAATAAAATATATGAGTGGAGATAATATGACTTCTCCAAAACAAAATAAATATTGGAGGAAAAATATTAAAATCAATTTTGGTATTTTATTTGGATTACTTGCAATTTTATTTGCATAGGAACAATACACGTTTTTCAAAATTGCATTTAGGTCCGCGAAAAATGTTCACTTTGTCCTCAATATTATTAGAGGACGGTGAACATTTATTTCGGAATTTTTCGAGTCGGTTTAGTATTTTTTTCGTCCGTTTTGCTGCGTTAGGACTGTTTATAAAAAAAAGGTAACCGACCTACCGGGCCGTGTCCGGCTAGGACTCCGCCCGGCCGGCCTTTAAAGCCCGCCCGAAGCCGCCGCCCCAGCCCACCCCGCGCCGCCCGAACCCTAGCCCGAGCCGCGCCGCCTCCGCCTTGCCACCGCCGCGCCGCCGCCATGCTGCACTGCCGTCGCCGCACCCCACCGCCCCGCCACCGAGCCGCCGCGCCACCGCGTCGCCTCACCGCCCCCCGCGCCACCGCTTCGCCTCATCGCCCGTCGCCGGATCCGATCTCGCCGGAGGTAGCCGCCGCCGCCGCAGGTTTTCGCGAGAAAGCCTTTCGTTTTTTTGAAACCTAGTTCGTTTTTTTAGATCGGTTTTACGTTCAGATCTATTTAGCGAACGTTCGTTCGTTTAGATCTGTTAACGGATGTTTTCGTTCGTTAGTTTCTTTTAGCGAACGTTCGTTCGTTAGCCTGTTCATCAATTTTTCTTTTTCAAGGTTTTTCCGCGATTATTTTCGATCGCGATTTCTGCCCTCATCTTCGTTTTAATTTAACTTTTCGCTCGTTAGTCGGAATCGGGCAATTCAAGCGCCTAGATCTTTGTCTCAAAGCCCTCTTTCCGTTTAACCAACTTGAACAAGGTTTTGGTACTGTAAAATTTGACTTTAGTTCAATCTAGTAAACGAATCTTGTTTCTTTCGTAGTTTGAGTTTCGTTGCTCCGTTTGATTTGATTCTTTTTGCAAACCGGAGTTCTTCAGTTGAACTTTCTTGTTAGATCTTCTTATTTGAGTTTTACCCGTGCATCTTTGCTTGGTTGCTTATGTGTGCTATTGTTTGCCTACGATAGAATTCCCGGAGTGCGAAGCGTGCTACTACGAATCCCTAGGTTTTGCGAATCGTCAGCAAGGCAAGTAATACTTTGATCATATCCTTATTACTCAGATTTTATGCATTAGATCAAACCCTCACACATTGCATGAGTAGGATCTCTTAACTTGTGGGTCTGGGAAGTAGATTGTGGTAGAACCTATTACCTTCATTATTATCAAACCCCGGGAGTTACTTCTACGCTGTCCTTAGGTTGCCATGCTATGCTCGTAGAAGTGGTTTGGGTTTGAGAGTATCCATGACAGATGTGAGATTGCTAATTAATGGCTGAACTTAAGGTGGCTACTTAAATACACATCTGGGTGGATTGGTTGCAGGGCACCTGGAGAATCCAGTGTTGTCTTAGGAATCCTCGGGGTGCCGTGTGATTATCCTATGGAATGCCACCCATGCTCAAAGGGATCATAAAACTATTCATGCTAGAAACTTCTGTGTGCAGCCACAATGCCATTATGGGATCTGGCATAGTTGAGTATGTTGTGTGAGCTCTTTCAGTGGTGGACTAGCAGATGTAGGGGACAGTAGGTGTACGTGTCCACCCGGGGTAAAGAGTGAATGCTTCTGAAAGACTGTGTCTCGATCATCCGTTTCTCAAACACCATGCAGTGCAAGAAATCCAATGGAGGAGATCGAGTCTTGTGGGGAAAAGTGCACAAACCCCTGCAGAGTGTACAGACTAATCATGATTAGCCGTGTCCCCGGTTATGGACATCTTGAGTATCTGGTACTTGAATTATTGGATTGATCTCATCACCCTAAAACTAATTTCTTGGGTTAATTAAGATGGCTTTAATTGGTATTGAGTTGGAGGAACCTTCTTAATGATGTTTCAACTACCATGATAGTTAAAAATAAAAGTTATTCCTTTGTTGTAGGAAAAAATTGGCTTTATGCAAAAACTTGAACCTTAGAGCCTCCACCAGTCGTATATGCATTTAGTGTTAGCCTTTATTCTGTTACTTGCTCTACTGTGTTATCTTGCCAGCATATTCCATGTGCTGACCCGTTTCGGGCTGCAACATATCATGTTGCAGACTTTTCAGAAGAAGAGTAAGGTGCGCTAGGTCGTTTGTCATGCACTCAGCTATGCCGTTGGAGTTGATGGACTCACTTATCTTCCAAGCCTTCCGCTGTTATCGTGTCAGATGGCCTTATGCCATATTATTTTGTAATAAGTTCTCTTTTGAGACATTCGATGTAATAAGTATGTGATTGCCACTCTGTTATAAATCCTTCAAGTACTGTGTGTGTCAGCATTACCGATCCAGGGAGGACACAGAACACAGAGACTTCGGTCCATTCGGATCATGGTCGCTACAAGATGGTATCAGAGCACACGCTGACTGTAGGACACGACCACTAAGATGAGCCATAGGTCACTCTTCTCTACTCATTTCTGACTCCTCTCCATTTTCTACTCTTTAGGATGGTGGACCCAAGGAACAAGTTCACTCAACCGGATGAAGACACACCTTTTGTACGACATTTGAAGGAAGTCACTAGGTACCTGAACATCGGGATTCCAAGCTTCAGCGGGACCTACACCGCCACTTTACCAGAAGAGGAGCGATGGAATGTTCAAGTTCAAATTCCCGGGAGGACATTCATGCCATCCACTGAGCCCATAGAGTTTTCCTTTGATGCACCAACCTGGAGCCTAGGCAAGAGTATGGCAACTCACATTGCTATGGGACGTATTGGAGAAGTCTACAAATAGGAGCTGAAGGACACTATCTACCAGATATGCGGGCGCCGAGATGAGCAATGGGACATGATCAGTACCAGGAAGGACATGTCCATTGCAGCTTTCATCCAGGAGTTAAACCAGCACATTCGTCGACAGGAGCACCAGATGTGCGCACGCATGATAGATTTGAAGAAGGCGTTAACCAGGAACTCAGAGCTAGAAGAGGAACTCAAGTTTTCACGTGACGGATACGAGGAGGAAATAGCAATACTTGTGGAGAAGAATGACGACCTGACAAGGAAGCTAGGAGTATTCATGGGAGATCCCGCGCCGGGAGGAGAAGAAGACGAACCCAAGGAGATTCGTTCTGAGGACTATATCATCATCAATGACACCGACTCAGATCCTGATGATAGTGATGATGACTATGAAGATGAAGCTGGAGTAGATATCATGGAATCGTCCGCCGATCAAAATTTCTAGATGACCACCATATGACTAGTAGTTTTCCCCCCACATAGTAGTAGTTCGAGCACTTTTGTAACGTTAGTTTAGATCTTTTGTATGCCCTTGTTTGAAATTGATTGGTGTGATATGATTGTGTTTGTCTCATGTGCATATGGGTAGTGAATTTCCCCCTAGACCTCATTTCTATTCTAATCTCTTCCCTCTAAACCCATCAGATGCCTCCGAGACGTGAGCCCGAATTTCATTTTCCCCCTGAGCTCACTCAGTTGATCCAGCAGCAGAACACTTTGATGCAACTTCTTGTCCAGAACAACCAAAATAATCAGAACAACAACAACAACAACAACAACAACAACAACAACAACAACAACAACAACAACAACAACAACAACAACAACAACAACAACAACAACAACCCTCCACCATCACCACCACCAGTGGACAACCTAGCCCGCTTTCTAAGGTTGCAGCCGCCGGTGTTTTCTAGTAGCGTTGAGGCAATAGTTGCTGATGACTGGCTACGCAAGATTGGAAGGGAGTTGACCACCGTAGGTTGCACAGATGCTGAGAAGGTGCATTTTGCCGCATATCAATTGGATGGACCAACAACCTCATGGTGGGAGAATTACACATCCACTTTTCCTATGGCCAATGTCACTTGGGATCAGTTTCAGCAAGCTTTTCGCATCGCCAATGTCTCAATTGGAGATATGAGCATGAAGAAGCGCGAGTTTCGCAACTTGCGCCAAGGAAATCGTACTCTGGCTCAGTACGTAGATGAGTTTAGTACTCTATCTCGCTATGCCCATGATGATATGGCCACAGATGCCGCAAAGCAGGAGAAGTTTATGGAAGGGCTGAACGATGAGATGAGCATACAGTTGATGGTGGCAACATTCAACAACTACCAGGAGTTGGTAGATAAGGCTCTTATGATTGAAGGGAAGCAACAACAGTTTGAGAGCTGCAAGAGGAAGTATGGAAAAGGAAAGAACAATTTTGGAGCCCAGCAGAAGCCCCGTTTCACGCCGAACTCGGGAGGTTACACCCATAAACATGGAAGCCACACCCATAATGGAGGGAGTTCCCATAACCACAATGGCTCCAAGAATGTTAATGGGAATGGAGCAAGCAATAATTAGAACCGCTCCACTCCAGCCACATCCACCAAGAGGGATTTAGGTCACATTACCTGTTTCACGTGCGGGAAGAATGTACACTACGCCGCGGAGTGCCCGGAAGCTTAGAATGGGAATGGCAACGGAAGCGCTGGGAAGAAGCCCAGCCCTTTCAATACGGGGCAAGTGAACCACGTGAACGTGGAGGAGGTTGAAGAACAGCCTGATGCCGTTGTCTGTAAGTTTTTGGTTAAGTCATTTACCGCAATAGTTCTTTTTGATACTGGTGCATCACATTCATACATTTCAAGGGGATTCGTGGATAGATATAAGTTGCCCACCAAAGTACTTATGACCCCTATGTTAGTAAGCTCACTAGGAGCTGAGTATATGGCAAACCAAGGATGTTTTCAGATGCCATTGACCATTGGACGTCATATTTTCCCCTCAGACCTGATAGTTTTGGAGTCACAAGGATTGGATGTGATACTAGGTATGGATTGGCTATCGATGTATGGAGGGAACATCGATTGTGCGAGTAAGACGATTTTACTTACCACCCCGGAGGGAAAAAGGATCAAGTATGTATCTAGGCATGCGCCTAGGAGGACACAAGTAAATTCTCTCTCGGGAGTTGTTGAGGAAGTGCCTGTAGTAAAGGATTACCTGGATGTATTTCCTGAGGAGCTACCAGGCATGCCGCCAGATAGAGACATTGAGTTCTTGATAGAGCTATTGCCAGGCACCGGACCAATATCAAAGAGACCATACCAGATGCTAGTGAATGACCTAGAGGAGATCAAGAAGCAGATTAAGGAGTTATTGGAGAAAGAATTAATTCGGTGAAGTTCATCACCCTGGGGAGCCCCAGTGCTTTTGGTCGAGAAGAATGATGGATCTTTAAGGATGGTCGTTGATTATCGGGCACTGAACGAAGTGAGAATTAAGAATAAGTACCCACTGCCGATGATCAATGGTTTGTTCGACCAACTTCAAGGAGCTAAAGTATTCTCCAAGATCAATCTACGATCAGGATACCACCAGTTGAAGATCCGAGAAAAGGATATACCTAAGACAATCTTCACCACAAAGTATGGGCTATATGAGTATACGGTTATGTCATTTGGATTGACTAACGCCCTTGCCTATTTTATGAGTATGATGAATAAGGTGTTCATGGAGTTCTTGGATAAGATTGTCATGGTATTCATTGATGATATCTTGGTGTATTCGAAGAACAAAGAGGGACACGAGGAGCATTTAAATTTGGTTCTTGAGAAGCTCAGAGAACATCAGTAATATGCCAAGTTCGGCAAATGTGAGTTTTGGTTGAAGGAAGTTGGATTCTTAGGACATGTTATATCAGGAGAAGGTATAGCAGTGGATCCTATCAAGGTGCAGACAATCACTGAGTGGTTGGCACCCACCTCAGTTGGAGAAATCCGCAGTTTTCTTGGACTCACAGGATATTACCGAAGATTCATAGAGAATTTCTCCAAGATTGCAAAGCCTATGACGACATTGTTGAAGAAGGACACAAAGTTTTATTGGACTGAAGAGTGCAAAGAAAGTTTCCAGGAGTTGAAGAAACGTTTGATGATATCCCTAGTGTTGATCTTGCCAGATATACACAAGGATTTCCAAGTGTATTGCGATGCTTCATGCTTAGGACTTAGAGGAGTGCTCATGCAGGACGGAAGAGTTGTTTCTTATGCATATCGTCAACTTCGACCGCACGAGTTGAATTACGCTACGCATGATTTGGAGCTAGCAGCGGTAGTGCATGCGCTCAAAACCTGGAGGCATTTCCTTATTGGAAATTGTTGTGATGTGTACACGGATCACAAGAGTTTGAAGTACATTTTCACACAGAAGGAACTGAACCTCAGACAAAGGAGATGATTGGAGCTCATAAAGGATTATGATATGAAGCTGCACTATCATCCAGGCAAGGCCAATGTCATGGCAGACGCTTTGAGCCGGAAGAGTGATACGTCTCCAACATATCTATAGTTTTTGATTGTTCCATGCTATTATTTATGATGTCTTGGATGTTTAATGGGCTTTGTCATACACTTTTATATCATTTTTGGGACTAACCTACTAACCCAAAGGCCCAGTCCAGATTGCTGTTTTTTGCCTGTTTCAAGGTTTTCCAGGAAAGGAATATCAAACGAAGTCCAAATGGAATGAAACCTTCGGGAGATATATTTTTGGAGAAAATCACGCACAGGAGACTTGAGAACCACGGAGTAGGGGCCACGGGGTGCCCAGGAGGGTGGGGGCGCGCCCCCTTCCCAGGGCGCGCCCCTGCCTCGTGGGCCCCTCATGAGTCCCCCGGTGTCCTCCCTCCTCCTATATAAGCCTACGTACCCCAAAACTACCAGCAACAGAGAGAAAACCCTAATTCCACCGCCGTAACCTTCTGTTCCCGTGAGATCCCATCTTGGAGCCTGTTCCGGAGCTCCGCTGGAGGGGGGATTCATCACGGAGTTCTTCTACATCATCATCATCGCCCTCACCATGAGTTGTGAGTAGTTTACCACAGACCTTCGGGTCCATAGCTAGTATCTAGATGGCTTCTTCTCTCTCTTTGGATCTCAATATAAAGTTCTCCTCGGTCTTCGAGGAGATCTATTCGATGTAATCTCTTTTTGCGGTGTGTTTGTTGAGATCCGATGAATTGTAGGTTTATATTCAAGATTATCTACGAGAAATATTTGGTTCTTTTCTGAACTCTTTATGTGTGCTCATAATATCCTTGCAAGTCTCTTCGAATTATTGGTTTGGTTTGGCCTACTAGATCTATAGTTTTTGCAATGGGAGAAGTGCTTGGCTTTGGGTTCAATCTTGCGGTGTCCTTTCCAAGTGACAGTAGGGGCAGCAAGGCACATATTGTATTGTTGCCATCGAGGATAAGAAGATGGGGTCAGTCATGGTTTTGTCACGGCAGATGTCCTAGGTTAGGACTTAGTCGCGAGGCCAACGCATCTATGTGGTAGCTTGAGAGGGGTTGAGCGGAATCGAGAGACGCAACGTAAGACAGGGATTTAGACAGCTTCGGGCCCCGGGAAACATCATCCGGTAATAGCCCTACATGTTGTTTGATGCTAGATCTCATTATCACTATGAGCGAGTCGCCAGTAAACCGGCTCTTTGTGTCTAGCCCTAGAGATTATTTCTTCTTGCTTGTTAGAACTTGTCAGAACTCGTCCTTCTTTGGGGAGCCCTGCCCCTCCTTATATATGTTGAAGGGGCGGGTTACATGACTAGTCCTAGTAGGATTAAGATTCCTCTATTACAAGTAGTCCTAGTCTTGCTTCCTTCGTAGGAGAATATTCCTTGTGCTTTCTTCATAAACTGGCCCACCATAACATGAGCCGGCCTTCTGGGCCTTGGGCCTTGTCATCCGTGATCCGCCCGCTGGGTTACCAGTGAATCGCCAAGTGTAAACCATCTCAAGTAAACCACCAAGTCCGGCCGGGTTATACTTCCGACCGGGTTACGCCGCGGGGTATATCCCCAACAGGGTCTATATCATATTGCTTGAGTTTATCCCTCTACATCATGTCATCTTGCTTAAGGCATTACTCTGTTCTTATGAACTCAATACACTAGATGCATGCTGGCTAGCGGTCGATGTGTGGAGTAATAGTAGTAGATGCAGGCAGGAGTTGGTCTACTTGTCTCGGACGTGATGCCTATATACAATGATCATGCCTAGATAGTCTCATAATTATTCGCTTTTCTATCAATTGATTGACAGTAATTTGTTTACCCGCCGTAGAATATCGCTATCATGAGAGAAGTCACTAGAGAACACTATGACCTCCGGGTCTATTCTCAACATATCAATCTACATCTACTTTACTTTTTCCGCTTTTACTTTCTGTTCTTATAAACAAAAATACCAAAAATATAAACTATCATCTCTATCAGATCTCACTCTCATAAGTGACCGTAAAGGGATTGACAACCCCTTATCACGTTGGCTACAAAGTTCTTATTTGTTTGTGCAGGTGCGAGGGACTCACGCGTGGTCTCCTACTGGATTGATACCTTGGTTCTCAAAAACTGAGGGAAATACTTATGCTACTGTGCTGCATCTCCCTTTCCTCTTCGAGGGAATACATCGCAAGCTCGAGAAGTAGCAAGAATAATTTCTGGCGCCATTGTCGAGGAGGCTTACGCAAAAGTCATATACCAAGTACCTATCACAACCCCTTATCCTTCGCATTACATTTTTTGCCTCTCGTTTTCCTCTCCCCCACTTCACCCTTGCCGTTTTATTTTCCCTTCTTCTGCCGTGTGTTTATCGTTCGCTTGCCTCTTGTTTGCTTGTGTGCTATGTGCCCTCAATTAGCTTGCATCTTCGCTTGCTAAAGTATGGATCGTCATCCACTTGCTAATCTCTTTAAGAGATCCAATTATGTTGAGCCAATTGCTAGTGAGCTGCGTGCACTAGATTATCTTTATGGGGTTTTGCTTGAAATTTATGAATCTGAAAATTGTGAGGAATTGTTAAAAGAAAAAGTGATTCATGTTAGCTCCTTAAATTAAAAGCATGATTGCAATGATACTATTATAAACTCTATTAATGTCAATTGTGTTAATGATATGCAAAACCCTAAGCTTGGGGATGCTAGTATTGTTATGTCCACCACTTGTTGCTATGATCATGATTGGGGTGATTCTTCTTATGATCTTGAAAATTTATTTCAACTCCATGATGAATATGAGATTGATAATAATGTTTGCAATAATGTTGAAAGCGGGTTTGGAAGAGTGTCAACTTTAGATCCCACATATTTGGATAATGTTCAATCTTATAAATTTTTCATGAAAGTGGGTTTGGAGAGGTCATGACTTTATTAAATGTTGATCCCACTATTTTGGGAGTGTCAACTTCGCATGCATGTGGATCGTGTTGAGAATATGTTATGTGATAGCTATATTGTTAAATTTTCTTATGATCCTACATGCAATTATTATTAGAGAGGAAAATATGGTTGTAGAAATCTTCATGTTACTAAATTACCTCTCTTCATGTTGAGATTGATCTTGTTTCTTTCTTCTTCCTTGCATATGCTAGATCTTGCTTGTCATGCTAATTTGTTTTCCTATAAAATGCCTATGCATAGTAAGTATGTTAGACTTAGATGTGATTTTCACATGCTATATGATGCTCTCTTTGTGCTTCAATTCTTATCTTTCATGTGAGCATCATTGAATTCTCAAGCCTATCTTAATGGCAATAAAGAAAGAGCTTGTTGGGAGGCAACCCAATTTTATATTTTTAGTTTTTGTTGCTGTTAGGGAATAAATATTGCTTCTAGATTCTGTTTAGATGTGGTTTCATGTTTTGTTTAGTGTTTGTGCCAAGTAGAACCTTTGGGAAGACTTGTGTGAAGTTTATGTGATCTTGCTGTGAAAAACAGAATCGTTAGGGCTCGCTAGAATGGTCATCATATTTTACTGGAGCATGCTAATTAGTTGATTCTTTTTGCAGATGATTAACAGACAAATTCCTCACGTTTACCAATTTAGTTTGAATTTTTTGGAGTTACATAAGTATGCAAAACCTGCAGATTACTACAGAATGTTCTGTTTTTGACGGATTATGTTTTTCGTGTGTTGTTTGCTTATTTCAATGCATCTATGAGTAATATTGTGAAGTATGAATCATAGAGAAGTTGGAATACAGTAGGTTTAACACCAATATAAACAAATAATGAATTCATTGCAGTACCTTTGAGTAGTGATTTGTTTTCTTATACTAACGGAGCTCACGAGATTTTTGTCTAAGTTTTGTGTTGTGAAGTTTTCAAGTTTTGAGTATTGCTTTGATGGACTATGGAACAAAGAGTAGCAAGGGCCTAAGCTTGGGGATGCCCATGGAACCCCAAGTAAAATTCAAGGATCATCAAAAGCCTAAGCTTGTGGATGCCCCGGGAAGGCATCCCCTTTTTCGTCTTCATCCATCGGTAACTATACTTGGAGCTATATTTTTATTCACCACATGATATGTGTTTTGCTTGGAGCGTCTTGTATAATTTGAGTCTTTGCTTGTTAGTTTGACACAATTATCCTTGCTGGACACACCTATTTGAGAGAGTTAAATATGGCCTAGGACTTGTTAGAACACTCTATGTGCTTCACTTATATCTTTTGAGTTGAACAGTTTTACTCTAGTGCTTCACTTATATCTTTTAGAGCACGGTGGTGATAATATTTTGAAGAAACTGTTGAACTCTCATGCGTCACTTATATTCATTTGAGAGTCTATTAAAACAGCATGGTAATGTGTTTAGGCTATAAAACTAGTCTTCACATGATAGACATCCAATATCAATGTAGTAAATTTTTTCACACTAAGTGCATTGAATAAGATGAGAAGTTGGATGCTTGATAATTGTTTTGAGATATGAGGATAGTGATATTAGAGTCATGCTAGTGGAGTTATTATGAAATTGAGAAATACTTGTGTTAATTTTAGTGATTCCCGTAGCATGCACGTATGGTGAACCGCTATGTGATGAAGTTAGAGTATGAGGTATTTGTAAAGTGTCAACCTTTGTGTGGAGGTCGGGGGCGCGCGATGGTTAACTCCTACCAACCTCCCCACTAGGAGCATGCGTTGATTTCTTTGTTTGGATGACTCGTAGATTTTGGCAATAAGTATATGAGTTCTTATGACTAATGTTGAGTCCATGGATTATACGCACTCTCACCCTTCCGCCATTGCTAGCCTCTCTTGTACCGCGCAACTTTCGCCGGTACCATACACCCACTATATATCCTTCCTCAAAACAGCCACCATATATATATTCCTCAAAACAGCCACCATACCTACCTATCATGGCATTTCCATAGCCATTTCGAGATATATTGCCATGCAACTTTCCATCGTCCCGTTCATATGACACGCATCATATTGTCATATTGCCATGCATGACCATGTAGTTGACATCATATTTGTGGCAAGGCCACCATGCATAATTTTTTCATACATGTCACTCTTATTTCATTGCACATCCCGGTACACCACCGAAGGCATTCATATAGAGTCATACTTTGTTGTAGTATCGAGTTGTAATATCGAGTTGTAATGAAAGTGTGATCATCATCATTATTAGAGCATTGTCCCATGGGAGGAAAGGCTAAATCAATAAAGCCCCTCCGCAAAAAAAAGAAAGGGCAAAGAAAAAAGAATGGCCCAAAAAAAGAAAAAAGGAAAAAGAAAAAGAAAAGAAAAAGGGACAATTGCTACTATCTTTTTTCCACACTTGTACTTCAAAGTAGCACCGTGTTCTTCATTGTAGAGAGTCTCATGCTTAGTCATTTTTATACTAGTGGGAATTTTTGTTATTGAACTTGGCTTGTATATTCCAACGATGGGCTTCCTCAAATGCCCTAGGTCTTCGTGAGCAAGCAAGTTGGATGCACACCCACTAGTTTCTTTTGTTGAGCTTTCGTACATATTTGGCTCTAGTGCATCCGTTGCATGGCAATCCCTACTCACTCACATTGATATCTATTGATGGGCATCTCCATAGCCCGTTGATACGCCTAGTCGATGTGAGACTATCTCCCTCCTTTTTGTCTTCTCCACAACAACCACTCTATTCCACTAGTACTATGTCCATGGCTCACGCTCATGTATTGCGTGAAAGTTGAAAGGTTTGAAAGGATAGAGTATGAAAAAAGTGCTTGGCTGAAATCAGGGTTGTACATGATATGAATATTTTGTGTGATGAAGAGGGAGCATAGCCAGACTATACATTTTGTAGGGATAACTTTCTTTAGCCGTAGTATTTTGAGAAGACATGATTGCTTTGTTAGTATGTTTGAAGTATTATTATTTCTTATGTCAATATAGACTTTTATCTTGAATCTTTGAGATCTGAACATTCATGCCACGGTTAAGAGAATTACATTGAAAAACTATGTTGGTTAGCATTCCACATTAAAAATTCTATTTTTATCATTTACCTACTCGAGGACGAGCAGGAATTAAGCTTGGGGATGCTTGATACGTCTCCAACGTATCTATAGTTTTTTTATTGTTCCATGCTATTATTTATGATGTCTTGGATGTTTAATGGGCTTTGTCATACACTTTTATATCATTTTTGGGACTAACCTACTAACCCAAAGGCCCAGTCCAGATTGCTGTTTTTTGCCTGTTTCAGGGTTTTGCAGAAAAGGAATATCAAGCGGAGTCCAAACGGAATGAAACCTTCGGGAGAGATACTTTTGGAGAAAATCACGCACGGAAGACTTGAGAACCACAGAGTAGGGGCCACGGGGTGCCCACGAGGGTGGGGGGTGTGCCCCCCTGCCTCGTGGGCCCCTCGTGAGTCCCCCGGTGTCCTCCTTCCTCCTATATAAGCCTACGTACCCCAAAACTATCGGCAACAGAGAGAAAACCCTAATTCCACCACCGTAACCTTCTGTTCCCATAAGATCCCATCTTGGAGCCTGTTCCGGAGGTCCGCCGGAGGGGGAATCCATCACGGAGTTCTTCTACATCATCATCATCGCCCTCACCATGAGTTGTGAGTAGTTTACCACAGACCTTCGGGTCCATAGCTAGTATCTAGATGGCTTCTTCTCTCTCTTTGGATCTCAATACAAAGTTCTCCTCGGTCTTCGAGGAGATCTATTCGATGTAATCTCTTTTTGCGGTGTGTTTGTTGAGATCCGATGAATTGTGGGTTTATGATCAAGGTTATCTACGAGAAATATTTGGTTCTTTTCTGAACTCTTTATGTGTGCTCATAATATCCTTGCAAGTCTCTTCGAATTATTGGTTTGGTTTGGCCTACTAGATCTATAGTTCTTGCAATGGGAGAAGTGCTTGGCTTTGGATTCAATCTTGCGGTGTCCTTTCCCAGTGACAGTAGGGGCAGCAAGACACGTGTTGTATTGTTGCCATCGAGGATAAGAAGATGGGGTTTATATCATATTGCTTGAGTTTATCCCTCTACATCATGTCATCTTGCTTAAGGCGTTACTCTGTTCTTATGAACTCAATACACTAGATGCATGCTGGATAGTGGTCGATGTGTGGAGTAATAGTAGTTGATGCAGGCAGGAGTCGGTCTAATTGTCTTAGACGTGATGCCTATATACAATGATCATGCCTAGATAGTATCATAATTATTCCCTTTTCTATCAATTTCCTGACAATAATTTGTTTACCTGCCGTAGAATATCGCTATCATGAGAGAAGTCACTAGAGAACACTATGGCCCCCAGGTCTATTCTCAACATATCAATCTACATCTACTTTACTTTTTCCGCTTTTACTTTCTGTTCTTATAAACAAAAATACCAAAAATATAAACTATCATCTCTATCAGATCTCACTCTCATAGGTGACCGTAAAGGGATTGACAACCCCTTATCACGTTGGCTGCGAAGTTCTTATTTGTTTGTGCAGGTGCGAGGGACTCGCGCGTGGTCTCCTACTGGATTGATACCTTGGTTCTCAAAAACCGAGGGAAATACTTACGCTACTGTGCTGCATCTCCCTTTCCTCTTCGAGGGAATACAATGCAAGCTCGAGAAGTAGCAAAGAGTTATGCCAATACCCTAGTAAACGGAGGATTGCCAAAGGAGTTAGTAGAAGATCTCAGGGAGCTTCGTTTGGAGATAGTTCCTAAAGGTTTTGTTGCAGCCTTGGAGGTTCAGTCAACATTATTGGGAAAGATACGAGAAGCTCAGAAGAATGAGAAAGAAATTGCTGAAATAAGGGAGAAGATGAGTGAAGGAAAAGCCAAGGGTTTTCGTGAGGACGAACACGACACCTTGTGGTTTGATGATCGAGTCTATGTGCCTAACAACACCGAGATCAGGAAGTTGATACTACAGGAAGCACATGATTCACCATACTCGATACACCCCGGAATCACTAAGATGTATTTGGATTTAAAGGAACGTTTCTGGTGGACGGGAATGAAGAAAGACATTGCTGAGTATGTAGCCGTATGTGATGTATGTCAGAGAGTGAAGGCAGAACATCAAAAGTCAGCAGGATTACTGCAGCCTATGCCAATACCCGAATGGAAGTGGGATAAGCCTGGCATGGATTTTATCATCGGATTACCCAGGACCCAATCGGGATATGACTCAATCTGGGTAGTAGTGGATCGCTTGACCAAAGTAGCCCAGTTTATCCTCGTGAAAACCACCTATACCAGTGCAAAGTTGGCCAAGATATACATGACCAGGATTGTATGTCTGCACGGAGTTCCAAGGACCATCGTATCAGATATAGGAACCCAGTTTACTTCAAAGTTTTGGCATCAGCTACACCAGACTTTGGGAACCAGGCTAGAGTTCAATACAGCCTTTCACCCGCAGACTAATGGACAGACCGAGAGAGTCAATCAGATTCTGGAGGACATGTTGAGGGCTTGTGCGCTAGATTATGGATCTAGTTGGGATGACAACTTGCCCTACGCAGAGTTTTCGTACAATAACAGTTACCAGGCCAGCTTGAAGATGGCACCGTTTGAAGCATTGTATAGGAGGAGATGCCGAACAATGTTGATGTGGGATGAAGTCGGAGACCGTCAGTTATTCGGACCAGATCTGATCAAACAGTCAGAAGAGAAGGTTAAGCTGATTCGCGATAGATTGAAAATAGCCCAGTCCAGACAGAAGAGTTATGCAGACTCGAAGCGCAAGGAAGTAGTCTATGAAATCAGAGATAAAGCATATCTGAGAGTGTCACCTCTGCGAGGTGTCAAGTGTTCGGGTGTTAAGGGAAAGTTAGCCCCGAGATTTGTAGGGCCATACCATGTTTTGGAACGCATGGGAGAGGTTGCCTACAAGTTTGAGTTACCCGAAAGATTGTCAGGAGTTCATGACATGTTTCACGTTTCACAGCTTAAGAAGTGCCATGCTGAGATGGCCGATATTCCTCTGAGACACACAGTGCCCCTTGAAGTAGTTCAGCTGGATAGTGATCTGACTTACGAGGAGAAACCGGTCAAGACTCTCGAGTTTGCAAGCAGAGTCACCCGCAGCAAGGTCATCAATTTTTGCAAAGTTCAGTGGAGCCACCGTACCGAAGATGAAACCACCTGGGAACGAGAAGATGATCTACGCAAGGACCACCCACACCTATTTTCTAGCCAACCCGAATCTTGAGGGCGAGATTCATCCTAAGAGGGGGTAGGTTTGTAACATCCCAAATTTTCAATTTGGAATGTTATACATAGGTCATCTTGCATATCATATTTTATTTGCATTTGTGTGTTGAGATCCTCGAAATTCTAAGCAACTCAAGGACCCACAGAGAGAGAGAGAGTTGGGGATTTTTACCATTTTCATATTTGAGTTTTCTCAAATATCGGTACGAGGATCACTTTGGTTTTAATTGTTTTCTCTCCGAAAATATTTTGTAATAAAATATATGAGCGGAGATAATATGACTTCTCCAAAACAAAAGAAATATTGGAGGAAAAATATTAAAATCAATTTTGGTATTTTATTTGGATTTATTTGCAATTTTATTTGCATAGGAAAAATACGTGTTTTTCAAAATTGCATTTAGGTCTGGGAAAAAATGTTCACTTTGTCCAAAATATTATTAGAGGTCGGTGAAAATTTATTTTGGAATTTTTTGAGTCTGTTTATTATTTTTTGAGTCTGTTTTGTTGCGTTAGGACTGTTTATAAAAAAAGGGATAACCGACCTACGCCCGGCCGACCTTTTAAGCCCGCCCGAAGCCGCCGCCCCAGCCCACCCCGTGCCGCCCGATCCCTAACCAGTACCGCGCCGCCGCCGCCTTGCCGCCGCCGCGCCGCCGCCATGCTGCACCACCACCGTCGCACCCCGCCGAGCCGCCCGCCGCCGGACCCGATCTCGCCGGAGGTAGCCACCGCCGTGGCCGGTTTTCGTGAGAAAACCGTTCATTTTTTAGAAACCCTAGTTCGTTTTTTTAGATCAGTTTTTCTCCGATTTTACGGTCAGATCTATTTAGCAAACGTTCGTTCATTTAGATCTGATAACGAACATTTCCGTTCGTTAGTTTCTTTTAGCGAACGTTCGTTCGTTAGCCTGTTCGTCAGTTTTTCTTTTTCACGGTTTTTCCGCGATTATTTTCGATCGCGATTTCTGTCCTGATCTTCGTTTTAGTTTAACTTTTCGCTTGTTAGTCAAAATTAGGCGATTCAAACGCCTAGATCTTCGTCTCGAAGCCCTCTTTCCGTTTAACCAACTTGAACAAGGTTTTGGTACTGTAAAATTTGACTTTAGTTCAATCTAGTAAACGAATCTTGTTTCTTTCGTAGTTTGAGTTTTGTTGCTCCTTTTGATTTGATTTTGTAGTTTAAGCTATGCTCGTAGAAGTAGTTTGGGTTTGAGAGTATCCATGACAGATGTGAGATTGCTAATTAATGGTTCAACTTAAGGTGGCTACTTAAATACACATCTGGGTGGATTGGTTGCAGGGCACCTGGAGAATCCAGTGTTTTCCTAGAAAATCCCGGGGGTACCGTGTGATTATCCTATGGAATGCCACCCAAGCTCAAAGGGATGATAAAACTATTCATGCTAGAAACTTCTGTGTGCAGCCACAATGCCATTATGGGCTCTGGCATAGTTGAGTATGTTGTGTGAGCTCTTTCAGTGGTGGACTAGCAGATGTAGGGGAAAGTAGGTCTACGTGTCCACCCGGGGTAAAGAGTGAATGCTTCTGAAAGACTGTGTCTTGGTCATCTATTTCTCAAACACCATGCAGTGCGAGAAATCAAACGGAGGAGATCGAGTCTTGTGGGGAAAAGTGCGCAAACCTCTGCAGAGTGTACAAAGTAATCATGATTAGCCGTGTCCCCGGTTATAGACATCTTGAGTATTTGGTACTTGAATTATTGGATTGATCTCATCACCCTAAAACTAATTTGTTGGGTTAATTAAGATGGCTTTAATTGGTATTGAGTTGGAGGAACCTTCTTAATGATGTTTCAACTACCATGATAGTTAAAAATAAAAGTTATTCCTTTGTTGTAGGAAAAAATTGGCTTTATGCAAAAACTTTAACCTTAGAGCCTCCACCAGCCATATATGCATGTAGTGTTAGCCTTTATTCTGTTACTTGCTCTACTGTGTTATCTTGCCAGCATATTCCATGTGCTGACCTGTTTCGGGCTGCAACATATCATGTTTCAGACTTTTTCAGAAGAAGAGTAAGGTGCGCTAGGTCATTTGTCATGCACTCAGCTATGCCGTAGGAGTTGATGGACTCACTTATCTTCCAGGCCTTCCGCTGTTATTGTGTTAGATGGCCTTACGCCATATTATTTTGTAATAAGTTCTCTTTTGAGATATTCGATGTAATAAGTGTATGATTGCCACTCTGTTATAAATCCTTCAAGTACTGTGTGTGTCAGCATTACTGATCCAGGGATGAAACAGAACACAGAGACTTCGGTCCATTCGGATCGTGGTCGCTACACGCATGCTCCTAGGGGGAGGGTTGGTAGGAGTTAACCATCGCGTGATCCCGACCTCCACACAAAGGAAGACAATCAATAAATAAATCATGCTCCAACTTCATCACACAACGGTTCACCATACGTGCATGCTACGTGAATCACAAACTTCAACACAAGTATTCCTCAGATTCAAAATTACTCTATTCGCTTGACTCTAATATCACCATCCCCATATCTCAAAACAATCATCAAGTATCAAACTTCTCATAGTATTCAACGCACTTTATATGGAAGTTTTTATTATACCCATCTTGGATGCCCATCATATTAGGACTAGTTTTATAACCAAAGCAAATTACCATGCTGTTCTAAAATACTCTCAAAATAATATAAGTGAAGCATGATAGATCAATAATTTCTATACAATAAAACCACCACCATACTCAAAAAGATATAAGTGAAGCACTAGAGCAAAAGTATCAAGCTCAAAAGATATAAGTGAAGCACATAGAGTATTCTAATAAATTCCGATTCAAGCATGTCTCTCCCAAAAGGTGTGTACAGCAAGGATGATTGCGGCAAACTAAATAGCAAAGACTCATATCATACATGACGCTCCAATCAAAACACATATCATGTGGTGAATAAAAATATAGTCTCAAGTAAAGTTATCGATAGACGAAGACGAAAGAGGGGATGCCTTCCCGGGGCATCCCCAAGCTTAGGCTTTTGGTTGTCCTTGAATTTTACCTTGGGGTGCCTTGGGAAACCCCAAGCTTAGGCTCTTTGCACTCTTTATTCCATAGTCCATCAAATCCTTACCCAAAAACTTGAAAACTTCACAACACAAAACTTAATAGAAAATCTCGTGAGCTCCGTTAGTATAAGAAAATAAACCACCACTTAAAGTTATTGTAATGAACTCATACTTTATTTATATTGGTGTTAAACCTACTTTATTCCAACTTCTCTATGGTTCATACCCCCCGATACTACTCATAGATTCATCAAAATAAGCAAACAACACACGAAAAATAGAATCTGTCAAAAACAGAACAGTCTGTAGCAATCTGTAACTTTCGAATACTTATGTAACTCTAAAAATTCTGAAATAAATTGGTGGAAGTGAGGAATTTGTCTATTAATCATCTGAAAAAAGAGTCAACTTAAAATCACTCTCTAGTAAAAAATGGCAGCTAATCTCGTGAGCACAAAAGTTTTTGATTTTTTACAGCAAGATCGCAAAGACTTCACCCAAGTCTTCCCAAAGGTTCTACTTGGCACAAACACTAATTAAACCATAAAACCACAACTAAGAAGAAGCTATATGAGTTATTTATTACTAAACATAAGCAAAAAGCAAAGAACAAAAATAAAATTGGGTTGCCTCCCAACAAGCGCTACCGTTTAACGCCCTTAGCTAGGCATAACAATGCAAATAGATCTAGGTATTATCATCTTTGGTATGCAATCCATAAGTGGCTCCCATAATAGATTCATAAGGAAATTTAAGTTTCTTCCTTGGAAAGTTTTCCATGCCTTTCCTTAACGGAAATTGGAATCTTATATTTCCTTCTTTCATTTCAATAATTGCACCAATCGTTCTAAGGAAAGGTCTACCAAGAATAATAGGACATGTAGGATTGCAATCTATATCAAGAACAATGAAATCTACGAGAACATAATTCCTATTTGCAACAATAAGAACATCATTAATCCTTCTCGTATGTTTCTTAATGGTGGAATCCGCAAGATGCAAATTTAAAGAACAATCATCAAATTCACGGAAACCTAACACGTCACACAAGGTTTTTGGAATCGTGGAAACACTAGCACCCAAATCACACAAAGCATAGCATTCATGATCTTCAATCTTAATTTTAATTGTAGGTTCCCACTCATCATAAACTTTCCTAGGCATAGAAACTTTTAGTTCAAGCTTTTCTTCATAGGATTGCATTAAAGCATCAACAATATGTTTTGTGAAAGCTTTATTTTGATTATAAGCATGAGGAGAATTTAACATGAATTGCATCAAGGAAATACAATCTATCAAAGAGCAATTATCATAATTAAATTCCTTCAAATTCAAAATAGTGGGTTCATTGCTATGTAAAGTTTTGACCTCTTCAATCCCACTTTCATTAATTTTTGCATCAAGATCTAAAAACTCCGAATCATTGGGACGCCTTTTAACTAAAGTTGACTTATCTCCAGTCCCATCTTTATCAAGATTCATATTGCTAAACAAAGATTTAATCACTTTTAGATCTTCATCATTACTATCATAAAAACCAGAAGTACACGCTTTCACAAAGCAATCTTTTTTAGCACGCATCCTAGCGGTTCTTTCTTTGCACTCATCAATGGAAATTCGCATGGATTTGAGAGACTCATTGATGTCATGCTTAGGTGGGATAGATCTAAGTTTAGAAGAATCAACATCAAGAGAAATTCTATCCACGTTCGTAGCCAAATTATCAATCTTAAGCAATTTTTCTTCAATCATAGCATTAAAACTCTTTTGTGAAATCATAAATTCCTTAACACTATTCTTAAAATCAGAGGGCATCTTATTATAATTTCCATAAGAATTGTTGTAGGAATTTCCATAATTACTAGAGGGATTACTAGGAAAAGGCCTAGGCTTAAAGTTTCCTCTATAAGCATTGTAACAAAATTATTCCTACCAACAAAATTCACATCCATATACTCATTAGTATTATAAATCAAAGTGGATAAGGGTATATCATTAGGATCAACATTAGTACTCTTGCTAGCAAACAATTTCATAAGTTCATCCATCTTTCCACTCAAAACATTAATTTCTTCAATTGCATGCAATTTTTTACTAGTGGAAGATCTCTCGGTGTGCCATTGAGAATAGTTAACCATTATATTATCTAGGACTTTAGTAGCTTCTCCTAAAGTTATTTCCATAAAAGCACCTCCCGCGGCCGAATCTAAAAGATTACTAGAAGCAAAGTTCAAACCGGCATAAATTTTTTGTATAATCATCCATAGATTCAAACCATGTGTGGGACAATTTCTTATCATAAGTTCCATCCTCTCCCAAGATTGTGCTACATGCTCATGATCAAGTTGTTTGAAATTCATAATATCGTTCCTAAGGGAGATGATCTTAGTGGGAGGAAAATACTTGGCAATAAAATAATCTTTGCACTTATTCCATGAATCAATACTATTTTTAGGCAAAGATGAAAACCAAGTTTTGGCCCGATCTCGTAGTGAGAATGAGAATAGTTTTAATTTGACAAGATCATTGTCTACATCTCTTTTCTTTTGCATATCACATAAATCAACAAAATTATTCAGATGAGATGCGGCATCTTCACTAGGAACGCCAGAAAATTAATCTTTCATGACTAGATTTAATAAAGCAACATTGATTTCACAAGATTCCGCATTAGTAGCGGGAGCAATCGAAGTGCAAATAAAATCATTATTATTGGTGTTGGAAAAGTCACATAATTTGGTATTTTCTTGAGCCATCGTGACAAAGCAATCCAACACACAAGCACACAAAAAACAAGCGAACACGACGAAGAAAAAGGAAAAGGTTTTCGAAAATTATTTTAGAAGTGGGGGAGAGGAAAACGAGAGGCGAATGGCAAATAATGTAATGCGAGGGAGAAGAGTTTATGATGGGTACTTGGTATGTCTTGACTTGGCGTAGATCTCTCAGCAACGGCGCCAGAAATCCTTCTTGCTACCTCTTGAGCATGCGTTGGTTTTCCCTTGAAGAGGAAAGGGTGATGCAGCAAAGTAGCATAAGTATTTCCCTCAGTTTTGAGAAGCAAGGTATCAATCCAGTAGGAGATAACGCTCAAGTCACCTAGTACCTGCACAAACAATGAAGAACCTTGCAACCAACGCTATAAAGGGATTGTCAATCCCTTCACGACCACTCGCAAAAATGAGATCTAATAAAGATAGTAAAGTAAATATTTTTGGTATTTTTGTTGTATAGATTGGAAAGTAAAGATTGCAAAATAGTAAACGAGATGCTAAGTAAATAAATGAGATTCAATATAATAGGAAAGAGACCCGGGGGGGGGGGGCATAGGTTTCACTAGTGGCTTCTCTCAAGATAACATGTATTATGGTGGGTGAACAAATTACTGCGGAGTAATTGATAGAAAAGTGCATAGTTATGAAGATATCTAAGGAAATGATCTTGAATATAGGCATCACGTCTGTGTCAAGTAGACCGAAACAATTCTGCATCTACTACTATTACTCCACACATCGACCGCTATCCAGCATGCATCTAGAGTATTAAGTTCATAAGAACGGAGTAACACATTAAGCAAGATGACATGATGTAGAGGGATAAACTCAAGCAATATGATATAAACCCTATATTTTTATCCTCGATGGCAACAATACAATACGTGCCTTATTGCCCCTACTGTCACTGGGAAAGGACACCACAAGATTGAACCCAAAGCTAAGCACTTCTCCCATTGCAAGAAAGATCAATCTAGTAGGCCAAACTAAACTGACAATTCGAAGAGACTTGCAAAGACATCAAATCATGCATATAAGAATTCAAAGAAGAATCAAATAATATTCATAGATAAACTTGTTCATAAATTGACAATTAATCAGATCTCGGCAAACACACCGCAAAAAGTATTACATCGAATAGATCTCCAAGAGAATCGAGGAGAACTTTGTATTGAAGATCAAAGAGAGAGAAGAAGCCATCTAGCTAATAACTATGGACCCGAAGGTCTGTGGTAAACTACTCATGCTTCATTGGAGAGGCTATGGTGCTGATGTAGAAGCCCTCCGTGATTGATTCCCCCTCTGGCAGATCGCCGAAAAAGGCCCCAAGATGGGATCTCATGGGTACATAAGGTTGCGGTGCTGGAAAAGTGGTTTTGTTGCGCTCCCCGATGTTTCTAGGGTATAAGAGTATATATAGGCGGAAGAAGTACATCGGTGGAGCTACAAGGGGCCCATGAGGGTGGGGGGCGCGCCTACCCCCTGGGCGCACCCTCCTGCCTTGTGGCCTCCTCGTGGAGTCCCAGACGTCTACTCCAAGTCTTCTGGATTGCTTTCGGTCCAAGAAAGATCATCGCGAAGGTTTCATTCCGTTTGGACTTCGTTTGGTATTCTTTTTGTGCGCAACTCTAAAATAGGAAAAAAAAACAGAAACTGGCACTGGGCCTTCGGTTAATAGGTTAGTCCCGAAAATAATATTAAAGAACATATTAAAGCCCATTAAACATCCAAAACGGAAAATATAATAGCATGGAACAATCAAAAATTATAGATACGTTGGAAACGTATCAGAGTGCCATGGCATTTTAATTCCAAAAAAATTAAAAATCATCAGAAAAACATGAAACCTTGCTTGATGTAATGTCATGCCACCAAGATGATGTGGTAAAAATTTGGCATGTTTGACGAAAGTTTGGACACACACCCCTCACAAACAGGAGCAACTCACTAGAAGGCTCGTGGTTCCGAAAGGAAACAAGGCATGTTTGATGATGAATGGTAGATAGCTTCCCCTTACAGCCTTCAATTTTTTTTCTACGTTTAACACGCACTAATACAACTGTCATGTGAAAATTTCAGGGGTCATTTGACATTTTAAAGACATTTAAGTGATTTCTAGCCATTTAATGACCGTAATTCAAATTTGAACTACATCTACATGCAACGGCTAAACATAACAGTTTGAAAAATCATATTTTTGTGTACTTGTGTGCGAGTTAAAAAATCTTCAGACAATGTAAATATTTGGTGTTCAAAAAAGAAAATGTAAAGATATGGCAAGACAACAGGCCCCCACACGATTGGCACTCTATTTCGCGCCTCGAGGTTTGGAAGGTGAATGGCAGGGGTTATTAATCAGACATGGTTCTGTATTGGAAACCGTTAGCTATTATGTTCACACACAGATTTTAATGCGGGAATCGTGTGTAATTCAAACTACAGTACTCGTAAATTCTGGCAACCAGCGTGTGTACTGTCCCCGTTGATCTAGATTCCGGTCGCCAATAAATACTACCTTGCTCACGTCGTCCCGCATGCATTCTCAACTACATCCTCCCCTCGCTCGCCCTCTCTCTCTCTGCTCTGCCATGGCACTGCCGATCTACCCACGCACCGACGAGGAGTTGCCGCCCCCCGAAGATGCTCAATCGAAGAGCAGCGACGAGGAGGACCCCAACGCACTGGCGGACGAGGTTGCGTCGGACCCCCAACTTTGGATTGGTTTTGGGGCTAGTACAATCTATGTCTGTGGAAGTCACTTCCGCCGGCTGAGAAAGCCAGTCAAGTGACGTTCACGAAGGAGATGGCAGAGGAGGAAGCCAGGTACGAGGCGACCTGTGAAGCCCGTGATGCAGCCTGGAAAAAGGACAAGGTGGAGCTTTGGGGGGCGGGCGCGTCGTCGTGCGGAGGAGGTGTACGAAGACGGGTACTTCGAGAGGAAGGTCAAAGGCGCTAGGCGCCTCATCACTGCGTGGAGGTGGGTCGATAAGCTCCAGTGTGCCATCGATGAGGAGCTCTGGTGGGCGCCCAACAAAATGGCAAGATCGACCGCGCTCGTCTGCCAGCAAGAGGCACATCGGTACGTCAAGCGCTACGAGGCGGAGGAGGCACAGTACTGCCTCCGCACTGGGAAGACACTGCGCACCAGGGAGCAGCTGGCAAGGGGCAGCCGGAATACTGCCCCCAGGAGGAATTATTAGTTTTAATATTATTTGTTTTCAATTTTATGCATTGTACCTAGTAGTTAAGTATCATCATGTATATGTGATGATATTATATATATTCTGTGATGAACTAATGAACAATTAATATATATATATATATATATATATATATATATATATATATGGAATTCCATTTTCTATCTGTTGTTGTATACTAATTTGAATCTAGCTGTTATCATCCACATCCACAGAATGAAAAGCGTATATACACACATTGAAACAGAACATATAATAACAAAAAACAGAGTACACAAATTGAAACAGAGCAATTAATAGAGCAATACTATGATTGCTGTGGATACATAGTTATCCACGTCGAAACGGCTCAACAAAATAAAAAGCGTTCATGAGACCATGACCAGCAGCCTTTGCCTACGGTAGCTCTTGGCTCTGCCTGAACTCGTGCAGGCGTTCGTCCAAGCGGTCAACACGCTCGCGGTACATTTGGAGCGCGCGCTCGAGCTCCAAGTTGGCTATTTCATCGGAGATCACCAACTTGAGGATGTGACGGCCATGTTACTCTACAGCGCCAAGGAGGACACCTGGGCCAAGGAGGGGATCAAGTGTACCGACCAGCACGTTGGCATCGAGCGGGTCGTGGACAAGGCGAGCGGTGCGACCCATGTGAACGGCGCGGTGTGTGTCCGATGCAAGTACGACATAACCAGCCTCTGGTGCAAGTATGGTGCAGAGGGCTGATGTCTACTACGCAACCTTCTTGTTGTATACGTTGTTGGGCCTCCAAGTGCAGAGGTTTGTAGGACAGTAGCAAATTTCCCTCAAGTGGATGACCTAAGGTTTATCAATCCGCAGGAGGCGTAGGATGAAGATGGTCTCTCTCAAACAACCCTGCAACCAAATAACAAAGAGTCTCTTGTGTCCCCAACACATCCAATACAATGGTAAATTGTATAGGTGCACTAGTTTGGCGAAGAGATGGTGATACAAGTGCAATATGGATGGTAGATAAACTGAAAATATAAAAACATCAAGGTAACTAAAGATAAAAGTGAGCATAAACGGTGTTGCAATGATTGGAAACAAGGCCTAGGGTTCATACTTTCACCAGTGCAAGTTCTCTCAACAAGGATAACATAATTGGATCATATTACTAGCCCTCAACATGCAACAAAGAATCACTCCAAAGTCACTAATAGCGGAGAACAAACAAAGAGATTATGGTAGGGTACGAAACCACCTCAAAGTTATTCTTTCTGATCGATCTATTCAAGAGTCCGTAGTAAAATAGTATGAAGCTATTCTTTTCGTTCGATCTATCATAGAGTTCGTACTAGAATAACACCTTAAGACACAAATCAACCAAAACCCTAATGTCATCTAGATACTCAATTGTCACCTCAAGTATCCGTGGGCATGATTATAGAATATGCATCACACAATCTCAGATTCATCTATTCAACCAACATAAAGTACTTGAAAGAGTGCCCCAAAGTTTCTACCGGAGATTCAAGATGAAAATGTGTGCCAACCCCTATGCATAGATTCCCAAGGTCACGGAACCCGCAAGTTGATCACCAAAACATACATCAAGTGAATCAATAGAATACCCCATTGTCACCACGGATAAGCACGTGCAACACACACATCAAGTGTTCTCAAATCCTTAAAGAATCAATCTGATAAGATAACTTCAAAGGGAAAACTCAATGCATTACAAGTGAGTAGAGGGGGAGAAGCATCATAAGATCCAACTATAATAGCAAAGCTCGCGATACATCAAGATTGTGCCATCTCAAGAACACGAGAGAGAGAGATCAAACACATAGCTACTGATACATACCCTCAGCCCCGAGGGTGGACTACTCCCTCCTTGTCGTGGAGAGCGCCGGGATGATGAAGAGGGCCACCGGTGAGGGTTCCCCCCCTCTGGCAGGGTGCCAGAACGGGGTCTAGATTGGTTTTCGGTGGCTACAGAGGCTTTCGGCGGCGGAACTCCCGATCTAGGTTATTTTCTGGAGGTTTCTGTATTTATAGGATTTTTTGGCGTAGGGCACAAGTCAAGGGGGTCTCCGGGCTGTCCAGGAGATAGGGACACATGTCCACCTGGAGTGGGCGCGCCCCCACACTCGTGGGCAGCCCGTGACTCTCCTGGCCCAACCCTTTTACTTCGGGGGCTTCTTTTGGTCCAGAAAAAAACACCAAAAATTGGCACGTCAATTGGACTCCGTTTGATATTCCTTCTCTGTAAAACTCAAAAACAAGAAAAAACAGAAACTGGGACTGGGCTCTAGGTTAATAGGTTAGTCCCAAAATTGATGTAAAAGTGTATAATAAAGCCCATAAAACATCCTAGAAGGATAATATAATAGCATGGAACAATAAAAAATTATAGATACATTGGAGACGTATCAGCATCCCCAAGCTTAATTCCTGCTCGTCCTCGAGTAGGTAAATGATAAAAACAGAATTTTTGATGTGGAATGCTACCTAACATAATTTTCAATGTAGTTCTCTTATTGTGGCATGAATGTTCAGATCTGAAAGATTCAAGACAAAAGTCTATATCAACACAAGAATAATAATACTTCAAGCATACTAACAAAGCAATCATGTCTTCTCAAAATACTGTTGCTAAAGAAAGTTATCCCTACAAAATCATATAGTCTGGCTATGCTCCCTCTTCATCACACAAAATAATCATATCATGCACAACCCCGGTTTCAGCCAAGCACTTGTTTTCATACTCTATTCTTTAAAACCTTTCAACTTTCACGCAATACATGAGCGTGAGCCATGGAAATAGCACTATAGGTGGAACAGAGTGGTGGTTGTGGAGAAGGCAAAAAGGAGGGAGATAGTCTCACATCGACTAGGCGTATTAACGGGCTATGGAGATGCCCATCAATAGATATCAATGTGAGTGAGTAGGGATTGCCATGCAGCGGATGCACTAGAGCTAAATATGTATGAAAGCTCAACAAAAGAAACTAGTGGGTGTGCATCCAACTTGCTTGCTCACGAAGACCTAGGGCATTTTAGGAAGCCCATCGTTGGAATATACAAGCCAAGTTCTATAATGAAAATTCCCACTAGTATATGAAAGTGACTAAACATGAGACTCTCTATCATGAAGAACATGGTGCTACTTTGAAGCACAAGTGTGGAAAAAGATAGTAGCAATTGTCCTTTTTTCTTTTTTTTTCTTTTGTTCCCTTTTTTGGGCCTTTCTTTTTCTTTGGCCTTTCCTTTTTTTCTTTTTCTTTTTTTCTTTTTTTTTCTTTGGGACAATGTTCTAATAATGATGATCATCACACTTATATTGATTTACAACTCGATATTACAACTCGATACTAGAACAAAGTATGACACTATATGAATGCCTCTGGTGGTGTACCGGGATGTGCAATGAATCAAGAGTGACATCTATGAAAAATTATGCATGGTGGCTTTGCCACAAATACGATGTCAACTACATGATCATGCATGGCAATATGACAATATGGAGCGTGTCATATGAACGGAACGGTGGAAAGTTGCATGGCAATATATCTCGGAATGGCTATGGAAATGCCATGATAGGTAGGTATGGTGGCTGTTTTGAGGAAGGTATATAGTGGGCGTATGGTACCAGCGAAAGTTGCGCGGTACAAGAGAGGCTAGCAATGATGGAAGGGTGAGAGTGCGTATAATCCATGGACTTAACATTAGTCATAAGAAATCATATACTTATTGCAAAAAATTACAAGTCATCAAAACAAAGCAATCGACACATGCTCCTAGGGGGGAGGTTGGTAGGAGTTAACCATCATGCGCCCCAGACCTCCACACAAAGGATGACACTCTACAAATACCTCATGCTCTAACTTCATCACATAGCGGTTCACCATACGTGCATGCTACGGGAATCACTAGATTTAACACAAGTATTTCTCAGTTTCATAATAACTCCACTAGCATGACTCTAATATCACTACCCTCATATCTGAAAACAATTATCAAGCATCAAACTTCTCATCATATTCAATGCACTTTGTATGAAAGTTTTTACAACATTCATCTTGGATGCCTATCATGTTCAGGCTAGTTTTATAGCCAGAGCACATTACCATGCTGTTCTAATAGAATCTCAAAAGGATATAAGTGAAGCATGAGAGTGCATCTATTTCTTCAGAATAAAACTACCGTCGTGCTCTAAAAGATATAAGTGAAGCACTAGAGTAATAACAAACTACTCCGAAAGATATAAGTGAAGATCAATGAGTAGTTGAATAATTATGTAACTATGTGAAGACTATCTAACATTTAACAACTTAAGATCTTGGGATATTATTCAAGCAGCAAGCAAAACAAAATAAACTAAATTGACGCTCCAAGCAAAACACATCTCATGTGGTGAATAAAAATATAGCTCCGAGTATAGTTACCGATAGATGAAGACGAAAGAGGGGATGCCTTCCCGGGGCATCCCCGAGCTTAGGCTTTTGGTTGTCCTTGAATTTTACCTTGGTGTGCCTTGGGCATCCCCAAGATTATGCTCTTGCCACTCTTTGTTCCATAGTCCATCAGAGCAATACTCAAAACTTGAAAACTTCACAACACAAAACTTCGACAAAAATCTCGTGAGCTCCGTTAGTATAAGAAAACAAACCACCACTCAAAGGTACTGTAATGAACTCATTATTTGTTTATATTGGTGTTAAACCTACTATATTCCAACTTCTCTATGATTCATATCCTCCAATACTACTCATAGATTCATCAAAATAAGCAAACAACACACGAAAAACAGAATCTGTCAAAAACAGAACAGTCTGTAATAATCTGTAACTTTTGAATACTTCTGTAACTCCAAAAAAATTGTAATAAATTGGTAAACGTGAGGAATTTTCCCATTAATCATCTGTAAAAAGAATCAACTAAATAACACACTGTAGTAAAATCTGGTGACTATTCTAGTGAGCGCTAACGATTCTGCTTTTTACAGCATGATCGCATAAACTTCACACAAGTCTCCCCAAAGGTTCTACTTGGCACAAACACTAATTAAAACACAAACCACATCTAAACAGAAGCTAGATGCAATATTTATTCCTAAACAGAAGCAAAAGCAAAGAATATAAAATAAAGTTGGGTTGCCTCCCAACAAGCGCTATCGTTTAACGCCACTAGCTAAGCATGATGATTTCAATGATGCTCACATAAAAGATAAGAATTGAAACATAACGGGAGCATCATGAAGAATATGACTAGCACATTTAATTCTAACCCACTTCCTATGCATAGGGATTTTGTGAGCAAACAACTTATGGGAACGATAATCAACTAGCATAGGAAGGGAAAACGAGCATAACTTCAAGATTTTAAGCACATAGAGAGAAAACTTGATATTATTGCAATGCCTACAAGCATATGATCCTCTCTCATAATAATTTTCAGTAGAATTATGAATGAATTCAACAATATAAACATCACATAAAGCATTCTTTTCATGATCCCCAAGCATATAAGTTTTAGTACTCTCCACATAAGCAATTTTCTTCTCATGAATAGTAGTGGGAGCAAACTCAATAAAATGACTATCATGTGAAGCATAATCCAATTGAAAACTAAAATCATGATGACAAGTTTCATGGTTATCTTTATTTTTTATAGCATACATGTCATCACAATAATCATCATAAATAGCAACTTTGTTCTCATAATCAATTGGAACCTCTTTCGACATAGTGGATTCATCACTAAATAAAATCATGACCTCTCCAAGTCCACTTTCATAAATATAATCATCATAAATAGGAGGCATGCTTTCATCATAATAAATTTTCTCATAAAACTTTGGGGACTAAACATATCATCTTCATCAAACATAGCTTCCCCAAGCTTGTGGCTTTGCATATCATTAGCATCATTGGTTTTCAAAGAATTCATACTAACAACATTGCAATCATGCTCATCATTCACATATTTTATGCCAAGCATTCTATGTAATTCTTCTTCTAGTACTTGAGCACAATTTTCCTTCCCATCATTTTCACGAAAGATGTTAAGAAGATGATGCATATGAGGTAACCTTAATTCCATTTTTTGTAGTTTTCTTTTATAAACTCAACTAGTGATAAAACAACAAACTAAAAGATTCGATTGCAAGATCTAAAGATATACCTTCAAGCACTCACCTCCCCGGCAACGGCGCCAGAAAAGAGCTTGATGTCTACTACGCAACCTTCTTCTTGTAGATATTGTTGGGCCTCCAAGTGCAGAGGTTTGTAGGACAGTAGTAAATTTCCCTCAAGTGGATGACCTAAGGTTTATCAATCCGCGGGAGGCGTAATATGAAGATGGTCTCTCTCAAACAACCCTGCAACCAAATAACAAAGAGTCTCTTGTGTCCCCAACACACCCAATACAATGGTAAATTGTATAGGTGCACTAGTTCGGCGAAGAGATGGTGATACAAGTGCAATATGGATGGTAGATATAGGTTTTTGTAAACTGAAAATATAAAAACAGCAAGGTAACTAAAGATAAAAGTGAGCATAAACGGTGTTGCAATGATAGGAAACAAGGCCTAGGGTTCATACTTTCACCAGTGCAAGTTCTCTCAACAAGGATAACATAATTGGATCATATTACTAGCCCTCAACATCCAACAAATAGTCACTCCAAAGTCACTAATAGATTATGGTAGGGTACGAAACCACCTCAAAGTTATACTTTCTGATCGATCTATTCAAGAGTTTGTAGTAAAATAGCACGAAGCTATTCTTTCCGTTTGATCTATCATAGAGTTCGTACTAGAATAACACCTTAAGACACAAATCAATCAAAACCCTAATGTCACCTAGATACTCCATTGTCACCTCAAGTATCCGTGGGCATGATTATATGATATGCACCACACAATCCCAGATTCATCTATTCAACCAACACAACTACTTCAAAGAGTGCCCCAAAGTTTCTACCGGAGAGTCAAGACGAAAACGTGTGCCAACCCCTATGCATAGATTCCCAATGTCACGGAACCCGCAAGTTGATCACCAAAACATACATCAAGTGAATCAATAGAATAGCCCATTGTCACCACAGATAAGCACGTGCAAGACATACATCAAGTGTTCTCAAATCCTTAAAGACTCAATCCGATAAGATAACTTCAAAGGGAAAACTCAATCCATTACAAGAGAGTAGAGGGGGAGAAGCATCATAAGATCCAACTATAATAGCAAAGCTCGCGATACATCAAGATCGTGCCATCTCAAGAGCACGAGAGAGAGAGAGATCAAACACATAGCTACTGATACATACCCTCAGCCTCGAGGGTGCACTACTCCCTCCTCGTCATGGAGAGCGCCGGGATGATGAAGATGGCCACCGGTGAGGGTTCCCCCATCCGACAGGGTGCCGAAACAGGGTCTAGATTGGTTTTTGGTGGCTACAGAGGCTTTCGGCGACGGAACTCCCGATCTAGGTTATTTTCTGGAGGTTTCTGTATTTATAGGATTTTTTGGCATAGGGCACAAGTCAGGGGGGTCTCCGGGCTGTCCACGAGACAGGGGCACATGCCCACCTGGAGTGGGCGCCCCCCCCCCCACCCTCTTGGGCAGCCCGTGGCTATCCTAGCCCAACCCTTTTACTTCGGGGGCTTCATTTGGTCCAGAAAAAATCACTAAAAATTGGCACGTCAATTGGACTCCGTTTGATATTCCTTTTCTGTAAAACTCAAAAATAAGGAAAAAACAGAAACTGGCAATGGGCTCTAGGTTAATAGGTTAGTCCCAAAAATGATATAAAAGTGTATAACAAAGCCCATAAAACATCCTAGAAGGATAATATAATAGCATGGAACAATAAAAAATTATAGATACGTTGGAGACGTATCAAGGGCCTCTTCCCACACCTGGCGAGGAATGAGGGTACTGACGGGACGTGTACCCAGCTACAACGCCGTGTCGACAGCAGGCAAGCGCCGATGGATCCGCTCTTGCTGTGCGGTGATACGTCTCCAACGTATCTATAATTTTTTTTGTTCCATGCTATTACATTATCTGTTTTGGATGTTTAATGGGCTTTAATATGCAACTTTATATTATTTTGGGACTAACCTATTAACCGGAGGCCTAGTGCCAGTTGCTGTTTTTTTGCCTATTTCAGTGTTTCGCAGAAAAGGAATATCAAACGGAGTCCAAACAGAATGAAACCTTCGCGAGTATCTTTCTAGGAACAAACACAATCTAGGAGACTTGGAGTGGAAGTCAAGCAAGCAACGAGGCGACCACGAGGCAGGAGGGCGCGCCCCCACCCTCATGGCCCCCTCGTAGCTCCACCGACCTACTTCTTTCGCCTATATATATACTCTTGTACCCCGAAAACATCCAGGGGAGCCACGGAACCACTTTTCCACCGCCGCAACCTTCTGTACCCGTGAGATCCCATCTTGGGGCCTTTTCCGGCGCTCCGCCGGAGGGGGAATCAATCATGGAGGGCTTCTACATCAACACCATAGCCTCTCCGATGATGTGTGAGTAGTTTACCACAGACCTTCGGGTCCATAATTATTAGCTAGATGGCTTCTTCTCTATCTTTGATTCTCAATACAAAGTTCTCCTTGATGTTCTTGGAGATCCATTCGATGTAATTCTTTTTGTAGTGTGTTTGTCGAGATCCGATGAATTGTGGGTTTATGATCAAGATTATCTATGAACAATATTTGGTTCTTCTCTAAATTCTTATATGCATGATTTAATATCTTTGCATGTCTCTTCAAATTATCAGTTTGGTTTGGCCTACTAGATTGATCTTTCTTGCAACGGGAGAAGTGCTTAGCTTTGGGTTCAATCTTGTGGTGTCCTTTCCTAGTGAAAGTAGGGGCAGCAAGGCACATATTGTATTGTTGCCATCGAGGATAAGAATATGGGGTTTATATCATATTGCTTGAGTTTATCCCTCTACATCATGTCACCTTGCTTAAGGCGTTACTCCGTTCTTATGAACTTCATACTCTAGATGCATGCTGGATAGCAGTCGATGAGTGGAGTAATAGTAGTAGATGCAGAATCATTTCGGTCTACTTGACACGGACATGATGCCTATGTTCATGATCATGCCTAGATATTCTCATAACTATGCGCTTTTCTATCAATTGCTCGGCAGCAATTTGTTCACCCACCGTAATATATGCTATCTTGAGAGAAGCCACTAGTGAAACCTATGGTCCCGGGTCTACTTTACATCATATAAGTTTCCGATCTACAATTCTAGTTTACTTTTTATTTTGGAATCTTTATTTTCCAATCTATTCAACAAAAATACTAATCTTATTATCTTTATTAGATCTCACTTTTGCAAGTGGTCGTGAAGGGATTGACAACCCCTTTATCGCGTTGGTTGCAAGGTTCTTGATTGTTTGTGCAGGTACTAGGCGATTTGCGTGTAGTCTCCTACTGGATTGATACCTTGGTTCTAAAAAATTGAGGGAAATACTTACGCTACTTTGCTGCATCACCCTTTCATCTTCAAGGGAAAACCAACACATGCTCAAGAGGTAGCAAGAAGGATTTCTGGCGCCGTTGCCGGGGAGATCTACGCTCAAGTCAAGACATACCAAGTACCCATCATAAACTCTTCTCCCTCACATTACATTATTTTCCATTCGCCTCTCGTTTTCGTCTCCCCCACTTCTAAAACAATTTTCGAAAACCTTTGCCTTTTCTTCGCCTTCTTCTCGTATGTATCTTTGTTTGTGTTTCCATGTGTCTTTTATTTGCTAGAATCTTTGCTTGCTAAAAATATATCGATATGGATCCACTTAAAGTGTTCTACTTGGATCATCTTTGATCCTTATGCGCTCGTGCTGAAACCTTAACTAGCCTAGTTGATGGGAAATCTTTAGATGAGCATGCTCATTTTGTGCATCACTGTTTGTCTCAAAAAGGGGGACTCTTATGGGATCAAATAAACATATTGATGTGTTATGCTTGAAATCTTTGTGAAATTTATGATTTTACTTGTTGCTCTAAGAACCCTAAAAAACACCTCCCCTACCTATGCGAGTTTAATGATAATGAAATCTTATCTTCTTATGCAAAGGGTGTTTGTAGTTACTACGATATCAAACAAATTGAAGAATTTGTTGCTTTTAAGGGTTCTTATGAAGTTGCTTCTTTGATTGAAAGTATGATATTACTCTCTACGAATCAGAAATTTTTGACATACTTAAATATTGCTATGAAAACTATGCTCATAATGTCTATGTCAAAGAATTTATTGAAAGAATGACCGACGCTTTGGAAGAAAATAATGATATGCATGAATCTATAGATAATTATGATTCCGATGATTTGATTGAAATATCCCTAGATGAACAAGACGCTTGATATTATTGCCATGATGCCAATATGTATGAAGATGAATTTGCTATAGTTCCTTATGTTAAACATGAGATCGTTGCTATTGCACCCATACTTGATAGTTCCTTCGATGAAAAGCATGATTGCAATGATCTTATTATAAATCCTATTAATGTCAATTGTGTTAATGATATGCAAAACCCTAAGCTTGGGGATGCTAATTTTACCATGTCCACTGCTTGTTGCAATGATCATGATTGGGGTGATTCTTCTTATGATTTTAAAAAATTATTTAATCCCCATGATGAATATGAGATTGATACTAATGTTTGCAATATACTGAAAGTGGGTTTGGAAGAGTGTCAACTTTAGATCCCACATATTCGGAAGGATGTTCAATCTTATGATTTTTTTGATGAAAGTGGGTTTGGAGAGGTCATGACTTTAGTTAATGTTGATCCCACTATTTTGGAAGAGTGTCAACTTCGCATGCATGTGGATGGTGTTGAGAATATGTTATGTGATAGCTATATTGTTGAATTTGCTTATGATCCTACATGCAATTATTACGAGAGAGGAAAATATGGTCGTAGAATTTTTCATGTTACTAAATTACCTCTCGTTATGTTGAGATTGCTATTGTTTCTTTCTTCTTCCTTGCATATGCTAGAAATTGATTGCCTTGATAATTTTTTTGCGTATAAAATGCCTATGCATAGGAAGTATGTTAGACTTATATGTGTTTGCCACGTGTTTTATGATACTCTCTTTGTGCTTCAATTCTTATCTTTCATGTGAGCATCATTGAAATCTCAAGCCGATCTTAATGGCCATAAAGCAAGAGCTTGTTGGGAGGCAACCCAATTTTATTTTATTTGCTTTTTTGCTTATGTTTAGTAATAAACAATTCATATAGCTTATGTTTATATGTGGTTTTATGTTTTAATTAGTGTTTGTGGCAAGTAGAACCTTTGGGAAGACTTGGGTGAAGTCTTTGCGATCTTGCTGTAAAAAACAGAAACTTTTGCGCTCACGATATTAGCTGCCATTTTCTTAATGGAGAGTGCTTTTAGGTTGATTATTTTTTAAGATGATTAATAGACAAATTCCTCACATCCACCAATTTATTTCAAAAAAATTAGAGTTACAGAAGTATTCGAAAGTTACAGATTGCTACAGACTGTTCTGTTTTTCGTGTGTTGTTTGCTTAATTTGATGAATCTATGAGTAGTGTCGGGGGGTATGAACCATAGAGAAGTTGTAATAAATTAGGTTTAACACCAATATGAATAAAGAACGGGTTCAATACTGTCGGTGTACAAAAAGAGGGGTACACTTTTTGTACCCCTATGACTGTGCACGGGCAGTCTGAGCCACGGGCACCACCACACCAAGCATGGCAAGGGAGGTGAGCGAGGGTAAGACCGAAGCTCGATGGAACTGGAGCAACACCAAGAACAAGACCACAAAGAGCAAAGGCACGAAGCGGCTTCCCCCGGCGAGATCCTTGTCGGGAGCCAGTTTCAGCAGCCCCGGCAAGACCCTTGCCGCGGCAACTCGCCCCACGCCCACGGAGCGAATCACCCTTGAGTCCACTGCCCCCGTGGGGCAAGGATTCGGGAGATATCCCCGTAGTGGCATGCAGATCTTTGTGAAGACATTCAAGACCAGGTACACATTGAGAAGACGACGACCCTTGGCGGGATCCCAGCCAAGGAGGACCACAAGACCTCCGCAAGCACCTTGCCGGGGATGACAGCAGGCACCGCGGCAAGACCCTTGCCGGGGCCCCGGCAAGACCCTTGCCGAGGACATCCGTAGAGCCACCATCAGGCCCGCGCCAACTGAGTTTCCACCGCCCCATGCAGCTGCCGGCCCAACCAGCTGGGCAGGCACCTGCGTGGCAACCTGCAGATCTTCGTGAAGACCCACCATTGCGCCACCTCAGCTGCCTGCCTGCCTACATGGCATCTCAGGCATCGTTGGCCGGGGCGCGTGTCGACACAAGAAGGAGCGGCGACAGACAAGATGGATTTCTCCCTCGTCCCCGATAAAGCAAGGACACCTAAGTAAGATGCATTAAATGCGCCTTGTCATGTAATGTGAGGGATAACCTCGCATCACTGTACCCTTTCCACCTCCTGTGTGCCACTGTGGCGACCCCTTTTCCCTATAAAAGGAGGCCCGAGGCTACCAGGAGGAGGGGTCGGCTCTTTAGAACTCCTCATGATTCGGCCTTTTGGAGCTCCTCACGCCCTATAGCTAGCTGAAGAACACAGACATATAATCCACCAAAGCAGGAGTAGGGTTTTACGCATCTTTGCGGCCCGAACCTGGGTAAACGAACCGTGTGCTAACTGTTGGATCCGCTCTTCTCTCAACCCCGCGCCCCGCAACCGTAGTAGGGATTCTTGTGATCCCATAGGTGTCGCCAATACCCCGACATCTTTGGCGTGCCAGGTAGGGGGCGCAGGTGTGAGAATCGGCTCTAGCAGTTAGGCCAGCACTCCTTTGTCTTCGTAGCTCTTTGAGAAGGAAGGAGGCCGGAAGATCTGCACTCGAGCGGCTACAAATAGAAGCTAAGTTACATCGAACCCTATATATTTCTATCCTATTGTTTAAAGTTATTATCCTCGAAGCTGTCGTTCCTAAAAAAAACCTGCACGCAAATGGGGCCCTTCCCGATCGGCAACGCCTTTGCTCTGTTTTGAGTCCGCTCAACAGTTCAAACGGCTGCGTTGGAAACGGTAGGGTAGCCTTCCGCAATTGGCAAGGCTCTCGACTCTGACTCGAGTCAAACTCGACAGTTCGAGCGGCTGCGTTAAGGGCGGCAAGGTGGCTCACCCGGCAGCACGCTCGCCCGGCAGGCCAATGGGGACCCATCCCCAAGACGCCGCCTTGGGTTTTTCGCGCCGGCAAGCCTACCCAGCTAGCGTAGGGTGGACATACAAAGGGGCAGCAAACAGGGAAATAACATGCATAATTCCAAAGATATTTCAAAGTTGTATTACATCATTGCTGCGGTTCTAACTAAAGATGAATCTTGTCTTGGTCATGAACCCGTAGCAGCGAAGAAGAACGGGATGCCTAATCCCTGCGCTGGCCCTCCACCCTCTTGATTTTGTCGATGCAACTGATGATGGGCTTGATGTGCTCCTTGAGCACCGTGAGGTTAGTACCCTCTGGCAAGCTATCCATCGCGGCTTCGAAGTCGAGGGCGGGGTTCCAGTACGCCATTATAATGCCCAGGATGGGAATATACCTCCTACATGTCAAGGCACGACTTAAAGGTATAAGCCCATTCTGGAATGATCTCAAGTTTGGTATCTTTGCACGACTCATGTAAAAATAGGGATGAAATTGCAAAGGATAGTTGGCTTACACTCGCCACGTCACACAATACATTACATAAGCAAAACATCATCCAAAGAACATCACAACCCGACTACGGGTGAAGATCCAAATGAAAGATACCAAATACATAAAGCCATAGGTCTGAATCGCCCCTAGTAGAAACCACTACTGATCATCGGGATAATGCACATAGTATCGACTACATTCTTCATCGTACTCCCAGTACAGCTCCGTGCCGTCACCTGAGTAGTTCACCATAGTACCTGCATCTGGTGTGGTGTAGAATCTGTGAGCCACGGAGGACTCAGCAATCCCGTTCCCGGGTAGCAAAACTATCTAAGCCTTGGGTGTGGAACAAGGCTGAAGAAAGATAAAAGGTTGCAGCTGCACTAGCACTAGCTTACGTGTTTAGAGCGAGAAGAGAAGTGCCACGAGCGTCAAAGTGATCACGAAGTGATCCTATCTAAGCACGTCAATCATAACCCCATCGTGTTCACTTCCCGAACCCCTTTCGGAAAATGACCGTCACGGTTACTCACGCTGGTAGTGTGATCTGAACATGGTGTCAACTTCTCTACAACTGGATATTAACAAATTCCCATCTGCCACATAACCGCGGGCACGGCTTTCGAAAGTTCAAAACCCTGCAGGGGTGTCCCAACTTAGCCCATGACAAGCTCACGATCTGCGGAGTCGCAACTCCAAGGTGGGAAGACCCGAGTATTCTCGAAATCCCGTGCTCAAGATATTCCAACTAAGGTAAAACTAATCCAGCAAATCCTCCCGACGTGTCGACACCCTGATAGTAGCCGCGCGTATCTCGTCTCAGGCCACGACCGGATGGGCGATTCTACATGTATTTACCAGCCCTTGAGTTTCCTCGAGGTGACCCCGCAGAACCCCCTGTTTGGACCAACACTCATGTGGAGCACTGGCCCGGGTTGTTGATTAAGAAGAGGGTTTATAACTCCCTTGCAAGTTTTTAGTTGTTTAGGCAAATGTAGTACCAATGTTGGGACTTGCAGGAAGAGTTTTAGCGCTAAGCGGGTTATCAAGGGGGGCCCATAAACCCCAACCGTGTTAGGGACGCATAATCAAGGAACATAACACCGGTTTATACGGTTCCTAGGGCGGCATGAGTGGAAAAAATCACCAAGCCAGAGGCTTAGCCTTCCACCGATTACCAATATATAGATGATTTAGTTTAAGAGTTTATATAGTGTGATATCCCAACAAACACTTCAACATGAAGCAAGAATCTTCAAATCTTCTCCTGCAACTAGCAATGCTATAAGAGGGGCTGAGCGAAGCCTACGTAGCCAAACAAAGGTTTGCTAGGTTGGGTGCTTAGACACATTCATGGTTACAATAGGAGGCTGACAAACAAACATGGGCGTCGAGGCAATGAGCTAAAGAGCGAGACTTCTAGCAATAGGCAAAGATAGTAATGATATCTGGGTCAGGTCATCTTGCCTGTCGAGTCGTCGATGGGATCGTAAGACGGCTCCTCGTACTCAACCTCGATGATAACCTCGTTCTCGTTCTCGGTCTCGGCTTCCGGCTCTACTCAACACAAGAACACACGAGGCACGAAATCAAACAAGGTGCAATGCACACTCAACATGATGCAAGTATGATGCATTACAAGTCTATATATGATGCAATACATGGCAAGGTAGGAAGCACAGAGAAACAACACAAGAACATGACAATGTGCTCAAGCAAGTATGATGCAAGACAAGTCTATATATGATGCAAAACATGGCAAGGTAGCAAGCACAGAGAAACAACACAAGACAACAAGTTTAAATGAGGCCGGAAACTACATATAACAAATCCGGTAAGTCCTCATATGCATAGTTTGAAATTAGTCCAGATCTGAGAAAACCTTAAGTTAAAGTTGTTAAACAGCAATTTAACATGACCCATGATGATCTACACGAAATTCTAGTCAAGTTTCATATAAAGTTTGTTTAAAACGGAGCTACGGTCTAGAAGATATGAGAAAAACAAGATAAGCATGGCGACGATGCAAGATGCACCCAAACATCAAGCAAACATACTCCAAATATGTTAACAAGATGATATTATGAATCTACATGCAAAATCACACAAGTTTCATATAGGGCACGCTCAAAACGGAGCAACGGTTCAACACATACACTCGAAACAAGAAACAATGCAAAGCTGAAACTAACACCCACATAGCAACTTTGGAGCAAGAAATATATACTCTACAGCACTCAAACATGGTGACAAGAAGCATGGACATGAAGTAGACATAACCTACAGCAAACAACTCCATTGGAGCAACTCCATAGGAGGCATGGATCAATAGCAACAAGCTACAACATTTTGATCATGACGTTAAAAACCTGACAGTAATATTTTATAGCAACTTGGGAGCAAGAAATAAATAAGCTACAACAACCCATATGAGCAAGTGAGGGCATGGATGGATAGACAACAACATATACAACAAGGAATGATCAATGGCCACCCCAAAACTAATATGGATTTGCCTAGGGTATCAAGCAAACATAGCATCAGGATATGACAGATTCCAGACTTAGCCAAAATTTCACTAAGTGTTAAAACAGTTAAGTTGGCATGGCATGTTTGAAAGCATGTTTAAGTCACCTCAAGGCATATCATGGCAAATGGTTTGCACCACAGCAAAGACCACATGATGAAGAATTTAGAACATATAGGCATGTGACATGGGGACAAACACATCAATAGCAACAAGCTCTTCAAATCAGCATCTCATAACATGTTACAAAACTTAACAGCCACATGCACTTTTGAAACCAAGTTTAACATGGCAATATGAACCCTAACATGCATGCTACAACAACCAACATGTAGAACATCTCATGATGAACATTTTGACATCTCATTTGCTTCATTTGGATAAACATGCACCAAGTTATCACATCTCAAACATGGCATGAAAATAACAAGTAGCAGCAGTTTATATCAAGTAGCACTCTTGTCACGAATATTAAGACATCTAGATGGACTCAAACAAGCATGACACAATGGAACAAAACGTAGAGCACATCACCACGGTCATTTTGACATATCATATGCACAAATCGGACGAGCACACAAAAAGATATAGGCATTACAATAAGCCATCAGACAACAAGATCAAAAGGACTTAGAGAAAAAAAAACAAGGCCACCTCGCGGATAGGGTTTGAACCGCGGATCGGGCGCGGGCGCGGAGCGGGTCGCGGGCGAAGCGGGTCCGACCCGCTAGGGTTTCGGCCCGCGGCGCAGATCGGGATCCCGCGGGATGTGACGACGGAAGCGGCGGCGGCCCTCGCTCCGGCGAGGAGCTCGGCCCTCCGGCGACCGCAGCGGCCGGCGGCGAGGTGCTGGGGCGGAGAGGCGGCGGGGCCGGCAGTTGAAGATGGGTGGCGCGGCGCGGCTTCGAAGGCCCGGCGGCGGAGCTCTTGAGCGCGCGGCGGCGCGGTGGCTGAGGCCCGGCGGCGGGGATCTCCGGCGAGCTCGCCCGGCGGGAGGAGGCGGCGGGGACAGAGCGACGCGGCGCGCGCGGGGGGTGGGGGGCGGACCGGATGGCGGCGGCGGCGGGCCCGCGTCGGGCCTCGCGGCCGGCGCGGTGGAACGGCGGCGAGGACACGTGGCAGGAGGCGGTTGGTCCGGCGCGTCCGGGCGGACGTGTCCGGCGGCGGCGGTTGCGGTGGAACTAGGGTTTTGGGCGAAAAATGGACATGGGGGGACGTTTTTATAGGCACAAGGACTTAGGAGACTCCAAATGGGGAGCGGTTTTCGGCCACGCGATCACTATTCGACGACCGAGATGATGGGAAGGGTTGTGCTGGGTTAGTGGGCTGTTGTGGAGGGGGTCTTGGGCCTCAAAGAAGAGGTACTTTTAGCCCACTAGGTTAACCGTTGGAGTACCAAACGAACTCCAAGCGCGACGAAACTTGACAGGCGGCCTACACGTACCAAAACAACATAGCACGACAAGTCTCGCGTCATTCCGGAAATTTTACACGGCCACACATGAAAGAAGGACTCGGGGATGCCACGGGCACATGTGAGAGCGTCGGATTTCGAAACGGACAACGGGAAGAGACGAGTGGAACCGGATGCAAGTGACAACACAAACGCAATGCAATGGACATGACAACATGACATGGATGAAATGCACACACGCACACGACAAAACAAAGAACCCAAAAAGAAAGAAGTGCTCGGAAAGGAATTGATGAAGCCAAAGTTTATATATTGCCATATTGGGAAAGTGTTACAACTGGGGCATTACAAACTCTCCTCTACTATGAAAAGATCTCGTCCCGAGATCTAGGACTGGAAGAAGGAAGGGTACTCGGAACGAAGGTGATCTTCTTGTTCCCACGTAGCTTCTCGGTCGGTATGGTGTGACCACTTAACTTTCAAGAACTTGATTGACTTGTTGCGGGTCTTGCGCTCGGTTTATTCAAGAATAGCAATGGGGTGCTCGCGATAAGACAAGTCTTGTTGAAGATCAATCTCCTCGAACGGAATGGTGCGTTCAGGTGTCTTGAAGCACTTGTGGAGTTGAGACACGTGAAACACATCATGAACATTAGCGAAGTTGGAAGGGAGCTCGAGTTGATAGGCTAGATCGCCTCTTTTGCCAAGGATCTTGAAAGGGCCCACGTATCTAGGAGCAAGCTTTCCTTTGATACCGAATCTTTGGGTTCCTTTCATAGGAGAAACACGGAGATAGACATGATCCCCAATGTCGAAAGCCAAATCACGATGCTTGCTGTCATAGTAGCTCTTCTGACATGACTGAGCGGCCTTGAGATTCTCACGTATGACTTTGCACATTTCTTCGGCTTCCGAGATCAAGTCATTGCCAAGAAGTTGACGTTCACCAGTCTCGGACCAGTTGAGAGGGGTACGACACTTTCTGCCATAGAGGATTTCAAACGGAGCTTTTCCGGCACTTGCTTCGAAACTGTTGTTGTAAGAGAACTCGGCAAACGGAAGGCAATCTTCCCACTTCATGCCAAAAGAGATGACACAAGATCTGAGCATGTCTTCGAGGATCTGGTTCACTCTTTCGACTTGACCACTAGTCTGAGGGTGAAACGTAGTGCTGAAACGGATCTTAGTGCCCATGGCAGACTGAAAGGAGTCCCAGAACTTGGATGTGAACAAACTTCCACGGTCTGAGGAGATAACTTGAGGAATGCCATGTAAGGACACAATTCTGGAAGTGTACAGCTCTGCTAGTTGGGCTGCATTGATGGATTCTTTGATTGGAAGGAAGTGAGCTACTTTGGTAAGCTTGTCAATCACCACAAAGATAGAATCATTCCCCTTCTTGGACTTGGGAAACCCAGTGACAAAATCCATTTCAATGTGGTCGAATTTCCACTCGAGAATAGGAAGAGGTTGGAGAAGACCGGTTGGACGTTGATGCTCTGCCTTCACTCTTATGCAGACATCACATTCATTCACGAATTGGGCAATCTCCCTTTTCATGCGAGTCCACCAGTAAGATTGCTTGAGGTCTTGGTACATCTTGGAACTTCCAGGATGAATCGAGAGGAGGGAGTCATGTACTTCGTTCATTATGAGCTTCCTGAGATCACCCTTGGGAACCACAAGTCTGTCCTCAAAGAACAAGGTGTCCTTCTCATCAACGCGATAGCACTTGTATTTGGGAGTACCCTTTGCAATACCATGTTTCACTCTCTGCACCATAGCATCACTGAGTTGGGCCTAATGGATCTGATCTTCCAAGGTAGGAGCAACTTGAAGATTTGCAAGAAAGCCTTGCGGAACAACTTGGAGGTTGAGCTTCCTGAATGCTTCACAAAGCTCAGGCTGAATCGGCTTGATAAGGAGACTGTTGCAATATGCCTTTCTGCTCAAGGCATCTGCAATGACATTGGCCTTGCCAGGTGTGTATTTGATGCTTGGATCATACTCTTGGATCATCTCAACCCAACGAGTCTGGCGAAGGTTCAGGTTCGGCTGTGTGAAGATGTACTTCAAGCTCTTGTGATCGGTGAAGATGTCGACTTTTCTACCCAACAGAAGGTGTCTCCACGTGATCAAGGCGTGTACCACAACTGCTAGCTCGAGATCATGTGTGGGGTAGTTCTTCTCACTTGGCTTCAATTGACGAGAAGTGCATGCCACAATTTTCTTGTCCTGCATTAGCACACCACCAAGTCCTTGAAGAGAAGCATCACAGAATACTTCGTAGGGCTTGGACTCATCTGGAGGAGTAAGAACTGGAGCAGAGATGAGCTTTTCTTTGAGAGTTTTGAATGCCACATCACAATCTGGAGACCAGTTGTACTTGACATTCTTCTGCAGCAAGTTGGAGAGAGGCTTGGCAATCTTGGAGAAGTTCTCAACGAACCTTCTGCAATAGCTAGCAAGACCAAGGAAGCTTCAGAGTTGCTTGACGTTCTGAGGGGGTTCCTAGTTGACAATCGCTTCAACTTTCTCGGGGTTGACGGAGATACCCTCAGCAGAGATGATATGGCCGAGATACAAGACCTTATCGAGCCAGAATTCGCACTTGGAGAACTTGGCATAGAACTTATGTTCACGGAGTCTGTCGAGAACCAGACGGAGGTGCTTTTCGTGATCCTCTTCATTCTTGGAGAATACCAAGATGTCATCCAGATAGACGAGCACAAATTCGTTGGTGTAGGGGTTGAATATGTAGTGCATCATCCTCGAGAAGGTGGGTGGAGCATTAGCGAGGCCAAAAGACATGACTGTATATTCATAGGAGCCGTAGGTTGTTCTGAATGCAGTCTTGTGAATATCTTCTTCACGGATACGGATCTGGTGATAATCCATCTGGAGATCGAGCTTTGAGAATACTTTTGCTCCTTTGAGCTGCTCGAACAATTCATTGATGTTGGGGAGTGGATACTTGTTCTTTATTGTCTTCATGTTCAATGACCGGTAATCAATGCAAAGGCGCTCCGTGCCATCCTTCTTCTTGACAAATAAGACACCACAGCCCCAAGGAGAAGTGCTAGGCCTGATTAGACCCATACGCTCTTGCTCATTGAGTTGTTTCTTCAGCTCCTTCAACTCTTCAGGTGAGAGCTTGTACGGACGTCGGCATGCTGGCTTGGTACCGGGCTCGAGTTCAATGACGAATTCAACTTGACGATGCGGAGGCATGCCTGGAAGCTCTTCAGGGAAAACATCTTCATATTCATTGACCACCGGAATTTGAGAGATGCCATTAATCTCGCCCTTGTCATTGAGAGAGAATAGCCTGATTGTGTTATCTCGAGAGGCGAAGATAATCAAGTCTTCGTCGGAATGAGTAATCTTGACTTCCTTATTTGCACAATCAATGTGAGCATCATGCTGGGAAAGCCAATCCACCCCGAGAATAAGATCAATGTCGGAATTGCCGAGAACAACCGGAGAAGCCAGAAAGAGGTAATCACCCATGTGAATAGATACATTTAGAGCATACAGGCTAGAATGCATCTGTTTTGCCAGAGAAGAAATTGCTAATTGCCTTGGTAAAGCCGCTGTGTTCACATTATGCTTGGATGCAAATGGATATGACATGAAAGAATGTGATGCACCAGAATCAAACAAAACTTTAGCAGGCTTGAGATTGACTGAAAGGTTACCAAGTATCACATCTGAAGAATTCTCTGCTTGAGCTGCATTCATCAGATTCACTCTTGCTGCCTTTGGATTATGCTTGACAATAGCAGTGCTGACAGGTGGAGGAGGCGGAAGGCGCCTTGGGTTGGGGCACTTGTTAGCATAATGACCCTTCTGAGTGCACTTGTTGCAAACCACTTCTAAGAGAGGACGGTGATAAGGAGCACTTGACTTCAAAGCTTGAAAATGATTCTTTGACTGATTGCTTGGGTTGGGTGGTGGGAGAAACCACGGCCACCAGAATTCTTGTTGTTGTTGGGAGGTCGGATCACTGGAGGAGGTGGAAGCCAAAACTTCTGTTGCTTTGCAACCACTTGGGAAGAAGAGGAGGAGTGAACAATGTCTCTGATCCTCTTTTTGGAAGCTTCCATCTTGAGCTGGGCTGCCTCTTGCTTAAGTGCCATGTTATAGAATTGATCAAACTCATCAGGCTCGAACAAGGTGAGAGTTAGTTGGAGTTCATCTTTCAGACCTCCGCGGAACTGATAGATCTTGCTCTTGGCATCTTGGGTGTCTTTCTTGGCATAGCGGGCAAGGTTCTGGAACTTGACATTATATTGGTAGACAGTCATTAAGCCTTGCTTCAGGTTGCGGAATTGCTCACGCATACCCTCGATGACACTTGTTGGAATGTGGTGAGAGCGAAAGTCCTTGCAGAAGTCAGCCCACGAGATTTCACGCCCTTCTCTGGAGTCTTTGTACTGCCGCCACCAATCAGTGGCTTGGTCCTTGAGTTGGAAGGCTGCAAACTTCACATAGTCCTCGGGCCTGACGTTACTGCACTCGAAATGCTTCTTGATATCTGTTATCCAGTCTTTAGCATCTAGAGGGTCCACACAGTAACTGAATGCCTTCGGTTGGTTTGCCAGAAACTGGTTGAGCGTAGCAAAGTGAGGTTGGTTGAACAAATTGCCTTGGCCTTGGTTCCCATGAGCACCCTGATTTGCTTGATTTGCTTGAATGTTCTGCATCATTTGCATAAGCATCTGGGTGTTCTGGTTCGTCGCTTGCATAATTGCTCTCCAGGCCTCAGACGGAGGAGGAGGGGAAGGAGGACGATCAGGAACCTCTTCACCCTCTGGGTTAGCGTTGGGAACCCTTTTAGGAGCCATCCTGAATGAGATGACAACTATTAGCCATTGATTGAAAGAATATATAAGCTGAATCAACGGCTAGAAATTGCAACATAGTCTTCACAAGAACATCCGAACAAGATGAACGAATGTAATCCACAGTTTAATGATAACAACAATCTTCACGAGAAGCCACTTGGGAGAACAAAAGGTAAATAAAAACAACAAGGAGCGGATAGAACAAATACAAGATAGAAGCTTCGTTCGACATATTCGTGCTGAAAGCTTATGGAACGTGTTACAAAAGGGTTTTGCAATCCCCGAATCAGCATAGCCAAGGACCCTTTAAGATGCAACTCCCGATCGGAATAACGCCCATAAAACTACTTCACTCAATGTAGAACCCCAAACTCCATATCATGCATTCGGTGGAAGGATGCCTACGAACTACTAATTTCCGAAAGTTTCCAGTTATGCAATCAGGTGTTGGGGATACAGGGGAAGCATCGCGCACTCAACTCTAATCCTACATCCAGCTGTATCCATCCTTCAACACATAACCAGTTATTTCCGGAAACCGTTTACCTCGGACCTTCGAAACGCATCTACTATACAAGCTATGGCAATACTCCCGAACTACCTCCCCAGTACTGGGTGATGTCGGGGTTATCTTGCCACTAACCGCATAGGAGAGTTTTCGATGTCGGCCGTCTTAAGTATTCCAGAACTGCTGCGACATATTTGTGACGACAACACCTCGGAGCTCAACTCCCCAGGACACTGCCACAACCCCTAAATGACAGGACGCATCGAGAACATTGTTCTCGTCACAAAGACATCGGAACAATCCAAACAATACCCGCGTGATCCAAAATTTTTTTGGGTGAATTTTGAGACTAGAAGAGACAAGAGTAATCGTCAGGAGTCCTCACCAGAGTGAAAAGAGATGAGGAGAAAACAAATCCTACTCTCCGATATATATATAGGACTCAAAACATTTTCAAGTGTGTGCCTAGACTCAACCGTCAATGATTCGATCAATCAGTGGGGGCTTCTAGGTCGGAGAAGGCTCTGAATACCAACTTATAATGCCCAGGATGGGATATACCTCCTACGTGTCGAGGCACGACTTAAAGGTATAAGCCCATTTTGGAATGATCTCAAGTTTGGTATCTTTGCACGACTCATGTAAAAATAGGGATGAAATTGCAAAGGATAGTTGGCTTACACTCGCCACGTGACACACTACATTACATAAGCAAAACATCATCCAAAGAACATCACAACCCGACTACGGGTGAAGATCCAAATGAAAGATACCAAATACATAAAGCCACAGGTCCGAATCGCCCCTAGTAGAAACCACTACTGATCATCGGGATAGTGCACATAGTATCGACTATGTTCTTCGTCGTACTCCCAGTACAGCTCTGTGCCGTCACCTGAGTAGTTCACCATAGTACCTGCATCTGGTGTGGTGTAGAATCTGTGAGTCACGGAGGACTCAGCAATCCCGTTCTCGGGTAGCAAAACTATCTAAGCCTTGGGTGTGGAACAAGGCTGAAGAAAGATAAAAGGTTGCAACTGCACTAGCACTAGCTTACGTGTTTAGAGCGACAAGAGAAGTGCCACGAGCGTCAAAGTGCTCAAAAAGTGATCCTATCTAAGCACGTCAATCGTAACCCCACCGTGTTCACTTCCCGAACCCCTTTCGAAAAATGACTGTCACAGTTACTCATGCTGGTAGTGTGCTCTGAACATGGTGTCAAGTTCTCTACAACCGGATATTAACAAATTCCCATCTGCCACATAACCGTGGGCACGGCTTTCAAAAGTTCAAAACCATGTAGGGGTGTCCCAACTTAGCCCATGACAAGCTCACGATCTGCGGAGTCGCAACTCCAAGGTGGGAAGATCCGATTATTCTCGGAATCCCGTGCTCAAGATATTCCGACTAAGGTAAAACTAATCCAGCAAATCCTCCCGGCGTGCCGACACCCTGATAGTAGCCGCGCGTATCTCGTCTCAGGCCACGACTGGATGGGCGATTCTACAGGTTTTTACCAGCCCTTGAGTTTCCTCGAGGTGGCCCCGCAGAACCCCCAGTTTGGACCAACACTCATGTGGAGCACTGGCCCGGGTTGTTGATTAAGAAGAGGGTTTACTCCCTATGCAAGTTTTTAGTTGTTTAGGCAAATGTAGTACCAATGTTGGGACTTGCTGGAAGAGTTTTAGCGCTAAGCGGGTTATCAAGGGGGGCCCATAAACCCCAACCGTGTTAGGGACGCATAATCAAGGAACATAACACCGGTTTATACGGTTCCTAGGGCGGCATGAGTGGAACAAATCACCAAGCAAGAGGCTTAGCCTTCCACCCATTACCAATATATAGATGATTTAGTTTAAGAGTTTATATATTGTGATATCCCAACAAAGACTTCAACATGAAGCAAGAATCTTCAAATCTTCTCCTGCAACTAGCAATGCTATAAGAGGGGCTGAGCGAAGCCTACGTAGCCAAACAAAGGTTTGCTAGGTTGGGTGCTTAGACACATTCATGGTTACAATAGGAGGCTGACAAACAAACATGGGCCTCGAGGCAATGAGCTAAAGAGCGAGACTTCTAGCAATAGGCAAAGATAGTAATGATATCTGGGTCAGGTCATCTTGCCTGTCGAGTCGTCGATGGGATCGTAAGACGGCTCCTCGTACTCAACCTCGGTGGTAACCTCGTTCTCGTTCTCGGTCTCGGCTTCCGGCTCTACTCAACACAAGAACACACGAGGCACGAAATCAAACAAGGTGCAATGCACAATCAACATGATGCAAGTATGATGCATGACACGTCTATATATGATGTAATACATGGCAAGGTAGGACGCACAGAGAAACAACACAAGAACATGACAATGTGCTCAAGCAAGTATGATGCAAGACAAGTCTATATATGATGCAAAACATGGCAAGGTAGGAAGCACAGAGAAACAACACAAGAGAACAAGTTTAAATGAGGCCGGAAACTACATATAACAAATCCGGTAAGTCCTCATATGCATAGTTTGAAATTAGTCCAGATCTGAGCAAACCTTAAGTCAAAGTTGTTAAACAGCAAGTTAACATGACCCATGATGATCTAAACGAAATTCTAGTCAAGTTTCATATAAAGTTTGTTTAAAACGGAGCTACGGTCTAGAAGATATGAGCAAAACAAGATAAGCATGGCAATGATCCAAGATGCACCCAAACATCAAGCAAACATACTCCAAACATGTTAACAAGATGATATTATGAATCTACATGCAAAATCACACAAGTTTCATATAGGGCACTGATACGTCCAAAATGCATCACTATTTTATATCGTAATTCATCCTTATTCATTGATATATTTCACATTACGATGATGTTCTTATGTTGTTTTGGCCTATTTTACACAGTTTGGAACTTTCCGGTGCCGAAGCAGCAGACGCAGGATTCAGCGGTAAAAAGTGGACGCTGAGTTGCTGAAGAAGAATACCTCCAAATTACCTGAAAATCGACGGAGGGTATTTTCCAGAAGGATCACGAAGATACGCAAAAGAGCAACCAGAGGGGGGCCACAGGGTGCCCAGGCGGCCACCTGGCGCGGCCCCCACCCTGGCCGCGCCGGGAGGGCGCCTGGAGCCCCTGGCCGACTCCAGGCTCCCCCCTGTGGCCTATATACTCCTCGTCATCCAGAAACCCTAAAAAGGAGAGAGTTTACGGAGTTCCGCCGCCGCTCCGTGGCGGAAACCTACAGAGAAGAAAAGCCATCTCCGGCGGGCAGATTCCGCCGGGGAGATCACCTCCCGGAAGGGGTGATCATCGCCATCGTCATCACCATCGTCACGGGCATCATCGAGATCATCATCAACATCATCCCCAACATCAGCACCATCTCCATCTTCATCCAATCTCATCTCACAATTGCAACTTGTGTTGTAATCCGTACTATCTATCCTCTCTACTCTATCGGTGTTGATTACTACTTTGTGGTGAATGCTATTGAGTATTGTTGGAGAAATATCATTGTGTCCAGATTGTTTATCATCCATCTATCTCCACTGATCATGATCTCTTTTATGTCTTATGAGTAGTTACTTTAGTTCTTGAGGACATGGGAGAAGTCTTGTTGTTAGTAGTCATATGATGTTGAAGTAATATGTGTTGTTTGATACTTAAGTTGTGTTGTTATTTTCCTAGTGGTGTTGTGTGAGTCGAACACTCAACACTTCGCCTTATTAAGGACCTAGGGGAATACATTGTGTACAAAGACTGCTTACGGTGGGTTGCCGGAGTGACAGAAACCTGAACCCCAGTTCGCACGCTTTTGCACAAGGGGACAATGGATCATCGATCGTATTGCTATGGTTAGGCTTTTGCCTTAAATACTATCTTGTATTTGCAGATGCTTGCAAGGTGTTTAATCATAAGAGTGCACTCATCTTAGTCTAGAGGGTGTACTAGCATAGATCCACCCACTCAACACTTATCAACACATCACATAGTACCGATACGGAATATGGTGAAAGCACATGACTACCTCTCCCGTGTGTCCTCAAGAACACTTTAGCCTTTATAAGTTCAGTTGCTAGGCCTCTCCTTTGCTCAGAAAGGATTGGGCTACTTGTTACTCTCCAATGCCTTTTACTTTGCTCGCTTTTACTTTCCTGTTGCTTATATCAAGAAAACCCCTAAAAAGTTATCTTTCAGTGCTTGCAGTTATTCCTTGCTCAGAATCACTTATCAATACCTTCTGCTCCTCGTTGGGTTCGACACTCTTACTTATCGAAAACGCTGCAATAGATCCCTTACGGTTGTGGGTCATCAAGTACCGTTTTCTGGCGCCGTTGCCGGGGAGTGTAGCGCTATTGGTAAGTGAAGCTGGTAAGGAAGTTTTTATATTTATGTTTTTATTTTGCTGTTGCTGCTCTTTGTCCTTATGGACAACCTTGCTATTGGATCGTTGCTTGTGGGAAGACGCCCCACATCTGTGGTGGTTGCTCCTCCCCCCTACTGAAATTGTGCCCTATAAAATACCAGCTGGTATTATCGATTATGTTTTGGCTAATCGTTATGCAGGAGACAGACATCCCGGTGAACACTTGCTATATCTGTCACAACTATGTTCATTATTTAAGCTTGCAGGTGTATCAATGGAGTTTGTCATGAGGAAATTGTTCTCCGTATCGCTTATAGATAAAGCTTCAGATTGGTATAAGCTTCTCGATAACTCACACTTGCTTGATTGGCAAGAGCTTATGTCTCTCTTTTATACCAAGTTTTATCCTCTTGATGAAATTCATCGAGACAGGAACTATATCTATAACTTTAGGTCTCGTGACGGAGAAAGCATTGCTCAAGCTTGGGGGAGATTGAAGTCCCTAATGCTCAAATGTCCTATTCATGAGCTCCCCAAGAAAATTATACTTACAAATTTTTATGCCAGGCTTTCTCGTCATGATAAGGAGATGCTGGATGCCTCCTCTAGTGGGGTATTTCAGACAAAGAGCGTTGAAGAAAGGTGGGATCTCATTGAAAGGATCCAGAGGAATACCGAAGATTGGGAAATCGATAAAGGTATTGAACCCGCTATAAATTATGAGCATGATTATATTGAGAGCTATGTGAAAACTGATTACTTCAATACCTTTTGCTCTAAGATTGGTCTTGATTCCCATCTAATGATTGATTTCTGTAAAGATTTTGCCTCTCACGTCGATTCTTTTAAAAAGAAGAGAGATCAGCATCATGAACCTTTCAAAGAGTTACCTGTTGATATTCATGTTGCTGACCCTATTTTGCCTGCAGTTATATATGAAAAGCCTCCTTTTCCCGCAAGGATAAGGGAGCACTCTCTTGTGACAGGCATAATAAATAAAAGTGAGAGAAGAATTGATGAGCCTGAGGACTAGATCAAGGTCGATCCTCAAGTTGCATTGGTTAAAGACCTTGTTACTAATGATGTTTTGGATTCCAATGTAAATTTTTGTGCTGTTTCCACTAACCTTGTCACAACCAAGAATAAAGGCCCAATTTCAGGTACTCCAGTAGTATCTGTTAAAATAGGAGATCACAATTATTATGGGCTATGCGATTTGGGATCGAGTGCTAGTGCTATCCCCTATTCACTTTATCAAGAGATCATCGGTGAGATTTCACCTTGTGAACTTGAAGAAGTTGATGTTACCATTCATCTTGCAAACATAGCAACTATCTCTCCTATCGGAATTGTGAGAGACGTTGAAGTCCTATGTGGAAAGGTAAAATACCCTACCGACTTTCTAGTACTTGGTTCAGTGAGGGACAATTTTTGTCCTATTATTTTTGGTAGACCTTTTCTCAGAACTTGTGGAGCTATAATAGATTGCAAGAAAGGTAAAGTTTCTGTTGAATTCAATGGTGAGCCATATGAATTTAACTTTTCTAAGTTCTCTAAGCAGCCTCGTGGTACCGATTTACCTAGTGATGATAAAATTATTGAAAATATTGCTTCTATTGCTATTCCCCCTAATGATCCTTTGCAGCAACATATGGAGGACCACGAGAATGATTTGCATATGCAGGAAAGAAATGAACTAGATGAATTATTCTTGAGACAACCTGCTATCCTGAAGCACAACCTTCCGGTTGAACCTTTGGGAATTTTATCAAAACCAAAAGAAGACCCGGTGTTCGATCTTAAACCTCTTCCCGATACGCTCAAGTATGCTTATTTAGATGAAAAGAAAGTATATCCTGTTATTATCAACTCTAACCTTTCAGGATATGAAGAAGAGCGACTATTGGAAGTACTTCGTAAACATCGAGGTGCAATTGGCTATACCCTTGATGACCTTAAGGGGATTAGTCCATCTATCTGTCAACATACTATCAACCTTGAGCCCGATGCTAAACCAGTTGTTGATCATCAACGACGGTTGAACCCGAAGATGATGGATGTTGTAAGAACTGAGATTCTCAAGCTTCTAGCCGCAGGTATTATCTACCCTATAGCTGATAGTAAGTGGGTAAGCCCGGTACATTGTGTTCCTAAGAAAGGAGGTACAACTGTGGTTCCTAATGATAAGAATGAACTAATACCTCAGAGAATTATTATTGGATATAGAATGTGTATTGATTACAGGAAGCTGAACAAGGCAACCAGGAAGGATCACTACCCATTGCCGTTCATCGACCAAATGCTTGAAAGGTTATCCAAAAATACCCACTTTTGTTACCTCGATGGTTATTCTGGCTTCTCTCAAATTCATGTTAACACTGTTGATCAAGAGAAGACCACTTTTACTTGTCCCTATGGTACTTATGCTTACATGCGTATGCCTTTTGGTTTATGTAATGCCCCTGCTACTTTTCAAAGGTGTATGTCTGCTATCTTTCATGGTTTCTGTGAGGAGATTGTGGAAGTCTTCATGGACGATTTCTCCGTCTATGGAACTTCCTTTGACCATTGTCTCCACAACCTTAATAAAGTTTTGCAGAGATGTGAGGAGACAAATCTGGTACTCAACTGGGAGAAGTGCCACTTCTTAACGAAGGAATTGTTCTTGGTCACAAGATTTCCGAAAGGGGAATTGAGGTGGACAAGGCCAAGATCGAAGCAATTGAGAGGATGCCCTATCCAAGGGACATCAAAGGTATTCGCAGTTTTCTTGGTCATGCTGGTTTCTATAGAAGATTTATTAAAGACTTTTCTAAGACTTCGAGACCCCTCACTAATCTTTTCCAGAAGGACGTTCCTTTTGTATTTGATGAAGATTGTAAGGAGGCTTTTGAAGTAATTAAGAAAGCTTTAATAACCGCTCCTATAGTACAACCACCTGACTGGAATTTACCTTTTGAGATTATGTGTGATGCTAGTGATTTTGCTGTTGGAGCTGTTTTAGGGCAAAGGGTTGATAAGAAATTGAATGTTATACATTATGCTAGTAAAACCCTTGATAGTGCTCAAAAGAATTATGCTACTACTGAGAAGGAATTCTTAGCTGTAGTGTTTGCTTGTGATAAGTTTAGGCAGTATATTGTTGATTCCAAAGTTATTATTCATACTGACCATGCTGCCATTAAGTACCTTATGACAAAGAAGGATGCCAAGCCAAGACTTATCAGATGGGTACTCCTTCTTCAAGAATTTGATTTGCAGATTGTTGATAGGAAAGGAGAAGACAATCTGGTGGCGGACAATCTTTCAAGGATGGAAGATATACCGCATGATCCCATCCCAGTCAACGACAGTTTTCCAGACGAGCAACTTGCCGTTGTAAAAGTACAATCTCTTTCCGATCCTTGGTTTGCAGATTATGCTTATTTTATCGTTGCAAAGTATTTGCCTCCAGGTTTAACATTTCAGCAAAGGAAGAAGTTCTTTCATGATTTGAGGCACTACTTTTGGGATGACCCACATCTTTTCAAAGAAGGTCCACACGGGATCGTGAGAAGATGCATACCGGAACATGAGCAGAAGGACATTCTCAGACAATGTCATGATAGTCCCTATGGAGGACATCATGCCGGTGAGATGACCGCACATAAGGTTCTTCAATCAGGTTTTTATTGGCCTACTCTCTTTAAGGATGCTAGAAATTATGTTTTAGCATGTGATAAATGTCAGAGAGTTGGTAACATTAGTAGAAGGAATGAGATGCCTATGAATTACTCACTAGTGATTGAACCTTTTGATTGCTGGGGTTTTGATTCTATGGGTCCTTTTCCTTCTTCGCACAAGTACACTCACATTTTAGTAGCTGTTGATTATGTGACCAAGTGGGTTGAAGCAATCCCCACTGAAAGTGCTGATCACAAGACATCTTTGAAAATGCTCAAAGATGTGATTTTCCCTAGGTTTGGTGTACCTAGGTATCTCATGACTGATGGAGGATCACACTTCACGCATGGAGCTTTTAGAAAAGCTTTAGCCAAGTACAATGTTAATCATAGAATTGCTTCACCGTACCATCCTCAAACTAGTGGGCAAGTTGAGCTCACCAATAGAGAGATCAAGTTGATCTTACAGAAGACAGTAAACAGAAATAGAAAGGACTGGTCAAATAAGTTAGGAGATGCTTTGTGGGCGTATAGAACTGCTTACAAAAACCCCATGGGCATGTCCCCCTATAAGATGGTTTATGGCAAGGCTTGCCATTTGCCATTAGAATTAGAGCACAAAGCTTTCTGGGCTGTTAGAGAGCTTAATGCTGACCCAAAGTTAGCTGGTGAGAAGCGTCTCATGAACTTGACTTCTCTAGATGAGTGGAGAAGTGAAGCTTACGAGAGCGCTAAAATGTTCAAGGAAAAGGTAAACAAGTGGCATGATAGGAGGATTCTGAAATGTGAATTTAATGTTGGTGATAAAGTTTTGTTGTTTAGATCCCGTTTCAGGTTTTCTCCAGGCAAACTACTTTCCAGGTGGGAAGGGCCATTTCATATTGAAGAAGTCTATCGGTCTGGTGCAATCAAGATTAACAATTTTGAAGGCACCAAACCTCAAGTTGTGAATGGGCAAAGACTTAAGCATTACATAGCAGGAGACCCTGTCAATGTTGATGTGAATATGATATACACAATAACTCACGAAGAACATGTTGCAGCCCTGTTTCAGACACCAGCAGAAGCAGAATAAGAAAAGGTATGTATTACGGTAAGGAAACATCGCGAACCGCCATAAAAGTTCCATATTATGAGTTTTTGCAAAATTAGGAAAATTCTAAGCCTAAGTGGAGCAGGAGACAAGCTCCAGGGGGCCCAGGCGCCCCCCTGGCGCGGCCTACCTCCTGGCCGCGCCGGGAGGCCGCCTGGGCACCCAGGAGTCCGTCTCCAACCCCACTTTAGCTTGTTACCTTCCTTTATGTGCAGAAATTTTTGCTATATATTTGCCCGGATTGTTCCGGCAACGTATCTCGCGATTTCGTGTGTTTTCTTTTCGATCTGTTTCTGCCAGGGTAAAAAGTTATTGTTAGAGATGTCTTCTTGTGGCTCGAGCGGAGAGGACTTCTTGGGATGGCGGCTACGTCAAGTCCATAAGGATCTTAATCAAGGGAAGCACGTTAACTGGGCTACCGAAGAAGAGATTGCCGCAAGGCAAGCGGAGATGGAGCGCTCCGTGAGGGAGGAAGTCAAGACTATCACTGCCCAACAACAAGGAGGCCCAAGCAATCCCATCATGGTGGGATCTGTCCAACCTCATTATGATCTTTCTCTTAACCTTTCAGGGCCCTCTACTTCACTTGAAAATCAACGTACGCTCTCCACCATCTCCGAAGCTTATCGCATCACCAATCAGCTGTGCGAAGATTTCCGTGTACTGAAGGTACAAGTGGAGATCTTGGAGAAGGAAAACCAAACCCTTCGCCGTGTCATAAGAGATTTGAAGAATCAACGTCAACAAGAATGAGGAGTGAAATCTCCTTGGGTAATGACATCCCCTTGGCTTGTTCCAAGCTTGGGGGAGTGCCCGGTATCTTTATCTTTATCTTTTGTCTTTTAGAGTCAAGTAGAGTCGTATCATGTCTAGGGAGGTTATTATATGAAATAGGTGTGTGCATTGAGGTCTATCACTCCTTCTGTGGAGAGATTGTATCCGTGAGTGTGGAGTCGTCTATGATGGAATATTAATGAGAAGTCTATTGGTTCCTTTGCTGCACTCGGTATTCTCTTCACGCAATCGACCTTATATGATGATTCTTATGGGGAGTATTGACCTTATATCAGGTATGGATTTGAAAACTTTATTTAATCTTGGCAAACATAGCTTTGGTCATAACAACAAGCATGATTTTCTTAAAGTAGCGACATAGCCAAAACCTTTATGTTATTATGCTTGAAGTGTTATGCTGACAAGGAAGACAACTTGATGTGTTATGCTTATTTTAATGTTTATGCTTTATATTGCTTTGCATCTTAGTCATCATCAATTGTCTGTTCTCTCAAAGCCTTTGCTAGCCTAAACTCTGTACTAAGCGGAATTCTGCTTGTGCATCCATACCCTTAAACCAATACCTTCCATATGAGTCCACCATACCTTCCTATTCGTGGTATTCCACTACCACCTCCTAAAGTATAGAATTTAGGTCTTATCCTTAAATGTTCAAAATCTTCTATTTTGTGCCCCTGTTTTAGCTCATGAGGAAGTAGTAGTTAATTCATGATCTTTTTAAGTTGGACAAGTTTTACCCTGGGATTGCATGTCTAATGTGCAAACCCCTAATACGAGGAGGAACTGGCATGAGTGCGCCCGGCTCATAAAATATAAACAACAAACAAACCCTCCTTCACGCTTTGTTCATGAGAAATCAGAAAACTTTGGCAGTGATAAACAAAGGAGATTAAGGGGATGTGATCGTTCCCGTGCGGGAGCCGTTCCTCGAAACTTGTCCAGTTTGATAAGTAATTGAGTTATCTATTAGCATTCCTTGACAAATCATGCACCTCTCAAAACTTGTTTTCATTCTGTTTGACTTAAGGATAGCACATGAGTTTTCCCTACTTCCCTAGAGCAGGGCCTATCTCTTAGTTTTACGTTGAGTCAGTTATTCCTACTTCCTTCTATTCTTAAAGAGAGCAGACATTTGATGTTGACGAGGATTCATTCATATAAAGTTGCATTAAGATTTGTCATATCATATCCTTGTTGACATAATCATTTGATAAGTAAGTTGTTTGTCAAGCCCAGCTAAAGCAAACATCTTCCTTTGTGTTAACACTTTTGTTGGGGAACATAGTATTTTAAAATTTTCCTACGATCACGCAAGATCTATCTACCAGATGTATAGCAACGAGAGGGAAGAGTGTGTCTACGTACCCTCGTAGACTGGGAGCGGAAGCGTCAAGTGACGCGGTTGATGTTGTCGAACTTCTTCGCGATCCAACCGATCAAGCACCGAACGTACGGCACCTCCGCGTTCAGCACACGTTCAGCTTGATGACGTCCCACGAGCTCTTGATCCAGTTGAGCTTCACGGGAGAGTTTCGTCAGCACGACGGCGTGGTGACGGATATGATGTGTTCACCGGCGCAGGGCTTCACCTAAGCTCCGCGACGGTATGACCGAGGTGTAATTCTGTGGAGGGGGGCACCGCACACGGCTAAAACAATTCAACTTGTGTGTCTTTGGGTGCCCCCCTGCCCCCGTATATAAAGGAGCAAGGGAGGGAGGCCGGCCGGCCCTTCCTGGTGCGGCTAGGGAGTGGACTCCTACTAGGAATAGGATTGCAATCCTATTCCTAGTAGGATTCACCAAAAGAAGGAAGAGGGAAAAGAATAGGAGAGGTGGCGCCCCCCCCCCCAATCCTAGTCCAACTAGGAACCCTAGGTGGGGGCGCCGGCCAGCCCTATGGGCTGCCTCTCTCTTTCCCTTTAGGCCCACTATGGACCATCCCCTCTCGTAGGGGGTTCCGGTAACCCCCTCCGGCATTCCCGATAAATCCGAAACTTTTCCGGAACACTTCCGGTGTCCGAATATAGTCGTCCAATATATCAATCTTTATGTCTCGGACATTCCGAGACTCCTCGTCATGTCCGTGATCTCATCCGGGACTCCGAACTACCTTCGGTACATCAATACTCATAAACTCATAATACCAATCGTCATCAAACGTTAAGCGTGCGGACCCTACGGGTTCGAGAACTATGTAGACATGACCGAGACTCATCTCCGGTCAATAACCAATAGCGGAACCTGGATGTTCATATTGGCTCCTACATATTCTACGAAGATCTTTTATCGGTCAGAACCGCATAACAACATACGTTGTTCCTTTTGTCAAACGGTATGTTACTTGCCCGAGATTCGATCGTCGGTATCTCTATACCTAGTTCAATCTCGTTACCGGCAAGTCTCTTTACTCGTTCCGTAACACATCATCTCGTGACTAACTCATTAGTCTTTTGCTTGCAAGGCTTATTGTGATGTGTGTTACCGAGAGGGCCCAGAGATACATCTCCGACACTCGGAGTGACAAATCCTAATCTTGATCTATGCCAACACCACAAATACTTTCGGAGACACATGTAGAGCATCTTTATGATCACCCAGTTACGTTGTGACGTTTGATAGCACACAAGGTGTTCCTACGGTATTCGGGAGTTGCATAATCTCATAGTCATAGGAACATGTATAAGTCATGAAGAAAGCAATAGCAGTTAAACTAAACGATCATAGTGCTATGCTAACGGTGTTGGGGAACGTAGTATTTTAAAATTTTCCTACGATCACGCAAGATCTATCTACCAGATGCATAGCAACGAGAGGGGAGAGTGTGTCTACGTACCCTCGTAGACCGGGAGCGGAAGCGTCAAGTGACGCGGTTGATGTTGTCGAACTTCTTCGCGATCCAACCGATCAAGCACCGAACGTACGGCACCTCCGCGTTCAGCACACGTTCAGCTTGATAACGTCCCACGAGCTCTTGATCCAGTTGAGCTTCACGGGAGAGTTTCGTCAGCACGACGGCGTGGTGACGGATATGATGTGTTCACCGGCGCAGGGCTTCGCCTAAGCTCCGCGACGGTATGACCGAGGTGTGATTCTGTGGAGGGGGGCACCGCACACGGCTAAAACAATTCAACTTGTGTGTCTTTGGGTGCCCCCTGCCCCCGTATATAAAGGAGCAGGGGAGGGAGGCCGGCCGGCCCTTCCTGGTGCGGCTAGGGAAGGAGTCCTACTAGGAATAGGATTGCAATCCTATTCCTAGTAGGATTCACCGAAAGGAAGAAGGGGGAAAGGAATAGGAGAGGTGGCGCCCCCCCCCCAATCCTAGTCCAACTAGGAACCCTAGGTGGGGGCGCCGGCCAGCCCTATGGGCTGCCTCTCTCTTTCCCTTTAGGCCCACTATGGACCATCCCCTCTCGTAGGGGGTTCCGGTAACCCCTTCCGGCATTCCCGATAAATCCGAAACTTTTCCGGTATACTTCCGGTGTCCGAATATAGCCGTCCAATATATCAATCTTTATGTCTCGGACATTCCGAGACTCCTCGTCATGTCCGTGATCTCATCCGGGACTCCGAACTACCTTCGGTACATCAATACTCATAAACTCATAATACCGATCGTCATCAAACGTTAAGCGTGCGGACCCTACGGGTTCGAGAACTATGTAGATATGACCGAGACTCATCTCCGGTCAATAACCAATAGCGGAACCTGGATGTTCATATTGGCTCCTACATATTCTACGAAGATCTTTTATCGGTCAGAACCGCATAACAACATACGTTGTTCCTTTTGTCAAACGGTATGTTACTTGCCCGAGATTCGATCGTCGGTATCTCTATACCTAGTTCAATCTCGTTACCGGCAAGTCTCTTTACTCGTTCCGCAACACATCATCTCGTGACTAACTCATTAGTCTTTTGCTTGCAAGGCTTATTGTGATGTGTGTTACCGAGAGGGCCCAGAGATACCTCTCCGACACTCGGAGTGACAAATCCTATTCTTGATCTATGCCAACACCACGAATACTTTCGGAGACACTTGTAGAGCATCTTTATGATCACCCAGTTACGTTGTGATGTTTGATAGCACACAAGGTGTTCCTACGGTATTCGGGAGTTGCATAATCTCATAGTCATAGGAACATGTATAAGTCATGAAGAAAGCAATAGCAGTTAAACTAAACGATCATAGTGCTATGCAAACGGATGGGTCTTGTCCATCACATCATTCTCCTAATGATGTGATCTCGTTGATCAAATGACAACTCATGTCTATGGCTAGGAAACATAACCATCTTTGATCAATGAGCTAGTCTAGTACAGGCATACTAGGGACATACTGTTTTGTCTATGTATTCACACATGTACTAAGTTTCCGGTTAATACAATTCTAGCATGAATAAAAGACATTTATCATGATATAAGGAAATACAAATAACATCTTTATTATTGCCTCTAGGGCATATTTCCTTCAGTCTCCCACTTGAACTAGAGTCAATAATCTAGATTACAAAGTGATGATCCTCACACCCATGGAGTCCTGGTGCTGATCATGTTTTGCCCGTGGAAGAGGCTTAGTCAACGGGTCTGCAACATTCAGATCCGTATGTATTTTGCAAATCTCTATGTCTCCCTCCTTGACTAGATCGCGGATGGAATTGAAGCATCTTTTGATGTGCTTTGTTCTCTTGTGAAACCTGGATTCCTTCGCCAAGGCTATGGCTCCAGTGTTGTCACAAAAGATTTTCATTGGACCCGATGCACTAGGTATTACACCTAGATCGGATATGAACTCCTTCATCCAGACTCCTTCATTTGCTGCTTCCGAAGCAGCTATGTATTCCGCTTCACACGTAGATCCCGCCACGACGCTCTGCTTGCAACTGCACCAACTGACAGCTCCACCGTTCAATAAAAATACATATCCGGTTTGTGACTTTGAGTCATCCGGATCAGTGTCAAAGCTAGAATCGACGTAACCGTTTACGACGAGCTCTTTGTCACCTCCATATACGAGAAACATATCCTTTGTTCTTTTCAGATACTTTAGGATGTTTTTGACCGCTGTCCAGTGATCCACTCCTGGATTACTTTGGTACCTCCCTGCTAGACTTATAGCAAGGCACACATCAGGTCTGGTACACAGCATTGCATACATGATAGATCCTATGGCTGAGGCATAGGGAATGACTTTCATTTTCTCTCTATCTTCTGCAGTGGTCGGGCATTGAGTCTTACTCAACTTCATACCTTGTAAAACAGGCAAGAACCCTTTCTTTGACTGATCCATTTTGAACTTCTTCAAAATCTTATCAAGGTATGTGCTTTGTGAAAGTCCAATTAAGCGTCTTGATCTATCTCTATAGATCTTGATACCTAATATATAAGCAGCTTCACCGAGGTCTTTCATTGAAAAACTCTTATTCAAGTATCCTTTTATGCTATCCAGAAATTCTATATCATTTCCAATCAACAATATGTCATCTACATATAATAATAGAAATGCTACAGAGCTCCCACTCACTTTCTTGTAAATACAGGCTTCTCCAAAAGTCTGTATAAAACCATATGCTTTGATCACCTCATCAAAGCGTATATTCCAACTCCGAGATGCTTGTACCAGTCCATAGATGGATCGCTGGAGTTTGCATACTTTGTTAGCACCTTTTGGATCGACAAAACCTTCTGGTTGCATCATATACAACTCTTCTTTGAGATATCCATTCAGGAATGCAGTTTTGACATCCATTTGCCAGATTTCATAATCATAAAATGCGGCAATTGCTAACATGATTCGGACAGACTTAAGCATCGCTACAGGTGAGAAAGTCTCATCGTAGTCAACTCCTTGAACTTGTCGAAGACCTTTCGCAACAAGTCGAGCTTTGTAAACAGTAATATTACCGTCTGTGTCGGTCTTCCTCTTGAAGATCCATTTGTTTTCGATGGCTTGCCGATCATCGGGCAAGTCAACCAAAGTCCACACTTTGTTCTCATACATGGATCCCATCTCAGATTTCATGGCTTCAAGCCATTTTGCGGAATCTGGGCTCATCATCGCTTCCTCATAGTTCGTAGGTTCATCATGGTCTAGTAACATGATTTCCAGAACTGGGTTGCCGTACCACTCTGGTGCGGAACGTACTCTGGTTGATCTACGACGTTCAGTAGAAACTTGATCCGAAGATTCATGATCATTATCATTAACTTCCTCACTAATTGGTGTAGGAATCACTGGAACAATTTCATGTGATGTACTACTTTCCAATCTGGGTGAAGGTACAATTACCTCATCAAGTTCTACTTTCCTCCCACTCACTTCTTTCGAGAGAAACTCTTTTTCTAGAAAGGATCCGTTCTTAGCAACGAATATTTTGCCTTCAGATCTGTGATAGAAGGTGTACCCAATAGTCTCTTTTGGGTATCCTATGAAGACACATTTTTCCGACTTGGGTTCGAGCTTATCAGGTTGAAGTGTTTTCACATAAGCATCGCAGCCCCAAACTTTAAGAAACGACAACTTTGGTTTCTTGCTAAACCAAAGTTCATAAGGTGTCGTATCAACGGATTTAGATGGTGCCCTATTTAACGTGAATGCAGCTGTCTCTAAAGCATAACCCCAAAACGATAGTGGTAAATCGGTAAGAGACATCATAGATCGCACCATATCCAATAAAGTACGGTTACGACGTTCGGACACACCATTACGCTGTGGTGTTCCAGGTGGCGTGAGTTGTGAAACTATTCCACATTGTTTCAAATGAAGACCAAACTCGTAACTCAAATATTCTCCTCCACGATCAGATCGTAGGAACTTTATTTTCTTGTTACGATGATTCTCTACTTCACTCTGAAATTCTTTGAACTTTTCAAATGTTTCAGACTTGTGTTTCATTAAGTAGATATACCCATATCTGCTCAAATCATCAGTGAAGGTCAGAAAATAACGATACCCGCCGCGAGCATCAACACTCATTGGTCCACATACATCAGTATGTATGATTTCCAACAAATCTGTTGCTCGTTCCATAGTTCCGGAGAACGGAGTTTTAGTCATCTTGCCCATGAGGCATGGTTCGCAAGTACCAAGTGATTCATAATCAAGTGATTCCAAAAGTCCATCATTATGGAGTTTCTTCATGCGTTTTACACCAATATGACCTAAACGGCAGTGCCACAAATAAGTTGCACTATCATTATTAACCTTGCATCTTTTGGTTTCAATATTATGAATATGTGTATCACTACAATCGAGATCCAATAAGAATAGACCACTCTTCAAGGGTGCATGACCATAAAAGATATTATTCATAAAAATAGAACAACCATTATTCTCTGATTTGAATGAATAACCGTCTCGCAATAAACAAGATCCAGATATAATGTTCATGCTTAACGCTGGCACCAAATAACAATTATTTAGGTCTAAAACTAATCCCGAAGGTAGATGTAGAGGTAGCGTGCCGACGGCGATCACATCGACTTTGGAACCGTTTCCCACGCGCATCGTCACCTCATCCTTAGCTAATCTTCGTTTAATCCGTAGTCCCTGTTTCGAGTTACAAATATTAGCAACCGAACCGGTATCAAATACCCAGGTACTACTACGAGCATTAGTAAGGTACACATCAATAACATGTATATCACATATACCTTTGTTCATCTTGCCATCCTTCTTATCCGCCAAATACTTGGGGCAGTTCCGCTTCCAGTGTCCAGTCCCCTTGCAGTAGAAGCACTCAGTTTCAGACTTGGCTCCAGATTTGGGTTTCTTCGTGGAAGTAGCAACTGACTTGATATTCCTTTTGAAGTTCCCTTTCTTTCCCTTGCCCTTTTTCTTGAAACTAGTGGTCTTGTTAACCATCAACACTTGATGCTCCTTTTTGATTTCTACCTCCGCAGCTTTGAGCATAGCGAAGAGCTCGGGAATTGTCTTTTGCATCCCTTGCATGTTATAGTTCATCACGAAGCCTTTATAGCTTGGTGGCAGTGATTGAAGAACTCTATCAATAACACTATCCTCGTCAACTTTGCAACCAAGTTGAGTCATATGATTGTAGTACCCAGACATTCTGAGCAAGTGTTCACTGATAGAACTATTCTCCTCCATTTTGCAGCTATAGAACTTATTGGAAATCTCATATTTCTCAATTCGGGCATTTGCTTGAAATATTAACTTCAACTCCTGGAACATCTCATATGGTCCATGACGTTCAAAACGTTGTTGAAGTCCCGGTTCTAAGCCGTAAAGCATGGCACACTGAACTATCGTGTAGTCATCAGACCGCGACTGCCAGACGTTCAAAGCGTCTACATTAGCGGAAGGGGGCTTGTCACCTAGCGGTGCTTCAAGGACATAATTCTTCTGTGCAGCAATGAGGATAATTCTCAGGTTACGGACCCAGTCCGTGTAATTGCTACCATCATCTTTCAACTTAGCTTTCTCTAGGAATGCATTAAAATTCAATGGAACGGTAGCACGGGCCATTGATCTACAACGACATAGATATGCAAAACTATCAGGACTAAGTTCATGATAAATTGAAGTTCAATTTAATCATATTAATTTAAAGAACTCCCACTTAGATAGACATCCCTCTGGTCATCTAAATGATCACGTGATCCAAATCAACTAAACCATGTCCGATCATCACGTGAGATGGAGTAGTTTCAATGGTGAACATCTTATGTTGATCATATCTACTATATGATTCACGCTCGACCTTTCGGTCTCCAGTGTTCCGAGGCCATATCTGTATATGCTAGGCTCATCAAGTTTAACCCGAGTATTCTGCGTGTGCAAAACTGGCTTACACCCGTTGTATTTGAACGTAGAGCTTATCACACCCGATCATCACGTGGTGTCTCGGCACGACGAACTTTCGCAACGGTGCATACTCAGGGAGAACACTTATACCTTGAAATTTAGTAAGGGATCATCTTATAATGCTACCGTCGTTCTAAGCAAAATAAGAAGCATAATAAGATAAACATCACATGCAATCAAAATATGTGACATGATATGGCCATCATCATCTTGTGCTTTTGATCTCCATCTCCAAAGCACCGTCATGATTACCTTCGTCACCGGCGCGACACCTTGATCTCCATCGTAGCATCGTTGTCGTCTCGCCAACTATTGCTTCTATGACTATCGCTACCGCTTAGTGATAAAGTAAAGCAATTACATGGTGATTGCATTTCATACAATAAAGCGACAACCATATGGCTCCTGCCAGTTGCCGATAACTTTACAAAACATGATCATCTCATACAAAACCGTATAACTCATAATGTCTTGACCATATCACATCACAACATGCCCTGCAAAAACAAGTTAGACGTCCTCTACTTTGTTGTTGCAAGTTTTATGTGGCTGCTACGGGCTTAGCAAGAACCGTTCTTACCTACGCATACAAAACCACAACGATGTTTCGTCAAGTATGTGTTGTTTTAACCTTCACAAGGACCGGGTGTAGCCACACTTGATTCAGCTAAAGTGAGAGAGACAGACACCCGCCAGTCACCTTTAAGCAACGAGTGCTCGTAACGGTGAAACCAGTCTCGCGTAAGCGTACGCGTAATGTCGGTCCGGGCCGCTTCATCTCACAATACCGCCGAAGCAAAGTATGACATGCTGGTAAGCAGTATGACTAGTATCGCCCACAACTCATTGTGTTCTACTCGTGCAAATCATCTACGCATAGACCTGGCTCTGATGCCACTGTTGGGGAACGTAGTATTTTAAAATTTTCCTACGATCACGCAAGATCTATCTACCAGATGTATAGCAACGAGAGGGAAGAGTGTGTCTACGTACCCTCGTAGACCGGGAGCGGAAGCGCCAAGTGACGCGGTTGATGTTGTCGAACTTCTTCGCGATCCAACCGATCAAGCACCGAACGTACGGCACCTCCGCGTTCAGCACACGTTCAGCTTGATGACGTCCCACGAGCTCTTGATCCAGTTGAGCTTCACGGGAGAGTTTCGTCAGCCCGATGGCGTGGTGACGGATATGATGTGTTCACCGGCGCAGGGCTTCACCTAAGCTCCGCGACGGTATGACCGAGGTGTAATTCCGTGGAGGGGGGCACCGCACACGGCTAAAACAATTCAACTTGTGTGTCTTTGGGTGCCCCCCTGCCCCCGTATATAAAGGAGCAAGGGAGGGAGGCCGGCCGGCCCTTCCTGGTGCGGCTAGGGAGTGGACTCCTACTAGGAATAGGATTGCAATCCTATTCCTAGTAGGATTCACCAAAAGAAGGAAGAGGGAAAATAATAGGAGAGGTGGTGCCCCCCCAATCCTAGTCCAACTAGGAACCCTAGGTGGGGGCGCCGGCCAGCCCTATGGGCTGCCTCTCTCTTTCCCTTTAGGCCCACTATGGACCATCCCCTCTCGTAGGGGGTTCCGGTAACCCCCTCCGGCAATCCCGATAAATCCGAAACTTTTCCGGAACACTTCCGGTGTCCGAATATAGTCGTCCAATATATCAATATTTATGTCTTGGACATTCCGAGACTCCTCGTCATGTCTGTGATCTCATCCGGGACTCCGAACTACCTTCGGTACATCAATACTCATAAACTCATAATACCGATCGTCATCAAACGTTAAGCGTGCGGACCCTACGGGTTCGAGAACTATGTAGACATGACCGAGACTCATCTTCGGTCAATAACCAATAGCGGAACCTGGATGTTCATATTGGCTCCTACATATTCTACGAAGATCTTTTATCGGTCAGAACCGCATAACAACATACGTTGTTCCTTTTGTCAAACGGTATGTTACTTGCCCGAGATTCGATCGTCGGTATCTCTATACCTAGTTCAATCTCGTTACCGGCAAGTCTCTTTACTCGTTCCGCAACACATCATCTCGTGACTAACTCATTAGTCTTTTGCTTGCAAGGCTTATTGTGATGTGTGTTACCGAGAGGGCCCAGAGATACCTCTCCGACACTCGGAGTGACAAATCCTATTCTTGATCTATGCCAACACCACGAATACTTTCGGAGACACCTGTAGAGCATCTTTATGATCACCCAGTTACGTTGTGACGTTTGATAGCACACAAGGTGTTCCTACGGTATTCGGGAGTTGCATAATCTCATAGTCATAGGAACATGTATAAGTCATGAAGAAAGCAATAGCAGTTAAACTAAACGATCATAGTGCTATGCTAACGGATGGGTCTTGTCCATCACATCATTCTCCTAATGATGTGATCTCGTTGATCAAATGACAACTCATGTCTATGGCTAGGAAACATAACCATCTTTGATCAATGAGCTAGTCTAGTAGAGGCATACTGTTTTGTCTATGTATTCACACATGTACTAAGTTTCCGGTTAATACAATTCTAGCATGAATAAAAGACATTTATCATGATATAAGGAAATACAAATAACATCTTTATTATTGCCTCTAGGGCATATTTCCTTCAACTTTCACTTCTTGCCTAATAACATGTTCTTTCAAAAGCTTCAATTAATCTCATCAAAACATAAAGAGAAAGAGCAAAAGTAAAAGCTATTAGTTGTTCTTTGACCAAAGGACATGTTTGCCATGATTTGATGAGTTTCCTTAGCCCTACTTTCGATTATAAGTGTTACCACTCTTTTATAAGGGCCTTATGAGATGAAGATTGTTGTTGAGGATATTTGAGTTTGGTGAAGAAACTGTGATGCTTCTTGTCCGTATTCTATTTATCGACACTTCACTCTCTAAACTTGTGGACAGGTTTACCGAGCTCAGTATTCGCTTGGGGACAAGCGAGGTCTAAGCTTGGGGGTGTTGATACGTCCAAAATGCATCACTATTTTATATCGTAATTCATCCTTATTCATTGATATATTGCACATTACGATGATGTTCTTATGTTGTTTTGGCCTATTTTACACAGTTTGCAACTTTCCGGTGCCGAAGCAGCAGACGCAGGATTCAGCGGTAAAAACTGGACGCTGAGTTGCTGAAGAAGAATACCTCCAAATTACCTGAAAATCGACGGAGGGTATTTTCCAGAAGGATCACGAAGATACGCAAAAGAGCAACCATAGGGGGGCCACAGGGTGCCCAGGCGGCCACCTGGCGCGACCCCCACCCTGGCCGCGCCGGGAGGGCGCCTGGAGCCCCTGGCCCACTCCAGGCTCCCCCCCTCTGGCCTATATACTCCTCGTCATCCAGAAACCCTAAAAAGGGGAGAGTTTACGGAGTTCCGCCGTCGCTCCGTGGCGGAAACCTACAGAGAAGAAAAGCCATCTCCGGTGGGCAGATTCCGCCGGGGAGATCACCTCCCGGAAGGGGAGATCATCGCCATCGTCACCACCATCGTCACGGGCATCATCGAGATCATCATCAACATCATCCCCAACATCAGCACCATCTCCATCTTCATCCAATCACATCTCACAATTGCAACTTGTGTTGTAATCCGTACTATCTATCCTCTCTACTCTATCGGTGTTGATTACTACTTTGTGGTGAATGCTATTGAGTTTTGTTGGAGAAATATCATTGTGTCCAGATTGTTTATCATCCATCTATCTCCACTGATCATGATCTCTTTTATGTCTTGTGAGTAGTTACTTTAGTTCTTGAGGACATGGGAGAAGTCTTGTTGTTAGTAGTCATATGATGTTGAAGTAATATGTGTTGTTTGATACTTAAGTTGTGTTGTTATTTTCCTAGTGGTGTTGTGTGAGTCGAACACTCAACACTTCGCCTTATTAAGGACCTAGGGGAATACATTGTGTACAAAGACTGCTTACGGTGGGTTGCCGGAGTGACAGAAACCTGAACCCCAGTTCGCACACTTTTGCACAAGGGAACAATGGATCATCGATCGTATTGCTATGGTTAGGCTTTTGCCTTAAATACTATCTTGTATTTGCGGATGCTTGCAAGGTGTTTAATCATAAGAGTGCACTCATCTTAGTCTAGAGGGTGTACTAGCATAGATCCACCCACTCAACACTTATCAACACATCACATAGTACCGATACGGAATATGGCGAAAGCACATGACTACCTCTCCCGTGTGTCCTCAAGAACACTTTAGCCTTTATAAGTTCAGTTGCTAGGCCTCTCCTTTGCTCAGAAAGGATTGGGCCACTTGTTACTCTCCAGTGCCTTTTACTTTGCTCTCTTTTACTTTCCTGTTGCTTATATCAAGAAAACCCCTAAAAAGTTATCTTTCAGTGCTTGCAGTTATTCCTTGCTCAGAATCACTTATCAATACCTTCTGCTCCTCGTTGGGTTCGACACTCTTACTTATCGAAAACGCCGCAATAGATCCCTTACGGTTGTGGGTCATCAGGCACGCTCAAAACGGAGCAACGGTTCAACACATACACTCGAAACAAGAAACAATGCAAAGCTGAAACTAACAGCCACATAGCAACTTTGGAGCAAGAAATATATACTCTACATCACTCAAACATGGTGACAAGAAGCATGGACATGAAGTAGACATAACCTACAGCAAACAACTCCGTTGGAGCAACTCCATAGGAGGCATGGATCAATAGCAACAAGCTACAACATTTTGATCATGACGTTAAAAACCTGACAGTAATATTTTATAGCAACTTGGGAGCAAGAAATAAATAAGCTACAACAACCCATATGAGCAATTGAGGGCATGTATGGATAGACAACAACATATACAACAAGGAATGATCAATGGCCACCCCAAAACTAACATGGATTTGCCTAGGGCATCAAGCAAACATAGCATCAGGATATGACAGATTCCAGACTTAGCCAAAATTTCACTAAGTGTTAAAACAGTTAAGTTGGCATGGAATGTTTGCAAGCATGTTTAAGTCACCTCAAGGCATATCATGGCAAATGGTTTGCACCACAGCAAAGACCACATGATGAAGAATGTAAAACATATATGCATGTGACATGGGGACAAACACATCAATAGCAACAAGCTCTTCAAATCAGCATCTCATAACATGTTACAAAACTTAACAGCCACATGCACTTTTGCAACCAAGTTTAACATGGCAATATGAACCCTAACATGCATGCTACAACAACCAACATGTAGAGCCTCTCATGATGAACATTTTGACATCTCATTTGCTTCATTTGGATAAACATGAACCAAGTTATCACATCTCAAACATGGCATGAAAATAACAAGTAGCAGTACTTTATATCAAGTAGCACTCTTGTCACGAAGATTAAGACATCGAGATGGACTCAAACAAGCATGACACAATGGAAAAAAATGTAGAGCACATCACCACGGTCATTTTGAGATATCATATGCACAAATCGGACTAGCACACTAAAAGATACATGCATTACAATAAGCCATCAGACAACAAGATCAAAAGGGCTTAGAGAAAAAAAACAAGGCAACGTCGCGGATAGGGTTTGAACCGCGGATCGGGCGCGGGCGCGGAGCGGGTCGCGGGCGAAGAGGGTCCGACCCGCTAGGGTTTCGGCCAGCGACGCAGATCGGGATCCCGCGGGATCTGGCGACGGAAGCGGCGGCGACCCTCGCTCCGGCGAGGAGCTCGGCCCTCCGGCGATCGCAGCGGACAGCGGCGAGGTGTTGGGGCGGAGAGGCGGTGGGGCCGGCGGTTGAAGAAGGGCGGCGTGGCGTGGCTTCGAAGGCCCGGCGGCGGAGCTCTTGAGCGCGCGGCGGCGCGATGGCTGAGGCCCGGCGGCGGGGATCTCCGGCGAGCTCGCCCGGCAGGAGAAGGCGGCGGCTTGGCCACCAGAGGCTGCGGGACGGAGCGACGCGGCGCGGGGG
>LR738715.1:344445324-344515593 GCA_902687465.1 Secale cereale
GGGCCTCGCGGCCGACGCGGTGGAACGGCGGCGGGGACACGTGGCAGGTGGCGGTTGGTCCGGCGCGTCCGGGCGAACGTGTCCGGTCCGTCCGAACGTGTCCGGCGGCGGTGGTTGCGGTGGAACTAGGGTTTTGGGCAAAAAATGGACATGGGGGGACGTTTTTATAGGCATAAGGAGCTAGGAGACTCCAAATGGGGAGCGGTTTTCGGCCACGCGATCACAATTCGACGACCGAGATGATGGGAATGGTTGTGCTGGGTTAGTGGGCTGTTGTGGAGGGGGTCTTGGGCCTCAAAGAAGAGGTACTTTTAGCCCACTAGGTTAACCATTGGAGTACCAAACGAACTCCAAACGCGACGAAACTTGACAGGCGGCTTACACGTACCAAAACAACATCGCATGACAAGTCTCACGTCATTCCGGAAACTTTACACGGTCACACACGGAAGAAGGACTCGGGGATGCCACGGGCACGTGTGAGAGCGTCGGAACTCGAAACGGACAACAGGAAGAGACGAGTGGGACCGGATGCAAGTGACAACACAAATGCAATGCAATGCACATGACAACATGAGATGGATGAAATGCACACACGCACACGACAAAACGAAGAACCCGAAAACAAAGAAGAGCCCGGAAAGGAATTGATGAAGCCAAAGTTTATATATTGCCATATTGGGAAAGTGTTACAACTGGGGCATTACAGCCATCTTGGTGAGGACCTTGGTCATGACCCCCCGGCAAAGTCGCCGGGCCTCCCCGGCCAGCGTGGCCGTTCTGTTGGAGTGAAGATCAGCCTAGGCGCCGAGGACGCCCACAAAGAACAGGGTCAGCTTGGCGTTGACGGCCCCGCTCCACTCAGGGGAATACCTCACATTCGGCATCCCCATGAGGGCTAACTGAGAGGTGACCCTGCCGGCGACGTCCTCCAGCCGGCTGATCCATCTGTTCTCGCCCGCCACATATTCCTGGTGGGAAGTGGCCTCGTCCACCCGCAACTGCTTCTCCTCCTCCAGGCTCCTGGTCAAGGTCTCCTCCCGAGCCGAGCTCTCCGACAACATCTTCTCGAGATTCTCCAGCTTCAGCTTGAGATCTCTGATGGAGTTTTGTGCCTCGGAGAGCTCCCCAGCCCTGCTGATGACCGCTCCATGCGACTCTATCAAGGCACAGTTGAGCGAGTCCTTCTCGTCAGATAGCTTGAGGGCCTACTCCTTCAGCTCGTCCCGCTCTACCACCAGCTCCTTCACCTTGCCGGTGTGGACCAGAGCCTGGGCATCGAGTGCATCTTTGTGCCTCTGCCCCATCTCGCGAGTCCGCCGCTCGACAAGGACCTCGAGCTCCTCATCCTTGCCGCGGAGCGTTGCGGCAAGCTTTGCCTCACGCGCGGAGAGGTCTTCCTCCTGGGAATCCAAGGCGGCTTGATGCTGGTTCCGGGCGGCCTCGGCCACGGCTGCCAAGTTCGCCGCCTCTTGCTGGGCCTTCTCAATGTGAGACATCTTCATGATGAGCTCTGCATCGCGCTTGGCCAATTCTTCCTGGAAGGCCCTCTGCTCCTCGCAGGACTGGTGAAACCAGGTTTGCGCCTCAGCAACGCGCGCCTGGAAGTCCACCTCCGCCTCGTCTACCGTTGCCATCCTGGACTTAACCTTGTCCAGACGAGCACGGTAGAGCGCTTGGAGCTTCCGGAAATTGCCCCCCATGGCGCGGAAGAGCTGCTCTTCCGGAGAACCATCACCGTCGGCGCCCGGTTCGTCGACCACCTCGAGCCCGATGGCGGCGACCACCTCGCCGTCGAAGACTTCCCCTCTAGCGGGCGCTCGGGAACTTGACGCCCCTGCAAGATGGACGAAGAGATCGTCGCCCACCTTCAGATACCTGCCGGGGCCCGAGGTTGTGGAGGAAAAACGCTGATCACCAACCGCCTCTTCCTCGGCTGTGGCCTTGTCGGCTTCCCCGGCAGGCCCACCGCTGCCACCCTCGGCGGCATCCATGGCGGCCTCGGCAGCCCCCTTGGCGGCCTCCTCGGTGGCAATCCTGTCGGCCTCCGCCGTGGCCTCCTCGGCAACTTCCCTGATGACGGCGTCCACGTCCTCCATATCTGTTGAAGGAGGGCCTGGGCAGTGATGGGGATGATGGAGCCAATAAAAGAATAAGGGAAAAGCAGAGACAAAAGACAGGCGACTCACCAGTGCCAGGCTGTGAAGCAGAAGTCCCCTCCCCACCGGCGCCTGGCGCCGTGGCAGAGCCACCAGCGCCCAAGTTGCCCTCTTCCTCCATGCATGTGGGCTCCATGCTTGGTGCCCTTGCCGGGGACGCCCCTTGCGGCGGCGTAGTCGATGGGGGTGGTGTGTTGGGGGTAGCCCCCTGCGGCTCCTCCTGCTGCCGCTCCCGTCCTACAAAACCGACAAGGTCAGCACCATAGCATCAAACACCTACTGCATGTCGAGCAAGAAGAGGATGATGAACTTACGCTGGGGGCTGTGCTGGGGGCTGCCGTCCGGGGTGCTCAACACCACCAGTGGTGTCTCTGAAGCCCCAGCCGAGGGCTGGCTGCTCGCAGAGGCCCTCGCCCTCTTTATCCTCTGGGCCAACGTCTCTACATCCCTGAAGAAGCAAAACAGATCAAGATAAGTGGCATGGTTCAGGAGAATGGAAATGGCAGTAAGGAACGGAGTACTTACTCATCGTCCATCTCCTCCTCCTCCACCGCTTGCCTTTTCCTCTTCGGGCTGAGAGGACCAAGATCAAAAGGGAACTCCGCGTCAACATCCGAGTCGACGTCTGCCGGGGGAGGCGAAGAAGGCGGAGTTGGTGCGCGCCCAGATGGAGAGGGGGCTTTTGCCTTCTTCTTCTCGGCGGCCTTCGTCAGCCTCCTCGCCGCCGTGGCCCTCGTGTGGCGCCCGGACCCCTCCAGAGCCAATTGAGGCTGCGCAGCCTTGCCGGGTCGGACCGGTTCGGCGGAACTGGCCTACCTCAGGACTCGCCCTCTTCCCCTGGCTGGCGCCGAACCCGCCGCCACGTCCTCCTCCGACGACGATTCGTCGGCCACGTCCTCAACAAGCGGAGCTCCAGTGTTGGCGCTGCTGGCCTCCCCGGCGGCCGCCGCCCACTGGGCGAGCTCCTCCTCCTCCGCAGCCGTTGCGGCCTCGTCCTCCACACCCCCGGCGCTGCCGGCCTCCATGGCGAGCTGCGCCTCCCTCGCCCTAGTGGCGATGTAGTACAGCTCTTCCTGGGTGGTGCCCCTGACAAGCCACCGCTCGACGTCAGGCTTGACACACACCTCAACTAGAGAGTCGAAGAATTGCTGCACGTCCTCGTCCGCTGGCTCCTTCCAGCTCGGGACAGGGCCATGTGCGTTGCATTTCGGCATCATAGCGATGATCTCGGACTGGCGCGAATTGTTGCACAGCGGGACCACCCCCGCTGGCAGCTTGAAGAGCTGCCCCTTGATGGCCTCGCCGGCCTTCACGGCAGCCCTCGCGGCCTTGCCGGTCCATTCGACCTCTCCGTCGCGACCCACATCGAGCTGGAAGAGCCGCTGGCAGAAGTGGGCATGTCCCATCACCGTGAGGTTGTGGTCGAGGCCAGGGTGGAGCCGCATGATGTCGCCGGATTCCTAAAGAGCCAGGCTGGGCTCCCCTTGTTGTGCAGTGGGGCGATCCAACGGCGAATGAAGTCCGCCCCGATCATTTCAAGGGTGAGCCCGACCCGGGTGAGCCGGAGGATCCTGGTGGTGGCGACGGTGAGCCTCCCGTCGGCGGCGTCGACGTCGCCCCAGTCGCTGCCACGGACCGGCGGCACCCGGCGGACCTTGCAGAATCTTGGCGGCTCTTCTTCTTCAATCCAGCACCACCGGCCGCGCCATTCATCCCACCTCTCCTTCACGGCGCCGTCCGGGTACGCTCCCTTGGATCTCGGAATCCAGGTGATGCATCCAGAGACGGCACCTCCCGGCTGGATCCGAGGGGTGAAATAGTGGCGGAAGAGCGCCGTGTTGGGCTGCACCCCGACGAAGCCTTCGCAAAGGTGCGCGAAGAAAGCCATGCACGCCACCACGTTCGGAGTGAAATCCAAGAGGCGGAAGCCAAAGGTGTGCATGATGTCACAGAAGAAATCGGAGAAGGGGGGACATAACCCGCAAGAGAAGTAGTCGACGAAGAAGGGGTACCGAGTTGGGCCAGGTTCGGCGCAAGCGGCTGGGATGACGTGCGTCGCCGGATGTCCCAGATTCTTTCCCCCCGTCTTCGCCCCCCAAAGAGGCTTGAAGGCGGCCCGGAGCTCGTGGACGTCGACCGTCGATGGGATGAAGAAAGCAGCCTTCATCCGGTCCCCCGATAGCGCGCCCTCCGGCGGCTCCACAGACCCGGCGCCCTTGGCGGGTTTGGACACCATGGCGGCTGAGTTGGAGGGCTGAGGAAGGGGATGGCGAAGCAACGGCGGCAGGCGACGGCGGAGGCTTCGGAAGGAAGGAAGAGAGGAAGCGACGGCTCTGAGATTGGAAGAGGCGCGAGGAAAGTGGGGAAGTGAGCAGCACGCCCGCGGTTATTCCTTCTTATGGGGGGAAAACGCGGGCCGCCTCCTTTAGCATTAACTGCGACGTGACGCATGCGTGCGGAAACCGCCCCGCGCATGCCGCCCACGTCACGCACGCCCCTCCCCCCCGCGCCATGCGCGCGGGTCGTGGGAGGCGCAGCGCGTGGAAAATCTTACCACGGTGAAAACCGTCCCGCCTGCTCGCGCACCGTTCTGGGCCTAGCCCAACAACGCGTCGCGCTTATGTGTGGCCCAGGCCCGGGGGCTCCTGTCGGTGTACAAAAAGAGGGGTACCCTTTTTGTACCCCTATGACTGTGCACGGGCAGTCCGAGCCACGGGCACCACCACACCAAGCATGGCAAGGGAGGTGAGCCAGGGTAAGACCGAAGCTCGATGGAACTGGAGCAACACCAAGAACAAGACCACAAAGAGCAAAGGGACGAAGCGGCTTCCCCCGACGAGATCCTTGCCGGGAGCCAGTTTTAGCAGCCCCGGCAAGATCCTTGCCGGGGCCGGCTTTAGCAGCCCTGGCAAGACCCTTGCCACGGCAACTCGCCCCACGCCCACGGAGCGAATCACCCTTGAGTCCATTGGCCCCGTGGGGCAAGGATTCGGGAGATATCCCCGTGGTGGCATGCAGATCTTTGTGAAGACATTCAAGACCAGGTACACATTGAGAAGACGACGACCCTTGGCGGGATCCCAGCCAAGGAGGACCACAAGACCTCCGGCAAGCACCTTGCCGGGGATGACAGCAGGCGCCGCGGCAAGACCCTTGCCGAGGACATCCGTAGGGCCACCATAAGGCCCGCGCCAACTGAGTTTCCACCTCCCCATGCAGTTGCCGGCCCAACAGCTGGGCAGGCACCTGTGTGGCAACATGCAAATCTTCGTGAAGACCCACCATTGCACCACCTTAGCTGCCTGCCTGCCTACATGGCATCTCAGGCATCGCTGGCCGGGGCGCGTGTTGACACAAGAAGGAGCGGCGACGGACAAGATGGATGTCTCCCTCGTCCCAGATAAAGCAAGGACACCTAAGCAAGACGCATTAAATGCGCCTTGTCATGTAATGGGAGGGATAACCTCGCATCACTGTACCCTTTCCGCCTCCTGTGTGCCACTATGGCGACCCCTTTTCCCTATAAAAGGAGGCCCGAGGCTACCAGGAGGAGGGGTCGGCTCTTTAGAACTCCTCACGATTCGGCCTTTTGGAGCTCCTCAAGCCCCATAGCTAGCTGAAGAACACAGACATATAATCCACCAAAGCAGGAGTAGGGTTTTACGCATCTTTGCGGCCCGAACCTGGGTAAACGAACCGTGTGCTAACTGTTGGATCCGCTCTTCTCTCAACCCCGCGCCCCGCAACCGTAGTAGGGATTCTTGTGATCCCATAGGTGTCGATCCAATACCCCGACAAATACAATACCTTAAAGTGGTGGTTTGTTTTCTTATACTAACGGAGCTCACGAGATTTTCTGTTAAGTTTTGTGTTGTAAAGTTTTCAAGTTTTTGGGCAAGGATTTGATGGACTATGGAATAAAGAGTGGCAAGAGCCTAAGCTTGGTGATGTCCAAGGCACCCCAAGGTAAAATTCAAGGACAACCAAAAGCCTAAGCTTGGGGATGCCCCGGGAAGGCATCCCCTCTTTCGTCTTTATATATCGGTAACTTTACTTGAGACTATATATTTTTATTCACCACATGATATGTGTTTTGCTTGGAGTGTCTTGTATGATTTGAGTCTTTGCTTTTTAGTTTACCACAATCCTCCTTGCTGTACACACCTTTTGGGAGAGACACACATGAATCTGAATTTATTAGAATACTCTATGTGCTTCACTTATATCTTTTGAGCTAGATGAATTTTGCTCTACTGCTTCACTTATATCTTTTAGAGCACGATGGTGATTTTATTTTATAGAAATTATTGATCTATCATGCTTCACTTATATTATTTTGAGGGTCATTCAGAACAGCATGGTAATTTTCTTTGGCTATAAATTAGTCCTAATATGATAGGCATCCAAGATGGGTATAATAAAAACTTTCATATAAAGTGCATTGAATACTATGAGAAGTTTGGTATTTGATGATTGTTTTGAGATATGAAGATGGTGATATTAGAGTCATGTAGTAGAGTAATTGTGAATTTGAGAAATATTTGTTTTGATGTTTGCAAGTCCCATAGCATGCACGTATGGTGAACCGTTATGTGATGAAGTTGGAGCATGATTTATTTATTGATTGTATTCCTTTGTGTGGAGGTTGGGATCGCACGATGGTTAAATCCTAACTCCTACCAACCCTTCCCCTAGGAGCATGCGTGTAGTGCTTGGTTTTGATAACTTGTAGATTTTTGCAATAAGTATATGAGTTCTTTATGACTAATATTGAGACAATGGATTATACACATTCTCACCCTTCCACCATTGCTGGCCTCTCTAGTACCGCGGAATTTTTGCCGGTACCATATACCCACCATATACCTTCCTCAAAACAGCCACCATACCTACCTATTATGGCATTTCCATAGCCATTCTGAGATATGTTGCCATGCAACTTTCCGCCGTTTCGTTTATTATGACATGCTCCATCATTGTCATATTGCCTTGCATGATCATGTAGTTGACATTATGTTTGTGTCAAAGCCACCCTTCATAATTTTTCATACATGTCACTCTTGATTCATTGCACATCCCGGTACACCGTCGGAGGCATTCACATAGAGTCATATTTTGTTCTAAGCATCGAGTTGTAATTCTTGAGTTGTAAGTAAATAAAAGTGTGATGATCTTCATTATTAGATCATTGTCCCAGTGAGGAAAGGATGATGGAGACTATAATTCCCCCACAAGTCGGGATGAAACTCCGGACGAAAAAGAGAGAGAAAAAAGAGGCCATAAAAAGGAGAAAAAAAGAAAGGGCCACAAAAGAAAAAAATAGAAAAATGAGAGAAAAAGAGACAAGGGGCAATGCTACTATCCTTTTTCCACACTTGTCCTTCAAAGTAGCACCATGATCTTCATGATAGATAGTCTCTTGTTTTGTCACTTTCATATACTAGTGGGAATTTTCATTATAGAACTTGGCTTGTATATTCCAATGATGGGCTTCCTCAAAATGCCCTAGGTCTTCGTGAGCAAGCGAGCTGGATGCACACCCACTTAGTTTCTTTAGTTGAGCTTTCATACATTTATAGCTCTAGTGCATCCGTTGCATGGCAATCCCTACTCACTCACATTGATATCTATTGATGGGCATCTCCATAGCCCATTGATACGCCTAGTTGATGTGAGACTATCTTCCTCCTTTTTGTCTTCTCCACAACCACCACTCTATTCCACCTTTAGTGCTATGTCCAAGGCTCACGCTCATGTATTGCGTGAAAGTTGAAAAAGTTTGAGAATACTAAAGTATGAAACAATTGCTTGGCTGAAACCGGGGTTGTGCATGATTTAAATATTTTGTGTGATGAAGATAGAGCATAGCCAAACTATATGATTTTGTAGGGATATTTTTCTTTGGCCATGTTATTTTGAGAAGACATGTTTACTTTGTTAATATGCTTGAAGTATTATTATTCTTATGTCAATATTAAACATTTGTCTTGAATCTTTCGGATCTGAACAGTCATGCCACAATAAAGAAAACTACATTAAAAATTATGTTAGGTAGCATTCCACATCAAAAATGCCGTTTTTATCATTTACCTACTCGAGGACGAGCAGGAATTAAGCTTGGGGATGTTGATACGTCTCCAACGTATCTATAATTTTTTATTGTTCCATGCTATTATATTATCTGCTTTGGATGTTTAATGGGCTTTAATATGCACTTTTATATTATTTTTGGGACTAACCTATTAACCAGGGGTCCAAAGCCAGTTGCTGTTTTTTTGCCTATTTCAGTGTTTCGCGGAAAAGGAATATCGAATGGAGTCCAAACGGAACAAAACCTTCGCGAGGATCTTTCTTGGAACAAACGCAATCCAGGAGACTTAGAGTGGAAGTCAAGGAAGCAACGAGGCGGCCACGAGGCAGGAGGGCGCGTCCCCCACCCTCGTGGGCCCCTCGTAGCTCCACTGACCTACTTCTTTCACCTATATATACTCTTATACACTGAAAACATCCAGGGGAGCCACGAAACCACTTTTCCACCATCGCAACCTTCTGTACCCGTGAGATCCCATCTTGGGGCCTTTTCCAGGGCTCCGACGGAGGGGGAATCAATCGCGGAGGGCTTCTACATCAACACCATAGCCTCTCCGATGATGTGTGAGTAGTTTACCACAGAACTTCAGGTCCATAGTTATTAGCTAGATGACTTCTTCTCTCTCTGTGATTCTCAATACAAAGTTCTCCTCGATGTTCTTGGAGATCTATTCGATGTAATTCTTTTTGCGGTGTGTTTGTCGAGATCCGATGAATTGTGGGTTTATGATCAAGATTATCTATGAACAATATTTGGTCCTTCTCTGAATTCTTATATGCATGATTTAATATCTTTGCAGGTCTCTTCGAATTATCAGTTTGGTTTGGCCTACTAGATTGATCTTTCTTGCAATGGGAGAAGTGCTTAGCTTTGGGTTCAATCTTGCGGTGTCCTTTCCCAATGACAGCAGGGGCAGCAAGGCACATATTGTATTGTTGCCATCGAGGATAAGAATATGGGGTTTATATCATATTGCTTGAGTTTATCCCTCTACATCATGTCATCTTGCTTAAGGCGTTACTCCGTTCTTATGAACTTCATACTCTAGATGCATGCTGGATACCAGTCGATGTGTGGAGTAATAGTAGTAGATGCAGAATCATTTCGGTCTACTTGACACGGACGTGATGCCTATGTTCATGATCATGCCTAGATATTCTCATAACTATGCGCTTTTCTATCAATTGCTCGGCAGTAATTTGTTCACCCACCGTAATATATGCTATCTTGAGAGAAGCCACTAGTGAAACCTATGCCCCCCGTGTCTACTTTACATCATATAAGTTTCTGATCTACAATTATAGTTTACTATTTATTTTCCAATCTATACAACCAAAATACCAAAAATACTTATCTTATTATATTTATTAGATCTCACTTTTGCAAGTGGTCGTGAAGGGATTGACAACCCCTTTATCGTGTTGGTTGCAAGGTTCTTGATTGTTTGTGCAGGTACTAGGTGACTTGCGTGTAGTCTCCTACTGGATTGATACCTTGGTTCTCAAAAACTGAGGGCAATACTGACGCTACTTTGCTGCATCACCCTTTCCTCTTCAAGGGAAAACCAACGCATGCTCAAGAGGTAGCAAGAAGGCATAAAAGAGTCTTGATGACCCACAAGTATAGGGGATCTATCGTAGTCCTTTCGATAAGTAATAGTGTCGAACCCAACGAGGAGCAGAAGGAGATGATAAGCAGTTTTCAGTAAGGTATTCTCTGCAAGCACTGAAATTATCAGTAACAGATAGTTTTGTGATAAGGTAATTTGTAACGAGCAACAAGTAACAAAAGTAAACAAGGTGCACAAGGTGGACCAATCCTTTTTGTAGCAAAGGACAAGCCTAGACAAACTCTTATATAAGGAAAAGCGCTCCCGAGGACACATGGGAATTATCGTCAAGCTAGTTTTCATCATGCTCATATGATTCACGTTCGTTACTTTGATAATTTGATATGTGGGTGGTATGGAGATGCGATTCTATGATTAACATCATGCTTAGCAAGCATTTTACGAAAAGCACCATGAATAAAATGTGAACCACCATCAGTCATTAAGTATCTAGGGACTCCAAACCTCGGAAAAATAACATCTTTAAGGATATTAATAGAGGTGTTATGATCAGCACTACTAGTTGGAATAGCTTCTACCCACTTAGTAACGTAATCAACAACAAGTAAAATATGTGTATACCCATTAGAGGAAGGAAATGACCCCATATAATCAAAGCCCCAAACATCAAATGGTTCAATAACAAGTGAATAGTTCATAGGCATTTCTTGACGTCTACTAATATTACCAATTCTTTGACATTCATCGCAAGACAAGACAAACTTATGGGGCATCTTTAAAAAGAGTAGGCCAATAAAAACCGGATTGCAATACCTTATGTGAAGTTCGATCTCCAGCGTGGTGTCCTCCATAAGCCTCGGAGTGACACTTGCGTAGGATCTGTCCCTGTTCATGCTCAAGTACACAAAGTCTAATAACACCATCTACTCCTTCTTTATAAAGGTGTGGGTCATCCCAGAAGTAATGTCTTAAATCATAGAAAAACTTTTTCTTTTCCTGGTATGTGAAACTAGGTGGTATAAATTTAGCAATAATGTAATTAGCATAATCAGCATACCATGGAGCAGTATGAGAAGCATTTATGACAGCTAATTGTTCATCAGGAAAGCTATCATCAATAGGTAGTGGGTCATCAAGAACATTCTCTAACCTAGATAAGTTGTCTGCAATGGGGTTCTTTGCTCCCTTTCTATCAATAATATGCAAATAGAATTCTTGTAACAAGAGAACCCATCTAATAAGTTTAGGTTTAGCAACTTTCTTTTCCATAAGATATTTAATAGCACCATGATCAGTGTGAATAGTTACTGTAGAATCAACAATATAAGGTCTGAACTTATCACAAGCAAATACAACTGCTAAAATTTCTTTTTTAGTAGTAGCATAATTTCTCTGGGCACTGTCTAGAGTTTTACTAGCATATTGGATAGCATTTAATTTCTTATCAACTCTTTGTCCTAGAACAACACCTACAGCATAATCACTAGCATCACACATAATTTCAAAGGGTAAATTCCAATCAAGTGGCTGGACAATAGGTGCAGAAATCAAGGCTTTCTTAAGTACTTCAAATGCTTCTACACAATCATCATCAAAGACAAAAGAAACATCTTTTCGTAAGAGATTAGTTAGAGGCCTAGAAATTTTTGAGAAGTCTTTAATGAACCTCCTATAAAAAACGGCATGACTAAAAAAACTTCTTATACCTTTAATGTCCTTGGGACACGACATCTTTTCAATAGCATCAACTTTAGCTTTATCAACTTCAATACCCCTTTCAGAAATTTTATGCCCCAAGACAATACCTTCATTAACCATAAAGTGACACTTCTCCCAATTCAAGACAAGATTAGTTTCTTCACATCTCTGCAAAACTCGATCAAGGTTGCTTAAGCAATCATCAAAAGAAGTTCCATATACGGAGAAATCATCCATGAAAACCTCAACAATCTTTTCACAAAAGTCATAGAATATAGCAGTCATACATCTTTGAACGGTAGCACGCGCATTACATAAACTAAAGGGCACACATCTATAAGGAAAGGTACCGAACAGGCAGGTAAAAGTGGTCTTTTCATGATCCTCTCTTGACACAGGTATTTGAGAGAAACCAGAGTAACCGTCTAGAAAGCAAAAATGTGTATGTTTGGATAATCTTTCTAGCATTTGATTAATAAAAGGTAAGTGGTAATCATTCTTTCTAGTAGCTTTATTTAATTTGCGGAAATCAATTACCATTATATAACCTGTAACAATTCTTTGTGGGATCAATTCGTCTTTATCATTAGGAACAACAGTAATACCTCCCTTCTTAGGGACACAATGGACATGACTTACCCACTGACTACCAGCAACATCATAAATTATACCTGCCTCCACAAGCTTTAGTATTTCAATTCTTACCACTTCTTTCATCTTAGGATTTAACCTGTGACACCCCGAGACCGATGCGTCAGGTGTCAACCAGTTATTCGTCGTCGTTGTCATGTCATCTACTTGCGTGTTGCATTTTGCCATGTCATCGTGTGCATTGCATCAGCATGTTTTCAAAACTTGCATCTGTCCGAGTCCCCCTCATCTTTTCCGTTGTCCGTTCTGAGCCCAGACACACTTGCACGCACCCGCGGCATCTCCGAATATTTATTTTATGAGTGGCCGGAAAAATGTTCTCGGAATGGGATGAAACTTGGCGTGTGGTCTTATTATAGCATAGGTAGACCGCGTGTCAAGTTTCGTCGCGTTCAGAGTTCGTTTGATAGCCCAACGGTTAACCGTGTTAACCGTCGGAAGCCTTTTCTCTTTTGGCCGAGCACCCATCCACAACAGCCCGCTAGCCCATCCCAACCACCTCCATGCTTTCTGTCGTTGGATCGTGATCAAGTGGACAAAAACCGTTCCTCATTTGGACACTCCTAGCTCCCTCTACCTATATATTGCCTCCCTCTCCTCAAATCACGGGTAAAACCCCAGCCCCGCTCCCCTCGCGCCGCCGGACATGTCTGTCCGTGCCGGACATGTCCAGCCTCCATGTCGCTCCGGCCAATCCACCGCCGCCACGTCAGCTCCACCGCCGCCTGCCGCCAACCACACGCCACCACCTGTCCACCGCCACCTCCCACCGCCCGCGGCCCGTGGAGCCCATCCGGGGCCCGCGCGAGCCCGCTCCACGCGCCCCCGCAGCGCCTAGCCAGCCCCGCCGCCGGCCTTGCTCCGCCGCCCCGGGCCCGAGCGCCTTGCCTCCGGCCACCGAGCTCCACCGCCCGCTCATCCCGCCGGCGCCGCCCTGCGCCTCGCTCGCGTCCCCGCCGTTTGTCTCCGATCGCCGCCGGCGAGCAGCTCTGCCGCCCGGCTGAGCTGTTGTGCCTCGCCAAGCCACCGCCTTCCCTGCCCTTCTTCGTCGGTCTCCAGCCCGGATCCGATGGGATCCGGCCGGACTTCGCTGTCTCCGGTGTCCCGCGCCCCGGTAACCGCCCCACCGTCGCCCGACGTCCGCCGCCGCCGGCCGACCCCGATCGGATCGAAGGATCCAGTCGAGGCCTCCCGCACGCGCCACGTGGGCCGGTCCAGCTCCAGGCCCAGCTGGTCGGCCCGCCTCCGTCTCCCCGGCCTGCCAGCCTGCTCTCCTTCCTGGGTCGTGGCCCGCAAGGTGAGCCCCGGCCAGCCCGCTATCCCGTGCCCGTGAGTGTTTGATAGTATTTAGCGTCTGCCTGTTTTTTACCCGGAAAATGCCTAATTCCCCAGGAAATGCTATTTATGTGTGCATGTTTACATAGTGATAACTTTGAGCATGTTTATCCGATTTGAGCATTTAATATGTCAAAGTGTTTGTCGTGTGATGCTCTTCATATTGTTGTACTGCGGCATGCTTGTTTGAGTTCATCTTCATGCCCTAATCATCGTTGCAAAAGTGCTATATGTTTTAAACTGCTGAAAACTGTTATTATGTTAGCATGTTTGTGAGGTGATATCTTTTTGCATGTTGGTCCAAATGGAGTGTATGATATGTCAAAATGTTCATTGTAAAGTGCTCTACATGATGGTTGATGTAGCATTCATGTTAGGTGTCATATTGCCATGTTTATATCTGTTGGAAAAGTGCATGTGTTTGTTAAGTGCTGAAACTTGTTATGAGATGCTGATTTGTCATTTTTGTATCTTTATGTGTGATTTTTGTTTGAGCAACATGTCAATATGTTTTAGAAGCACAATCATGCCATCTTTGTTGTGGTGCAATCCACTTTTCATGATATGCCTTGTGGTGTTTGCAAAAAATCTTGGAAAGTGGCCTACTCGCTTTTTTCTGAGACTTGTTAAAAACTGCTTAGTCCGAAACTATATTAACCTGATGCCATGTTTGCTTGATGCCCCACTCAAATCCATGCTTGTTTTGGGATATAGAATGATCATGTCTTGTTTTCCATGTTATGCGCTATCCACACATGTCCTTGTTTGCCATTATAGGTTGTTGTAGCTTATTTATTTCTTGCGGTCAAGTTTCTATAAAATGTTTCTGTTAGCCTGTTATCAGCAAGTTCGGTTTTGCCATGTGGATTGCTAGTGATCTATGCATCCTATGACCATGTGCTTGCCATGAGTAGCTTCATAAACATGCCTTCTTGCTGTTGGTTATCTACTTATGCTATGTTATGCTCTGAGTTGAGTTACACAAGCTTGCAAACATGACTACTTGTCGTTGTTTCTGCCATGCTCTGTTTTTTTCCACTAAGTCTAAGAAATCAGTAAACTTCTTGAATCTTGCCATGCTAGTTTAATTGTGTTCCATCAAGTTTTTGGGTGTGATCTGAGTTCATGCTTGTTGAGTATCATGTCTATTTCACATCCATGCCTTTTGTTATCATGTTTGGGTGCTGTAGCATAATTTTACCTTGCTCCAAAGTTGCTATGTTGGTGTTAACTCCAGCTTTGCATTGTAACTTGTTTTGCTCATATCTTCTAGACCGTTTCTCCGTTTTGAGCGTGTCCTATATGCAACTTGTGTGTTTTCGCATGTAGATGCTTAATATTATGTTGTTTACATGCTTGGAGTGTGTTTGCTTGCTGTTTGGACGCATCTTGCATAATTGCCATGCTTGACTTGTTTTGCTCATATCTTCTAGGCCGTAGCTCCGAATTAAAAAAACCTTATATGTAACTTGACTAGATTTTTGAGTAGATCATCATGGCGCATGTTAACTTGCTGTTGAACAACTTGAACTTAAGGTTTGTTCAGATCTGGACCAATTTCGAAAATTGCATTTGAGGACTTACTGGAATTGTTATATGTTGTTTCCGGCCTCATTTAAACTTGCTTTGTGTATTGTTCTTGTTTGCTTCATCCCTTGCCATGAATTGCATCATATGTACTTGTCTTGCATCATACTTAGTTGAGCTTCTTGTCATGTTCTTGAGTAGTGTGTTTACCATATTGTGTGCTGCTTCTCGCTAGTTCATTTTTCCGTTGCGATCTTGAGGATTCGTTCGACTACACGTGGTTCGTCTTCGTGGCTTCTTCTTCGTCTTCTTCATGGACTCGTTCTTCTTCCTTGCGGAATCCCAGGCAAGATGACCGTTCCCCGATATCACCTCTATCTTTGCCTATGCTAGTTGTCTCGCTCTTTAGCTATGCCTCGATGCATATTCCTATCTGTCAGCCTCCTATTGTTGCCATGAAACACTCTAACCGCCTTCCTAGCAAACCGTTGATTGGCTAAGTATGCTTTTGCTCAGCCCTCTTATAGCATTGTTAGTTGCAGGTGAAGTTTGAAGATTGCTCCATGTTGGACTTGCTTATTGGAATAACACAATATATATATATATCTTAAGCAAATTAATGCACATATATATCTGCAATGGATGGAAGGCTTGGCCTTCTGCTTGGTGTTTTGTTCCACTCATGCCAACTTAGGACCCGATAAACCGGCGTTATGTTCCTTGATTTTGCGTTCCTAACACGGTTGGGGTTTATGGGCCCCCTTGATAATTCGCATTGCTTAAAGCTTTTCTAGCAAGGCCCAACTTTGGTTTTACCATTTTCCTAACAACTAAAAACTTGCATAGGGAGTAATTAACCCGAGTTCTTAATCAACAACCCGGGCCAGTGCTCCTCATGAGTGTTGGTCCAACTGGGCGGACTGCAGGGCCGCTTTGGGGAAACCCGAGGTATTTGGTATTTTCCTGTAGGCAGTCCCATCCGGTCGTGGCCTGAGACAAGATACGCACGGCTACTATCAGGGTGTCGGCACGCCAGGAGGTCTTGCTGGATTAGTTATACCTTTGTCAAAATATCTTGAGCACGGGATTCCGAGGATACTCGGGTCTTCCCAACTTGGAGTTGCGACTCCGCAGATCGTGAGCTTGTGATGGGCTAAGTTGGGACACCCCTGCAGGGTTATGATCTTTCGAAAGCCGTGCCCGTGGTTATGTGGCAGATGGGAATTTGTTAATATCTGGTTGTAGATAACTTGACACCATATCCTTAAGAATACACTACCTGTGTGAGTAACCGTGATGGTATTTTTCCGAAGGGCTTCGGGAAGTGAACACGGTGGGGTTATGCTTGAACGTGAGTAGCTAGAATCACTTCTTGATCAACTTGGCGACCATTGGAACATGTTCTCATCTCGCTCTGAACTCGTAAGCTAGTTGCTTAGTGCTTGCTACAAACACTTTATTACCCCTCCACACCTAAAGGCTTTGCTAGTTTTGATACCCGGGAATGGGATTGCTGAGTACTTGTGACTCACAGATTACAACACCCACCAGATGCAGGTACAACTTAGTACGACGCAGGAGATGGACAAGAACTTCCCTGGGAGTTCGATGAAGAGCGTGGCGTATGTATGTATCGTATCCCGACGATCAGTAGTGATTCCTACTAGGGGCGATCAGGCCTTGTTATTTGTGGTATCTTTTCTCGTTTGGATTTCGTCCGTAGTCGGACCCTGTGTTATTTGGATGAATGTATGTTATTATGTTCATTGTGTGACGTGGCGAGTGTAAGCCAACTGTTTTACTCTTTCATCCCTGAACTTTTACATGAGTTATGCAAATATACCACGCTTGCGATCATTTCAGAATGCGCTTATGTCTCTAAGTCGTGCCTCGACATGTAGGAGATATAGTCGCATCCTGGGCATGACAAGTTGGTATTCAAAGCCTTCTTCGACTTAGGAGCCCCTTGATTGATCGAACCGCTAACGGTTGAGTCTAGGCACACACACAAAATGTTTTGAGTCCTATATATATCGGAGAGTAGTATTTCCTTTTACTCCTCATCCCCTTCATCACTCTGGTGAGTACTCCTGGCGTTGTTTTAACTGCACTATTCTCAAGTTTCACCAAAATTTTGTTTTAGGATCACACGGGTATTGTTTGGATTGTTTCGATATCTTTGTGACGAGAACATTGTTCTCGATGCCTCCTGTCATTTAGGGGTTGTGGCAGTGTCCCGGGGAGTTGAGCACCGAGGTGTTATCGTCACAAATGTATCGTTGTAGTTCTAGAATACCAAAGGCGGCTGACATCGAAAACTCTTCTATGCATGTCTGGTGGTGAGATAACCCCGACGTCACCCAGTACTGGCGGGATAGTTCGGGAGTATTGACACAGCTAGTATAGCGGATGTGTTTCGAAGGTCCGAGGTAAACAGTTTCCGAAGATGAATGGTTATGTGTTGACGGATGGATACAACTGGATGTAGGTTTAGAGTTGAGTGCGCGGTGCTTCCCCTATATCCCCAACACCTGATTGCATAACCGGAAAGCTTCGGGAATTAATAGGTGGGATTTAAGTAGCTCTTAGGTAATCTTCCAACGGGTGCATGATATGAGGTTGGGGTTCAACATCTAGTGGAGAGGCTATCATGGACGTTGTTGCACTAGGGGGTTGCATCTTAAAGGATCATTGGCTATGCTGATCCGGGGATGACAATGCCCTTTGTAACACGTACCATGAGGCATTCAGCACAAACATGTGGGACGAAACCTCTATTATGTATTTGTTCCATCTATTACCTTGTTGTTTTAATCTATCATTTTGTTCTTCCAAGTGGCTTCTCGACAAGTTGATGTACCATTAAGCTACGGAATTCATTCGTTCAATTCTCCGTTCGAATGATATTGTTAAGATTAATGTTGCAACATATCTATCCTTTGTTTTTGTTTTGATTCTGGTATTCGAGTTGCTTCGACGTCAAGTGTTGATTCCATACCTTTCTTAATCAGTGTTCTCATATTTCCATGTGAGTGCTATTCCTTCTGATCATCGAAATTGTCATGTAGATTCTTTTTCAACCGGTGCGTTCTCTTCAAGTTAACATGATCCTTTCAATATGTGTAAGACCAATTCTTGGTTTTTCTGAACGGTGTCTGTTTCATGCATCCCAAGTTGTCTTTGTTTTCCCCACCCTCCCACCCTTCTTCTTCTCGGAGCCAGAAATCTCAAATCAAGTATCCTTTTATTCATGTGAAGCTTCAAGTTCATCATTCTTTTGTTCTCAAATTCTGCCGGTGGATGTAATTCAAGCTTGGTGTTGATCATATATGTTCCTCTTGTTTCACATGTTTTCCGTGTTGGAATTTCTTATCCAACGCTCTCTTATTTCTTCACATCTCTTTATTCATATCCGGAGTGTTGAAGATATCTTAGAAGATTCGCATTTCCATTCTCAATTTGTTCTAGCTATGTTGTGGCTGTTATCTCATTCAAGCCATTTAATTCAACCGGTGCAATATCTCTTAAGCAATCTTTTCCAACGATGTTTCTTTTGAGTGGGCCCTAACCCATAGGTCTTTTCCCACGATCTTACCTGACCCTTCTAATTTCCCGGAGTGTTCCGAAATTCTTTTCAAGTGTGATGTAAGTATGGATTCCATCTGTCATGTGCCTTCTCCAAGATCGCTTTTAATTCTTTTCATCATTAGTTCAACCTTTCTTCTTTTCATTCTTCCGGAGTATTTCATGAATTCTTTTTCTTTGTGTTCCTCCAATGGCCATCATTTTCGAAGATTTCTTCGTTCTCAGTTTTCAACTTTGTCCTTCAAATATTCTTCATTGATGCCTCTTTGTTCGTCTCACATTCGTCCAATGCTTCATTCAAGTATTCTATAATCAGTTCACAATCTCTTCGTTCTCGTCATTCAAATTTCCTCAAGTGCATTATTCTTCCTGGCAATTCATTCTCTTGTATTCACTCAATTTCAACTCCTTACGGTGGTCGTTCTCTTTCATCACTTGATTTTAATTCTTCCCAGTGGTTCGTTCTTTTTCTTCACTCGGCTTCAATTCTTACGGTGGTTTGCTCAAGTATTCTTTTATTTTGTTCTCACATCAATTCACTCGTTCTTTCCAATCATACCGGTGGTTCATGTAGACTTTCTCAAGTTTTGCGCTATATCCCTCTTTAATCTTTTTCAACGTGAATAAGTGATATGCAAATCCATTGCTTCATCAATTAATTGGTGGAGGATAAGCATAACATAATTCTTATTCTTCAATTTGATTAATTCCTTCCTTCAGAGTTTATTCTTGACGAATAAATTCTAGTTCCAAGTGCCTTAATATCTTCTTTTCCGGAGTTCATAGTTTCTTGGCTATCTCGTCGGAACCCCGACTAATCATCGCAAGGCTTTATTCTTATTCTTTTCATACCGCGTTCTGACCTCATCATCCTTTTGTTACCGGAGTTCTTCATGGTGGTTCATCACTTGTTAATTCATTTGTTAAGTGTTCATCAAATCCTTGTGGAGCAGCTCAAGCATTATTCTTTTGCCTCTCGAGTGCAAATAATTCTCCGTATTCTTTTGAAGTGGTGTTTTGCAATTCGTCATCCTCAGTTATTCAATCTTTTCGTTGTGGCATATTTCACCTCAAGTTTTGGGATGATGTCCATAAGTCCACAACAAGCTTATTCTTTTGTTGTTGATTTTCTCAACAACTCCGTTCAAGCCTTTCTCTTGAAGATACTCTTTCAAATTCATTCGTGGTGGAACTTGTTGTTCTCTTATCCGTTCTTTTCTTTTCACTCTTTCATTCTCCGGAGGTATCGTTTTGTTCATATCATCAAGTATTGTTCTATCTTGTGAAGTTTATGTTCTATTCCATTCATATTCAACCGGAGTGGCGTCTAAAATTGTTGTTCTTATTCCTTGTCTATCCCGTTTAGCCGGAGTGGTTTCGAACTTATTCTTGTTCCTTCAACTCTTGTTTCATTCCTTTCAACTTACAAGGTTCTCATGTGTTCCTTGTTCCTCTTTTGTAACAGAGCTTCTCAATCTCGTTCATCTCCGTTGTTTTCTTTCTTTCGAAGTGGTTCAACCTCTCAAGGTTCTTTGGTTTCACCTTCTTCCTTTTTCTCTTCTGTCTCGTTCCTAAGATCTCGGGACGAGATCTCTTGTTAGTAGGGGAGTGTTGTGACACCCCGAGACTGACGCGCCAGGTGTCAACCAGTTATTCGTCGTCGTTGTCATGTCATTTGCTTGCGTGTTGCATTTTGCCATGTCATCGTGTGCATTGCATCAGCATGTTTTCAAAACTTGCATCCATCCGAGTCCCCCTCGTCTTTTCCGTTGTCCGTTGTGAGCCAAGACACACTTGCACGCGCCCACGACATCTCCGAATATTTATTTTATGAGTGGCCGGAAAAATGTTCTCAGAATGGGATGAAACTTGGTGTGTGGTCTTATTATAGCATAGGTAGACCGCATGTCAAGTTTCGTCACGTTTGGAGTTCGTTTGATAGCCCAACGGTTAACCGCGTTAACCGCCGGAAGCCTTTTCTCTTTTGGTCGAGCCGTCCACAATAGCCTGCTAGCCCATCCCAACCACCTCCATGCTCTCGGTCGTTGGATCGTGATCGCATGGCCGAAAACCGCTCCTCATTTGGACACTCCTAGCTCCCTCTACCTATATATTGCCTCCCCCTCCTCAAATCACGGGTAAAACCCTAGCCCCGCTCCCCTCGCGCCGCCGGACATGTCCGTCCGCGTCGGACATGTCCAGCCTCCACGTTGCTCCGGCCAATTCACCGCCACCACGTCAGCTCCGCCGCCGCCCGCCGCCAACCACACGCTGCCACCTGTCCACCGCCACCTCCCATCGCCCGCGGCCCGCGGAGCCCATCCGGGGCCCGCTCCGCGCACCGCGGCAGCGCCCAGCCAGCCCCGCCGCTGGCCTCGCTCCGCCGCCCCGGGCCCGAGCGCCTCGCCTCCGGCCACCGAGCTCCGTCGCCCGCTCATCCCGTCGGCGCCACCCTGTGCCCCGCTCGCCTCCTCGTTGTCTGTCTCCGGTTGCCGCCGACGACAGCTCTGCCACCGGACCGAGCTGCTATGCCTCGCCGAGCCGCCGCCTTCCCCGCCCTTCTTCATCGGTCACCAGCCTGGATCCGATGGGATCCGGCAGGACCTCGCTGTCTCCGGCGTCCCGCGCCCCAGTAACCGCCCCATCGTCGCCCGACGTCCGCCACCGCCGGCCGATCCCGATCGGATCGAAGGATCCGATCGAGGCCTCCCGCACGCGCCATGTGGGCCGGTCCAGCTCCAGGCACAGCTGGTCGGCCCGCCTCCGTCTCCCCGGCCTGCCAGCCTGCTCTCCTTCCTGGGCCGTGGCCCGCAAGGTCAGCCCCTACCAGCCCGCTATCCCTTGCCCGTGAGCGTCTGATAGTATTTAGCGACTGCCTGTTTTTCCCCCAGAAAATGCCCAAGTCCCCAGAAAATGCTATTTATGTGTGCATGTTTACATAGTGATAACTTTGAGCATGTTTATCCAATTTGAGCATATAATATGTCAAAATGTTCGTCATGTGATGCTCTTCATATTGTTGTACTGCGGCATGCTTGTTTGAGCTCATCTTGATACCCTAATCATCGTTGCAAAAGTGATATATGTTTTAAACTGCTTAAAATTGTTATTATGTTAGCATGTTTGTGAGGTGATATCTTTTTGCATGTTGGTCCAAATGGAGTGTATGATATGTCAAAATGTTCATTGTGAAGTGCTATACATGATGGTTGCTGTAGCATTCATGTTAGGTGTCATATTGCCATGTTTATCTCTGTTGCAAAAGTGCATGTGGCTATTAAGTGCTGAAACTTGTTATGAGATGCTGATTTGTCATTTTTGTATTTTTATGTGTGATATTTGTTTGAGTAACATGTCAATATGTTTTAGAAGCACAATCATGCCATATTTGTTGCGGTGCAATCCACTTTTCATGATATGCCTTGTGGTGTTTGCAACAAGCTTGCAAAGTGGCCTACTCGCTGTTTTTTTTTCTGAGACTTGTTAAAAACTGCCAAGTCTGAAACTGTATTAACCTGATGCCATGTTTGCTTGATGCCCCACTCAAATCCATGCTTGTTTTGGGATATCCAATGATCATGTCTTGTTGTCCATGTTATGCTCTATCCATCCATGTCCTTGGTTGCCATTATAGGTTGCTGTAGCTTATTTATTTCTTGCGCTCAAGTTGCTATAAAATGTTTCTATCAGCCTGTTATCAGCAAGTTCAGTTTTGCGATGTGAATTGCTAGTGATCTATGCATCCTATGACCATGTTCTTGCCATGAGTAGCTTCATAAACATGCCTTCTTGTTGTTGGTTATCTACTTATGCCATGTTATGCTCTGAGTTGAGTTACAAAAGCTTGCAAACATGCTTACTTGTCGTTGTTTCAGCCATGCTCTGTTTTTTCACGAAGTCTGAGAAATCAGTAAAGTTCTTGAATATTGCCATGCTAGTTTAATTGTATTCCAGCAAGTTTTTGGGTGTGCTCTGAGTTCATGCTTGTTGAGTATCATGTCTATTTCACACACATGCCTTTTGTTATCATGTTTGGGTGCTGTAGCATAATTTTACCTTGCTCTAAAGTTTCTATGTTGCTGTTAACTCCAGCTTTGCATTGTAACTTGTTTTGCTCATATCTTCTAGACCGTTGCTCCGTTTTGAGCGTGTCCTATTTGCAACTTGTGTGTTTTCGCATGTAGATGCTTAATATCATGTTGTTTACATGCTTGGAGTGTGTTTGCTTGTTTTTTGGATGCATCTTGCATAATTGCCATGCTTGACTTATTTTGCTCATATCTTCTAAGTCGTAGCTCCGAATTAAACAAACCTTATATGCAACATGACTAGATTTTCGAGTAGATCATCATGGTGCATGTTAACTTGTTGTTTAACAACTTGAACTTAAAGTTTGTTCAGATCTGGACCAATTTTGAAAATCTCATATGAGGACTTACCGGAATTGTTATATGTTGTTTTCGGACTCATTTAAACTTTCTTTGTGTGTTGTTCTTGTTTGCTTCATCCCTTGCCATGAATTACATCATATAGACTTGTCTTGTATCATACTTGGTTGAGCTTCTTGTCATGTTCTTGAGTGGTGTGTTTACCATATTGTGTGCTTTTTCTCGCTAGTTAATTTTTTCGTTGCGATCGTGAGGGTTCGTTCGACTACACGTGGTTCGTCTTCGTGGCTTCTTCTTTGTCTTCTTCATGGACTCGTTCTTCTTCCTTGCGGAATCCCAGGCAAGATGACCGTTCTCCGATATTACCTCTATCTTTGCCTATACTAGTTGTCTCGCTCTTTAGCTATGCCTCGATGCCTATTCCTGTCTGTCAGCCTCCTATTGTTGCCATGAAACACTCTAACCGCCTTCCTAGAAAACCGTTGATTGGCTAAGTACGCTTTTGCTCAGCCCCTCTTATAGCATTGTTAGTTGCAGATGAAGTTTGAAGATTGCTCCATGTTGGACTTGCTTATTGGGATAACACAATTATATATATATATATATATATATATATAGCCGGTCTATTCTCATAACATTATGAGAATAATATTCTCATAACACTTCCGAACTGCATTGAAAAAATGCATTGGAGAACTATGCGCACTGCTTCCGTCTTCTGCTGTGCACCACATAGAGGCGCAGCAGGAAACGTTCATCTAGCATCGTTTCTGGCTAGTTTCACTGATTTGTGCTGGTTTATTCGCGCTTGCGCTGATTTAATTTGCGGTTAAGCACTGAATTATGCGAGAAAACGACGGAAATCATTGGATTTTGGCGGATCTGCGTCCGTTCGTCCGGATTTCTCTGTTTCTCTGTTCTCCCCAGTGCGGATCGAAATTGCTTCGTTTTGTTTGTAATGTTCTGTTGTTTTCGGCATTTACGGGCTGCTTTTGATCTATCCGTATAAATTGGAGCGGATTAAGTTGTTATTTTGGAAGAATTTTAAGTTTTCTGTCCACGGTTTTTTGCGGCGCGACTGGCTCTGGTCGTTTATCAAAAGATGTTCTTTGAGTTTTTTTTGCATTGTATAGTTGTTAGAACTGCATCGCATGCTATGTGTTTCGTCTGTGAATCGCGGTCAAGAGCGGTGGACTGCAGTAATATGCAAATGCGCATTGAATTTTTTGTAGTGCGGCGAACTGCATTAATATGCAATGCGAGCCTGTATGAACTGCATTACAGCCACGGTTGCGTGGGGGTACTAGTTTGATTTAGTTTTTTTTTTCTTTTGTCAAGCGGGTGGACTGCAGCAATATGCAATGCGCAATGCATTTTGTTATGTAACCGCACTGCTTTATTCGTCGTTTTTTTTTGTGTTGTTTGTTTTACATATATATATACTGGTGGGTCAATTGGCTCCCCTCCCACCTTATCCCTGGCGGCTCCCATCTCATCTTATCCGTGGCGGCGCCACTCCTGCTCGATCTGTTTTTTCTCCCAACCAGATCTGTTGTTCGCCTGGCAATGGATTGCGCGTGCGGCTGCCTGGCAAGGGTGGAGCCGATGCTGGAGACATGCGTTTTTTCTGAAGGTTTGGTTCTGAACCAGAAGCAGCGGCACAGCGCTCTCTGTTCTATTCTATATTCTTCAGGTATTGGATTTCGGGCTCCATTCGTCCATCAGTTGACTGACGATGATGTCAGTGTTTCATGGGTATGTATTTCTCGGATATTCTTTTTCATGTGTTGTTTGTAGTTAACGCTACCTTAATTTTTGTAGGAGTATTAGTTTTCTGAAGAATTTTTTTTTGCTACCAAGTATAAGCGAACTGCTTTTCCCGTAGTAGTTTTTTTATGAACACTGTAGGAGCAGCAGCAATGTTTGTCTAGTCAATATTATTACGTGTTGACATCAATATTTCTGTATGAAAGATTGTAATCTTTTTCTTAGTTGTTCTTATATTTTTTTCTGTTCTTGTTGTTTTTCTTTTGCAGAAATTCCCTTCTGGTCTAGTGAGGGTAACAGAAAGTTGTGTTAATTTGGTGTTGGTCAGCAAGAATGGATATCATGATGTTGATGTTATGTATTCTGTTGGATCTGATGATTGTTTGGATCTCAAAGATGGCTGGAGGGAATTTGTGGAGGAAGCTGGTCTTCAGGCAGGGGATGTTGTGATGGCTATGTTTTTTAGGCATGCAAAGTGTTTGGAAATCAAGTTAAATTTGCTTTAGACCAGTCTCGCTTGAGCAGCAGCAGCATGAGACATTTTTGTTGTAATAATCTGACATTTTTTTGCGTGGCTTCTAGTGTTTTTTCTTTTATGAGAATTCTGAGTATAAGCGAACTGCTTTTTTACATATAGTCTTTCATGTGCATCCTATCAGCAGCAGCAGTTTTCTTTTGTTTTAACCCACAGAGGGAACTAGAGTTTTTTTTAATAAAAGAGCACTGCATCAACCTCCGTAACAGGGAGCAGTTTTGTGAAAGAATTGTCTATGTGAACTGCTCTGATAGTTTTGTTTTTTTATGTGCATCCTAGATGCAGCAGCGGGTTTAAAGCAATATACATACTGAAAACATACTACGGAGAACTGCATATATTTGATAGATAGAAACTACGGTTCTGGGGTCATAATTATCATAGTACATCATCAAGCAAACTAACGCAACACAAGCAAACATTGTTCCAAAGCAAACTAGAACGAAAGCAAACTAATCTACATACGCAGAGGAAACTAAATCTAGCACTTGCGACAGGAATCGTTGGGTTTCAGCATCTGTCCTGATTCACCAGTTCCACCCGTTGGAGTTGGAGGTGGAAGTTGATCCGCCCTTGCCCCACCCCCTCCTGGAGGACCTCGGGCGCTTCCTTGTCTTCTCTGTTTCAGCGCGCGCGAGGCCTTTCTTCATGGTGCTGATTCTGTTCCATATCTCGAACGCAGCGTAGGCGTCCTTGGCAGCATACTCGACGTGCTTGGTGCTGAGAATGGAAGTCCACAGGCTGTGGTCGTGGTCTGTCATCTTCGTCTTCATGTCCGCATACTCGTCGTCGATGATGGCAGCAGCTACATCGCCCAGCGAGTCCAGTGGCTTCGTTCCATCAGGCACCCTCCAGTTCGTCTGGATGTCGACGAAGTTGGCGACGTGGAGGTCGCTGGCTGCGAGCTTCTGCTTGTCCTGCTCGATGGCGAAGCCAGCGAACTCGAACCTAAGGAAAGTGAACCGCAAGTTATACCTTTCAGAACTGCATGCACGGGCATATAGAACTGCAACGCGTACTCGGCATAGAGAATTGCTTACCTTGGGTCGTCGAGGAACCTGTCGAAGGGGACGCATCTCTTGCCCAATGTACCACATACCTAGAAAACAAGCACTGGCTGGTACTTGCCGATGGATAGTTGAACCACGGCCGCCCTGCGATGGTCTGGTGTGTACTCCACGTCGATGCCGACGATCTTCTGGCGGCGCCGCTGGAGAAGTGTCTTGAACTCTTCGACGTAGGTCGCCATGGCGGCGACGTCGGTGGTGTAGACCACCTTCAGCTTCGTGTTCCCGTGCGCATGCACGGCGTCGTAGGTCCTGCTGAAGCCCATTGCTGCAAAGACGGCGAAGAGGAGGAGGAAGGCGCAGCGTCGTGTGTTTTTGTGCGGACGGCCTGTTCGATGGAGCGCGGGATTTAAATGGGAGCGGCAGCAACTTCTGCCGAGGACACGATCGCTTCTCCAAACCGTGTAGGCGATCGTGGGTTCGTGACGATCCTGGCGTTCGTGCGGCGTGCAACCGTCGGGATAGAGGAGGGGCGGGGCGCGGGCGCTTCGGGCAATAGTGGGCGCATTTATTTTAGGGCATGCGAACCGAATCGTTCGGCGTAAGCGAACTGCGTCGCTTCAGAAGCGTAATCGTTTCCCGTAAGCGAACTGCATCGCTCCAGAAGCGGACTCGTTTTTGTTTACATTTTTTTGCACTACGTGCACTGCACTGTGTACTCGAAGGTAACTGCACTGAAGCTTTTAAACGCACCACGCACGCACTGCAGTGTATTAGTTTCATCCTAGCCTGACTCTACATTTTTTTCTTTTCTATCCGCTTTTCTGTACTGATTCACGTTCATGGTCAGATTCTATACGAGCAAGAGAACTACATTTCTTAAAATGACATTCCGATGTCGGGTTTTTTCATACGAAAGAGAACCGCATTATGAGAGTGGAATTCTCATCTTATTTTTTTTTCATATAGAAGAGAACTGCATATTATTACACGATAACGATATATATAAACGATGAAGTTAATATGTTTTTTTAAAATGCAAAAACTGCATATGTGTTTTGATCTACGCCCTTTTCCTGGTGCTTCTTTGCAAATTGTGCACTGCATTTGTTTCAACGTTTGTTGCTGCTTCTGTCTTGCTCTTGTTGTTCGCGTTACCCCTCGTAATGGGACCGTGCGACCGCGACGCTTGCCTACGCGCTGGATTATGCGTTCTGTCTCTCCCCTTCGTTTTTGATGATGGTTCTTCGATTTCTTCATATGCTTCTTCTTCTTCCTCGTCTTCTTCTTCTTTATCATCATCTTCCTCCTCGGTTTCATCAACTTTGCTCGCTTCCTCACTCTCTTCTTTGTCAGCATCTTCCTCGTCATCTTCTTCGTCCTCTTCTTCATCTCTCTCCTCTCTTCTATTTGGACAAGTTCTCGCGTTATGCTTCTCTCTCTTGTTGCAGACGCTACATAGCCTTCTCTTTGGCGTATCATCTTGTTGGTCAGCTTGGTGATTTGTGGTGGCATTTTCAGCCTGGATTTGTTTCAGCCTCTCCTCACATGTTCTTGAGTTGTGTCCCGCAATCTTATTGCATGATTTACACATCCTTACCCCCAGTGGTCTTCCTTCGCTGTCCAGTTCCGGCTCAGGCCTGCTATTTTTTCCAGGGCTTTTTTCATTTGATGCAGCTTTTTTATTGGCTGACTTGCTCTCTTTCTTTCTCCCTTTTGTGTTTGAAACAGGCGGGGGAAGAATTGTGTCATCCATATTATGAACTGCACCATCAGCAGCATGTTCCTGCTCCTTTCCTTGTACTTCACCCCGCGCATCCATTATCTTTTCTGCCTCTTCTTCTTCTTCATTTATTACGTTCACTTCTTGTATGAGTTTTCTCATCCTAGCTAAAGCTCTGTTGTACCCTCTATCCGACTTGACACCTCTGTTCGCCAGGTCCATGGCAGTTTCTGCAAGTAGTCTCCTACGGCAGAACATCGAACTCCCATCCGGAGCAGTTTGCTCATAGTCTCTGCGGTCAAAAGTTGGATTTTGGCGTGCGTTCCGTGTGTATCTCTTCAATATGTACTGTTCAGGTATCTTGTCCACCCGCAGCTGATCCAACATGCAAATGATGTGCACGCAGAACAGGCCTGTAGCAAAAGAAATTTTTTTGGGTTACTCGTGCCAGCAAACTTCACATAAATAGGCAATATTTTTTTAATTTTTTTGGTTTTGTGAACTGCATTATAAATAGGTCCTGTGTCTGCTGCTATAGTGAACCTCACTATATATTTTTTGTATTTAATCTCTTTTTTTTTGCTACGAGCAATAAGTGAACTTCATTTTGTTTTACGCGTGCTTTTTTTTTCCTGTATCACTTACCTGTGTGTGTCCACAGCTTGCATTCGCATTCGTAGATACCGTTCGTCACATCAGCAACCACCTGGAACTCGTGTCTTGCCCAATCAAAATCATCAGACCGGTTGTAGTGGCGCACCAAATATTTCGTTGGGTTGTCAGTGGACTGCTCCGATCTGAAGGCTGTGCTGTGGTAGTGCATTTGCTTGAAGTCAGCAAAGACCGCCCTGGTGTAAATCTTGGAGAGCTGAACCTCGAATCCAAACTGAGTAGTAGTCTTTATCTCCGTCTGTGAAACAAAGAAAACCAGTTAAGTGGTTGCCTTTTTTGCAGCAAAAATCAAGAAAGCGAGTATTTTTGTTTTTATTAATTTGTTGATCCATCTCTGAAAAATTTGTTCTGTTTTATATACCTCGTTAGCTATGGTCTCCGCGTGCTCGACGCCCTTCCTTGTCTGGATGCACCTGTCCACCTGGGACGCAAAGATGTGCAGGTCGTGTCTTTCCTTGACAAAGTTCCTCTTCAAGATCCGGTTCATGCTTTCACTTCTCTGTGTCGATGTTATCCGTGCACAGAACACCTCCTTGTAGTAAGCCGATATCCATTCTTTTCTGTCTGCCCACAGCGCCTTCATAATCTCATCATTTTGCAGGTTATACTTTTCCATGAGCTCACGCCAAGCGCGTTCAAACTCTGATGGCATCAGGGGGTGGTTGAGAACGGAGGTCAGCTCATCCTTGAATTTCTCATAGGCTTTGTACAGCAAGGACAGGTGATCCTTGTATTTTTTCAGTATATGCCAACGGCATAACTTGTGCAGCGTGCCTACGAGCGTACTTTTTATCGCGGCATCCATGGAGGGGAATTGATCTGCATGTTTTTGAAAAAAAAACAAGCATCGAGTTATTGAGAGAACTGCATATCCTTTTTCTGCTTTTTTTCATTTTTTTTTCATTGGATGTAAGAAATGTACTACAGAACTTGGCAGTGAACTGCATTGTTATTTAAGTTCACTCTTTTTTTTTCAGCATACCTGTGAGTATGCAGATTGGCCGCTTGTTGTTCATGCAACGCAATAACGTCCGGAACACCCACTCGAAAGTCGGTATTGTTTCGTCTCTGATGAGAGCCACAGCGAATATTGTACTTTGGAGGTGGTGGTTGACTCCAACGAAGACGCCCAGAGGCATGTGGAACCTGTTGGTCTTGTATGTCGTGTCAAATGTGACACAATCTCCAAAATCTTCGTACGATCCCCTGCAGCTGGCGTTCGCCCAGAATATGTTGCGCACACGGTTATCGACATCTTTATCGTAGTCATAGAAGAACTCTGGGTTTATTTGCTGCATCTTCTCAAAGAAAGCCAGGAGTTTCTTCACATCGTCCTCTGTTTCCTCCCTCGCGAATTGGTGCTTCTTGCAGTTCAATATAACAATATACTTTCAGCATTATGGACATACAGAAAATGCACAAAGCGGACTGCATGAAATAGACGAGATATCGTTTTTTGTTTTTAGTGAATGTACCTGTTCACCCAGTCACGGCTGGTGCACCCCATAAAGTGCAGTCCTCCTGACATCCTCGACAGGGTTGACATCATCTGCGTGTGCGTGAGGTTGTCGCTCTGCATGTCCTTCACTAGTTTATCGAGCAACGGGTCATCCGTCTTATGCGAGTGCATGTGCAGAAGCATAGCCGGGCTGTCAATCATCCTGTGGTTGTGATTGAGCTCAATCTCTGCTATCACGAACACATCCTTTATTTTTTTCAATCTCATCCCCGCCTTGCAGCCAGTCCTCTTTGATGTTTTTTCCCGCTTTCTGTCATAATCAGTGACAGTTTGTTTGCTCCTGCCTTCCTTTGAGCACACGATGTATCTGTTTGTTCTGTATCCGCCGTTTTAGCGTGTGCCGAAGCCTGCATGCCTCGCATACGTGTTGTAGAATTCTCGCGCCGCATCTTCTGATGTGAACTGCATACCTTTCACGGGCACAAGTTCTTGGAGCATGTTCTCATCCTGCACACATACAACACGGAATGTTTTCTTTTTTCTTGTTAATGAGAATGCACAAGCTGAAACTATGCGTAATAACTGAACTGCAGTAGTCAGGCAAGGATGCTTACGTGCGTGTACTGTTTTTCTTCTAACGGTGTTTGCAGCTCACCGATGTTTATTGGGCATGGAGGGGTGACAACAGACCTGTGTAATTGAGGATCGCGAGGAGGCAGGAGTGTGGAGAACTTTACTTTTTTGGTTGCCTGCGGCCCTCCTTGATTATGCTTCCGATTCTTTTGTTGGGCAGTAGGCAGCCTTGGTGGAATTCCACCGTCCCTTTGTAGACGAATCGTTTGCACATGGATCTGCCGAACTTGCTGGGTTTCAACATCGGCTTCTGGAGGTGCTATATCATCCGTTCTGATCTGCTGACCAAATGTTTCAAAGACATGCGTGTACCTTGGCTGCATAACTGTTATGATTTGCTCCTCGTCATCATCCTCTTCCTCATCATGTTTCTGCGCGTGTTCACCCATGAAGACCAGATCGTCGTCGTCCTCCTCTTCATCCTGCGGTTTTTTTGTCTCACTGCCTTCTCCATCTCGAACGATGTTTGGTTCGCTGTTTTCATCTTTATCCTCTTCATCTTCCTCCACGGAGTAGGCAGTTCTGTTTGTCGTGTTAAAGAAACCCCTAGGTAATTCAGGTGTTATCCATCGAGGCATCTCCCACTCTTCTCTTCCAATGCAGTTCAGGGGTTCAGGGTCGTAAATGATTCGAGGCATCTTCTGTTTTTGAGGCATAGCGAATTCCTGCAAGTTATTAAGCCAAATCTTTTTTTATGCATGTCAACAATGAAATGAACTGCATCTTTCGTTCTATATATCATTATATTTTTGCAAACGGTAAGAATTTGCACTTTCAATGTGTCATTCTACAGCAGGGGCACTGTTAGTTAACGTGAAGAAACAATTCACTTCAGCTCTAGGAACAGCGCTATACTTTTTTAGTCAATGTGGACTGCAATTTTCATCCATGCAGCGTCTTTTTATTTTTCGAACTATCCTTTTCTGATTTTCTACTTTTGGAGACACATGTTACTGCAGTCGACGCAAGATGGGGGACTGCATGTGTATAAAAACGTCACTGCAAACTGGATGGGGGGGTTGGTATGTCGATTTTCTTACCTTATATGCAGTTCCCTCCTTCTGCAGATGCAGCTCTTGCTGTTGTTGTCGTGCGGTCCACCTCCGCTGCAGGAAATCATGCGCTTTTTCCACCTTGGCCATTGTTGCGGGAGAAGGCTGGACGTGCACCATTGCAGTTCGCATCCATGACGAATGTGATGTAGTAGTCAACATTGCAGTTCGCTTCCCCCTGTCATGCATGGCCGAGGCTGGATGCTGCAAGGGCGGATCGTCCAGGTGTTGTTGCGGCGAAGGTGAGGTGCGGCGTCGCTTCCTGAACGCCGCCGCGGAAATTTCGCCCCCGACGGACTGCATCGGCGGCTGCTTTGGCGGGCACTCCGCTGCCGCTACGAGGCGGGGGGAGGGGGTGGAGGTGAGGTGCAGGACGCCGGCCGCCGGCCGCCGTGCGATCGGCGCTAGGAGGCGGGGGAGGGGTGGGGAGAGGACGCCTGCCGCCGTCCGCCGTGCGCCCCCCGCGCTAGGATGCGGGGAGGGGTGGGGGAGGACGCTGCCCGCCGGCAAGCGTGCGCTCCCACGCTAGAAGGCGGGGGAGGGATTGGCGAGGACGCTGGCCGCCGGCCGCCTGGGCGCTCCGCGCTAGGAGGCGGGGAGGGGTGGGGGAGGACGCCGCCGTCGGGCGCTAGGAGGCGGGGAGCGGACGAGTTGGGTGTTATGAGAATAACGCCTTTTGTTAGGAGAATAAGGTCTTAAGGGGTGTTATGAGAATAGACCCACCCTATATATATATATATATATATATATATATATATATATATATATATATATATATATATATATATATATATATATATATATCTTAAGCCAATTAATGCACATATATATTGCCAATGGGTGACCTTCTGCTTGGTGTTTTGTTCCACTCATGCCAACTTAGGACCCGATAAACCGGTGTTATGTTCCTTGATTTTGCGTTCCTAACACGGTTGGGGTTTATGGGCCCCCCTTTGATAATTCGCATTGCTTAAAGCTTTTCCAGCAAGGCCCAACTTTGGTTTTACCATTTTCCTAACAACTAAAAACTTGCATAGGGAGTAATTAACCCGAGTTCTTAATCAACAACCCGGGCCAGTGCTCCTCATGAGTGTTGGTCCAACTGCGCGGACTGCAGGGCCGCCTTGGGGAAACCCGAGGTATCTGGTATTTTCCTGTAGGCTGTCCCATCCAGTCATGGCCTGAGACGAGATACGCGCGGCTACTATCAGCGTGTCGGCATGCCGGGAGGTCTTGCTGGATTAGTTTTACCTTTGTCGAAATATATTGAGCACATGATTCCAAGTATACTCGGGTCTTCCCAACTTGGAGTTGCGACTCCGCAGATCATGAGCTTGTGATGGGCTAAGTTGGGACACCCCTGCAGGGTTATGGTCTTTCAAAAGCCATGCCCGCGGTTATGTGGCCGATGGGAATTTGTTAATGTCCGGTTGTAGATTACTTGACACCATATCCTTAAGAATACACTACTTGTGTGAGTAACCATGATGGTCTTTTTCCGAAGGGCTTCGGGAAGTGAACAGGGTGGGGTTATGCTTGAACGTGACTAGCTAGGATCACTTCTTGATCAACTTGGCGACCGTTGGCACATGTTCTCATCTCGCTCTAGACTCGTAAGCTAGTTGCTTAGTGCTTGCTGCAAACACTTTATTACCCCTCCACACCTAAAGGCTTTGTTAGTTTTGATACCCGGGAATGGGATTGCCGAGTCATCGTGACTCACAGATTACAACACCCACCAGATGCAGGTACAACTGAGTATGACACATGAGATGGACAAGAACTTCCCTGGGAGTTCGATGAAGAGCGTGGCGTATGTATGTATCGTATGCCGACGATCAGTAGTGGTTCCTACTAGGGGCGATCGGGCCTTGTGATTTGTGGTATTTTTTCTTGTTTGGATTTCGTCTGTAGTCGGACCCTGTGTTATTTGGATGAATGTATGTTACTGTATTCATTATGTGACATGGCGAGTGTAATCCAACTATTTTACTCTTTCATCCCTGAACTTTTACATGAGTTGTGCAAAGATACCACGCTTGCGATCATTCCAAAATGCGCTTATGTCTCTAAGTCGTGCCTCGACACGTAGTAGATATAGTCGCATCCTAGGCATGACATAACCGTCGTTGGTGATCAACAACCGGTTTAGCGTCTTTCTCCAATTTTATTTTGAGCTGCCATAGAGTGGGACTAATGCCCTTAAGATCATCTGTATATCCAATAGCATCATGATGCTTCTTCAGAGTTTTCAATAATTTCTCTTCTTCCTGCTCTGAAAGGTTAGCACTAATAATAACAGGATATATCTTTTTTTCATCAAGATAAGCATATTTAAAAGTATCAAGTAATGGTTTAAGCTCAAACACGGGATCACCCTTGGGTGAAGGAGGATCTCCTAGGATTTCAGCACGCAAGTTGTGTTTCAATAAAGGTCCCTGTTTATAGAATATTTCATCTATTTCCCTTCTTTCATTCATAAACCTATCATTTTCATGGTCTAGCAAATATTGTTCTAAAGGATCATTAGGAGGCACGGCAATAGAAGCAAGACCAATAATTTCATCTTTACTAGGCAATTCTTTGTCATGGGGTTGTATATGAAATTTTGCAAAATTAAAATCATGAGACATATCCCTAAACCAACAGTAACAATATCCTTTTCGCGGTCTATCCTAGTATTAACAGTATTCAAGAAAGGTCTACCAAATATAATGGGACAAAAGTCATCTTCTGGGGAACCAAGAACAAGAAAATTAGTAGGGTATTTAACTTTCCCACACAAGACTTCAACATCTCTAACAATCCCAATTGGTGAAATAGTATCTCTATTGGCAAGCTTAATTCTAACATCAATATCTTCTATCTCAGCAGGTGCAATATCATTCATAATCTCTTTATATAAGGAATGAGGTATTGCACTCGCACTAGCACCCATATCGCATAAGCCATGATAACAATGATCTCCTATTTTAACAGAAACAACAGGCATGCCTACAATAGGTCTATGTTTATTTTTAGTATCGGGTCTAGCAATTCTAGCAGCTTCATTACATAAGTAAATAGCATGCCCATCAATATTATCGACTAAGAGATCTTTAACCATAGAAATACCAGGTTCAACTTTAATTTGCTCAGAGGGTGTAGGTGTTCTAGCATTACTCTTAGGAACCACAGTTGAAGCTTTAGCATGATCCTTTACTTCTAACAGAGAAAGGTGGTTTCTCAATATATGCGGTAGGAACAATAGGATCAACATTATAAGTGGTAGTCTTTTCTTCAACTTTAACTGGTTCAACTACTTTTACTTCAATGGGAGGATGATATTTAAACCACTTCTCCTTAGGGAGATCAACATGAGTAGCAAATGATTCACAGAAAGAAGCTACTATCTCAGAGTCAAGTCCATATTTAGTGCTAAATTCACGAAAAGCATCGGTATCCACAAAAGATTTAACACAATCAAACTTAGGTGTTCTACCTGACTCCTTACCTTCGTCGAGATCCCAATATTCAGAGTTGCATTTAATTCTTTCCAATAAATCCCATTTGAATTCAATAGCCGTCGTCATAAAAGAACCAGTACAAAAAGTATCGAGCATGGAGCGATTGTTGAGAGAAAGCCGAGCATAGAAATTTTGAATAATAATTTCTCTTGAGAGCTCATGATCGGGGCATGAATATAACATTGAATTGAGTCTCCCCCAAGCTTGAGCGATACTTTCTCCTTCGTGAGGCCAAAAATTACATATATAATTGTGATCACGATGAACCAGATGCATATGATAAAACTTCTGATGAAATTCTAGTTTCAATTGATTGTAGTTCCATGATCCATGTCAATGCCTTTCGCTTCAAAGATAAAGGGAATACCTTCTTCTTGATAACATCCTCGAGCATACCTGCAAGCTTAAATAATCCACAAACTTCATCCACAAAGATTAGGTGCATATCGGGATGTAATGTTCCATCTCCTGTAAAAGGATTAGCTAGCGGTTTCTCTATCAGACCCGAAGGAATTTCAAAGTAAACATTTTCAGTAGGTTCAGTTGGTTGAGGAGAAACTCTTTGCTCTACTGGTCGGGGTGAAGATACCACGAACAAGCCCCTCAAAGGGTTATTTTCCATAGTAACAAGAGACAGTAAATTTCAGCACACTATATAAATTTTTCCTTGCCAAATTCCACCTACCAAAGGCGCTTCACTCCCTGGCAATGGCGCTAGAAAAGAGTCTTGATGACCCACAACTATAGGGGACCTATCATAGTCCATTCGATAAGTAAGAGTGTCGAACCCAACGAGGAACAGAAGGAAATAATAAGCAATTTTCAGTAAGGTATTCTCTGCAAGCACTGAAATTATCGGTAACAGATAGTTTTGTGATAAGGTAATTTGTAACGAGCAACAAGTAACAAAAGTAAACAAGGTGCAACAAGGTGGCCCAATCCTTTTTGTAGCAAAGGACAAGCCTGGACAAACTCTTATATAAGGAAAAGCGCTCCCGAGGACACATGGGTATTATCGTCAAGCTAGTTTTCATCATGCTCATATGATTCGCGTTCGTTACTTTGATAATTTGATATGTGGGTGGACCGGTGCTTGGGTACTGCCCTTCCTTGGAAAAGCATCCCACTTATGATTAACCTCCCTCGCAAGCATCCGCAACTATGAAAGAAGAAATAAGGTAAACCTAACCATAGCATGAAACATATGGATCCAAATCAGCCTCTTATGAAGCAACGCATAAACTAGGGTTTAAGCTTCTGTCACTCTAGCAACCCATCATCTACTTATTACTTCCCAATGCCTTCATCTAGGCCCAAACAATGGTGAAGTGTCATGTAGTCGACGTTCACATAACACCACTAGAGGAAAGACAACATACATCTCATCAAAATATCGAACGAATACCAAATTCACATGACTACTTATAACAAGACTTCTCCCATGTCCCTAGGAACAAACGTAACTACTCACAAATCATATTCATGTTCATAATTAGAGGGGTATTAATGTGCATAAAGGATCTGAACATATCATCTTCCACCGAATAAACCAATTAGCGTCAACTACAAAGAATAATCAACACTACTAGCAACCCACATGTACCAATCTGATTTTGAGACAAAGATCGGATACAAGAGATGAACTAGGGTTTGAGAGGAGATGGTGTTGGTGAAGATGTTGATGGAGATTGACCCCCTCCCAATGAGAGGATCGATAGTGATGACGATGGTGATAGTTTCCCCCTCGCGGAGGGATGTTTCTCTGACAGAACAGCTCCGCCGGAGCCCTAGATTGGTTCCACCTCGAGACGGCGGCGCTTCGTCGTGAAAGCTTTCTTCTTATTTTTTTTCCAAGGCAAAAGACACCTTATATCAGAAGATGGGCATCGGGGGGCTTCCAGGTGGCCCACGAGGCAGGGGGCGCGCCCTCCACCCTCGTGGATAGTGGGTGGCCCCTCTCTGGTGCTTTCTTCGCCCATTTTTTTTAATATATTCCAAAACTGACTTTCGTGGAGTTTCAAGACTTTTGGAGTTGTGCAGAATAGGTCTCTAATATTTGCTCCTTTTCCAGCCCAGAATTCCAGCTGCCGGCATTCTCCCTCTTCATGTAAACCTTGTAGAATAAGAGAGAAAAGGCATAGGTAATGCGAAATAATGTGTAGTAACATCCCATAATGCAATAAATATCGATATAAAAGCATGATGCAAAATGGACGTATCATGCGGCGCGCCACGCCTCTCGCTCTGCGGCGCTCCAACGGTCTCGTTGTGCGGCGAGCCGCAGCCTATCGGCGCGGATGCGCCTAGCTTGCTCTGCCGCGTGCCATCGATCATGTTGTGCGGCGAGCTGCAGCCTCTCGGAGCTGACATGCCTATCTTGATTCGCGGTGCTCAAGCGCCATGCACCAAGGATCTGCTCAACCCTGGCGATGACGCGCATCACGACGTTGTCCATCGCGTTGCCGGGGAGCGCCTTAGCCTCGACGGGCCGTGCCGCCTTCTCATTTTCCGCGTCGATGAGGTTGATGGCAGAGGCGGCGCTTTGGTGGGTTGGCATGCTTGGAAAAGGTGGATGTGCTACAGGCTGTGCTTGTTGCCTTTGTGTGTCGCGCGCCGCCTAGGTTTATGTGCAATATCGCTGGGTGGCGAGAAACATGTAAGGAAATGGTGGAAAACAGTGGGGTGTTCATAAAACGCCATGAATTAATGGAAACTTAGCATATAAGGAACATCGAGCTAGCACAAGAAGTAGATGATGATCAAATGAACACGGACCACACTAGGGAACCCGTCGGTGATGAATTCATCAATCACAAACAGTTGTATACTAGCAAGCGTTTGCCCACAACACACACAACTTATTCCATCACAAACAAGTCGGATGGATCAACTGTATGCCACGTATCACACATTGTCAAAAAGTAATGCGATAGACCTTCTTTAACATGTGTTAAAAACAAAAATATTCAAAACAAGGACCTTGAGGTTAATTCCACCCCACAACACACACGGCTTATTCCATCACAAACAGGTCGGATGGATCAATTGTATGCCACGTATTGCATATTGTCAAAAAGTAATGCGGTAGACCTTCTTTAACATGTGTTAAAAAAACAAAACAAAAAATTCAAAACAAGGACCTTGAGGTTAATTCCACCCCACAACACACACGACTTATTCTATCACAAACATGGCAGATGGATCGATTGTATGCCACGTAACGCATGTCAAAAAGTAATGCGGTAGACCTTCTTTAACATATGTAAAAAAATCAAAACCCACTGATGGGATGTATCATAAATGTCCTTAGTGGACCTTTAGATACATCCCATCAGTGGGATTAACATCAAGACAACATCCCATCCGGGTCACCCATCTCATGGCTGCTCCAGCCTGAGCATAGTTAACTTGAGAGTTTTCTTAGACGAGCTATTGGTGGGACAGCTAGTCCTTGCTGATATAAGATGCCTCTTCGCATCCTTATGGCGTACTCGGATGACCACTGGTCGCCAAATGGCCAATAGATGTTGTGTAGACAAAGCATATCACATACATCTTATTAGAAGTAATCGTCTATGTTATTATCGGTCTTCACACACATTTTTGTTTACAGGCCTGTTTGCCGCGTATCACACAATCATGTTAAATTGAACCATTTCTGTTCTCTTGGCCCAAAGAAAACAATTTATCCAAGTGAATCGTATGTAGTACATCGCACACACCTTGATCTAGATGACCATTTCTTTTGTGTTGTCTAATCACAAACAGTTCATCCGAGTGAAACGTATGTTGTATATCGCACACACCTTTATCTGGCTGCCCATTTCTGTTCTTCTTCCTCATCACGAATAGTTCATTGAACTGAACTGTATGCCCTTCATTGCACACGCAACTAAAATATGAACCGTGTTTGATCCATCCATCATCGCAAACGTTTTGCACCTTTTTGACGGGTTTTTACACCACCGTTTGCAATTATTGCATCGCACACAGTTTCGTCGAAGGGTCTCTGATTGTAGTGTCGCGTTAGCAGCATCCTGCAGTAGTGCATCCTCATATCCACCAGCTGCACTTGTGGTTATCTCTTACCTTTACCTTGTGCAAGCTTTTATTGTGTTGTATCCTTTGCTTGCTCTTGTTGTTCATATTAGCATCATATAGGTTGATCACTGATACATCCATTATGCATCATGTTTCTATGTTGATATTTATTGCATTATGGACTATTATTTTATTTTATGATGCAATTCTTATGCCTTTTCTCTCTTATTTTGCAAGATTCACATGAAGAGAGAGAATACCGGCAGCTGGAATTCTGGACCAGAAAGGAGCAAATCTGAGATCCTATTCTGCACAACTCCAAATGTCTTGAAACAAAGAATTATTTTGAATTTATAAAAAATATTGGGCGAAGAATTACCAGAAGGGGACCCACCAGGTGGCCACAAGCCTAGGGCGCGCCCTATCCCCCAGGGCGCCCCCCTCAGCTTGTAGGTCCCCCTGGCCATCATCTGGTGCCCATCTTATGCTATATGAAGGGTTTTTACCTAGAAAAAAAATAAAGAGAGGACTTTCGGGATGAAGCGCCGCCGTCTCGAGGCAGAACCAATCTAGGTCTCCAGCGGAGCGATTCTGCAAGGGGAACTTCTCTCCCGGAGGGGGAAATCGAAGCCATCATCATCACCGACGATCATTTCATCATGGGAGGGCCCATCTTCATCAACGTCTTCACCAGCATCATCTCCTCTCAAACCCTAGTTCATCTCTTGTATTCAATCTTTGTCCCAAAACCTCATATTGGTACCTGCGGGTTGCTAGTAGTGTTTATTACTCCATGTATGATGCTAGTTGGTTTATTTGGTGGAAGATAATATGTTCAGATCCTTAAAGATATTTAATACTCATCTTATCATGAACATGAACATGCTTTGTGAGTAGCTACTTTTCTTCCTGAGGACATATGAGAAGTCTTGTTATAAATACTCATGTGAATTTGGTATTCGTTCGATATTTTGATGAGATGTATGTTGTCTTTCCTCTAGTGGTGTTATGTGAACGTCGATTACATGACACTTCACCATGATTTGGGCACAGAGAAAGGCATTGGGAAGTAGCAAGTAGATGATGGGTTGCTAGAGTAACAGAAGCTTAAACCCTAGTTTATGTGTTGCTTCGTAAGGGGATGATTTGGATCCACGTGTTTAATGCTATGGTTAGATTATCTTAATTCTTCTTTCGTAGTTGCGGATGCTTGCGGGAGGGGTTAATCGTAAGTGGGAGGCTTGTACAAGTAAGGGCAGCACCGAAGCGCTGGTCCACCCACATGTCAAATTATCAAAGTAGCAAACGCGAATCATATGAGCACGATGAAAACTAACTTGACAGAAATTCCCATGTGTCCACGGAAGCGTTTAGTTTTATATAAGAATTTGTCCATGATTGTCCTTTTCTATAAAAGGATTGGGCCATCTTGCTGCATCTTTGTTACACTTGTTACTTGTTGCTCATTACAAATTATCTTGCTATCAAACAACTTGCTACCAACCACTACAAGAATTTTGTTAGTCCATGACAGTCCTAATCTGTCAAAAAACGGTAAAAAACCATCACGAAAGAACATCCATGACGGACTAGAAGTCCGTCATGTATATCACGTCATAATTCGACTACCATGGATCCATGACGGCTTTTGACCGTCATTGATAGCACTTAACAGACGTGCAAACAACGGCGTTAGCGTGCATGCCACGGCATTATCTGACATGGCAGCCGACGTGAATCTGACGTGATGTCCCATTAGGATTTTGTCCTGCTTTGTAGTTTCGGCCCATGTTATTATCAACCCAGATAGAATCTCGGCCCACTAATTATAGTTGTGGCCCATTTAGAGTTTTACCCACTAGTTTCCATTAGAAGCATCTTTAGGCAAGACCCGTTATTTTTTATCTGTTGAGATTTCTAGCAGAAATATGTCAAAAAGAAAAGATTTCTGCTCATATCATTAAATAAAAATATTACACAAACGCACACAAAGAAAAATTACAGCCAGAAATAAAAGGAAAATGAAACACACAAACACATTAGAACAACTCCCTATTGCAAAGAAACTAGAAAAAACAACAAATTGGTCCCTCAAAATCTCTCTACAGCAACCAGTGTGCTGCTGTCCATCTCGTCGTCGTCGATCCATCAGAAAACCAGAGGAGGACGGAGCCCATGAGAGAAGCTGCTGATTTGTCCGCCCAGATCTCTTGAAGACCGAACTAGCATCCCAACTTAAATCAAGTCGTCGATTCTGAAGTTTCTAGTTTGAGAACCCAGCACAGCCAAACAAATCTCACAACAAAGAATAGGCATGCATATATGAACTAATAATAAATCTCAGAAATAGGGGACAAGATGCTCTCCTGATGAACGCGGAATCACGTACCCACCGGAGCCAACGCCTAGGTTCGGTAGATCCGAGTTGGGCGCCAACGTTGGCTGTCGGAGTGGCACCATGGTGAGGCGATTCATGCCAACGTCGTGCCCAGCTGCACCACGCGACATCGCATCACACCTCATGCCATCCTCTGTCTAGAGCAGTCACGCGTGGCTTGCACATTTATGCTACCTGCCGTCGATGGAGGAGAAGTCGGGAAGGACCAGAAGCTTGGAATCCCGGCGCAACCTCGACGGATCCGGTCGCTGCCTCCACCAGCGGATGACGCGAGGTCGAGATTTGGAAGGAAATGGCTACTGGAAGCAGACATCTCGCCGGTTCTGTCCGTGGATGCGGCGGCAACTGGGTGGAGCAGAGCTCAAATTGATGTGGTGGGGTGGTCGTAGTCGAAGAGGAGGTAGCAACTGACATTGCTAGGACGCAGGATTAGGCTGCTAGATCATCGGATCTGGCTGTACACGGGAACCTAGATGGTGTGGGTGACCAAGACGGCGCACCGGCGCAGCCTAGACCGCACACCAACGGTGCGGTCTATGAGCACCTTGACTTGGAGAATTCGGCGAGAGAGGAGCTGGGAGGGGAAGCATGGCAGAAATCAGGGATGTCAATGGTTGGAGGAGATGGGAGCAAGGCACGGGAGAAGTGGTAGGGGAGGCGGCCGGCGGCTGTGGGTGGGGGAGTGTCCCTGGAAAAACCACGGCCACCTATGCGACAGTAGTTCCTTTTTGGTCGGCGGGGGGATGGGCACGTTGCACAAAGAGCGAAGAAGCGTAGCGCAGCACGACGGAGATCACACGGGCAGTTTTTACCTAGGTTCGGGCCACCGCGAGGTGTAAAACCCTACTCCTTCTTTGGTGGATTGATGGTGGATTGTGGAAAGAGCACGGCGCTCTTGCCCGACAGGGTTGCCTTGGGGCCAGAGTCGCTACGCACGTATGAGTGTGTGGGTTTGAAATGGTCGAGTCCTTTCTACGATTACCATGGGCCTCCTTTTTATAGATTAAGGGGTCGCCACGGTGGCAAATCAATCTTTCTATACTAAATAAATGTGCCACTCGGTGTCACATCACGGCTTGCCCGACAGGCCCTACCGGGCTGTTTTGGCAGCTTCGCGCCTGCTTGCTTGACACGACTCGGGACGGGTGTCATTTGGAGGTTATTTATGTAGGAAGTGGCTGCCATGTGGCAGGGGGTTGCCACTGAGCTATGTAGGAGCCTGACACCGCACTGATCGACGACGGGTGTCGTTGTGAGGTGGTGGTTTGCCTCCGCGAGCCCTCGGCAGGCTTGCCGGGGCGATGTTGGAGGCTTGCTTCCGGGGTGATCCAAACCCCGTCAGGCTCGCGTGCCCGTCAAGGAAGGCCCTTCTTCTGGTGATATTTCGCCTCTTCGGCTGGTCTTGGTTGTCTTGATCTCCTCGGCGAGCTCTCTGATTCTTTAAAGAGTTGACCCCTTCGCATCTTGATCTGATCTTGGTGTTGTGAACTTTCCCTTGGGCATGTGCATAGTCTGGGGCAACAAACCTAGGGTTTGTTGCACCAACAGGAGCCCCTAAGCCTGGCACAACCACGCCACTGGGCGTCATCGGGGTAGGCTCTAACTAGTGCATGGGCAAAGGTGCGGGAGCGGCTTGCGTCCTTTGATCTTCTTTGCTTCTTCATTAACTTCAGTCCGGGCCAGTTTTCGCCTCTTCCGCGCGTCGCGTAACATCGATCGTAGTGGGGGATAATTTGCCATTATCCGCGAAGTGTCCGCTCCCCACGTTCATGGGGCAGTATCTGCCACCCCACTATTCTTCCCGCTCCTAAAGCTCCCGCCACTATCTTGTATGCATTGCGCAGGGTTGGTGGTGGTCGCGGAGGGTGCGGAAATGAGTGTTGTGGCAGGCAGCTAGGCGTCGTAGATTGGCGTAGAGGGTCGGCCTTGATTCCCCGAGCCGTTAATGGTGGGAGGGGAGCCAAATCGGCCAAATGGGGCGGCCGTCCATGTGGAAGAATTTCGCCCCTCCCCCACTTCGCCCGCCTATAAAAATGGCGAGGGGCGAGGCGTGTTCCCACACCTTACGCTTCTTCTTATCTTCGCAGCAGTCTTTGCCCATCATGGCGAGGGGCCAAGGTTCCGGCCCTGCTTCTGTGGCGACGAGAACTTCTACTCGACAGCGCCTCCCTCTCCTCCGATGGTGCGGGGGTGGAGCCCGCTGAGAGAGGAGGTGGAAGGGGGCGACGTCGTGGTCGTCGTGGCGCCCGGGCTGATGGGGATGAGGTGGCGCTCCGGTTACGCCTCCGCCGGTCCCTCCTCCCTTGATGGAAGGCCATGTTGGGGACCAGCCATTAGAGTTCATTATTAGGCTATACAAGCCTCCGTGCAGCCGCCTCCACCCCCTACTCCGTTTGCAAGGGCGATGGAGCTCGAGCAGCCACCATCGTTGAGGTTGCACATGAGGGGCTTTGGGAATGGCAGCATACGGGTGGACGTAGACTTCCCTGCCCCTAACGACAAGTACTTCCGTCGAGACTGGAATACTTTTACTCGTGCCCATAGCTTGTTTGAAGGGCATGTCCTACGTTTCAAGTTAATGGAAGACAGTTTCCTTTCCGTCAAGGTCTTCGGGAGCTCGGGTGCTCGTTTAGGGTGCTGCGTGGAGAGCTCGACTGACAACGAAAGCTCCTCCTCGAGCGATAGTGACGAGGAGGACAGTGACGGTGATGATGATGGCGTCGACCAGGAGGGCGATTACTCTGACTCCGGCTGAGAACCTATCGCGACGTCACTGTCAGGCTACAGCACCACCATCTGCACCTGCACTCCTCCCCCTCCTCCCCCGGCGAGGCAAATTGCCGGGGAGTTGGATGTAGAGGCAGATGTGGTGCCCAACCCCCTAGCTCCTCCAGCAGTCTTCCAGCTGGACCCCGGTAGGCTTCCTCGCGGGCTGCAGCTCCGTTAGCCTTGTCGTGTCATGCTGGCCTTGGTGGTGGTGTCCGGCGGACCGTTCCCGGCGACCTCTTCGCCGTCACCTTCGTCTGCGCCCTCCTACCCCTGGTCGTGCTACCTCTCCTAAAGCCCGATGGAGTCAGGCTGGGCTTCTGTCCGGTCCCCCTTTTTGCTCTCTTCACTTCCTGCCATAGTGCCTAGGAGGAGAGGAACGACAAAGGGCATCACGGGGCACTTATCTTTTTTGAATATTAAATTGTAGGCAATTTACAAACTTTAGTTCAAATAATGTAATCGCTTTTATCCATGTTTGTGTTCTGTAAGATTTTGTACTTGTTGAACATCATATTAATGAAAAATATGAATCTTGCCAGGGACTCGTGCATGTAACATGTCCATGTAGAGGTGGGATGCCTCTATACTCCAAGTAAACAAGTTTCCCCCGGCAGGCTACCTTGCCGGTACCCTCAGTCTTGTTGCCGCGAAGCTAGGCTTACTGGGCTCATGTCATGAAGAGGGACTAGCCCCCTGCCAATCCTTTTTCGTCAAAGGCCACTGCGACCATCCTAACCGAAGCAGCGTTCGGGTCGAAGGATGGGAGCACCTAAGTTTCGAAAGGCAGCGGGGTTTTCCTATGCACAAGTCCTTACAGAACACGTATGGATAAAGGAAAGGACTTATCTGTTTGGCTTGTCGGAGATTGCAATGTTGGCTTTTCTTTTCATCTCTCCTTTTGGAACCAAATCTATGGTAGGAGCCTGTGGTTTATGCAGATGAAAATGATGCCAAATACAATCTTATCTACATGAACATGAGATGCTCATGATATGCTCGTGCATGCATGAAACTTGTCGCCCCCCTCCTCGTCGCTCCGTTTATTTCTCTCTTGCTCAGGGTCTGCGCGTGGCTTTGTACAAGGGGTTACATGCAACTGAGGCAAGGCCTGTACAAAAGGGTCGCTGCCGGGCAGGGCCCAACTGCCACGCCTTATGGGTAGTACTTGCAGAGATGCTCAATGTTCCATGAGTTTTGCAATTGAATGCCATCTCCAATCTCCAAATGGACTGCGCCATGTCTGGTGACTCGTACCACCCGGTAAGGGCCTTCCCACTTCGGCAATAACTTGCTTGCACCCTTGGCGGACTGAACGCACCTAAGGACAAGGTCGCCTTCCTCAAAACACCAGGCATGCACCCTGCGGCTATGATAGCGACACAGGGCTTGCTGGTAGCCTGTGGCACGCGTAGCAGCCCAGAGACGGTTCTCCTCGAGAAGCACAGTGTCGTCACGTCGGTGTTGATCCTGCGCTACTTCATCGTGGGCAAGCACTCGAGGAGACCCCTAAATGAGTTCCATGGGGATAACTTCTAATGCCCATACACAAGGGAGAAGGGAGTCCGCCCGGTAGCTCGGTTTGGTGTTGTTCTAAGGGATCAGAGAACCACCGAGAGCTCATTGATCCATTGCCTGTCGCACTTCTGCAGCTTATCAAATGTTCTTGTCTTAAGGCCCCGCAATACTTCAGCGTTCGCCCTCTTAGCTTGTCCATTGCTTTTGGGATGTGCAATAGAGGCAAATGAGATCTTTCTTGCGATGGCATGGACATATTGCATGAAGGTGCGGCTCATGAACTAGGTGTCGTGATAGGTGATGATCCAGGCAGGGACCCCGAAGCGGCACACCAATCCTTTCAAGAACTTGATAGCTGATTGAGCAGTCACCTTTCTCACAGCAGCTACTTCTAGCCACTTTGTAAACTTGTCGATGGAAACGAATAAGAATTCAAAGCCCCCGACAGCTAGGGGGAAAGGGCCAAGGATATCGAGCCCCCAGATCAAAAACGTCCATGACAAAGGGATTGTCTGAAGAGCTTGAGCAGGAAGATGGATGTTCTTGGAATGGAACTGGCAGGCTTCACATTTGGTGACTAGCTCGACCGCATCTTGGAGGGCTGTGGGCCAATAGAATCCTTGCTGCAATGCTTCCCCAACTAATGTCCTTGATCCAATGTGGGAGCCGCACATGCCTTGGTGTATCTCTGCCAGCAGTTCCTTTCCTCCTTCACGGCAAATGCACTTCAATTTCACATCGTTGGGCCTTCTTCGGTATAGAGTGTCATCGACTAGCTGATACATACTAGCCCTCTGGGCTACTCTTTCAGCTTCTTCTTGCTCTTTGGGAAGTTCTCCAGTTTGGAGGAAGTGGACTATGTGCTTTGCCCAAGTTGGAGCCTGGGGCTGGGCAACAAGGACTACGGCACCTCCGCATTCTTGGGGGTGCGTTCCTCGATCGCGGGGACTTGAGGCCCGGCGGGAGGGTGCAACCCGGCAAGCGAATGGGAGTTGTTTCTGGCAGGGTCCCTGCCAGGTTCCCCGGAGGTCTCTACCGGGAGAGGCTTACCGGAGTCCAGTTTCCTCCTCTTTCGGGCCATTGTTGCTGGAGATACAGAGGGATGAGTAAGGTGGAGAACAAAAGTTCCTGGTCCCACAGGAAGCTTCTGCGCAACACACTTTGACAGATGATCAGCAATGCTATTTTCCGCATGGGGTATGTTCTCTATTTGCAATCCATCAAAGTGTTCCTCCAATCTTTTCACTTCCTCGACGTATGCCTCCATCAATGGGCTTTGGTAATCCTTATTAACTTGTCTCACCACAAGTTGTGAATCTCCTCTGATGATCAATTTCTTAATTCCCAATTCCGTGGCAATCCTGAGCCCGGCAAGGAGCCCTTCATATTCTGTTGTATTGTTGGTCGCCTCCTCCCGGGGAAAATGCATCTAGACAACGTACTTCAAGTGCTCCCAAGTGGGAGCAATGATAAGCACGCCAGCCTCGCCTTGTAGGGAAAATGCACCATTGAAATACATGATCCATTCGTAGGGGGATTCCTTGCCAGGAACAACTGTCTCCAGCACTTCCTCATTAGGGTTTGGCGTCCATTCTGTGATCAACTCTGCCAATGCCCTGCTCTATAACGTTGATATGCTTTCGAACTTCAGGCCAAAGCTAGATAACTCCAATGCCCACTCCACTATCCTGTCTGTAGCCTCTGGGTTCCGGAGTATCCTTTGCAACGGGAAGCGTGTGACAACCGTGATCTCATGGGCTTGGATTGCACCACCTTCTTCCTTGCTGCGTCCTTAGGGTTATTTCCACTGTCGTGCTCTTCCTTGTCCTGACCCATATCTGACCTTGTCGATTTGTTCTCATTCTCCTCCTTGGGAGGGATACTAGCTGAGGCTGTTGCTTCCTCTACTTCCCACTGCGCCACCAACGCTGCACTAACCACTTGATTAGTTGCCGCTAGGTATAGTAGCAACGGTTCTTGTGGTCTGGGAGCAACCAAGGTAGGCACAGAGGACAAGTAGGTCTTCAATCCCTGTAGTGCTATATCTGCTTCCGGGGTCCACTTCACGGGTCCGGCCTTCTTCAAGATCTTAAAAAACGGCAAGGCACGCTTGGCAGACTTGGAGATGAATCTGCTAAGTGCGGCAATGCACCGTGTCAAACGCATAACATCCTTAACTATCTTTGGTGCATGAATCTGCTCGATAACCTTGATATTATCGGGGTTGGCCTCTATCCCACGGTGGGCCACAAAGAAACCAAGTAGCTTGCCAGAGGGAACGCCAAACACACACTTCTCCGGATTCAGCTTCAAGTTGATTCTGCGTGGATTGGCAAATGTCTCTGCTAAATCTTGGATGAGGGTTAATCTGTGCTTGGTCTTTACCACGATATCATCCATATAGGCTTCAATGTTCTTATGCAGTTGTGACTCAAAACCAATCTGGACTGCTCTTGCAAAAGTAGACCCGACACTCTTCAACCTGGAAGGCATGCGCACGAAGCAATATGTGCCACATGGGGTGATGAACGAGGTCTTCTCTTCGTATTCCTTGGACATACAAATCTGATGGTACCCAGAATATGCATCCAAGAAAGAGAGCAAGTAACAACCTGAAGTGGAGTCTACGATCTGGTCGATGCGCGACAAGGGAAATGGGTCCTTCAGGCAGGCCTTGTTTAGATCAGCGAAATATATGCACATCCTCCATTTTTCGTTAGCCTTGCGTATGACCACTGGGTTTGCTAACCATGTTGGATGCAGTACTCCTTTGACCAGACCAGCTGCCTCAAGTTTCTTGATATCCTCGGCAATGAACTGATGCCGCTCCAAAGCTTGCTTCTGGACCTTCTGCTTGACAGGTCGGGCATGTGGGCAGACAGCAAGGTGGTGCTCGATTACCTCCCTGGGAACACCATGGATGTCAGATGGTTGCCATGCAAACACATCGACATTCGCCCACAGGAAGGCAATGAGCGCGCTTTCCTATTTGTCGTCAAGGGTGGCACTGGTAGTAAAAGTACCATGCATGCCATCCAGCCCTGCCGGGACCTTCTTCACAGCTGGCGCAACAACTTTGGATCTCTTGCTGTTGGAACTCTCCGGCAAGTCATCAACAAGCGTAATGCATCCTGGAGAGGCGCGCTTCCTGGACTTCTCCCCGGGGCTGTAGGATTGAAAGTATGTCTAGAGGGGAGGGTGATTAGACTACTTGACCAAATAAAAAATAGCCTTTTCCCAATTTTAATTCTTGGTAGATTGTAGCAACTTGGCACAATTCAAGCAATCAACCTACACATGCAATTCTAAGAGTATAGCAGCGGAATGTAAAACAATTGCATATGAAGGTAAAGGGAGGAATTTGGAGGGAGCAGACGCAAGCGTAGACACGGATGTTTTTGTCGTGGTTCTGATAGGTGGTGCTATCGTACATCCATGGTGATGGAGACTTCAACCCACTAAGGGTAACGGCTATACGAGTCCACGGAGGGCTCCACCCACGAAGGGTCCACGAAGAAGCAACCTTGTCTATCCCACCATGGCCATCGCCCACGAAGGACTTGCCTCACTAGGGTAGATCTTCACGAAGTAGGCGATCTCCTTGCCCGTACAAACTCCTTGGTTCAACTCCACAATCTCGTTGGAGGCTCCCAAGTGACACCTAACCAATCTAGAGACACCACTCTCCAAAAGGTAATAGACGGTGTGTTGATGATGAAATCCTTGCTCAAATGCTTCAAATGATAGTCTCCCCAACACTCAAACAGCTTCTCACAGATTTGGATATGGTGGAAGAAATATTTGAGTGGAAAGCAACTTGGGAAGGCTAGAGAACAAGATTAATATGGTAGGAATGGAATATCTTGATCTCAACACTTGAGTAGGTGGTTCTCTTCTCAGAACATGTATGATGGAAGTGTAGGTATGTTCTGATGGCTCTCTCCCCGAGTGAAGAGTGGGTGGAGGGGTATATATAGCCTCCACACAAAATCTAACCGTTACACACAATTTACCAAACTCGGTGGGACCCATTCAGAGAAAACTCGGTCAGACCGATTCAGTACATAATGTGACCGTTAGGCATTTCGGTAGGACCGATATGATCAACTCGGTGGGACCGATTTTATTAGGGTTAGGGCATAACGTAATCTCGATGAGACCGATTACACAAACTCGGTGGGATCGATTTTGGTAATAAGCACATCAGAGAGTTGGTCACGCAAACTCGATGGGACCGAAACATTATGAAGGGGAACAGAGAGTTTGCATTGCAAACTCAGTGGGACCGATCGCTCATCTCGGTAAGACCGAAATGTTACGAAGGGAAATAGAGAGTTTGCAATCCCATCTCGGTGAGACCGTCCCTTTCGGTGAGACTGAAATGATTGGGTTTATTGGCAGTGGCTATGTCGAATGAACTCGGTGGCGCCGGATAGAACTTTTCGGTGGGGCCGAGTTTGAATTTTGGTTTGGGACATATGTGGATGTAAGAAAGTGGTTGGGGGTTTTGGAGCATATCACTAAGCACTTTGAGCAAGCAAGCCATTAAGCAACACCTCATCCCGTTTTAATAGTATTGGCTTTCCTATGGACTCAATGTGATCTTGGATCACTAAAATAGAAAGTGTAGAGTCCTGAGCTTTGAGCTTAAGCCAATTCTTTGTCCTTCGCATTTTGAGGGGTCCACATTCCTAGTCCATGCCATGCCAATCATTGAACTTTTCTGAAATATTTATCTTGTAATGGCATTAGTTCAATGAGCTATATGTTGTTAGGAATTACCAAAACCACCCAGGGATAGTTGCACTTTCAATCTCCCCCTTTTTGGTAATTGATGAAAACATATAGATCAAAGCTTCAACAAATGATAATAAGATTTAAATACATCGTCGCTTTGAGAAGTATGTGATAAACAAGAGCTCCCCCTAAATTTGTGCATTATTTAAGATTTGCGTTTGAATGCAAATGCATAATCAATTAGGATCATGGGTTACTCTTCCATGTCACATACATCTTGGTGGAGCGCTCAAAATGATATAAACGGAAAACATGCACTCATCACCAAGAGAAGTGATTGATCATATAAGGATATAAAAGATAGTATCATCCAAGCAAGCATTAAGGTAGCATATGATCAATCACATGATCAAACAAGTATCTCACATACGAACATAGAGTATAAAGCAAACACACAATAAAGTTCAACCAAAAGTAAGAGAGACCAAGAAGGAAAACACTCTCTCTCGAAGCCTATGATATATGCATATTTCCCCCCTTTGGCAACAAGTTACCAGAAAGTTTGAAAATGCATAGTGCTATGCGTCTCTCAGGCTTGGTCTTCGGGAGGTGGTGTAGAGAGAACTCCAAGGACGAAGGCTTCAGATGACGTAGTTGGAGCTGGTGGAGTGGCTGCTTGAGGTGGCACTGAAGCTATGGCTGCTGGTGCTGATGTAGTAGCTCTCGTACCAAGCACTGGCACTGTAGCAGATCTCTGACCTTGAGGCACTCACTGAAATGCATCTGTGGTAGTCTGTCCTCTCCTCTCCTCTGCTTCCTCTTGGAGCTCAACTGTAGACTGTATCTCTGTCACTTTCAGATCAAGACCATAGAACTTAGTTTCGATGATCCTCTCCAAGCTCTCTTGATTCTGAGTCAGGGTGGCCAAGCCCTTCTCAATCCTCATAGTTGCTTAAAACAAATATGCCATTTGGTCTTGTTTGGATTGAGGGACATTTGAGATGCCTCTGCAGCACTTGGCATCTTGGCAGCTTTCTCAGCTCTGGCTTTCTCTCTCCTTTCATGTGCTTGCACTGATGATGGTTCATTTTCATCCATGACAACTGTGTTGTCCTCAAAGTCAGGCACCAAGGGAAGATATTCTCTGTCCAATAAGTATGTGCCCGTGCCCATCTTGGAGTTGATGAGCATCTGGATGTGTGGAGCATACCCACATGATCTCTTTTGGTCTGCAATAATCCTCTTGATTGTCTCTACAATCAGGCTCATAACTTTGAACTTCTGAGGCACATCAAATATATGCAGCAAGTTGATTGAATGTCCTCTGATCATCTTTTGATCTCCAGATTTGGGCAACAATGTACGCCTCAAGATTGTGTTGATAGTGGCTAGACCAGACAGCAAGTGATGTATAGATCCAAACTTATGTGTCTCCAAGTCATCATCAGGGATCTCCTTGTACATATTGGCCATAGAGTTGTGGTCTTGCTTCTTCTTGGCATACACATCCAAAACATCTTCATGCTCTTCAGGGGCTTTGATCAGCTTTGGGAGTAGTCTTGGGCTTTGAAGGGACAGCCCCAGACTTGATAGCATCTCCCATAAGCTTCAGAGCTTTAGGAGCTGGTGCAGCAACCTCTTCTTCTTCTGCAGCTTCATCATCATCCCTCATCGATGGCTTGCCAATCACTCTAGCTGTGGTTTTTCTTGCTCTCTTCTTAGTTCCTCCTGGCTCATCATCTCTGGTTTCAAGTGTGAAAACCATAGTCTCTTGAGTTGATGCTCTGTCCATTGACATAGGAACTCTTATTGCTGGAGCCTCCTTGTTCAATCCTGGCTTAGTTGCCTCAGTTGTGCCATACTCCTGCCTGAGCACCTTCTTCTTTGAAGTGGCCTCATCAGCCACAAAATCCCCATCCTCAAAATCTGAAGTTTTCTTCTTCCTTGACTTGGTAGCAGCCTTTGGAAGGTCACTCGGAGTGCTTCTGCTGCTCTCATAATAGCTGGAGTTATTGGGACTAGAGCCCTCACTTAATTGTGCTTGCTCCTCTCACCTGTTCTGACTATCATTGCCCTCAGACATCTCTGACATTGCAAACTGAAAGCTGACCCTGTGAATAGATGTAGATGAGGTAGAGTGGATGAGCATCACAAAGTGCAGAGTTTTTGCAAAATAGATGATTCAAAAACTTAGTTTTAGTTCTCTAAAGAAAGCATTTCGGAACTACCGATTTGTTAAACTCGGTGATACCGAAGCAAATCTGGAGCCTAAACTAGTGAACTCAGTCAGACCGAGTCACAGTTCGCTGGCAGCGATATTGCTAGGGTTTCACAAAGAGTTGAACTCGGTCGCACCGATTTACAATTTTCGGTCAGACCGAAAATCACTTGTCCAATGGCCTAAGCCAAATTGGTGAGACGATTTCTTCAACTCGGTTGGTCCGAGATGAGTTTGGCGGAGACTTAACCCTAATTTTTTTGAATCAAAACTACTTTCTACGGAGTTTCTGCTGGATAGGAATATTTCAAACGTGGAAAGAATCATGGCAAAACAATGTGCTACGAATCGGAGTTAAAGAATAGCACAAAGGGTCAAGTTCATACCCTAACACAGCGGTGAACTTGCTACGGCGGCAACAGCGGTGGAGACTGCCGTTGACGGCGATGGGGACCAGCGGCGGGAGGTCACTGGCGACGAGGAGACGATCCGAGGACCTGGTGAGGCGGAGTAGGTTATGTGCGGGCGAAGAGTTTCGGAAAGTTTTCCAAAATTCAACCCGTCGGTATATATAACCTGACCCTGTCAGTGTGACCGAGTGGAACAACTCAGTGGCACCGAGATGCAAAACTACTAGCAGTTACTACAACTCGGTGTGATCGAAAATTTCAAATCGGTTGCACCGAGATTGAAAACCTAGATCAACTTAGTGAACTCAGTGTGACCGAAGTGGATGACTATGTCATACCGAAATGCACAAAAAGGTTTTGGAAGTTTAAGTCTATGACGAATCGGGGACTCCGAGTGCTCCTCACACAGAGTGGTTCGAATCCGACTTGATCAAACTTTGTGATGTAGCATGAATAGAGTTTGAGACGAGAAAAGCATAGATAGCTAGAGGGGGTTCTTTGGCATTCTTGTCCATCCATTTGGCAAAAGAAAAAGAGCCAAACAATCAAAGCAACAAACGGATGTCCTCGAATGAGAAAAATATGCATTCAACATGCTCATACAATAGGAAAGCAAATGAAACATGTGGCAAAGCATGCACAACCATTCTAGCATCTGTCAAGCAATTGGCGATGACTACGTCATCTATATATGAGTATATTGACTTTGGAGTCAAATGAGAACATTTGATCATAGGCCATACTCATTGTTTAAGCACAAATGGGGTTTCCACTTTTACATAAAGCATTGTTGTGTTCACATCATTAGAGTTGCTTTAGCTCAATTGATTAGAGTAAAGCTCCCCCTAGATGTGATATCCCCCCTAAGAGGGATGAACTAACCTTGGGTTTTGCCGATGATGACTTCATGTAGGTGTTGAAGATGTAGATGCTCAATGTAGATGTAGATCATTTGGAGCAATCCATTGGAGTGAGTTGCACTTTCAATACCTACATGGGTTAGTCCCACAAGGAACAAACAGGGATATCCATAGACATAGAGTGAATTGCACACATGATGATGTCCATGAAAGCATTAGGTTACCTTGTCCCTTGTCTTACCAACAAGAGGGTTTGTGACTCCTTGAACTAGTGCAAGATATGGAAGTTGTTTGCACTTGTCCTCGCCAAAATGATATGAGTGAAGTCTGTTGGCGGAGTCACCCTCAAGAACTCTCTAGTTCTTCTTCTTCGGGATCCACACCATCTTGTTGGGAATCCTTGGAGTTGTAGTCGTACTTGATGAAGTAGAACTTGATGTAGTCTTGGGAACCCACCTGACCAAGGCCTTAGGAGCTTCTTCAAATGCATCAATCTCTTCTTGAAGCTTGTCCTTGCCCTTTAGCTTGTGGTCTTGTGGTGGAAGATCATCTTGTGCTTGTGTCTCTTGAAAAGAAGTAGGATCATACTTCTCTTGTTGAGGAACAAACTTCGTCTTGGGGTATTGATCTTCTTCCCACTCAACTCCATTGGCATTGAACTTTCGTTCAAAACCAACACCTTGATTCCTCTGGTGTCTTCCTTGCTTGTGTACAATATCCTCAAATTCTTACTCCCGGCAAGGCTCTTGTAAACACCTTTCTCTATAATTCCCTTCAATAAGCTATTTTCTTGCTCAAGTGTAACTTGGCTAAGAGAATCATTAGTGGAATCAAGTGAACTACTAGAATCATGATTGTTGTTACTACTAGAGGAAGAATCTTTCTTGTTCTTGTTGCTAGGTTTTACTTGTGGCATGTAAGTAGACAAGAGTAAACGCTTTGCAATGTAAGAAGAACTTTTCTTGCGAAGATCATCATTGATTGCTTTTAAGAACTCATGCTCTTGCTCAAGGTTGAGCTTTTCAAAGCGTAACTTCTCATGAGTCCTTAAAAGTTCTCGATGATCTTCCAAGGTAGTTTCATGAGCTAACTTGAGGGTGTTTAGTTCTTTAGTTAGACGCTCAATCTTCTCCTTATCATTGTCATTCGCTTTATCTTGATTAGCATGATTAATAGCAATTTCATCATAGTTTTCATCATAGGTTTCATCACTATTGCTACCAACAAGTAAATCATCATCTCCTAGCAAGTCATCTTCATCACTATTGAAATCAAGATACTCGGGGTGTGATACCTTAGGGCCTTTAGCCATGAAGCATCTTCCAATTCCTTCATTTGGTGAGTCAAATATGTCGTAGGAGTTGGTTGACACAAGAGCAATTCCGGCAACACCTTCATCTTGAGTATCTTTGGAGTCGGAGTAGTAGCTTCTCTCAGAATGGTTATCGGAGTCGGAACCGGATGCCAATTCACTAGCATGAGCTTGATGTCTTCGTTTTGTATAGCTCATTGATGATTTGTCCTTCCTTTCTGAATCTTTGCTTCTCCGAGAAGGTCTTCGTTCATAACGATCATCTCTACTCTTTCTCTTTCTAGGCGGTGATTCTTCTCTTCTACTTCTCCTTTTAGGTGAGTCTTCTCTTCTCTTGTGGGGAGCCGTACACTCAATGGAATAGTGTCCAGGTCTTCCAAAATTGTAGAAATTCCAATCACGACTTGAAGATCTCTTGTCATTGTAGGATCTTGACTTGGAACTTCTCTCTTTGCTTCTATTCTTGTATAACTTGTTGAAGTTCTTCACCATTAGGCTCAATTCTTCATTGAGGACTTGTTTCTCAGTTGATGATGTAGGAGCATCACATGAGGCTTTGTAAGCACCACTAGACTTATTGTGAAGCTCTTCTTTATCTTTGAGTGACATCTCATGAGCAACAATTCTTTCAATGACTTCTGTTGGCTTGAGATCTTTGTAATTGGGCATCATTTGGATCAATGTGCACACGGTATCAAATTTTCCATCCAAGGCTCTTAGGATCTTCTTGATGATGAATCTGTCAGTCATCTCTTCACTTCCTAAGCCGGCAATCTCATTTGTGATGAGAGCAAGCCTAGAGTACATTTTAGCAACACCTTCACCATCCTTCATTTTGAACTTGTCAAGTTGACTTTGAAGCACGTCCAACTTGGATTCCTTGACGGAGTCGGTACCTTCGTGCATATCAATCAAAGTATCCCAAATTTCCTTTGCATTCTCAAGACGGCTGATTTTGTTGAATTCTTCGGGGCACAATCTGTTGAAGAGGATATCGCAAGCTTGAGCATTGTATTGCAGCATCTTCAACTCTTCCGCGGATGCTTCAGGATTCGGTTCCTTCCCATCGAAGAATTCACCTTGCAAACCAATACACACAATAGCCCAAACGGCGGGGTTATGTCCAAGAATATGCATTTTCATCTTATGCTTCCAACTAGCAAAATTAGTACCATCAAAGTAAGGACCTCTACGGTGGTAACTTCCCTCGCTAGACGCCATACTCTCCTAGGTTGTGAAACCAAGGCTATGATCACCAAAGCTATGGAAATCACGACAAATGGAGACCAAAGCTCTCATGCCACTTGTAGGACCGAAAGTATGCCTAGAGGGGGGTGATTAGACTACTTGACCAAATAAAAATCTAGCCTTTTCCCAATTTTAATTCTTGGCAAATTTTAGCAACTTGGCACAAGTCAAGCAATCAACCTACACATGAAATTCTAAGAGTATAGTAGCGGAATGTATAAAAATTGCATATGAAGGTAAAGGGAGGAGTTTGGAGGGAGCAAACGCAAGTGTAGACATGAATGTTTTTGTCGTGGTTCCGAGAGGTGGTGCTATTGTACATCCACGTTGGTGGAGACTTCAACCCACGAACGGTTGCGCGAGTCCACGGAGGGTTCCACCCACGAAGGGTCCACGAAGAAGCAACCTTGTATATCCCACCATGGCCATCACCCATGAAGGACTTGCCTCACTAGGGTAGATCTTCACGAAGTAGGTGATCTCCTTGCCCGTACGAACTCCTTGGTTCAACACCATAATCTTGTCGGAGGCTCCCAAGTGACACCTAACCAATCTAGGAGACACCACTCTCCAAAAGGTAATAAATGGTGTGTTGATGATGAACTCCTTGCTCAAATGCTTCAAATGATAGTCTCCCCAACACTCAAACAGCTCCTCACAGATTTGGATATGGTGGAAGAAAGATTTGAGTAGAAAGCTACTTGGGGAAGGCTAGAGAACAAGATTCATATGGTAGGAATGGAATATCTTGATCTCAACACTTGAGTAGGTGGTTTTCTTCTCGAAACATGTATGATGGAAGTGTAGGTATGTTCTGATGGCTCTCTCCGCGAGTGAAGAGTGGGTGGAGGGGTATATATAGCCTCCACACAAAATCTAACCGTTACACACAATTTACCAAACTCGATTGGACCGATTCAGAGAACTCGGTCAGACCGATTTAGTTCATAATGTGACCGTTAGGCATTTTGGTGGGACCGATTTTATTAGGGTTTGGGCATAACATAATCTCGGTGAGACCGATTACACAAACTCAGTGGGACCAATTTTGGTAATAAGCACATCAGAGAGTTGGTCAGGCAAACTTGGTGGGACCGATTTGCTCGTTTCGGTGGGACCGAAACGTTACGAAGGGGAAACGGAGAGTTTGCATTGCGAACTCAGTGGGACCGTTCGCTCATCTCGGTGAGACCGAAATGTTATGAAGGGACAGAGAGAGTTTGCAATCCCATCTCGGTGACACCGAGATCCCTTTCGGTGAGACCAAAATGATTGGGTTTAGTGGCAGTGGCTATGTCAAATGAACTCGGTGGCGCCGGATAGAACTTTTTGGTGGGGCCAAGTTTGACTTTTGGTTTGGGACATATGTGGATGTGAGAAAGTGGTTGAGGGTTTTGGAGCATATCACTAAGCACTTTGAGCAAGCAAGCCATTAAGCAACACCTCATCCCCTTGTAATAGTATTGGCTTTCCTATGGACTCAATGTGATCTTGGATCACTAAAATAGAAAGTGGAGAGCCCTAAGCTTTGAGCTTGAGCCAATCCTTTGTCCTTAGCATTTTGAGGGGTCCACATATCTAGTCCATGCCATACCAATCATTGAACATTCCTGAAATATTTATCTTGTAATAGCATTAGTTCAATGAGCTATATGTTGTTAGGGATTACCAAAACCACCGAGGGATAGTTGCATTTTCAGGTGCTCTTAACAGCTCTCTTCTTTTTATTTCTCTCCTTGGCGGGAACGGTGATCTCTGCGGCATCTGCCGCAACTTCATCCATGTACATCTTATCCACGCAAATGATTGTGCCGTTCTCGGCTGATGGAACGGAAAGGAGCACCATTGGCCATGGCATCTTCAAGATGTTGTAGGCATAGTGGGATACCACCATGAATTTGGTCTGAGCTGGGCGTCCAAGGATTCCATTGTACGACAAGGGAAGGTCGACCACATCGAATACAACCTTCTCAATTCGGTAGTTCAATCCCCCCCCCCCCCGAACATTACCGGCAACGTAATGTTTCCCTTAGGACGACTCCTGCCTGGATTGACTCCTTGAACATGTCGGTAACCTCAAGCTCTTCCTATGCTATCTGGAGTCTACTGACGACTGATGTCGCTTAAAGCTACGTCGGTTTTTCCCCAAAGAGGAAGGGATGATGCAGCACAATGGCGGTAGGTATTTCCCTCAGATGTGAAACCAAGGTTATCGAACTAGTATGAGAACCAAGAAACACAACGTAAACAATACCTGCACACAAATAACAACACCTCGCAACCCGATGTGTTAAAGGGGTTGTTAATCCCTTTCGGGTAACGAATGTGAGAGAGAGATAAATATTGGTAGATTGGTTGATGAATAAGATAAATTGCAGCAAGGTATTTTGGGTTTTTGGTTTAGTAGAACTGAAAATAAAAGCAAAGGCAAATGGATCGCAAAGGCAAATATATGAGGAAGAAGACCCGGGGGGCGTAGGTTTCACTAGTGGCTTCTCTCGAGAAAAATAGCAACAGTGGGTGAACAAATTACTGTTGGGAAATTGATAGAACTTCAAATAATCGTGACGATATGCAGGTAATGATTATTACATAGGCATCACGTCCAAGATTAGTAGACCGACTCCCGCGTGCATCTACTACTATTACTCCACACATCGACCGCTATCCAGCATGCATCTAGCGTATTAAGTTCATGGAAAAACGGAGTAATGCATTAAGAACAATGACATGATGTAGACAAGATCCGTTTATCTATGGCGTTAGATATGGATCTCGTCGTTTTATCCTTAGTGGCAACGATACATACGTGTCGGTTCCCCTTCTGTCACTGGGATCAAGCACCGTAAGATCGAACCCACTACCGGGCACCTCTTCCCATTGCAAGATAAATAGATCAAGTTGACCAAACAAAACCCAATATCAGAGAAGAAATACGAGGCTATAAGCAATCATGCATATAAGGTATCAAAGAAACTCAAATAACTTTCATGGATATAAAAAGATAGATCTGATCATAAACTCAAAGTTCATCCGATCCCAACAAACACACCGCAAAAAGAGTTACATCATATGGATCTCCAAGAGACCATTGTATTGATAAGCAAAAGAGAGAGAGGAAGCCATCTAGCTACTAACTACGGGCCCGTAGGTCTACAAAGAACTACTGACGCATCATCGGATAGGCACCAATGGAAGTGGTGAACCCCTCTGTGATGGTGTCTAGATTGGATCTGGTATTTCTGGACTCTGCGGCGGCTAGATGAATATTTCGTCGACTCCCCTAGGGTTTATGGAATATTGGGGTTTTTATAGAGCAAAGAGGCGGTCCGGGGGCACCCGAGGTGGGCACAACCCACCAGGGCGTGCCTGGGCCTCCTGGCGCGCCCTGGTGGGTTGTCCCCTCCTCAGGAGTCCCCCCAGATGCTACCAGGGCCCATGGTGTTCCTTCTAGCCCAAAAAAAACTCCAAAAAGTTTCGCGGTGTTTGGGCTCCGTTTGATATTGATTTCCTGTGATGTAAAAAACATGCAGAAAATAACAACTGGCACTTGGCTCTATGTCAATAGGTTAGTACCACAAAATGATATAAAATGATTATAAAATGATTGTAAAACATCCAAGAATGATGATATAACAGCATGGAACAATCAAAATTTATAGATACGCTGGAGATGTATCAGCATCCCCAAGCTTAACTTCTACTCGTCCTCGAGTAGGTAAGTGATAAAAATAGAATTTTTGATGTGGAGTGTTGTTTATCAAGTCATATCATATTATTTTCTTTATAGCATGGACATTTGGACTTTTATATGGTTCGAAGCAATAGTCTAGTTTTGACATAATAATTTAGATACTCAAGCATATCAACAAGCAACCATGTCTTTCAAAATATCAATGCTAAAAGTTATCCCTAGCCCATTATGCTATATCATTGATACATTCATGAAACACACTCGCATATTAGTTACATCCAATGCTCAAGTACGATCATAGTGTTTCCTAGTTGGTGCTTGTAAGAGAAGATGGAAATTCAAATTCAAAAATAAAAATTGCATAAGTAAAAGAAAGGCCCTTCGCAGAGGGAAGTAGGGATTTGTAGAGGTGGCAGAGCTCAAAGCTTAAATTGAGAGATCAAATTTTTTGCGAGGTATACTTTTCCCACCAACGAGAATGACTTGAGCTTCCCAACACTTTCCATGCTAGATATATCATAGGCGGTTCCCAAATAGAAAATAAAGTTTATTCCTTTTCCACCAAACTTTCACAAGCCATGGCTAGCCGAATCCACGGTTGCCTTCCATACCAACACTTTCCAAGGAATTTATTATTTGACAACATAAAATAAAAAAAATCATTTTGGGACTAGGCATCCCTAATACCTTTGCCGTACTCCCGTGCAATGACAAGTGAATAAACACTCATCGTGAGAATAACACATCCAACATGGAAAATATTGGCCACCCGTCACCGCCTCCCGAGCGGTACGGGCCCACAAAAGGGAAATTTATTTTGAAAATTAGAGATGGCACATACAAATTTGCTTACAACGTCAAGGAAATACCGCATATAGGTAGGTAATGGTGGACTCATGTGGCAAAACCGGGATAAAGGATTTTGGATGCACAAGCAGAGATCATACTTAGTGCAAATGAAGGCTAGCAAAAGACTGGGAAGTGACCAACCATGAAACCAATAATCTCGTAAGCGAACATTGAGCATAAATAACACCAAATAATGCACCACAAGTAGGACATAATTTCATTGCATAATTATTGACTTTCGTGCTTGCATAGGGAATCACAAACTTTAACACTAGTATTCTTACTAAAGCACAATTACTCATCAACATGACTCACATATCATACCATCATGTCTCAAAACTATTACAAGGAATCAAGTTTATTTTGTCCAATGATCTTCATGACATTTTTTGCTTTAGACTTTTTGGATATCTATCACTTTGGGACTAATTTTCATGTGTTGCTTTTCATAAGCTCAAACAAATATAAGTGAAGATCATGAGCATATTTTTTTCTTTCTTCTCTCAAAATAATATAAGTGAAGCAAGAGAGAATTTGTTTAAAATTTACTAACTCTCAAATAAATCTAAGTGAAGCAAGAGAGTATTTATTCAAAAATACTAAGCACACCGTGCTCAAAAAGATATAAGTGAAGCACTAGAGCAAGTCCTAGCTCATAAAGATTTTAGTGAAGCATAGAGAGCTATTCTAGCAAGTCATGGCATAATTTTGGCTCTCTCAAATAGGTGTGTACAGCAAGGATTGATGACTTAAAAATCAAAATAAAACAAGCAAAGAGTCATATCATACAAGACGCTCCAAGCAAAACACATATCATGTGACGAATAAAAATATAGTTTCGAGTGAAATACCGATAGTTGTTGGAAGAAAGCGGGGATGCCACTCGGGGGCATCCCCAAGCTTAGTTGGTTGCTAATTTTTGGATTAATAGCTTGGGATGCCTGGGCATACCAAGCTTAGGCTCGTACATCCTTCCTTCATCCATCGTAAGATAACCCAAAACTTGAAAACTTCAATCACACAAAACTTCAACAAAACCTTCGTGAGATCCATTAGTGTAAGAAAGCAAACCACTACTATAAGCATTGTATCAAACCAATTCATATTTTGTTTTTTTATTATATCTACTGTATACCAACTTTTCTATGGCAAAAACTCATCAAAGAAAACCATAGATCCATCAAAACAAGCACACAACACATAGAAAACAGAATCTGTCAAAAACAGAACAGTCTGTAGTAATCTGGAAGTTTTGAAAACTTCTGGAACTCTAAAAATCTTGAAAAAAATAGTGCCATGTGAGAAAATTGTATATTAATCTTCTGCAAAAATAATCAACTAAAAAGCACTTTTCTGTTAAAAATGAGAATTTTTCTCGTGAGCGCAATGTTTCTGTCTTTTTCAGCAAGATCAAACAACTATCACCCAAGAAGATCCTATCGGTTCTACTTGGCACAAACACTAATTAAAACACAGAAAACACAATCATACCAGTATCATAATTGTGTAAACACTCAAGAATAGAAAGTGAAAACAAAAATAATTTTTATTCATCGGGTTGCCTCCCAACAAGTGCTATCGTTTTACGCCCCTAGCTAGGCATAAGATTTTATTGATGCTCACATAAAAGATAGTAATTGAAACAAAAAGAGAGCATCATGAACCATGTCACAAACACATTTAAGTCTAACTCTCTTCCTATTCATAGGCATTTTGTAGGCAAACAAATTATCAAGGCAAGAAATATCTAGCGTATGCAAGGAAGAAGAAAGAAACAATAGCAATCTCAACATAACGAGAGGTGATTTAGTAACATGATAATTTCTACAACCATATTTTCCTCTCTCATAATAGTTACATGTAGGATCATACTCAAATTCAACAATATAGCAATCATATAAAAATTTCTTTTCATGATCCACATGCATACAAAGTTGACACTCTTCCAATATAATTGGATTATCATCAACTAAAGTCATGACCTCTCCAAACCCACTTTCAATATTATCACCAACATATTCATAATGAGGCTTAAGTAAATTTTCAAGATCATAAGAATCATTATCACCCCAATCATGATCATTGCAACAAGTAGTGGTCATAGCAAAATTAGCATCCCCAAGCTTGGGGTTTTGCATATTATTAGCACATTTTACATTAATAGAATTTATAGTAAAATCATTGAAATCATGATTTTCATTCAAGGAGCTATCATGAATCACTTCATAAATTTCTTCATCATAATTTTCAGAATCACGAATCTCAAGAAAAACTTCATAAAGATAAACAATTCACTAGCAATGGGTTCATCATAATTGGATCTCTTGAAAGGTTAGTAAGTGCATGAGGATCCATATCAATTGATATTTAGCAAGCAAAGATGCAAGCAAATAGAAGACACATGGCAACACAAGCAAACATGAGATCTGACGACAAAACGACGAACGAAAAAGAGGGTGAATAAAAAAAATTGTGAAGTGGGGGATAGGAAAACGAGAGGCAAATGGAAAATAATGTAAATTGCGAGGAGATGAGATTTGTGATTAGGAACCTGGTTATGTTGAAGATCCTCCCCGGCAACGGCGCCAGAAATTCCTTTTGATGTCGCTTAAAGCTACGTCGGTTTTTCCACAAAGAGGAAGGGATGATGCAGCACAGCGGCGGTAGGTATTTCCCTCAGATGTGAAACCAAGGTTATCGAACCAGTAAGAGAACCAAGCAACACAATGTAAACAGCACCTGCACACAAATAACAACACCTCGCAACCCGACATGTTAAAAGGGTTGTCAATCCCTTTCGGGTAACGAACGTGACAGAGATATAAATATTGGTAGATTGGTTGATAAATAAGATAAATTGCAGCAAGGTATTTTTGGGTTTTTGGTTTAGTAGATCTGAAAATAAAAGGCAAATAGATCGCAAAGGCAAATATATGAGGAAGAATACCCGGGGGCCGTAGGTTTCACTAGTGGCTTCTCTCGAGAAAAAATAGCAACGGTGGGTGAACAAATTATTGTTGGGCAATTGATAGAACTTTGAATAATCATGAAGATAGCCAGACAATGATCATTACATAGGCATCACGTCCAAAATTAGTAGACCGACTCCTGCCTGCATCTACTACTATTACTCCACACATCCACCGCTATCCAGCATGCATCTAGTGTATTAAGTTCATGGAAAAACGGAGTAATGCATTAAGAACGATGATATGATGTAGACAACATCCGTTTATCTATGGCGTTAGATATGGATCTCGTCGTTTTATCCTTAGTGGCAACGATACATACGTGTCGTTTCCCCTTCTGTCAATGGGATCAAGCACCGTAAGATCAAACCCACTACCGGGCACCTCTTCCCATTGCAAGATAAATAGATCAAGTTGGCCAAACAAAACCCAATATCGGAGAAGAAATACGAGGCTATAAGCAATCATGCATATAAGAGATCAAAGAAACTCAAATAACTTTCATGGATATAAAATAGATCTGATTATAAACTCAAAGTTCATCGGATCCCAACAAACACACCGCAAAATGAGTTACATCATATGGATCTCCAAGAGACCATTGTATTGATAATCAAAAGAGAGAGAGAGAGGAAGCCATCTAGCTACTAACTACGGACCCGTAGGTCTACAAAGAACTACTCACGCATCATCGAAGAGGCACCAATGGAACTAGTGAACCCCTCTATGATGGTGTCTAGATTGGATCTGGTGTCTCTGGACTTTGCGGTGGCTGGATGAATATTTCGTCGACTCCCCTAGGGTTTTTCGAATATTGGGGTATTTATAGAGCAAAGAGGTGGTCCGGGGGCACCCGAGGTGGGCAAAACCCACCAGGGCGCGCTTGGGCCTCCTGGTGCGCCCTGGTGGGTTGTCCCCTCCTCGGGACTCCCCCCAGGTGCCACCAGGGCCCATAGTGTTCCTTCTGGCCCAAAAAGAATCTCCAAAATGTTTCGCAGTGTTTGGCCTCCGTTTGATATAGATTTCCTACGATGTAAAAAACATGCAGAAAACGGCAACTGGCACTTGGCACTATGTCAATAGGTTAGTACCAAAAAATGATATAAAATGTTTATAAAATGATTGTAAAACATCCAAGAATGATAATATAAGAGCATGGAACAATAAAAAATTATAGATACATTGGAGATGTATCAATGACCTTTGGGGAAATCAGATGCAATACGACCCCGTCATCAACCAACATCTTTGTGACCTTGAGGTTGCGGATTGTTGGTGAAACCAACAACAGCAAGCACCCCATCAATGTAGTGCAGCCAAGGTGGTCCAAAGATGATGGGTGTGCGAGACCACTTGAGCGGCTTCCGAAATTCTGCCGAAGGCTCCACGACATTGACCACACGCTCCCACTATTTAAGTTGGCGGTGAGAGGAATGCAGAGATGCACCCTCGTCAATGCACAGGGTGTCAGCGGCCTTTTGGAACTCCTGCTCACTGGTTTCCTCTTCATCCCCTCCATCACTCTCTTCATTGCAATCCTACTTCTCACGGCCCCTGGTGGGTTACCCTTGGTTCCTAGGAGCCTTGCCGGGGCGGCTTGCGTCACCGCCCCGGCCCTTTATGCCAGCGCCATTCTGACCTTTTTCCTTATCTCGCTTCTCGTATTCAACCCTCTGCTTCTGGACAAACTGCTCAACCTAATGACACTCCTGGAGAGCGTGGCCCTTGGTCCGATGGATCTTGCAGTACGGGCCATCACTCTTCTTAGCCTTCTCGGCAGCTACAGCTTCCCGACAATCGTTGCACACGGCAACCTCCTTGTCGGGGGCCTCAGCCTTAGCCTTCTTGCCGGTACTAGGCGTGCTCGATCCCTCAACTGTCATCACTGCCTTATCCTTGTGCTTCTTGATGCGCTTCTTGTTCTTCTTCTTCTGACTGGTGGCATCGTTGTTATCCTCTGAGTCGACGTCGACGACATTATCTTCTCCAAGGAGTTTTCTCCCCTCCTCCACCCTTGCACACTTGTCTACCAAGGTGTAGAGCTCAATCACAGTCTTGGGCAATCGAATGTTCATCTTGGAATGTATCCGATGATTGCGCACGTTAGACTGGAACGTTTCTATCACTGCGGCTGGGTGGATGTCTGGAATATTTATGTGGACTCGGCTAAATCTTTGCATATACTTACGGAGAGTCTCTCCTTCCTTTTGCGGGAGCAACTGCAAATCGCGGGGCCGCCCTGGTTCTTGGTGGTCGCCTGTGAAGGCGCCAAGGAACTCATGACACAGGTCAGCCCAGGTCAAAATGGAGTTTTCCGGCAGATGCATCAGCCAAGACCTCACGTTTGGCTTGAGTGCCAATGGGAAGTAGTTGGCGAACACCTTCTCATCTCTTCCCCTGGTAGCTTAAACAGTGATGGTGTAGATGCTAAAGAACTCTGTCGGGTTCAGTCTCCCATCATACTTCTCTGGAATCTCTGGCTTGAACGTGCGAGCGGACGGCCAGCGAACTTGTCGCAGATCACGGTGAAGGCTGGGCACCCTGCCTCAAAAGGAAGGTACCCGCCCCTGTTGAGCACAGGCTCGTCGACGTTGGGGTCATCACCTCGTTGGGCTAGCAGTGGTCGCCATGGCTTTGCTCGATGGTGACGCGTGCGTGCTCTCTCTGCCTGCCCTGCGGAGCTCGCTGTTGGCCCAGATGCGCTCGAGGGTCCGGAGCGGCCATCGAGACCTCGTCAGGCTCTTGGTTGCATGGCTCCTGCGCTGGCTGCCATGACAGGGACTGCACCGGAGGGTTGGCCCCTTCAGTACGGCCGGCAGCATGGCTCGTCACCGTCGCCTGGGGAGGCCATGACGGGCCAGCTCACTGTGATCCTCCCACCTCGGCAAAACCAATCAGACTTTGGATGGTGGCTCACCATTCATCCATCTGATCGGCCGCCGACGGAAATCTTAGGAGCAGTTGGGCCTGCGCCATAGCCTCCAAGGCGGTGCATGGCATAGGCGATGATGATGTGGACCGCAACGTCGCCCGTCTCCTGATGGTGCCGGTGGCGACCGCGCCGTGACCTTGTCACTAGGAGCCAGCCACTTGGATGGCATGGTGATGAGGCAGAGGCGCTTGAGGGCCAGCAACTCCGTTGGGCACAGTGGTTAGGTTAGCTCGTCATGTGGGTGGTGCATGCCCTGCGGTCATGTCCGCAACGAGAGCGACCGAAGAGTTGCGATTCGCCCCAGAACGAGCGACACCGCCAAGGCTGTGCTCTTCGGCTGGGCGAGGAGGTACAGAAGGAATAAACTCTCTGCTCATACCTCGCGGGACGTCGCTGCTGGGATGCTGTTGGTGCTGCCCTTCTCCGGTGCCCTCCGCTCTTGCTTCAGCCGTGGGGGTGTGGTAACAACAACGCATGTGCCGACCACGTCCCCCACAGCGTTTACACTCTCATGTGTCCCCGCATTCCCCGCGGCGGCGGCAGCCACAGGCAGCGAGACCCTCGAAGTGGACGGGTGAGCTACAACACCGAACTTATTCTTGGGCGCCATAGTCGATGGAGTCGAAGATGATGAAGCTCGTGATGAAGATGACGCGCTGCTCACATTCTCGGGTTCGCGCAAGTGATCCCCCTACCTGGCGCGCCAAAGATATCGTGGGAAAACCATGGCCACCTATGGGATAGGAGTCCCTTTTTGGTTCGGCGGGGGGATGGGCACGTTGCACAAAGAGCAGAGAAGTGTAGCGCAGCACAACATATATCACACGGGCAGTTTTTACCCAGGTTCGGTCCGCCACAAGGCGTAAAACCCTACTCCTGCTTTGGTGGACTGTGGAAAGAGCACGACACTCTTGCCCGCTAGGGTTGCCTTGGGGCCAGAGTCGCTACACGCGTATGAGTGTGTGTGTTTGAAATGGCCGAATCCTTTCTACGGTTTCCATGGGCCTCCTTTTATAGATTAAGGGATCACCACAGTGGCAAATCAGTCTTTCCATACTGATTAGATAGCGAACAGTCCTATCATACCTAACTCTGTAGGCTGACACAGCGCACTAAATGTGCCGCTTAGTGTCACATCACAGCTCGCCCGGCAGGCCCTGTCGGGCTGTTTTGCCAGCTTCGCGCCTGCTTGCTTAAGGCTTCTCAAGACGGGTGTCATTTGGAGGTTCTTTCTGTAGGAAGTGGCTGCCATGTGGCAGGGGTTCCCACTGAGCCACTTAGGAGCTTGACACCGCACTGGTCGATGGCGGGCATCATTGTGAGGTGGTGGTTTTCCTCTCTAAGTGTGACACCCGAGACCGGTGCGCCAGGTGTCAGCCAGTTATTCGTTGTCAGTGCCATGTCATATGCTTGCGTGTTGCATCTTGCCATGTCGTCATGTGTGTTGCATCTGCGTGTTTTCAAAACTTGCATCCGTCCGAGTTCGCCCGTCCTTTCCGTTGTCCGTTCTGAGCCCAGACACACTAGCACGTGCCCGCGGCACCTCCGGATATTTATTTTACGAGTGGCCGGAAAATGTTCTCGGAATGGGTTCAAACTTGGGTGTGGTCTTATTATAGCATAGGTAGACCGCCTGTCAAGTTTCGTCGCGTTCGGAGTTCGTTTGATAGCCCAACGGTTAACTGTGTTAACCGCCGGAAGCCTTTTCTCTTTTGGCCCAACACCCATTTCACACAGCCCACCAAGCCCATTCTAACCCCTCCATGCTCTTGGCCGTTCGATCACGATCGCGTGGCCGCGAACCGCTCCTCATTTGGACTCTCCTAGCTCCCTCTACTTATAAATATGTGTCTCCCCCCGAAATTTCTCGCAGATGAACCCTAGCCCCGCTCCCACCGCGCCGCCGGACATGTCCGCCCCGCCGTCCACGTCGCCACAACCAACTAGGAGCTGCCACGTCGCGGCGCCGCCACCTCCAGCCAATGGGCACGCGTGAAAGCACATTTGCTCTCCGGGTGGTTTTGGTAATTAATGACAACATACTTTGTGGTTGGACTAATGCTTTTATCAAGTATGTTTCAGGAAACCCAATCACATTGGTATGGCAAGATGACTGAAGAAGTGGACCCCTCAAATGCTAAGGCAAGCATTGGCAAAAGCTCAAGACTCCATTTCTGGTTTAGTGATCAAAGATCACATTGAGTCCATAGGAAAAGCCAATACTATTAAAAGGGGATGAGGTTGTGTTGATGATCTGGTTGCTCAAGTGCTTAGTGATTTAGCTCCTTCAACTATCAGCAACTTTCACTACTATACACACTCATAAGTAATCTCGGACAAACCGATTCTTCCAACTCAGTCCCACCGAGATGAACCACTTCTGCCATATTCCAAACCCTAGAAAAATCGGTCCTACCGAGTTTGAGATCGGTCTCACCGAAACTGAACTGCCAACCTTCTGTAACCATTTCACATCATTTCGGAATATCCGAGTTTGCATTTTCGGTCTTACCGAAATGGCCAGGTTCTGTCTTGGGTCAAATCGGTCTCACCGAGATTGCATTATCGGTCTCACCGATTCTGGCATGTTCCTGCTCTTTCTCAAATCGGTCCAACCGAGTTTTCTTTCTCGGTCTCACCGAAATCTCCAACGTTCATATCAGATACACTTTCGGTCCCACCGAGATGGTATTTTCGGTCCCACCGAAAATCCCAACGTTCACTATATTTGAACTTTCGGTCTGACCGAGTTTTCACTTCGGTCTCACCGAGATTGGTCAAATGTGTGTGTAACGGTTGGATTTTGTGTGGAGGCTATATATACCCCTCCACCCCCTCCTCATTCGTAAGGAGAGCCATCAGAAAGTACCACCACTTCTACCATACACTTTCTGAGAAGTGAACCACCTACCCTTGTGTTGAGATCAAGCCATTCCATTCCTACCATATGAAACTTGAT
>LR738715.1:344517517-344606658 GCA_902687465.1 Secale cereale
GGTATTCGTAGAGGTGATCTATATATTGTTGATTTCACTAAGAAAGCCCAACCTAGAGCTTGTTTCATTGCTAAATCCTCTAAAGGTTGGTTGTGGCATAGAAGGCTAGGACATGTTGGTATGCGTAACCTAGACAAGCTAATCAAAGGTGATCATATTCTTGGTGTTAAAGATGTTTTCTTTGACAAAGATAGACTTTGTAGTGCTTGTCAAGCAGGAAAACAAGTTGGTGGAAGTCATCCCGTGAAAAACATCATGACCACTAGGAGACCGCTTGAGCTTCTTCATATGGATCTCTTCGGTCCCAATGCTTACAAAAGCCTTGGTGGTAACTCCTTTGGTCTAGTTATAGTTGATGATTATTCCAGATTTACGTGGGTATTTTTCCTTGATGATAAATCGCAGGTTCAGAGGATCTTCAAGACCTTTGCCAAAAAGGCCCAAAATCAATTTGAGGTGAAGATCAAGAAAGTTCGGAGTGACAATGGAACGGAGTCCAAGAACGCAAATGTAGACTCTTTTCTCGATGAGGAAGGAATTCTACATGAGTTCTCGGCTACGTACACTCCTCAACAAAATGGAGTTGTTGAGAGGAAGAACCGAACGCTCATTGAGATGGCGAGAACGATGCTTGATGAATACAAGACACCGAAACATTTTTGGGGAGAAGCGGTCGAGACAGCTTGTCATGCCATCAACAGGCTTTATCTTCATAAGCTTCTTGGCAAGACATCATACGAGCTTCTCACCGGTAACAAACCCCAAGTGGGATACTTTCGTGTCTTTGGTTCAAAATGCTATATCCTCGATAAGCATCGTCGATCTAAATTTGCTCCTAAATCTCATGAAGGCTTTCTCCTTGGTTATGGATCAAACTCCCACACCTACCGTGTCTACAATAATTTCACCCGAAAGGTTGAAGAGACGGTAGATGTGAAGTTTGATGAATCTAATGGCTCGCAAGTAGAGCAAATGCCTATTGATGTAGGAGACAAGGACCCATCGGAAGCTATCCAAGATTTATCTATTGGAAAGATCCGTCCCATGGAAGTGAAGGAGAGTACCTCATCTACATATGTGGAGCCACCTACCTCACAGAGAGATGAACCTCAAGGCAACATGGAGGCCTCCACAAGTGGAACTCACCAAGATGAGGAAATGCAACAAGAAGATCCACCGCAACCTCCTTCTCCACCGCCTCAAGACAACACCAACAACAATGAAGAAGAAGAAGAAGATGAAAATGATGAGGAAGCTGAGCCACAACATCAACAAAAGCTATCCCGAGTTCGAGCAAGAGTCAAGAAGAATCATCCCGTGGAACAAATGATGAACGACATCAACTCCGGGAGAATTACTCGCTCTAAAACTCGCTTAGCTAACTTTTGTGAGCATTACTCATTTATCTCTAGTATTGAACCTATGAAGGTAGAAGAAGCACTTAAAGACCCGGATTGGGTGAACGCTATGCACGAAGAACTACACAACTTCGAGAGGAACAAGGTGTGGACTTTGGTAGAGAAGCCCAACGATGATCAAAACATCATTGGAACCAAATGGGTGTTTCGGAACAAGCAAGATGAAGATGGACAAGTCATCCGCAACAAGGCTCGTCTCGTAGCTCAAGGTTACACACAAGTCGAAGGTATGGACTATGGTGAGACCTATGCCCCCGTTGCTAGACTTGAGTCCATTCGCATTCTTCTTGCTTATGCCAATCATCATGATATTACTCTCTATCAAATGGACATCAAAAGTGCTTTCCTAAATGGTGAAATTGAGGAGGAAGTATTTGTTAAACAACCTCCCGGTTTTGTGAATCCCAAAAAGCCTAATCATGTTTACAAGTTGCATAAAGCTCTTTATGGTCTTAAGCAAGCACCTAGAGCTTGGTACAAATGCTTAACTAGCTTTCTTCTTGAAAAAGGCTTTGAGATTGGAAAGATAGACTCAACGCTGTTCACAAAAAGGGTTAATGGTGAACTATTTGTGTGCCAAATATATGTTGATGATATTATCTTTGGTTCAACTAACCCCCATTTTAGCAAGAAGTTTGGACAGCTTATGTCGGAGAAGTATGAAATGTCCATGATGTGTGAACTCAAATTCTTCCTTGGGTTGCAAATCAAGCAATCTAAGGAGGGTACCTTTGTCTCACAAACAAAGTACACCAAGGATCTCTTCAAGAAGTTCAACATGCAAGAAAGCAAAGGTATGAGTACCCCCATGCCTACAAGTGGACATAATGACTTGACAAAAGATGGAGAACCCGTTGATCAAAGGGTTTACCGTTCTATGATTGGTTCTCTACTATATCTTTGTGCTTCTCGTCCTGACATAATGTTGAGTGTATGCATGTGTTTGCGATATCAAGCAGCCCCTAAAGAATGTCATCTTAAAGCTGTTAAAAGGATAGTGAGATACTTGATACACACACCAAACTTTGGCATTTGGTATCCTAAGAGAGCTTCTTTCGATCTTGTTGGCTATTCCGACTCGGACTATGCCGGTGACAAGGTTGATAGAAAGTCAACTTCGGGTACGTGTCAATTCCTTGGTCGATCCCTTGTATCTTGGTCCTCCAAGAAACAAAATTCGGTATCTTTATCCACTGCCGAAGCAGAATATATTGCTGCTGGTTCGTGTTGTGCTCAATTACTATGGATGACTCAAACGCTTAAAGATTATGGGATACATGTGAGACGTGTTCCCTTGCTTTGTGACAATGAGAGTGCAATCAAGATTGGACACAATCCTGTGCAACACTCTCGAACAAAGCATATTGAAGTTCGTCACCATTTTATTCGTGATCATATTGCCAAGGGTGATATTAATCTTAAGCATGTTCGTACTGACAAACAACTTGCTGATATCTTTACAAAACCTCTTGATGAGAAAGTGTTTTGTCGCTTAAGGAGTGAGTTGAACATCATTGATGCTTCAAACTTGGAGTGATAACTCCTTTGATGCATGCAAGGCATGAGCTTACCTGACTAATCCTTGATATTTCTCTTATGATGATGATCATATGTCTTGGACACATTTGCCTCCTTGTATTGCATCTAACTCCTTGCAGGTACTTGGATGATCTACATTCCACAAGATTACCACACACTCAAATCATGAGTAATCTTGTCATTGACCAAGTATCTAGCCCTTTGGGATGTTGAGTTCAAGGAACAAAATTCCACATATCCTTTTTGACATCTTATACATCTAGTATTTCACTCTTGTCATCTTGGATATTCTCGAGTATTTCCTTGCTTGCCTAACCCATGTAGGAAGATGAACTACACAAGTAGAAATGGCGCTCCAACTTCACATTCAATGAGCACCTACATCAAGCTTACCTACATGAGCAAAGCATCAACAAGCCCAAGGTATGTTCTTCACATCTTTGAGGAGCTTTGCTCAAAGTCATGAGTACAAGCAGCTTCATAAGATGTGATCACATCAAATGCTTAATCGAAAAATGGCAACCCCATTTTGAGCTTAAACGATGAGTATGACCTATGATCAAATGTCCTCATTTGACTCCTAAGTCAATATACTCAAACATAGGTGACTTTGTCGCCGACCTTTATCTAGATGAAGTACATATGCCTTTGGAGTCTTTCTGTTTTCTCTTGTGTTCTCTCATTGAGTTCTCTTTAAACAAAAAAAAAACTTCATCTAGGAATCTTTATTTCTTTTCTTATGTCTCTTTGTGAATATCCTTTTGGAAATCTTTTTATGGCTCTGATCAATTCCTTGAAAATCTTTTACAAAATTCATTGCAAATCTTTTGAAACTTCCCTTGCAAAGTGAGCTGAATTATTTCAATATTTTCTTGGAGTTAAACTCGGCGTCACCGATTGAAATTTTCGGTTTAACCGAAAAGGATTCGGACCCACCGATCCATCTAATTCGGTGTCACCGATTTATCTTCCAGGACATCTACTTCTGCAGCTCCACTCAAATTTTTAAATCTTAAAGAGGGAGAGGACTCAAATTTAAACTCAAATTGTTTCTCTATGAATGTTCTTATTTGCCCTGTTGTGATTCTTAAGGATCCCACTTCTTTCTTTCTTTCTTTCTTTCCATCTTTCCTGTCCTACCTAGTTTGCTGTCCTTTTCGGCACTTGATGTCAAAGGGGGAGAGAACTTAGGGGGAATAGGGGGAGTAGGGGAGAAGAGAAGACTTAAGGGAAGAAGAAAAGCAATCTTATCTTAAGGGGGAGAGAATCACATCAAAGCTTTGTCGTGTTTTACATTGGACATTACAATTGGCATCATTCTTTTGATTTTGCTTTTTCCATTACACCCCTTGTTCTCACAATTGGTATCTTATGAAATCTTTTAGCTTAAGGGGAGAAGACTTAGAGGAATCGTCACAATTGATATCCTATGAAAAGCAAAATCTCTCAGAATTCATTGAAAATCTTTTAGCTTCGGAGACATGTTTGCTGATTCAAGCCTGTGCTCAATATGAGACACTCTTTATACATGTCCTCCCTGGCTTGGTACTCTTGATGTTCTTGCAAGTTGGTTGAAGGAATACTCTTGTGTTATCTAACCTTGTTTTCCCAAGATTATCCCTTCAGGTACAAGTGCCAAGGAACCTCAAGGTAAGTATATGCATCTTGCAGAATGTGCATGATGGTGACTTGCTTGTAAATACTTGTTTGCAAGAAATCACCATGCACATATGCATTATCACTCACTTCCTTTTCTTCTGCTCTGATGCATATAGCCAAGCTGCATGTAGCACATCTTGCTTATCTCTCTTGTGTGCTTGTGGTAGTCCAAAACCATAATCTATGAAAATCTTGCACACTTGTAGGGGGAGCCTGTGTACTACATGCTTGTCAAAGCTTTCATGATAATCCTGTCTTTCTTTCAATAAGCTTTGATGTCTCGTTCAATATAATTTCAGTGTGTTGCCATCAATTACCAAAAAGGGGGAGATTGAAAGCACATTTGCTCTCCGGGTGGTTTTGGTAATTAATGACAACATACTTTGTGGTTGGACTAATGCTTTTATCAAGTATGTTTCAGGAAACCCAATCACATTGGTATGGCAAGATGACTGAAGAAGTGGACCCCTCAAATGCTAAGGCAAGCATTGGCAAAAGCTCAAGACTCCATTTCTGGTTTAGTGATCAAAGATCACATTGAGTCCATAGGAAAAGCCAATACTATTAAAAGGGGATGAGGTTGTGTTGATGATCTGGTTGCTCAAGTGCTTAGTGATTTAGCTCCTTCAACTATCAGCAACTTTCACTACTATACACACTCATAAGTAATCTCGGACAAACCGATTCTTCCAACTCAGTCCCACCGAGATGAACCACTTCTGCCATATTCCAAACCCTAGAAAAATCGGTCCTACCGAGTTTGAGATCGGTCTCACCGAAACTGAACTGCCAACCTTCTGTAACCATTTCACATCATTTCGGAATATCCGAGTTTGCATTTTCGGTCTTACCGAAATGGCCAGGTTCTGTCTTGGGTCAAATCGGTCTCACCGAGATTGCATTATCGGTCTCACCGATTCTGGCATGTTCCTGCTCTTTCTCAAATCGGTCCAACCGAGTTTTCTTTCTCGGTCTCACCGAAATCTCCAACGTTCATATCAGATACACTTTCGGTCCCACCGAGATGGTATTTTCGGTCCCACCGAAAATCCCAACGTTCACTATATTTGAACTTTCGGTCTGACCGAGTTTTCACTTCGGTCTCACCGAGATTGGTCAAATGTGTGTGTAACGGTTGGATTTTGTGTGGAGGCTATATATACCCCTCCACCCCCTCCTCATTCGTAAGGAGAGCCATCAGAAAGTACCACCACTTCTACCATACACTTTCTGAGAAGTGAACCACCTACCCTTGTGTTGAGATCAAGCCATTCCATTCCTACCATATGAAACTTGATTTCTAGCCTTCCCAAGTTGCTTTCCACTCAAACCTTTCTTCCACCACAGCCATATCAGTGAGGAGAGTTGAGTGTTGGGGAGATTATCATTTGAAGCACAAGATCAAGGAGTTCATCACCATCAACACCGTCTATTACCTTTTGGGGGGTGGTGCCTCCTAGATTGGTTAGGTGTCGCTTGGGAGCCTCCGTCGTTGAGATGTGGAGTTGAACCAAGAAGTTTGTAAGGGCAAGGAGATCGCCTACTTCGTGAAGATCTACCCCGAGTAAGGCTAGTCCTCCGTGGGCGTAGGCCATGATGGAATAGACAAGGTTGCTTCTTCGTGGACCCTTCGTGGGTGGAGCCCTCCGTGGACTCGCGCAGCCGTTACCCTCCGTGGGTTGAAGTCTCCATCAACGTGGATGTACGATAGCACCACCTATCGGAACCACGACAAAAATCTCCGTGTCACCAAACTGCGTTTGATCTTCTCCACCTCTCTTTACTATATATGCAATTTACTTTCCGCTGCCCATACTCTAGAATTGCATGTGTAGTGTGTTACTTGACTTGATCTTAATTGCAAAACTGCCTAAAACTTTGCATAATCAAAAGGCAGATTTTTATCTTGTCAAGTAGTCTAATCACCCCCCCTCTAGACCTACTTCTTCGATCCTACAACACGCCATGTGGCCAGCCGTCTCCTCCCACCGCGCCAGCCCTCCTGGCCCGAAGCAGGCCCGCCCGAGCTGCCTCGGGCCCGAACGCCGCCGCCGCGTGCCCCCAGGCTCCCGCGCCGCCAGCTCCTTCGCTCCGCCCCGCCGGCGCTCCGGCACGGGCTCGCCGGAGCTCTGCGCCGCCGCCACCTCCGGAGGCTTCCGCGCCCTGTACCTCCACCGCCGCCGCTCAGCTCACCTCCGGCCGGATCCAGCCCGCCGCCGCCCGGATCCGCCGGATCCCGTTGACCCCGCCCCTCCGGTTTGGTGGCCGCCGGCCCTCCGGCCATCGCCGACGAGGAGCGCCGCCGGGCCATGTTCCCATCGAGATCGAGGGGATCCCTCGATCCCTCGCCCAGTCGTGCGGCCGCTCGGCCCACGGCCCAGCTGGCCTCCTCCCTCGCCGGCCCAGCGCGCCGCTCGGCCCAGTGCCCTACGGCCTGCCTCGCCTTCCCCTTCGTCTGGCTCGAGAGGCCCAGTAGTGAGCCCACTATCCCTCGCCCTATGTGCATATTTCTTTATGACGCTCACTGTGTTTTTTCCCTAAGTCATAAAAAAATGGCTAAGTCCCAGTTTTTGCATAATATGTTGCTATGTTCATGTGGCTGTAACTTTTTGCATGCTTATCCAAAATGAGTGAATGATATGTCAAAATGGTCGTGGTGATATGCTCTACACTTTGTTCCATTGTGACATGCTTGTTTGAGTTCATCTTTTGACCTAATCTCTGTTGCAAGAGTGCTACTTGTTATAAACTATTGTTACTTGATAATTTGATGCCATGTTTGAGATATGATAACTTTGTGCATGTTTATCCAAATGGAGCATATGATATGTCAAAATGTTCATTGTGAAGTGCTCTACATGTTGGTTGATGTAGCATTCATGTTAGATGCCATATTGCCATGTTAATCTCTGTTACCAAAGTGCATGTGGTTGTTAAGTGCTGAAACTTGTTATGAGATGCTGATTTCACTTGCTCATTGCTATTGGTGTGTTTGTCTTCATGCCACATGTCTATATGTTTTAGAAGCACAGTCATATGGTCTTTGCTGTGGTGCAATCCACTTTTCATGATATGCCTTGAGGTGACTTAAACAAGCTTGTAAACATGCCATGTTGTTGTTGCTGTTTTACACTTAGTGAAAAAAACTGCTAAGTCTGGAATCTGTTATAACCTGATGCTATGTTTGCTTGATGCCCCACTCAAATCCATGTTTGTTTTGGAGTGGCCAATGATCATGTCTTGTTGTCCATGTTATGCTCTATCCATTCATGCCCTTACTTGCACATATGGCCTGCTGTATCTTATTTATTTCTTGCTCTCAAGTTGCTATAAATTATATCTGTCAGGTTTTTATCAGCATGTTCAATTTGGTGAAGCTTGTTGTTATTGATCCATGCCTCCTATGGAGATGCTCCAATGGAGTTGTTTTATGTATAATATGTCTACTACATGTCCATGCTCTTTATATACTTGTTGGATTTGATATGCTTGTTGTTTTGTGCCTCCGAAGGCAGCATCGTGATGATGTTTTTGCCTTCCCAGATTTTGACTAAGTCTGGATAATTTTATTGCAACTTGCCATGCTTGGTTAATTGTGTTCCAGCAAGCTTTTGGGTGTGTTATAATCTCATGCTTGTTAGGTATCATGTCTATTTCACATCCATGCTTCTTGTTATCATGTTTGGGTACTGTAGCTTATAATTACCTTGCTCCAAAGTTGCTATGTGGCTGTTAACTTCAGCTTTGCTCTGTAACTTGTTTTGCTCGTATCTTTTAGACTGTTGCTCCGTTTTGAGTGTGCCATGTATGAAACTTGTGTGATTTTGCATGTAGAAGCATAATATCATGTTGTTTTCATGTTTGGAGTGTGTTTGCTTGATGTTTGGGTGCATCTTGCACCGTTGCCTTGCTTGTCTTGTTTTGCTCATATCTTCTAGGCCGTAGCTCTGAATTAAACAAACTTTATATGAAACTTGGCTAGAATTTCATGTATATAATCATGGTGCATGTTAACCTGCTGTTTAACAACTTTAACTTAAGGTTTGTTCAGATCTGGACTAATTTCAAATTATGCATATGAGGACTTACCGGATTTGTGATGTGTTGATTCCGGCCTCATTTAAACTTGTTGGTTTGTGTTGTTCTTGTGTGCTTCATCCCTTGCCATGTATTGCATCATATAGAATTGTCTTGCATCATACGTGGTTGAGCATCTTGTCATGTTCTTGTGTTGAGTGTTTACCGTATTGCTTGCTTCTTCTCGTTAGTGCTTGTTCCGTTGCGATCGTGAGGATTCGTTCGTCTACTCGTGGTTCGTCTTCAAGGCTTCTTCTTCGTCTTCTTCATGGACTCATTCTTCTTCCTTGCGGGATCTCAGGCAAGATGACCATCACCTTGGATACCTTTACTACCATTGCCATGCTAAGTTGTCTCGATGCTATCGTTATATGTCGCGCTACCCATCATTATTGTCAGCCCCTCTCCTTGTTGCCATGAAACCTCTAACCTTGACACCTTCCTAGAAAACCTTTGTTTGGCTATGTTACCCGCTTGCTTAGCCCCTCTTATAGCATTGTTAATTGCAGGTGAAGATGAAGTTCGTTCCATGTTAGAACTTGTTGTTGGAATATCACAATATATCTTATATATCTTAACACACCTATATACTGGGAATGGGTGGAAGGCTTGGCCTTTTGCTCGGTGTTTTGTTCCACTCATGCCACCTTAGGAGCCGATAAACCGGCATTATGTTCCTTGATTTTGCGTTCCTTACATGGTTGGGTATATGGGGACCCCTTGACAGTTCGTCTTTGAATAAAACTCCTCCAGCAAGGCCCAACATTGGTTTTAATTTGCCTCATAATAACAACTTAATTAATTAATTAAATTTGCATAGGGGGTCGCGCCCTCGGGATTCTTTTCTACATAGCAGGGGGGCCAGTGCTGATGGTGTTGGTCACGAACGGGGGTCCTGCAGGGCCACCTTGGGGAAACTCGAGGGCTGGTTTTACTTGTAGCATCGCCCATCCGGTCGTGGCCTGAGACGAGATACGCGTGGCTACTATCAGGGTGTCGACACACCGGGAGGTCTTGCTGGACTTGTTTTACCATTGTCGAAATGTCTTGTGCACCGGGATTCCGAGCCTGATCGGATTGTCCCTAAGATAAGGGGTAATATTATTATTACTTCTGCTGATCGTGAGAGCTTGTGATGGGCTAAGTTGGGACACCCCTACAGGGTTACGATCTTTCGAAAGCCGTGCCCGCGGTTATGTGGCAGATTGGAATTTGTTGATGTCCGGTTGTAGAAAACTTGACAGAGGATCCGAAGTAAAACACACAACTGTGTGAGTAACCGTGACTGTCTCTTTTCACTTTGAGAAGAGAACACGATGGGGTTATGTTTGACTCGTAGGTAGTTCAGGATCTTTAGCGATCACTACTAGTTTGCGACCGTTTGCGTAGATGCTCATCTTATTCTTGTACTCGTAAGTTAGCCACCATACTTTGCTTAGTCGCTGCTGCAACCTCACCACTTTACCTCTTCCTACCCCTTTAAGCTTTGCTAGTCTTGTTACCCATGGTTATGGGATTGCTAAGTCCTCGTGGCTCATAGATACTACAACAACAGTTGCAGGTGCAGGTTTCCGATGTCTTGACGTGAGAGCGATGATCGTTGTGTTGGAGTTCTTTCTTATTCTTCTTCAGTCTTGGGTTAGGTTCCGGGTCAGCAGCCTGGGATAGCAGATGGATGTCGTGGGGCTTTTCATGTTTGCATCCGTAGTCGGATGCCTTGTATTGAAGATGTTGTATTCTTGTGAATTGTATGTATTGTTGTATCCCCCATGTATGTATGTAATGGTTTGATGTAATGATATCCATCTTGCTAAGCGCCTGAAATGCGGTTGTGCCCCAATCACGTAAGTGTCACGATATCGGGATAGAATCGCATCTTGGGCCTGACAAGTTGGTATCAGAGCCTCGACCGACCATAGGAGCCCCCTTGATTGATCGTAGCTTGGCCGTTGTCGAGCCTAGCAATAACTTTTTCGGAGTCCAGTTATATCAGAGAGTAGGAATTCTTTTTACTCCCCTGCCCTTCGTCGCTCTGGTGAGGAATCTTGATGTAGGTGTTTTGAATTACTCCTCTTCCCCTTCAATTTTTTTTAGGATCATGTGGTTAGTTTCGTTCGTCGTGTTGTCAGTTCTTTCATCTGGTGCATCTCTTGTCAAGTGGATTCGACCCTCTTCTTCTTTGCAAGTTCAATCCTTAGTTCTTTCAACCGACGGTGTTTTCCCCCTCCGATGTGTTCCTTCTTTTTCCCACCCGCCCACCCTTTTCTTCTCGGGACCAGAGTCCTCAATCGAGTATCCATCTTACTCACGTGAATCCTTTGCATTCTTTTCTCAGTTATTTCAACCGGTGATTTCTTGTCTCGTTCGTCATTCTTCATCTCTTTCTTTTCCGGTGGACTCTATTCCAATATCTCGGTGTTGTTCTTATTCTTTCATCGAATCAAGTGTTTTCCTTTTGCTCGTTCGCCTCTCGCCATTTAATTATTCCGGAGTTCTGAAGACATCGCAGCAGATTCGTCTGTGTTCCAATTAATTCGAGGTTGTCACCTCATTCGAGTCTTTTAATCGTTCTGGCGCATTATCTCTTTTCGATCCTTTCCAACGGAGTTTCTCTTCGGTGGGCTCATAACCCACAGGTCTTTCCCAGGATCTTACCTGACTCTTTTATTTTCCCGGAGTGCTCCGTAATTCTTTTCTAGTGTGACGTAAGTATGGATTGCATCAGTCATATGCCTTCTCCAAGATCGCTTTTAATTCTTTTCATCATTGGTTGAACCTTAATTCTTTTCATTCTTCCGAAGTATTTCATGAATTCTTTTCATTGTGTTCCTTCGAAGCCATCATTTTAGAAGATTTCTTCGTTCTCAGTTTTCAACTTCGTCCTCCAAATATTCTTCATTGATGCCTTTTCGTTCGTCTCACATTCGTTCGGTGCTTCTTTCAACTGTTCTTTTATGAGTTCGCGATATATTCCTCTTTAATCATTTCAATGTGAATAAGTGGTGTGTAAATCCATTGCTTCTCATCAATTTAATTGGGGGAGGATAAGCATAACATAATTCTTATTCTTTTCATCAAGTTGATTAATCCCTTCCTTCGGAGTTTATTCTTGATGCATAAATTCTAGTTCAGATGTTTTATTCTTTCTTTTCCGAAGTTCAAGTTTCTTGGCTATCTCGTCGGAACCCTCGTCTAATCATCGCAAGGCTTTAATCTTATTCCTTTCGTTCGTCATTTCTAAATCATCATCCTTTTGTTACCGGAGTCCCTCATGGTGGTTCTTCATGATTTAATTCATTCTTCGAGTGTTCATCAAATTCTTTTGGATCCAGTGCAAGCTTTATTCTTTTGTGTCTCGAGATGTTAATAATTCTCCGTATTATTTTGAAGTGGAGTTTTGCATTTCTTCCTTCATGTCATCTATTCATTCTTTTGGTTGCGGCATAATTCACCTCAACTTTTGAGATGATTATGTAAGTCCAAACCAAGCTTATTCTTTTGTGGTTGTTTTTATCAACAACTCCGTTCAAGTCTTTCTTTTATAAATACTCGTTCTATTCCTTTCATTTTTAGCCGGAGTGCTGCCCGAATTCCTTCGTTCGAATTCCTTTCTTTCTCTTATTAACCGGAGTGGTTTCGAATTCATTCTTATTCCTTCAGCTCTTGTGTCGTGTCTTTTAACCTTCTTGGTTCTCGTATTCCTTGTTCCTCTTGTCTAACGAAGTCTTTGCAACTTCATTTTCCTTCGTCGTGTCCTTTCTTTCGAAGTGGCTCAACCTCTCAATATTCTTTGGTTTCACTCTTTTGTCCTCGAAGAACTTTGTTCTTCCTTTTCCCTTCTGTCTCGTTCCTAAGATCTCGGGACGAGATCTCTTGTTAGTAGGGGAGTGTTGTGACACCCCGGGACCGGTGCGCCAGGTGTCAGCCAGTTATTCGTTGTCAGTGCCATGTCATCTGCTTGCGTGCTGCATCTTTCCATGTCTTCATGTGTGTTGCATCTGCATGTTTTCAAAATTTTCATCCGTCCGAGTCCGCCCGTCCTTTCCGTTGTCCGTTCTGAGCCCAGACACACTCGCACGTGCCTGCGGCACCTCCGGATATTTATTTTACGAGTGGCCGGAAATGTTCTCGGAATGGGTTGAAACTTGGCGTGTTGTATTATTATAGCATAGGTAGACCGCCTGTCAAGTTTCGTCGCGTTCGGAGTTCGTTTGATAGCCCAACAGTTAACTGTGTTAACCGCCGGAAGCATTTTCTCTTTTGGCCCAACACCCCTTTCACACAGCCCACCAAGCCCATTCTAACCGCTCCATGCTCTTGGCCGTTCGATCACGATCGCATGGCCGCGAACCGCTCCTCATTTGGACTCTCCTACCTCTGTCTAACTATAAATATATGTCTCCTCCCGAAATTTCTCGTAGATAAACCCTAGCCCCGCTCCCACCACGCAGCCTGACATGTCCGCTTGCCGCCGGACATGTCCGCCCCGCCATCCACGTCGCCGCAGCCAACCAAGAGTTGCCACGTCACGCCGCCGCCGCCTCCAGCCAACGGGCACGCGCCACGTGGCCAGCCGTCTCCTCCCACCGCGCCAGCCCGCCTGGCCTGAAGCAGGCCCGCCCAAGCCGCCCCGGGCCCGAACGCCGCCGCCGCGCGCCCCGAGGCTCCGGCGCCGCCGGCTCCTTCGCTCCGCCCCAGCGCCGGTCCTGCACGGGCTCGCCGGAGCTCTGCGCCGCCGCCACCTCCGCAGGCTTCCGCGCCCCGTGCCTCCACCACCACCGCTCAGCTCACCTCCTGCCGGATCCGGCCCGCCGCCGCCCGGATCCCGTCGACCCCGCCCCTCCGGTTCGGTGGCCGCTGGCCCTCCGGCCATCGCCGATGAGGAGCGCCGCCGCGCCATGTTCCCATCGAGATCGAGGGGATCCCTCGATCCCTCGCCCAGCCGTGCGGCCGCTTGGCCCAGGGCCCAGCTGGCCTCCTCCCTCGCCGGCCCAGCGCGCCGCTCGGCCCATTGCCAACCCTAATCCTAAAGTTAAAAATAGGCTTATAGTTGGCACGCATGTTGACTCCGTTAAAATAGGAGATCATTGTTATGATGGCTTATGTGATTTGGGTGCTAGTGTGAGTGCTACTCCGTTTACTCCATATCAAGAAATTATGAAAGATATTGCTCCTGGTGAAATAGAAGACATTGATGTTACCATTAAACTTGTCAATAGAGATACTATTTCACCACTTGGGGTTGTTAGAGATGTTAAAGTCTTGTGTGGAAAATTAAATACCTTAATGATTTTCTAGTTATTGGTTCTCCACAAGAAGATTTTTGTCCCATTAGATTTGGTAGGCCGTTTCTAAATACGGTAAATTCTAATATTGATTGTGCTAAAGAAACTGTCGGTGTTAACTTTGGTGATGCGTCTCATGAGTTTAATTTCTCTAAATTCCGCAGACAACCTCGTGATAAAGAATTGCCTAGGGAAGATGAAATCATTGATCTTGCTTCTATTGTTGTGCCTCCTACTGATCCGTTAGAACAATATTTGCTAGACAATGAAAATGATATGCATATGGATGAAAGAAATGAAATATTATTCAAACAAATACCTATTTTGAGACACAATTTGTGTGTTCAGACTCTTGGAGATCCTCTTCCACCCAAGAGTGATCCTATGTTCGAACTTAAGCAATTTCCTAATACATTGAAATATGCTTATCTTGATGAAAAGAACATATATCCTGTTATTATTAGTGCTAAACTTTCAGAGCATGAAGAGAAGAGATTATTGAAAACTCTAAAAAAGCACCCCGCCGCTATTGGATATACTCTTGATGATCTTAAGGGCATTATCCCCACTCTATGTCAGCACAAGATTAATATGGAGCCAGATGCTAAGGTAGTCGTCGATCATCCGCACTGATTAAATCTTAAGATGAAGTGGTAAGAAATGAAATAGCTAAAAGTAGATGGGTAAATCCCGTTCATTGTGTACCTAAGAAAGGAGGTATTATCGTTGTCCCTAATGAACAAAATTAACTTATCCCCCAAAGAATTATAACATGTTATAGGATGGTAATTGATTATAGAAAATTAAAGAAAGCTACTAGGAAGGATCATTACCCCCTACCATTCATTGATCAAATGCTAGAAATATTATCAAAGCATACACATTTTTTTCTAGAGGGTTATTCTGGTTTTTCCTAAATATCTGTGTCACAAGAGGATCAAGAGAAAACTACTTTTACTTGCCCTTTCGGTACCTTTGCTTATAGACGTATGCCTTTTGGTTTATGCAAATGCACTTGCTGCCTTTCGAAGATGTATGACTGCTATATTCTCTCACTTTCGTGAAAAGATTGTTGAGGATTTCATGGATGATTTTTCCATGTATGAAACTTCATTTCATGATTGCTTAAGCAACCTTGATCGAGTTTAGCAAAGATGTGAAGAAACTAATCTTGTCTTGAATTGGGAGAAGTGCCATTTTATGGTTAATGAAGGCATTGTCTTGGGGCATAAAATTTCTAAAAGAGGTATCGAAGTCGATAAAGCCAAAGTTGATGCAATTGATAAAATATCATATCCAAAAGATATCAAAGGTATAAGAAGTTTCCTTAGTCATGTTGGTTTCTACAGGAGGTTTATTAAAGACTTCTCTATAATTTCTAGGCTTCTTACTAATCTCTTGCAAAAAGATGTACCATTCATTTTTTATGACGATTGTGCGGAAGCTTTTGAAACACTTAAGAAAGCCTTAATTTCTGCACCTATTGTTCAACCACCTGATTGAAACCTGCCTTTTGAAATTATGTGTGATGCTAGTGATTATGCTATTAGTGTTGTTCTAGGACAAAGAGTTGATAAGAAATTAAATGTTATTCAATATGCTGGTAAAACCTTAGACATCGCTCAACGAAATTATGCTGCCACTTAGAAAGAATTTCTAGGAATTGTGTTTGCATGTGATAAATTTATATCTTACATAGTTGATTCTAAGGTAGCTATGCACACTAATCATGCCGCTATCAAATATCACATGGAAAAATAAATATGCAAAACCTAGGTTGATTAGGTGGGTGCTTTTGTTACAAGAGTTTGACTTGCATATCACTGATAGAAAAGGGGCTACGAATCATGTAGCTGATAATTCATCTAGATTGGAAAATGAACTTGATGACCCACTTTCTATTAATGATAGCTTTTCAGATGAATAATTAGCTATTATAAATGCTTCTCGTAATACTCCTTGGTATGCAGACTATGCAAACTACATTGTTGCTAAATATATACCACCTAGTTTCACTTACCAACAAAATAAAAAAGTTTTTCTTTGAGTTAAGACATTACTTTTGGGATGTCCCACATTTATATAAAGAAGGAGTGGATGGTATTATTAGACGTTGTATACCTAAGCATGAACAAGAACAAATCCTACACAAGTGTCACTCCGAGGCTTACAGAGGACACCATGCGGGAGACAGAACTGCACACAAGGTATTACAATCAGGTTTTTATTGGCCTACTCTTTTCAAAGATGCACGTAAGTTTGTTCAATCTTGTGATGAATGTCAAAGAATTGGTAATATTGGTAGATGTCAGGAAATGCCTATGAACTATTCACTTGTTATTGAACCATTTGGTGTTTGGGGATTTGATTATATGGAGCCTTTCCCTTCCTCCAATGGGTACACTCATATTCTAGTTGTTGTTGATTACGTTACTAAGTGGGTGGAAGTTATTCCAACTAGTAGTGTTAATCACAACACTTCTATTAAAATGCTTAAAGAAGTTATTTTCCCGAGGTTTGGAGTCCCTAGATATTTAATGACAAATGGTGGTTCACGCTTTATTCATGGTGCTTTCCGTAAACTCCTTGCCAAATATGATGTTAACCATAGAATTCCATCTCCTTATCATCCTCAGTCTAGTGGTCAAGTTGAATTAAGTAATAGAGAAATAAAGTTGATCTTGCAAAAGACTGTTAATAGATCTAGAAAGAATTGGTCTAAGAAACTTGACAATGCACTTTGGGCTTGTAGAACCGATTATAAGAATCTTATGGGTATGTCTCCATATAAGATGGTCTATGGAAAAACATGCCATTTACCTCTTGAACTAGAACATAAAGCTTATTGGTAAATTAAAGAACTTAACTACAATTTTAAACTTGACGGTGAAAAGAGGTTGTTTGATATTAGCTCACTTGATGAATGGAGAACCCAAGCCTATGAAAATGCTAAAAAAAATTAAAGAAAAAGTTAAAAGGTGGCATGACAAAAGAATACAAAAGCAGGAATTCAATGTGGGTGATCAAGTTTTGCTACACAATTGTCGTTTAAGATTTTTTGTAGGAAAACTTCTCTCCAAATGGAAAGGGCCCTACGCTATAGAAGAATTTTACCGCTCTGGTGCTATTAAGATCAAAAACATTGAAGGAAGTAACCCGAGGGCGGTGAATGGACAAATAATTAAGCATTATATCCCAGGTACGCCTATAAATATTGAGACCAATATTATTCATTCCATAACACCGGAGGAGCACATAAAAGAAACTTGCCAAAACGCTCCACGACCCTGAAAAGGAATAGGTATGTCATACGGTAAGCAAACCAACTCCAAAAGTCCCATAAAGGAAATTTTTCTCCATTTTGGAATATTTAAAAAATTAGGAAAACAATAAGTAGTCCGGAAAGCGCACGAGCAGGTGACAAACCTGGGGGGCGCGCCTCCCGAGCTTGTGGTGCCCTCGTGCACCATCCGACTCCATTTTCTCCTAGGTTACTAGTTTTGCACGGTAAAATTTCATTATATAAACTCCTGGAGGTTTTGACCTCTGTATCACGATAATATCCTCTGTTCTTGTTTCATGTTGTTTCTCTGCCAGATTTTCAAGGCCGAGCATCATGTATTCCTCCTCCAACAACATGAGAGATGATGCTTGGCTGCTGAAGATGGAGCTTAGGAGAGAGGAGATCGAGGAAGATGATGCCAAGAAGGAGAAGATAGATGAAGTTGTAGGGGGCCAAACACATGAAGGAGGACAAACCATCCTTTTGGAGAAAGCTGCAGCCGAGGGATTATCTCCCCCTCTGAAATTGGAGCCCTAAGGACCTTTGAAATAGTATGTGTTCAGAATACCTATCTCACTCGCGAAGTTATTCTTTTGGAGGATCAAAAAATCACCCTTCGGAGTAATAATCGCAGACTGATGTACCTACTTAAGTTGAAGGACGAGCTCACTACCTCATAACCACCACCTCTGAAGAAGGAGACTTGAGCACACGAGTATTGGCACTCCGCTTGGCTTGTCAAAGATTGGGGGAGGTGCCCCAGTATTGTATCACCATCACATCTTTTTCATTATCATCTATCTTAGTTTGATCCTTTTGGTTAAATCGTGATTTAGTAGAATAAAAGTATTGGTATGATCTAGTCTTTAGTTTTTGCTTCATGATCTATATATGTAATCGAGTATGAGAGTTATATAATAAAGATTAGTTTTGAGTCGAGTGCTTTGCTTTTGCTTTGATCTTAAAAGATGAAAAAGAATAAAGAAAATAAAAGATCACATGACAAACTTATTGTAAGGGCACTTTTCTCCCTAATGGTTTTGGTGATTGATGACAATACTCTTGCGGACTAATCGTGTGCTGTAAGCTCATACAGGTATATCTCTCTTATGGCACAAGACGATTGATTGCCCCTCGGATCCCATGAAGGACGGTGTTTTCTTTTTGCTCCCTGTAGGTGGCATTGAGTAATAGGAAAGCCCTACTATTAAGAGGGGGTCCGCGTCGGAGAGGTTTGGGTAGAATCAACACGTACACATCCTTCTCCTTCACTTCCTTTCCTTACTTCTCTGGAGGTCCAACCGGTCTTTCTTTCGTTGTGGCAATTCTGTGGCTTCTGTACTGATCTTCTGCCAAGCATGCGGTAGTACCGCTTTGCCAAGCGGTAGTACCGCACAGGTACACGGTAGTACCGCTTGCCGACACGGTAGTACCGCTCCCGCGGTAGTACCGCGTCCCCATGCGGTAGTACCGTGTATCTGGGCCTGGCACTGGAGTCTAAGTATAAGAAGTGGATGCGGAAGTAATTTTTTACTTCCGCATACCGCACGGTAGTACCGTTTAGCATAAGCGGTAGTACCGCTTAGCTTAAGCGGTAGTACCGTGTCGCATTTTGCTACTTCCGTTTTCCCCTGCGGATGTAGCCACGGATGTAATTTATTTCATCCGTGGCTATATCAGGTCTCGATATTTTTGCCTTGGCGGTAGTACCGCTTCCCAAGCGGTAGTACCGCTCAGCCTGCGGTAGTACCGCTCGTAAGTTGCGGTACTACCGCTCTCTGCGGGCTGAAACCTCAAATAACGGTTGGATTTGTCCCCCCACTATATATAGGGGGTCTTCTTCTCCAAGGAGACTTACCTCTTCCCCCACTACTCCATTGTTGCTCCAAAAGCTCCATTTCCGCCCGATCTCTCTCCCTAGCCAATCAAACTTGTTGATTTGCTCGGGATTGCTTGAGGAGGCATCGATCTACACTTCCACCAAGAGATATTTGATTCTCCCCACTAATCCCTTGCGGATCTTGTTACTCTTGGGTGTTTGAGCACCCTAGACGGTTGAGGTCACCTCGAAGCCATATTCCATTGTGGTGAAGCTTCGTGGTTTGTTGGGAGCCTCCAAGTTGTGGAGATTGCCCCAACCTTGTTTGTAAAGGTTCGGTTGCCGCCTTCAAGGGCACCACTAGTGGAATCACGGCACCTTGCATCGTGTGAGGGCGTGAGGAGATTACGGTGGCCCTAGTGGCTTCTTGGGGAGCATTGTGCCTCCACACCGCTCCAACGGAGACGTACTTCCCCTCAAAGGGAAGGAACTTCGGAAACACATCCTTGTCTCCTTCGGTTCTACTTGTGGTTATTTCTTACCTTTACTCTTGCATGCTTTACTTGTTTAATTCCTATAGCATGCTTGTGTAGTTGTTGGGCTTATTGTCATTAGTTGTCTTCATAGTAGTTTATCTAGACAACTTATTTTATCGCCTTATTATAATTGGTTAAGAAAAGCTAAAAATTGTTAGTTGCCTATTCACCCCCCCCCCTCTAGTCAACCATATCGATCCTTTCAATTGGTATCAGAGCCTCGTCTCTTTTTAAGGACTTTACCGTCCAAAGAGTATGGTTGACAACGTAGTCGAGACGGAGGACCATTCCGATGGAAATCCGTCCTTGCCTACGGTAGATGGGGGAGCCTCCGTCACTCGTGAGGAGTTCAATGTGGCCTTGACCACATTGAAAGAATCACTAGCGAGCGAGGTCAAGGGCATGTTTAAAGAAATGTTTGAGGGGCTTAAATTATCCACCTCACCGTTGGAAGTGGGTCGTCCCGCTACCAACGTGTCAGAGGCTAATCCCGACAAGGGAGAAGCTAGTAGTGAGCAAGCCCCGGTCACTAAGCATGGTAGTGGGAAATTTGCCCAATCTCCTCCGCCTACTCACTATGGAGGACCCGTCCCCACACCGCATTTAAATTCCGTCGGGCCCCCACCTAAGTTTGTTAAAAATACTGATTTTTCTACTTGGGTGTTTCGTTTCAAACGTCATATTAATCATTGTTCCACTAACCTCTGGAGAATCATTGAGCAAGGTTTTTATCCGTATGATCCTGACAACATGACTCCAAGAGAAACTGCCGATCATCAGTTCAACGAGTCCGCACTTTGCATTCTTCAAGACTCAATCCCTCCTGAAGACATTGCTCATCTTCGTCCATTCACTGTGGCCAAGGAAGCATGGGAACATGTTGGCACAATGTACAAGGGAAGCACAAGCATTCAACGCTCCAACTATGAAGTAGTGCAAGATGAAGCTGATGAGTTTGCAATGATCGAGGATGAAGATCCTCGTGAACTTTATCGAAGACTAACTATTCTTGCAGTATCTCTTCGAGACCATGGCAGTAAGGACACGGATGACAATTGGATCAAGCGCAAGTTCCTGAAGGCCATGATGCCCTATCACAAGGCCATGTCATCTGTGATTCGTCAGAGACCAGACTTCCACACTTTATCCTCAAATGAAGTGTTGGATGAATTTGTTGCCATGAGGATCCTTGACGTTACCGCCGACAATGCGGTCCTAAGAGCTCAACGATCCAAGAAGCCTAATCTTGCCCTGAAGGCCAAGGCTTGTGTAGAAGAGGAGGAAGTTGAAGATGATGATGAGTGCTGCCCCGAGGACACCAAATATGCCTATCACGAGCACATGGCTCTTGCTTCTAGGCAATTCTGGGGCAAGAAGAATTCAAGATCCAACTTCAACAGGAACAACTCCAGTGGGAACAAAGGGAAGCAACGAGTAAGGACATGCTTCAACTGTGGAAATGTAAGCCACTTCGTTGCGGATTGCCCATATGAGAAGAGAGAAGACTTTGGAGGCAAGCTTATTCGGAAGGACAAGTCAAAGTCCTATCCCAACAAGAACAACTTCATCAAAAAGACTCCTCCGAAAGTGTTGGTGGCTCAAGAAGAATATGTGGAGGATGATGACAATGATGAAGAGGATGAGGTGACCACTATGGCCACAATTGCAATTGCTACCACTCCGCATTCATCTCTATTCAACTCACCAAAGGAAAACATCACCGCCAAGTGTCTTATGGCCAAGGCCACCAACAAGGTAACTCCGATCATCAACTCTACTATCTCTTCTAACCCCTCATTAACTAATTGTATTGATGAGGGTGAGGGTAGTAAGGAGGGAGAAAATGAATTTGATGTGTTCATAAAGAATCTCAAGGGCAAATCCAAGAAGCATGTGGTTGCTCTCTTGGAACAACTCGGTGAGGCAAATGACATTATTGAGGCTCACGAGGAAACCATAACTAAAATGGAAGGGCATAGTCGAGACTATGCCGATGAGATATCGGATCTCTCTAACGCTCTAGAGGAGGAGCGTGGTCTTCGTTTGACTCTTGAGGAGTCACACAACGTTGATCATGCTAAATTAAAGAAAGATCTTGATCATGCTCTAGTTGTCTCTCGTGTCCTTAACTCAGAGAAGGCAAAACTTGCGGTTGATCATGCTAAACTCAAGGAGGAGTTTGACATACTTGACAAGGCTCACAAGGCCTTGAAAGGAATGCATGCTTCTCTCAAGGAGTCTCATGATCAACTCCAAGTTTCGCTAACCAAGGAAAAGGCTATCTTTCCTCGCATGGTTTTAATTGATAATGCAAATGCTACTAACCCATGTTGTGAGCATGTGCATCTTGTTGAAGAGAATGCCGAGTTGAAGAAGCAACTTGAGAAAGGCCTTGTGACTTGCATACAAGGTGAGAAGAACCTCAACGCCCTTTTGAGCAATCAAAAGGAAGTTGTGGCAAAGGAAGGAATTGGGTTTGCTCCTAAGCCCAAGAAGAAGAAGAATGACAAGACAAAGCAACCACCCCCTCTCCGACAATCCTTTGTGAAAGAAGGAGAGGGCACCTCTACCAAGAAGAAAAGTGGTGGGGTCAAGAAAAACTCCACCACACCCTCAAACATGGACGGCGATTTTAATCTGTCATATGTTTTATGCCGTGCTAGTGATGGCCATGTGTTTGCTAAATTTGTTGGTTCTTCTTATGAGTACATTGAATGGTCCATTTGGGTTCCTAAGACCCTTGTCACTAACCTCAAAGGACCCATTACCAAATGGGTACCTAAATCCAAGCATTGATCTATTGTAGGGGTTTGCTTCCGGTGGGGGATCATGGTTGCTCGATAGCGGAGCCACAAATCATATGACCGGAAGCAAAGACTTGGTGGTGGACGTGCATCTCGGTTCATCTATGGCCACCAACGTCGAATGGGGTGATGCTTCATCTTCTAAGGTATTGGGACTTGGCAAGGTGGTTGTCTCTCATGATCTCACGATCGAGAAAGTCATGCTTGTTGAGTCCCTTGCATACAATTTACTTTCTGTCCGCCAGCTTGCACTCATGGGCTTTGCTACATTCTTTGATATTGATTCTGTGGCCCTCTTGTGGAGCAAGACTTTTAAAGTAGCCTACGTTGGGCATGTCGAGAACGGCCTTTATGTGGTTAACTTCTCGAAGCAACCCACTAAGGTTGCGACATGCCTAATGGCTAAAGTTGATGTGGGATGGCTTTGGCATCGCCGTTTAGCCCACGTCAATATGAGATCTTTGCAAAGTCTTCTCAAGGGGGACCATGTCCGAGGACTAACAAATGTTAGCTTTGCCAAAGATCGTGCTTGCAGGGCATGCATTGAAGGAAAATTACATGAGAAGGCTCACCCTCCCACGACTATCATCTATTCAAAGAGACCTCTAGAGCTCCTTCACATGGATCTCTTTGGGCCTCCCACTTTTGATAGTCTTGGGGGTAGAAAATATTGCTTGGTGATTGTGGATGATTACTCAAGATATACCTGGGTATACTTCTTCAAGAAGAAGAGTGAGACCCAACAAACCGTCATCAACTTTGCAAATGAAGCTCAACGACAACATGAAGCAAAGATTTTGATGATTAGAAGTGACAATGGCACCGAGTTCAAGAACTACACCTTGGATGAGTTTCTTGGTGATGAGGGGATCAAACATCAATATGCCGCCCCATATACCCCTCAGCAAAATGGTGTTGCGGAGAGAAAGAACCGAACTTTGATAGATGCTGCAAGAACCATGATGGCTGAATTCAACTCTCCATACAACTTCTGGGCCGAAGCCATCAACACCGCTTGCCATGCATCAAATCGTCTCTATCTTCGCAAAGGCTTGAACAAAACTCCATATGAGATTCTTACCGGTAACAAGCCCAATCTCAAGTACTTCCGGGTGTTCGGGTGTAAGTGTTTCATTCTTAAGAAAGGTGTTCGGTTGTCTAAATTTGAATCTAGAGCTCATGAGGGCATATTTGTTGGTTATGCTACAAACTCTCATGCTTACCGTGTCCTCAATAAGTCCACCGGACTCATTGAGGAGACGAGTAACGTAGAGTTTGATGAAAATAACGGCTCCCAAGTGGAGCAAAGTGGTACTTGTGATACAGGTGATGAAATTCCTCCTCAAGCCATAAGAAGAATGGGTATTGGATACATCCTACCCGTTGAGGAACCCCTTGTGGCCGAAGGAGAAGGACAATGTTTCACTCAAGTGGAACCATCACCAACCCAAGACCCACACGCTTCCGAAGAACAAAATGAAGGCCCTCAACCGGACGAACAAGGCCAAGTGCGAGATCAATCACAAGATGGTGGTGATCCACCAAATGATGCACAAGGCCAAGTTCTCTCCTTCGAGCAAGATCAAGGTCAAGAGAAAGCTCAAGATCAAGATCTAGCTCCTGACGTCGCTCAAGATGACCAACTCAGTGCTCCTCAGTTATCTCTTGAAGAGCAATTGGAGCGTCGTGCTGCAAAAGTTGCCTCCAGGCTTGCTTCCAGAGAACTTCACATGGAGAATATTCTAGGAAGCATCAAAAGGGGGTAAGCACTCGTAGACAATTAGCAAATTATTGTGCTCATCAAGCTTTTGTCTCTTTTGTTGAACCTAAGAAGGTCTATGAGGCTCTCGAAGACCCCGACTGGCTCAATGCCATGCATGAAGAACTTAATAACTTCGAGCGCAACAAAGTGTGGCGTCTGGTGCCAAGACCAACGGAGAACCATAATGTCATTGGAACCAAATGGATCTTTAAGAACAAGCAAGATGCACATGGCATTGTCGTCCGCAACAAGGCACGTCTGGTGGCTCAAGGCTACTCCCAAGTCGAGGGGATCGACTACGGTGAAACCTTTGCCCCTGTTGCTCGTCTTGAATCTATTCGTTTGTTGCTTGCCTATGCTTCCCATCATAACTTTAAATTGCAACAAATGGATGTGAAAAGTGCTTTTCTTAATGGTCCCATTAACGAGTTGGTATATGTTAAACAACCCCCGGGGTTCGAGGATCCTAAGTTCCCCAATCATGTTTATCAACTTGATAAGGCACTCTATGGCCTTAAACAAGCCCCACGAGCGTGGTATGAGCACCTTACCGAGTTGTTACAAGATCGTGGGTTTGAAATTGGGAAAATCGACCCCACTCTTTTTACTAAGAAGGTCAAAGGGGAGTTGTTTGTATGCCAACTATATGTTGATGATATTATCTTTGGTTCTCCTAACAAAGCTTTCAATGATGAGTTCGCCGCACTCATGACCACGCACTTTGAGATGTCCATGATGGGAGAGTTGAAGTACTTCCTTGGATTTGAGATCAAACAACGAAGAGAAGGCATCTTCATCAAACAATCCAAGTATACTCAAGACATGCTCAAAAGGTTCAACCTTAGTGATGTCAAGCCGGCTACTACTCCGATGCCAACCAAGTGCCAACTTGACATTGATCCCAATGGTAAAGCCGTGGATCAAAAGGTATATCGCTCTATGATTGGATCCTTGCTTTATCTTTGTGCATCTAGACCGGATATTATGTTGAGTGTGGGAATTTGTGCACGGTTTCAAGCCTCACCTAAGGAAAGTCACTTTGTGGCTGTCAAGCGAATCTTTCGATATTTGGCTCATACCCCAAACTTTGGCTTATGGTACCCAAGAGGAGCGAACTTCAACCTTGTTGGTTTTTCTGATTCTGACTGGGCGGGAGACAAAGTGGATAGGAAGTCCACCTCAGGAGGGTGCCAATTTCTTGGTTGCTCTCTTGTTAGTTGGTCTTCCAAAAAGCAAAGTTGTGTATCTCTCTCGTCCACTGAAGCAGAATATGTGGCCGCTGGCAGTTGCTGTGCTCAACTCTTATGGATGAGGCAAACTTTGAAGGATTACGGTGTCATTTGTGACAAAGTGCCTCTTTGGTGTGATAATGAGAGTGCCATCAAGATTTCTCTCAACCCGGTGCTTCACTTCAAGACGAAGCATATTGAGATTCGGTATCATTTCATCCGGGATCACATAAGGCAAGGAGAGATCGAGCTTCACTACGTCAACACTCATGATAACCTTGCAGATATCTTCACGAAGCCATTGGATGAAGCTAGATTTCGCGAGTTAAGGCATGAGCTAAATATCATCGATTTGAGCAATGTGGTTTGAGTCTGTGCACACACACCCCTCACACTCAATATAGCTATCTTGTCTAGATGTAGGCATGGACATAGGGGGAGTATTGTTCTCTCAATGAACTATTCCTCCCCCCATTATGCATAAACTAACCAAGTCTTTATCATTTGCCATACATTTGTGGTTTAAATGTTTCAAGTCGAGTTTTGGATCATGGGCCCAAGGATAATTCTTCGCGGTGCCATATCTGTATACTCAAACATAGGTGGCCTCGGCCACCGCCCTCCTCTGAGGAGTGTGTTGGTTCACTTTGCGTGTGCGTGCATTTTTGTTTCTCCTTTTTCTTTGCTTAAAGCCTCTTATCAGCCGTGTTTGTTCTTGGAGGAGCGATACTACCGTGCAAACTTACGGTACTACCGCAGATGGGGTTACGGTACTACCGCTCGACCAGCACGGTAGTAATTTTTTACTGCCGCTGGTAAAGCGGTACTACCGCTTGGCGAGCGGTACTACCGCGCAAGCGGTACTACCGCGATGACCGCGGTACTACCGCTCGTATCAAAACGCGTGGGGGTTATAAGCAGGCAGGGGGAGTTCCATCTCCCCCATACCCATTCACTCCTAACCCCCACGTCGTCCCTGTATCTCTCTCTCAAGAACGCCGCCGGAGGACCTCGCCGGATCTCCTTCCTCGCCCACTCGTTTCTCTTTCCGACCGGTGGGATCGTTCCCCACCACGTCCTCTTGCCATGGATGCAGGTTTTTCCCCGTTTCCCTTCTTCTTTTTGCCTTGCCTAAGTTTTTAGGGTTAGGGGAGTTGCTTAGTGCGTTCTTGTGTTCTTCGTGATCTTATCCATGGATGCTTAGGTTGTGGGAGAGTGTTTGTGATCCGGAAATATGCTTAGAGTTGTTGCCACGAAGTTACTGATCAGCCGTAATACCGTGTGTAGATCGTGTTGGTAGTTTCGAATTGTTTATCTTCCCAGATCTGTTCCGTGCGGTACTACCGCTGGAGAACCGCGGTACTACCGCACGGTGTAAACCAGATCCGATCTGACCTTAGCGGTACTACCGCTGTACTTAGCGGTACTACCGCTCGAGCGGAAGTAAAATTTTAGTACTGCATGCCGAGCGGTACTACCGCGTCCTTACGCGGTACTACCGCTCCGCATGCAGCACTAATATTTTAGTTCCGCCCCCTCGGGCGGAAGTAAAATTTTAGTACTGCATGCCGAGCGGTACTACCGCGTCCTTACGCGGTACTACCGCTCCGCTTGCAGCACTAATATTTTAGTTCCGCCCCTTTGGGCGGAAGTAAAATCCTACTACCGTAAGGCATGCGGTACTACCGCATGTGCCACGCGGTACTACCGCTTGCCCTCCGGTACTATTTTTTTACTTCCGTTGGGTCAACAGTACTACCGTTTGGCTCACACTAGCTTCGTGGCATGTTCTCTTCTCTATTTCCCTTGGTTTCTTGTGTCTTTCGAGGCTCTGGCATTGATTCTTCTCGCGTTTGTTTTGCTGTGGTTTTGTGTTTGTATCTTTAGGTGGTGGCTCAGGCTTTGCGGGTCGTCGTACCAACCCCGTTCGTGACACCGGTTCCAAGCGCATGCGTACCCCGAGCGATGTGCCAGAAGGCTCCAACCCCAATCCTCAGCGCCGGTACAAGACCTCAGCCAACAAGCGCAAGGAATCATCCATGTCTATGGAGGAAATGCCTGCTGGTGAGTTCATGGCTAGATGGAAGGTCAACCCATATGGGGAACCTCGTGAGCACTTCCCTGGTGATGATGTCTTCTGGACCAAGCAACAGTATCGCATCTATCATGAGGTGCTCAAGACCAAGGCAAATCTGTATGTGGATGCTCACTGGATAGATGTGGAGCATATGAGGAAGGATACCAACAGGGCGTATTTTGCTGAAGCCCTTGACTTGATCGAGCAGCTGGGTCTGGAACATATCATGACGTTCCAGAACGATTTTGATCCTGAGCTCATTGCACAGTTCTATGCCTCTGTCAACTTTCAGGCCAAGGAAGATCGTCCCATGACTTGGATGACTCATGGTCACAAGATGACCGCCACTTGGAAGGAGTTCATGGATCTTCTTCAGCTTCCTGATGAGGGTCTCCACACCCCTATTGGTTTTCGGCCTCACGCCAACCCTGAAGCAGCCAACAAGGACAAATTTCTTCCTTTCTATGAAGCAAAGACCCTTGCTAGTGGCAAAACAACCTATGTGCTGAATCCCTTCCTGGACATTATGTATCGGATTTTTCGCAACACACTGTTTCCTCGTGTTGGCGACAAGGACAAGGTTCACGCCTATCTGGTGGATATGCTTCTGATGTGTCAAGAGGCTCGCTCCGCTCAGGCTGCTCCTCTGGACATCTCTCACATCATGTGGAATGAGCTTCGGTTTGCTATCTACACTCGCAAGGTACCTATCTATGGTCCTTTCTTATATCTGCTCATCTCCAAGACTTGGGCGAAGTTGTATCCAGAGGAGGAGTTGGTGGCCGACTGCTACCGCCATGATCCTATCAAGCTTCGCGTCAAGACTCGCTGGGCCAACACCACTACTCGCGCTCAGGCTGCTGCTGCCCAGATGGGCACTGAGGATGAGCCTATGGAGGAGCCTGCCGATGTCCGCTCAGGCAGATTTGCCCCCTCGTCTTCCTCTACCGTAGAGAAGCCGTCATGGGCCAAGAAGCTCCAGCAGAAGATGAAGGCTCTCTTCTGCATGCAGGCTCAGGGGCAATACCGTGCCCATGTGACTGACAAGAAGACTCGTCAGAGGGACAAGAAGATTCTGTCCTTGTATGGTGAAGAGATCTCAAATGGATCAGAGGACAACATCACTCCAGAGGCTACCTGGATGGCTCGCCAGGGATACCAGTGGACAGATTCTGATGATGAGTATCAGCCAGAGCAGCAGGGATCTAATGAGGACTATCAGGATGAGGAGCAGCAGGGATTTGATGACGAGTATGACGACTGAGCTTCTCCCGGGCTGCCACCCATCTTCGTTTCCTCTCTTTCCCTTTGTGGTGTCTCGATGACAAAGGGGGAGAGTGATTTGCATTTGCCGTCTTGTGTCGTCTTGTGTGTGTGTTTCTTTTCGTTGAACTTGGTTTTATTGTGCGTGTTTGTGTGAGACAATCATATGGTGTAAGACATATGCCCTCGTATCGTTAAACTTATTATCATGTCCTTATGCTTATCCTATGCAGTTAAATGTTTTATAGAGTATCGCATGTGTAGATTATAGGGGAACGCCATACCCTGTATGTGTGCAGTGCAGTCCAAAGCACAATCATATGTAGGCATACATATAGGGGGAGCTCACCTATACTCTAGGGCTTATTTTGATGTCTCTATCATTTCTTCTCTGTGCAAATCTCGTGTTGTCATCAATTCACCAAAAAGGGGGAGATTGTAAGGGCACTTTTCTCCCTAATGGTTTTGGTGATTGATGACAATACTCTTGCGGACTAATCGTGTGATGTAAGCTCATACAGGTATATCTCTCTTATGGCACAAGACGATTGATTGCCCCTCGGATCCCATGAAGGACGGTGTTTTCTTTTTGCTCCCTGTAGGTGGCATTGAGTAATAGGAAAGCCGTACTATTAAGAGGGGGTCCGCGTCGGAAAGGTTTGGGTAGAATCAACACGTACACATCCTTCTCCTTCACTTCCTTTCCTTAATTCTCTGGAGGTCCAACCGGTCTTTCTTTCGTTGTGGCAATTCTGTGGCTTCTGTACTGATCTTCTGCCAAGCATGCGGTAGTACCGCTTTGCCAAGCGGTAGTACTGCACAGGTACACGGTAGTACCGCTTGCCGACACGGTAGTACCGCTCCCGCGGTAGTACCGCGTCCCCATGCGGTAGTACCGTGTATCTGGGCCTGGCACTGGAGTCTAAGTATAAGAAGTGGATGCGGAAGTAATTTTTTACTTCCGCATACCGCACGGTAGTACCGTTTAGCTTAAGCGGTAGTACCGCTTAGCTTAAGCGGTAGTACCGTGTCGCATTTTGCTACTTCCGTTTTCCCCTGCGGATGTAGCCACGGATGTAATTTATTTCATCCGTGGCTATATCAGGTCTCGATATTTTTGCCTTGGCGGTAGTACCGCTTCCCAAGCGGTAGTACCGCTCAGCCTGCGGTAGTACCGCTCGTAAGTTGCGGTACTACCGCTCTCTGCGGGCTGAAACCTCAAATAACGGTTGGATTTGTCCCCCCACTATATATAGGGGGTCTTCTTCTCCAAGGAGACTTACCTCTTCCCCCACTACTCCATTGTTGCTCCAAAAGCTCCATTTCCACCCGATCTCTCTCCCTAGCCAATCAAACTTGTTGATTTGCTCGGGATTGCTTGAGGAGGCATCGATCTACACTTCCACCAAGAGATATTTGATTCTCCCCACTAATCCCTTGCGGATCTTGTTACTCTTGGGTGTTTGAGCACCCTAGACGGTTGAGGTCACCTCGAAGCCATATTCCATTGTGGTGAAGCTTCGTGGTTTGTTGGGAGCCTCCAAGTTGTGGAGATTGCCCCAACCTTGTTTGTAAAGGTTCGGTTGCCGCCTTCAAGGGCACCACTAGTGGAATCACGGCACCTTGCATCGTGTGAGGGCGTGAGGAGATTACGGTGGCCCTAGTGGTTTCTTGGGGAGCATTGTGCCTCCACACCGCTCCAACGGAGACGTACTTCCCCTCAAAGGGAAGGAACTTCGGAAACACATCCTTGTCTCCTTCGGTTCTACTTGTGGTTATTTCTTACCTTTACTCTTGCATGCTTTACTTGTTTAATTCCTATAGCATGCTTGTGTAGTTGTTGGGCTTATTGTCATTAGTTGTCTTCATAGTAGTTTATCTAGACAACTTATTTTATCGCCTTATTTTAATTGGTTAAGAAAAGCTAAAAATTGTTAGTTGCCTATTCACCCCCCCCCCCCTCTAGTCAACCATATCGATCCTTTCACTTATGGAGAATCATGACTTCACATATAAGAAGTATAATGCATGAAACTTGTTGAAGATTGACAAACATAGTATTGGTCATTGTTGCAATTAATGATAAGTAATAAGGAAAGAGGAGTTTCACATACAAATATACTATCTTGGACATCTTTTATATTGTGAGCACTCATTAAAATATTATATGCTAATAAGTTGTGGAAGACAACATAATGAGTTATGTTTGCTTATATCCGAACAGAAGTTATATTCTCATGGATCCTCTAACGTGTGGAGCTTGCTTTCTATCCCCTTGCTAGCCAAAATTTTGCACCAAGTAGAGATACTATTTGTGCATCCAAATCTTGAAACTCAGTTTTGTTACAAGAGTCCACTATGCCTACCTATGGATTGAGTAAGACCTTTCAAGTAAGTTGTCATCGGTGCAAAGCAATAAAAATGCTCTCTAAATATGTATGATATATTAGTGTGAGGAAAATAAGCTTTGTACGAACTTGTGACGGGGAAGAAATAAATGCGACGGACTACATAATAAAGGTCACCATCACAAGTGGCAATATAAAGTGACATTCCTTTGCACCAAGATTTCGTGCATCCAAATAAAAGCGCATGACAACCTCTGCTTCCCTCTGCGAAGGGCCTATCTTTTATTTCATATACCTACCTTCATGCATGTGATGGTCTGGCTTATTAGGGATGATAGACTACTCATATCAATAAGGAATTCCTTCTTTTCCGGGAGCCCATTCGGATAGAACTCCAAAGTTAAGCGTGCTCAGCTTGGAGTAGTTTCAGGATGGGTGACCGACCGGGAAGTTGGTCCCGAGTGCGCATGAGTGAGGACAAAGTGCGCAGAAAAGACTAGTATTGATATGTGGGGCGAGTCTAGATCCCGCCAGGAGTAACGACCACCGGCGGGTGTGTCCGGGGCGTTACAAGTTGGTATCAGATCCGACCCTCACGGTTACACGAATGGTTGCGGACAGTTTGCAGTCATGTTGTGCATGGCGTCTGTGACCCGTCGTGGCACACGGCATGGCACATGTGTTGTACTGGAAGCACAGACGTATGTGCCAAGAGGGAACGTTCTTGTGGCCCAACGAGGACGTCGATTCCTCTGAGTTGGGGTGTATGTGATGGTCTGGCTTATTAGCGATGATAGACTACTCATATCAATAAGGAATTCCTTCTTTTCCAGGAGCCCATTCGGATAGAACTCCAAAGTTAAACGTGCTCAGCTTGGAGTAGTTTCAGGATGGGTGACCGACCGGGAAGTTGGTCCCGGGTGCGCATGAGTGAGGACAAAGTGCGCAGAAAAGACTAGTATTGATATGTGGGGCCAGTCTAGATCCCGCCAGGAGTAACGACCACCGGTGGGTGTGTCCGGGGCGTTACAATGCATGAGTCATGGTGATCTTCACCGTTCCTTTTTATTTCTCTCTTTTTGGCAAGCACCATGTGTTAGGGAAAGATCTAGACACATATATCCAATCGAATATAGGTGATCATGAGTTATTATTATTGACATTACCCTTGACGTAAATGGTTGGGAGGCGAAATTATAAGCCATTATCTTTCTACGTGTCTAACGGAAGCTTTACCCATTAAGTATTGTGTGGGTGTTAGCAATTGTGAAAGACTAAATGATGGTTGAGAATGTGAACTTTCTAAATAAAAGCTCCTACATATGCTCTTTCTGACATTATGATAAATTGCAGTTGCATCAATGACTGAGATCATAGTTTGTTAGTTTTCAATGAAGTTTAAGATTCATACTTTACTTCGAGAACAAATTATCACTTTAGCATGATGTGGGGACCCCGACTTAAGAGTTGAGATCACCGAATGCACGTGTACAGTGATCCCAGAGATCAATGCTCACTGAACACATAGAAGCTGAATAACAAGAGTCTTACATCCATACATACCGTCTGACACAAATTATGACCATTATGGCCAAGTCTTACATAGATAAACCCTCATGGGCTGAATAGCAAATAAACTCGAATAGCGGAAGTCTTCGTAGATAAGTAGGACCCATGCCATCTGCCTTAACCCTACAGGCATTCTGACTGGGAAAGCGTCCTAGTTCGCATGTTCGTCTCCATAGAATTCTTCTTCATATTCCTGCTCATCCATGCCTGGCCAATTAAATAACAAGTGGCAAGCCAATGAGTACTTTGAATGTACTCGCAAGCAACCCATGATTTGGTTCAAGGTAACAATGTAAATAGTACAACAATGACCAACCTAGCTCCAAGCTAGATTAAATATTCTACCATTTGTGAAACATGCATCAATGTACTTGGGTAACCTCGAAGACAGGTTACAGATATCAACATGAATAGAGTTCAATTCTTTATCAAATCCTTTCCCTCCTTCTTCTTCAGCAACCTCATCAAACACGGTATCTAATCGTCGCAATAAACAATGGGAAAATAAGACAATAATAAAAACAGAAAAACCAAAGTGCTCAGAAAAATGTCAACTTATTTTTATAAAATACTAGATGGAAACCTAAGATGGCAAAAATTCTTAGTTTGGGATTTGGAGTGACAGAATGGGGTATATGAATTTTTGAACAGAGGTTTTAGGGTTCAAATTTAGATTTAAATTTGAACAGAACAGAAAAGGTCCATGGATATGGGTGAAAGTGACATCATTAAATAGGTTGGAATTTTACAAGTTTTTAGGAACTAGAATCAATTCATTTGGATCATTATTTAATCCTGTGGAATTATTTGAAAATCCTACAGAAAAGAAAAGGGAAAAGGCTACTGTGCAACTGGGCCGGAACAGCCACAGTGCAGTAGGCCCATAGGGGAATCAACCCAGCGCACGGGCGCGTGCGCGCGCGCCAGGTTTCAAACCTGACGGGCAGGGCCCATGCGTCAGCGAGAGGGGAGAGAGGCGAGGGCGAGGAGAGGCTGACAGGCGGGGCCCGCCTGTCATCCCTAACCCTCCGGCAGAGGGCCGGCGAGCTCATCGTTGGTGATGCAGGGCACGGCAGGGCGACCTAAGGGCAGGGACGGAGTCAGCGTGGAGTCGCCGTTCGGGTGGTGGTGGAGGCAGTCGTCGGAGTGGCCTGGTTCGCCGGCGACGAGGAGGGACGGCAGAGAGGCGTCGGGTGGTGGTTGCTCCAGCCGTTTCCGGCAGCTGCAGAGAGGGGAAAAGAGGGGGAAATGATCAGCGTGGCTCGGTGGTTTCAGATCGAACGAGAGGAGCGGCAGGGAGGGTCTGTACCTCCGGATCAACGGTGACCCGAGGCAGCGGAGCTCGAGCTCGATCTCGAGCTCGGGCCCGTCTGGAGGGGAGTGAGTGGCGTGGGGAGATGATTAGCTGTGTGAGAGGGCGAGTGGTGAGGAGAGGAGGGCGCGGAGGTGTCCTTTTATAGGTGAACGGCGAGGTGCCATGGACCCGTGCGCCGGCGAGCTTCTACCCGTTGCCACAGGGCTCGGGAGGAGCTGGGGCAGTGTTTGCGGCGTTGCTGGATGCGGTCCGGGGCCGGGGAGAGGAAGAGAGAGAGCAGGAGGAGTCCAGAGTAGCGCGCGTGCGAGGAGGCTCATTGGAGCTCTCGGGCGGCCGTCGCGCGTGTGAGCTAGGGCGAGAGGAGGGAGAAGGAGGAGGGGGACAGAGCCGTGGCGTGCTGCGGACGTCGAGGCACCTCGACTGACGCGAGGGGGAGGCTCGAGGTGCTCGGGCGCTGCGGATTGCAGGAGGCTATAGTGCGGGAGCTCACTGTAGCGTGCTCCAAAGCGCCCAAATGGCCGGCATGGCCGTGTCTCACGTGCTCTGGGCGCGGCTACCGTGTCCATTGGCTCTAGGGGGAGTAAACAACGCAGGGGAAGCATTGGATGCTAGGGAAAACTTCTAGAAGAAGAGGGGGCTGAGATAGAATGGTGAAAACTCCTGTCCAGAATGCCAATTGGGGTTTTACCCCTACTAAATCATGGAGCTGAGGCCAGGGGATAGTTGCTGGAGGTGCAGGGGAGCCTGAGGAAGCTGTGGTAAAAAGTTGGGCTCAAGGAGAATAAGAAAAGGGGTGAAAGTGGTAACTTTGGAAAATCACCAGAAGGTGTTTGATGTGGTTTTGGGCAACCTAATGATTTCCATTTGACATGAGACTTAACAGGATCAAATGGTATATGGAAATAGGGTGCTACACCAAGTTTGGGCTCATTTGAAGAAACTTGCCAATGTAACTTTGGTGAACCCTAGAATTCAACAGAAATGGTTTCACCAAGTTTGAGTTAAGAAATTCATCCCTCCTTGATGCACCACTTGGTGTAGTGTCATCATTTGGGGTTGTGATCATGCCCACAAAGTTTGAAGCCCCAAGTAAAAAGTTGGTAATGTAAAGTTGTTCAAATTTGAATTTGAACAGAAATGGTTTTGGGGTACTTTGATCAAGTTACCCTTCTCCAACGCTTGTGCCATTTGGCCTAGATGCATTATTAGACCATTCTAGCATGATTACCAAGTTTGAGAGCATTTGGACAAGTTTTGCAATGTAAAGTTGCTCAAACTTCAAAAATGGACATAATGGTTTTGAGGGGTTTTGATGATGTTTTCTTGCTTCCCAAGGCATGGGGCTTGGCAAGATCATCAAATATGTCATATATGACATGATAGAATTTCCCTGGAATTTTTTAGAGAATATTTCCTTTGTAAATATTTCAAAAGCTTGAAATATCCAGAAAGGGTTTCTGAGGGATTTTTCCAATATTTTGAACATGACCAAGTGTTGAGACTCTTATATATGGACAATATATGTCCTAGGAGTCTCTCTGAATTTTGGCAAATATTTTTGAAATAGTTTAATAATTTTTCCCTATTAAAGACCATTTCTGGCCTTAAGAAAAAGCCTTTAAATAAAATAGGAAAATAACTTTTAAAATTATATTTTTGTGGTTTATGGGAGTCCTATATCTACTAGGTTTCAAATATACTCTTTGAAATATTTTTCTCACCCTAAATCAAGCACTTGCAGTGCAAACCTCAATTCAGGGGTTTTTGGAAAACTAATTTTTGAAAATACTTTTTGGCCAAATTATTTTTGTAAGAAAATACTATACTGTTATATACACTTGGTATGATCATTGGGCATAAGTTTTAGGGGTAAGGAGATGAAATATACAAGAGGGAGTAGTTGACTTTAAAGAGCACTTGAAGGACACAGAGAGAAAAACTTAATTCCAAATAAAAGCCAAATGATGCCAAAAAAAATTGTTGGTCCAAATTTTCATGCTTTATTGATGCGAATGACATGTTACAAAATGCAGGGTGTGACAGACCTACCCCCCTTACACGAATCTCGTCCCCGAGATTCCTAAACTAGGTCTTAAAAGAGATCGGGATACTCGGGTCTAAGATAGTCTTCATGTTCCCAGGTTGCTTCTGCTTCCGTGTGGTTGCTCCACTGGACCTTGAAATACTTGATGGTGCGGCTTCGCGTCCATCGCTCTGTTTCATCCAGAATGCGAATGGGCTTCTCACGGTAGGTCAAATCAGGCTGAAGATCAATGGCTTGGTGATCAACATCCTTGTAGAGATGAGGCTTGTTCGGAACTTGGAGACAGTTCCGGAGTTGCGACACATGGAATACGTTGTGCACATCGGATAGCTCAGGTGGTAGTTCCAACTGGTAAGCCACTTCTCCTCGTCGTGCAGTGATCTCAAAGGGTCCAATGAACCTTGGTGTGAGCTTCCCCTTAACGTGGAAACGCTTGGTCCCCTTCAGAGGAGTTACTCGTAGGTACACATGGTCTCCAACACGGAAACTCATATCTCGGCGATGAGTGTCAGCATAGCTCTTCTGCCTTGATTTGGCAGCCTTCAAACGTTCTCTGACTAGTTGGACTTGCTCTTCTGCTTCGCGGAGAATATTTGGTCCAAAGACAAGCCCTTCTCCAGTCTCTGACCAGTTGAGGGGTGTGCGACACTTGCGTCCGTACAACACCTCAAATGGTGCCATCTGAAGGCTCGACTGATAACTGTTATTATAGGAGAACTCGGCAAAAGGGAGGCAATCTTCCCACTTGGCTCCATATGCCAAAACACAGGCTCGGAGCATTTCTTCGAGAATTTGATTTACTCGCTCTGTCTGACCTCCGGTCTGCGGGTGGAAAGCCGTGCTGAAAGACAACTTGGTTCCCAAGGCTTCTTGGAACTTCTTCCAGAATCTTGAGGTAAACTGGGTTCCTCGATCTGACACAATCTCCTTGGGAACACCATGAAGGCTTACGATTATGTCGATGTAGAGAGTTGCCAGCTGGTTGCCATCATAAGTAGTCTTGACTGGAATGAAATGGGCTACCTTGGTTAAATGGTCGACTATGACCCAGATGGAGTCATGCCCTTTATTCGACCTTGGCAATCCAGTGATGAACTCCATTCTGACTTTATCCCACTTCCACTCAGGAACCTTGAGTGGTTGGAGCAATCCAGCGGGTCGCTGATATTCAGCCTTGACCCTTTGGCACACGTCACACTTTGCAACATAGGTTGCAATCTCTCTTTTCATCCCGTGCCACCAGAAACTTTCCTTCAAGTCTTGATACATCTTGGTTCCTCCGGGGTGGATGGAATACGGAGTGTCGTGGGCTTCTTGCAGGATTAGGTTCTTCAGTTCCTTCTTGTTCGGTACGCAGATGCGGCCTTTGTACCAAACAATCCCGTGCTCGTCCTCGGAGAATCCTGGGGCCTTGCCTAGCTTCATCTTCTTCTTGATGCCTTCAATGCTTGTGTGCCCACCTTGTACCTTCTTGACTTCGTCCATCAGGGTCGGTTTGACTTCCAGATGGTCTAAAAATCCAGGGGTGACCAATTCTAAACTAAATTGTTCCAGCTCTTCAAACAGGACTGGCTGCCTTCTTTGAATTATGGCGTTCAGGGAGCAAGCCTTTCTGCTTAAGGCATCGGCTACCACGTTAGCCTTCCCGGGGTGATATTGAACAATGAGGTCATAATCTTTGATTAGTTCCAACCATCTTCGTTGCCTCATGTTCAATTCCTTCTGGGTGAAAATGTACTTCGGACTTTTGTGGTCTGTGTATATCTCACACCGTTTCCCTAGGAGGTAATGTCGCCATGTCTTCAAGGCATGAACCACTGCTGCTAACTCAAGATCGTGAGTAGCATAGTTCTCTTCATGAGGTCATAGCTACCTTGAGAGGTAAGCTATGACTCATCCTTCTTGCATCAGAACGCTTCCCAATCCGGTTCGAGAGGCATCACAATATATCACGAACTCCTTGTGAATATCAGGTGTTGCCAGAACTGGGACGGTGGTCAATCTCTTCTTGAGCTCTTGGAAGCTTTCTTCGCATTTTGGCGTCCATTCGAACTTCTTGTCCTTCTTCAGGAGCTGAGTCATTGGTCGGGCAATGCTAGAGAATCCTTCCATGAATTTGCGGTAATAGCTCGGAAGTCAGAGGAAGCTTCTGACTTCCTTGACTGTCGTTGGAGATTGCCACTGGATCACAGCTTCGACCTTCGCGGGATCAACTAACAATCCTTCTTCGGTCAAGACATGACCTAAGAATCCAACTTTATGCAGCCAAAACTCACACTTGCTGAATTTGGCGTATAGTTGGTGCTCTCGAAGCTTCTCTAGGACCATCCTCAGATGTTGCTCGTGCTCTTCCTCCGTCTTCGAGAAGACAAGAATGTCATCGATGAAGACAACAACAAACTTGTCCAAATATTCCATGAAGACTTTATTCATGAGATACATGAAGTAAGCTGGGGCATTGGTTAACCTAAAGGACATGACCGTGCACTCGTACAGGCCATATCTGGTTACGAATGCCATCTTTGGAATATCTTGGGGTCTGATCTTCAGCTGGTAGTACCCAGATCTGAGGTCGATCTTGGAGAACACCTTGGCTCCGCTGAGTTGATCAAACAGATCTTCAATCTGGGGAAGTGGATACTTGTTCTTGATTGTAACCTCATTGAGGGAACGGTAGTCAATGCATAAGCGAATGGTACCGTACCTTTTTGCCACAAGCAGAACAGGTGATCCCCAAGGGGAGGCACTTGGGCGGATAAATCCCTTCCTCAGCTACTCTTCCAGTTGCTTCTTCAACTCGTCTAATTCTTCCGTCCCCATTCTATAAGGCTTCTTATAGATGGGTCCTACCCCGGGCACGAGCTCGATGATGAACTCAATGTCACGGTCAGGGGGCATTCCCGATAGCTCATCCGAAAAGACATCGGGATACTCGCATACTACCGGCACTTGCTCCAGTCCAACTTCAGATAGACAGTTGACTTGAGTGGTTTGAGCAGAAGAGGAGTTGGAAGCAAACTTAACCTCGACTCCTTGGTCATTGGTCACAGTGACAGTCCGGTTGGCACAGTCTAATAAGCCTTGGTGCTTGCTGAGCCAATTCATGCCCAGGATCACATCCAAGCCTTGTGATCTCAGGACGATAAGGTCTGCTAGGAAATCTACCCCGTTAATGATAATACCGACTCCCTTACAGCCTATCTTGGCTCTCATCTCTGCTTCGGGGGTTTGTACCACCATGGGGTTATTCAGGGGTGTAGGGGTCATGCCACTTTTTAATGAAAATCTTTGAGTGACAAATGAATGCGTGGATCCAAAATCAAACAAGACAGTTGCAGGTGCTGAGTTGACAAGGAACGTACCCAGCAGGACGTCCGGGTCTTCCCGGGCTTCTTCGGCAGTGACGTGATTCACACGCCCCTTCCCATGGTTAGGCGGGTTGCGAGGAGCTTGGTTCCTTGGTGGCATCCCGCGGCCTTGTCCTGGGTTCTGCGCATTGGGGCGCGGGGCATCAGGCTTCTTGTTGGGGCACAGCCTTGAGATGTGTCCTGACTGACCACATCCAAAGCAAGTGACTTGGTTTGGATTATTGATCTTGTTGCCGCCACTGTTATTGGGGTTGAATGCTGGCCTTGGGTTGGCATACTGCTGAGGCTGATAGTTAGTGCGAGGTGCAGAAGCTCTTGGCTGCTGATAGGTTGGCTTGACCGGGGCTGGCTGCCACGGGCGAGGCTTCTGGTTGCTGGAACTTCCCTTGCTGACCATCTTGCGCTTGCGAGTGTCTTCTAGAGCACGCCGCTTGTCTTCAAGCATGAGTGCTTTGTTCACCAGGTCAGGGAAGGTTGGGCAGTCACACACGACAAGCGAGTACTGCAGAGTCTGATTGAGGCCTTCCATGAAGCGCTCCCTTTTTGCAGCATCAGTGCTGACAACTTGAGGGGCATACCTTGACAGAACACTGAATTTCTGCATATACTCCTTGACAGTGCCACTTCCTTGCTTCAGGGCTCGAAACTCACGCTTTTTGATAGCCATGATTCCGGAAGGAATATGGGCCTTGCGGAATTCTACCTTGAAGTTGTCCCAAGTGATGTCTTGCCCAACATGCATGACCTTGAATCCATCCCACCAAGCTCTAGCAGTCCCCCCAAGGCAGTGGGCGGCATAAGCCACCTTCTCGCGGTCTTCGGTGCATCTGACTAGTTCCAGCAAGTCCTCAATGTTGCGGACCCAGTCGTCTACATCCAGGGGTTCAGCAGTCTCGATGAAGGTTGGCGGTGCATGCTTCTTGAACTCTGCCAACATGGAACGTCCATTACCATTTCCCGCCGGCTGGCGGTTGTTGGTGACAGTTTGAGCAATCATCTGAAGGGCTGCGGTGTTGGCTTGGCATTCCTCTCGGAAAGCTTGGAGAAGCTGAGCCATGTCCATGTTCGGAGGAGGTGGTGGTGGAGCTTGGTCGTGGGTTTGGTCTTGGCCGGCCTTTGATTGGGCGGATGCTCCGGCTTCGGGCTGCTGGGTAGAGGTACCAGTACGAGTTACAATAGGCATCCTGTTGGAGCGGTAAAAGGTCTCATGATTTGGAGGAGGGAAAGCAATAAAGAGGGGTGCCTAGTAAGGGGGGTGGGTGTGACACTAATCATTTTCATGCAAGGGCCAAAAGGGCCAAACACATCATTAAAATCCAAATGGGTGATGCAGTCGTTTACATATTCCCGAAGGGAAGATACGACGTACATCCAAACACAACAGAAGCAAATACTAGATGGCTTCATGTGAACCATACAAGGACTCGACTTCGCATAGGGGTTGCACGACCTATCCTACCGTAGAGGTCACGAACTGGCATATCTGAGTTGCGAATAATGCCTAAGCGGCGGAATGCTCAGTCGCGTATTCTGGCTCTTCTGGGTCTTCCTCCTTGTCTTTATCTGTCTGGGCCCCCTTATCACTTGAGGGTGTACGGGAGTGGAGGAGTTGGATACGGCGGTATTTTGTCGGTGGTGCAGGGAAAAGCTTGTGATATTCCCTTGTCGTCATACGGCGTCGCTGGGGTGGCTCTTCATCCTTGGAAGATACATCTCCTGAGGGCCTTCCGCCTCGATACGCGATAGCGGACCGTCCGGGAGGTGCACCCTCCTTCTTGATCCAATCCGTCTTCTCTTGTGCTCGACGAAGAAGTGCCTTGGTCTTGTGGAGTTCTTCTCGGAGCTTCATCGATTCCGAGGCCAGATCTTGTGCCAAGCTGTCGGCACATAGGCTGAAGTAGGTCTGGAATCGAAGTGGAAGTCCTTCCTTCAGTGGAGGGGCTTGCGCGCTGCTTTCATCTTCACCTTCCTTCCGGTAAGGCAAGAAGCGGGTTGTCATCTTGGCTGCCATCTCCGGAAGAAGTTCACGGCGACGGGTTAGTGCCTTGAGTGCAGCAGCCTCGACAGCGAGGGGTAGTGTTGCCATCTGGGGTCCCTCGAAGAACCAACTTGTGGGAGGATCGTTTGCCTTCACGATCACTTCCACATGGTATTCCACATCAGTGTCATTAACCCAATGCTCATGGTAGGTGAGGATGGGTGCTCGGTGGAACTGGCACTCCTGGAGGCTATCCTCGAGAAGCAAGGGGAACCCAGTGGTCAGGTGCTCTTCAGGTACAGCGGCCATCTACAAAGGTTGAATAGCAGAGGTTAATAAGCTGATGATATCTCAGGTTTGGTAAGGTTTAGAAAAGAAGAGAGGTTCAGAAGGTTTTTGAAAAGGGTCTCATCTAACTAACGCCCATGCTAACTAAGGCTTCCTACAGTCAGGATGGCTCTGATACCAGCTCTGTGGGGACCCCGACTTAAGAGTCGAGATCACCGAATGCATGTGTACAATGATCCCAGAGATCAATGCTCACTGAACACACAGAAGCTGAATAATAAGAGTCTTACATCCATACATACCGTCTTACACAAATTATGACCATTATGGCCAAGTCTTACATAGATAAAGCCTCATGGGCTGAATAGCAAATAAACTCGAATAGCGGAAGTCTTGGTAGATAAGTAGGACCCATGCCATCTGCCTTAACCCTACAAGCATTCTGACTAGGAAAGCATCCTTGTTCGCATGTTCGTCTCCATAGAATTCTTCTTCATATTCCTGCTCCTCCATGCCTGGCCAATTAAATAACCAGTGGCAAGCCAATGAGTACTTTGAATGTACTCGCAAGCAACCCATGATTTGGTTCAAGGTAACAATGCAAATAGTACAACAATGACCAACCTAGCTGCAAGCTAGATTAAATATTCTACCATTAGTGAAACATGCATCAATGTACTTGGGTAACCTCGAAGACAGGTTACAGATATCAACATGAATAGAGTTCAATTCTTTATCAACAAGTCAAGTTACCACCTTGACTCAACACACACACATACTTTCACCGAGGTTGTAAAATTCTGGACATAGTTTAAGTAGCACCTCCCAACTGTCCTTGACCGTGGATACGGCTATTCGAATAGTTCTTCACTCTGCAGAGGTTGCGCACTTAACCCACAAGATCCGGGAAGCTTTCGTGTCACCCACGATCCCGCGGTACCTCAAGTACTCGGGGAAGCACCCGGCCATTACCTTTCCCTAGACGTCACTAACATAGGGTCCACTCGTTGGTGCACAGCCCTCGTGTACAAACGATAAATCATGGGACTTGCCCTTTTCACAAAGTCACGCGTACACGAAGGGACCAACGGTGTGTCCGGTGCCCTGTAAAAACAGTCATGGTTGCCTATCCAAGCACGACCCCGTCCCGGGAGTGACCTCAAGTCCCCCGTCACTAGTGATGTGGGTACCATGCTAGTACCAACCTAAGTAATCAATAATGCCCCATCCCATAAGGGGTAGAGTGGTTGCACATGTTTGGTTGGGACGGTAATCACACATAAATCTAATCCATCATTTTATGCACACACGAGATCTTTCTTGGCACACCACTTCTTCCTCAAGTGATGACCTAACTCAACATCTCCCTCGGGCATTAGGGGCACCCGATGGGGTTTTCAAATTGAATGCAACCACGAAGGATTCATGGCACATATGCATCACTATGCATCACAACTAATCTTTTGTCATTGCATCTAAGCACATGGTAAAGATCATGCGTAGGGTATACATCATGTGGTGGCTTTCAACAAGTTTACCATCGTCCCTCTTATTGTCATGCATTCGGAAATAAAAGGGTTTCAAGGAACACAAGGGTATCATGGTCAAAGGGTTTCTTGCCTGGATTGGCTTGGTCTTCAAGGTCTTCAAATCCTTCCCCTCCTTCTTCTTCAGCAACCTCGTCAAACACGGTATCTAATCGTCGCAATAAACCATGGGAAAATAAGACAATAATAAAAATAGAAAAACCAAAGTGCTCAGAAAAATGTCAACTTATTTTTATAAAATACTAGAGGGAAAACTAAGATGGCAAAAATTCTTAGTTTGGGATTTGGAGTGACATAATGGGGTATATGAATTTTTGAATAGAGGTTTAGTGTTCAAATTTAGATTTAAATTTGAACAGAACAAAAAAGGTCCATGGATATGGGTGAAAGTGACATCATTAAATAGGTTGGAAGTTTACAAGTTTTTAGGAACTGGAATCAATTCATTTGGATCATTATTTAATCCTGTGGAATTATTTGAAAATCCTACAGAAAAGAAAAGGTAAAAGGCTACTGTGCAACTGTGCCGGAACGGCCACTGTGCAGTAGGCCCAGAGGGGAATCAGCCCAGCGCACGGGCGCCTGCGCGCGCGCCAGGTTTCAAACCTGACGGGCGGGGCCCACGCGTCAGCAAGAGGGGAGAGAGGCGAGGGCGAGGAGAGGCTGACAGGCGGGGCCCGCCTGTCATTCCTAACCCTCCGGCAGAGGGCCGGCGAGCTCACTGTCGGTGATGCAGGGCACAGTAGGGCGAGCTAAGGGCAGGGACGGAGTCAGCGTGGAGTCGCCGTTCGGGTGGTGGTGGAGGCAGTCGCCGGAGTGGCCTGGTTCGCCGGCGACGAGGAGGGACGGCGGAGAGGCATCGAGTGGTGGTTGCTCCGGTCATTTCCGGCAGCTGCAAAGAGGGGAAAAGAGGGGGAAATGATCAGCGTGGCTCGGTGGTTTCAGATCGAACGAGAGGAGCGGCGGGGAGGGTCTGTACCTCCGGATCAACGGTGACCCGAGGCGGCGGAGCTCGAGCTCGATCTCGAGCTCGGACCCGTCTGGAGGGGAGTGAGTGGCGTGGGGAGATGATTAGTTGTGTGAGAGGGTGAGTGGTGAGGAGAGGAGGGCGCGGTGGTGTCCTTTTATAGGCGAACGGCGAGGTGTCATGGACCCGTGCGCCGGCGAGCTTCTGCCCGTTGACACAGGGCTCGGGAGGAGCTGGGGCAGTGTCTGCGGCGTTGCTGGATGCGGTCCAGGGCCGGGGAGAGGAAGAGAGAGAGAGCAGGAGGAGTCCAGAGCAGCGCGCGTGCGAGGAGGCTCATTGGAGCTCTCGGGCGGCCATCGCGCGTGTGAGCTGGGGTGAGAGGAGGGGGAAGGAGGAGGGGGACAGAGCCGTGGCATGCTGCGGACGTCGAGGCACCTCGACTGGCGCGAGGGGGGGCTCGAGGTGGTCGGGCGCTGCGGATTGGAGGAGGCTACAGTGCGGGAGCGCACTGTAGCGTGCTCCAGAGCGCCCAAATGGCCGGCATGGCCGTGTCTCACGCGCTCTGGGCGCGGCCACCGTGTCCATTGGCTCTAGGGGGAGTAAACAATGCAGGGGAAGCATTGGATGCCGGGGAAAACTTCTAGAAGAAGAGGGGGCTGAGATAGAATGGTGAAAACTCCTGTCCAGAATGCCAATTGGGGTTTTACCCCTACTCAATCATGGAGCTGAGGCCAGGGGAGAGTTGCTGGAGGTGCAGGGGAGCCTGAGGAAGATGTGGTAAAAAGTTGGGCTCAAGGAGAATAAGAAAAGGGGTGAAAGTGGTAACTTTGGAAAATCACCAGAAGGTGTTTGATGTGGTTTTGGGCAACCTAATGATTTCCATTTGACATGAGACTTAACAAGATCAAATGGTATATGGAAATAGGGTGCTCACCAAGTTTGGGCTCATTTGAAGAAACTTGCCAATGTAACTTTGGTGAACCCTAGAAATCAACAGAAATGGTTTCACCAAGTTTGAGTTAAGAAATTCATCCCTCCTTGATGCACCACTTGGTGCAGTGTCATCATTTGGGGTTGTGATCATGCCCACAAAGTTTGAAGCCCCAAGTAAAAAGTTGGTAATGTAAAGCTGTTCAAATTTGAATTTGAACATAAATGGTTTTGGGGTACTCTGATCAAGTTACCCTTCTCCAACGCTTGTGACATTTGGCCTAGATGCATTATTAGACCATTCTAGCATGAGTACCAAGTTTGAGAGCATTTGGACAAGTTTGGCAATGTAAAGTTGCTCAAACTTCAAAAATGGACATAATGGTTTTGAGGGGTTTTGATGATGTTTTCTTGCTTCCCAAGGCATGGGGCTTGGCAAGATCATCAAATATGTCATATATGACATGATAGAATTTCCCTGGAATTTTTTAGAGAATATTTCCTTTGTAAATATTTCAAAAGCTTGAAATATCCAGAAAGGGTTTCTGAGGGATTTGTCCAATATTTTGAACATGACCAAGTGTTGAGACTCTTATATATGGACAATATATGTCCTAGGAGTCTCTCTGGATTTTGGCAAATATTTTTGAAATAGTTAAATAATTTTTCCCAATTAAAGACCATTTCTGGCCTTAAGACAAAGCCTTTAAATAAAATAGGAAAATAACTTTTAAAATTATATTTTTGTGGTTTATGGGAGTCCTATATCTACTAGGTTTCAAATATACTCTTTGAAATATTTTTCTCACCCTAAATCAAGCACTTGCAGTGCAAACCTCAATTCAGGGGTTTTTGGAAAACTAATTTTTGAAAATACTTTTTGGCCAAATTATTTTTGTAAGAAAATACTATACTGTTATATACACTTGGTATGATCATTGGGCAGAAGTTTTAGGGGTAAGGAGATGAAATATACAAGAGGGAGTAGTTGACTTTAAAGAGCACTTGAAGGACACAAAGAGAAAAACGTAATTCCAAATAAAAGCCAAATGATGCCAAAAAAATTGCTGGTCCAAATTTTCATGCTTTATTGATGCAAATGACATGTTACAAAATGCAGGGTGTGACAAATGAGAAGTTATATGATGATATATTGTTGTCCTGATAATGATCATGATGCCTTCATGTCCGTATTTTGTTTTATCGACACCTCTATCTCTAAACATGTGGTCATGATTAACGATTTCGATTTTCACTTGTGGACAAGCAAAGTCTAAGCTTGGGGGAGTAGATACGTCCATTTTGCATCATGTTTTTATGTTGATATTTATTGCATTATGGACTGTTATTTTACTTTATGATGCAATTCTTATGCCTTTTCTCTCTTATTTTGCAAGATTTACATGAAGAGCGAGAATACCGACATTTGGAATTCTGGACGGGAAAGGAGCAAATCAGATATCCCTATTCTGCACAACTCCAAATGTCCTAATATTTTACAAAGAATTATTTTGGAATATTATAAAAATATTTGGCAAAGAATTACCAGAAGGGGGCCCACCAAGTGGCCACATGCCTGGGCGCGCGCCCTGCCCCCCCCCCCCTAGGACGCGCCCCCTAAGCTTGTGGGCCCCGTATCCATCATCCGGTGCCCATCTTTTGCTATATGAAGGGTTTTGACCTAGAAAAAATAAAGAGAGGACTTTCGGGATGAAGCGTCGCCGTCTCGAGGCGGAACATGGGCAGAACCAATCTAGGTCCCTGGCGGAGCGATTCTGTCGGGGAAACTTTCGTCCAGGAGGGGGATATCAAAGCGATCATCACCAACAACGATCCTCTCATCATGGGAGGGCCAATATTCATCAACATCTTCACTAGAACCATCTCCTCTCAAACCCTGCTTCATCTCTTGTATTCAATCTTTGTCTCAAAACCTAAGATTGGTACTTGTGGATTACTAGTAGTGTTGATTACTCCTTGTAGTTGATGCTAGTTGGTTTATTTGGTGGACGATCATATGTTCAGATCCTTTATGTGTAATGCCCCGGATGTAATACTTTCCCTTTTGGGCATATAATATATCTCTGGCTTCATCTATTCCATTCCGGGTTCTTTGTCTTTCGGGTTTTCGTCGTTTTGTTGTGTGCGTGTGTGGCATTCATTCATATCATGTAGTCATGTGCATCGCATTGCATTTGTGTTGACGTTTGCATCCGGTTCCACGCGTTCCTTCCCGTTGTCCGTTTCGCGTTCCGAAGCTCTCTCACGTGTCCGTGGCGTCCCGTAGGCCTACTTTGGTGTTTGCCGTGTAACGTTACCGGTTTGGCGCGAGACTTGTTGTGTGTTGTTGCTTTGGTGTGTGTAACCCGCCTGTCAAATCTCGTCGCGTTTGGAGTTCCTTTGCTTCCCGAACAGTTATTCTCGTGGGCTCAAAGTGCCTCCACTTTGAGGCCCAAGACACCCCTTCAACAGCCCACCAAACCACTCCAAACCCCTCCTATCATCTAGGCCATCCAATTCTAATCGTGTGGCCGAAAACCGCACTCCATTTGGACAACCCTAGCTCCTTGTGCCTATATATTTGTCCACTCCCCCAATTTTTGCCCCAAATCAAGGAAACCCTAGCCCCACTTCATCCTCTTCCTCCAGCCACCACCACCTCGCCGGAGTTTCGCCGGAATCTCGCCGGAGTTCGCCGGAGCTCCACCACCTCGCCGGAAAACACCTCTCCTCCACCTCATCCTCTCCTCCGCGTCGTTCCACCTCTCCCCGCAGTCACCGCCGCCCCCTCAGGCCGCCGGCCAGGCCCCTCCGGCCTCCCTCCTCGCCGGGGCAGGTCGCCTCCCCTGCCCGCAACGAAGCCGCCGCCGCCTTCCTTCGATTGGCAGGTCGCCTCCCTGAGCCGATCCAGATCGGAGCCGCTGGGCCGCCGCCTGGGCCCTCCCGCCGAAACCCTAGGCCCAGGCCGATCCGCCGCTCCGTCGCGGGCCAGCCGGCGCCCAGGCCCAGGAGCCGGGCCTCCCGCCTCCAATCGCCTCCCGCATCGAGGCCCGACCGCCTTCCCCGATCGGAGCTTCCCCGCCGCCGGGCCAGTCACTTCGCGGGCCGGCCGCCGCCCCGGATCCACGATCCCCTCGCCGACCCCGCAGGTGGGCCGCCTCCTCGCCCTGGGCCGTTGACCGCCCGCGGCCTGCAAGTCGCCAGAGGCCGATCCAGCCGCCGCTGCTCGAGGCGCCCGGGGGCCCCTTCGCTCCTTCCCCCGCGGGCCCGATCCGCGAAGGCCGCGCGCCCGATCCGCACCGCTGGGCCGGATCCCGACCCGCTTCGCCCGGTTGCCGCCCGATCCGCCGGGCCTGCTCCAGATCCAGCCCGTTGACCTTTTTTTTTTTCAGATCTGAGGTAGCCCCAATTCCACTAAGTCCCTGAGATTGTTGTGTGCTGATGCTATTTTCAAATGATGATATCTTTTTGTGTGGTGCTCCGATTTGAGTGAATGAGATGTCCAGACGTTCGTGGAGACTTGTACTACATTTCATTCCATTGTGCCATACATGTTTGAGTTCATCTAGGTGCTTAAAATTCTGTTGCAAGAGTGCATCGTGATAAAAACTGATGTTAGTGTTGTTTCTCATGCCATCTTTGCATAGTGATAACTTGGTGCTCGTTTATCCGAATGATGCAAATGACATGTCCACGTGTTCGTCTTGTCATGCTCTACATGATGAATGCCTAGACTTGCATGATAGAATTAATCTTGCCATGTTTATCTCCGTTGCAAAGTGCTATGGGGCTGTTAAGTTTTTAAGCTTGTTATGAAATGCCAACTTGAGGAGCTCATTGCTATCATTGTGATTGTCTCCATGAAGCATGCTTAGGTGTTTTGGAATCACCATCATATGTACTTGATGTGGTACTTACCACTTGCCATGTTTAGTTTTGAGGTGACTTAAACTTGCTCTCAAAGATGCCATGATGAAACTGCTGTTTTAACACTTAGTGAAATTTCACTAAGTCTGGAATCTGTAATTTCCAGATGCCATGTTTGCTTGATGTTCTAGGCCAATCCATGATAGTTTTTGATGTGAATCTTGATGATTCCTGGTAGTATATATTGTTGGCTATCCATTCATGCTCTCGCATGCTTATTTGAGTGGCTGTAGCATATTTAACTTTTGCTCCAAAGTTGCAATAAATTACTGCTGTCAGGATTTTGTTGTCAAGTTCAATATGTCCAAGCTTGTTGCTATTGATCCGTGGCTCCTTTGGGGGTGCACCAATGGACTTATTTGCTGTAGGATATTTCTAGTTTACGTTCATGCTCTTTACCATGATGTTTGAGTGCTGTAGCTCATTTTTTTAGTGCTCCGAAGTTGCTATGTTGCTGTAATTTTCAGCTTTCGCATGTTTATTGTTTTGTGTGTAACTTTTAGCCCGTAGCTCCGTTTGGAGCGAGTCTTATATGAAACTTGATTGATTTTCCGTGTAGATTCATAATATCCTATTGTGATTTTGTTTTGAAGCATTTTGCTTGATCGCATATTGTCATGCTCATTGTGCTCTCTTAGTGCATAAGTCATGCATCCATCATTTTTGTGTGCGCATTGCATCTTGTTGATTCGTGTCTTGTGTGGTTGTGTTGATTAGAGCCGGAAGCTGAGACCGAGTACGAGTACGAGCACGAGGTTACCACCGAGCTTGAGAACGAGGACCCCTCTTACGATCCGAACGACAGCTCTTCAGGCAAGATGACCGAACCCCGATAACATTACTATCTTTGCCTATTGCTAGAGTATCGCTCTATAGTTTTGCCTCGATGCCCATGTTTTCCTGTCAGCCTCCTACTTGTAACCATGATCATGTCTAACCACCCTACCTATGCAAACCGTTGAATGGCTAAGTACGCTTCGCTCAGCCCCTCTTATAGCTTTGCTAGTTGCAGGTGAAGTTGAAGATGCTTGCTTCATGTTGAAGTTTGTTGGGTTATATCACACTATATAAATGCTTAAAATGAAATCATCTATATATTGGCAATGGGTGGAAGGCTAAGCATTTTGCTTGGTGATTTGTTCCACTCATGCCGCTAGGAACCGTATAAACCGGTGTTATGTTCCTTGATTATGCGTTCCTCACACGGTTGGGGTTTATGGGGCGCCCTCGATAAACCGCTAAGTGCTAAGTCTTTTCCAGCAAGTCCCAACATTGGTACTATTTGCCTAATAACTAATTAAACTTGCATAGGGAGTAATTAACCCTCTTTCTTAATCAACAACCCCGGGCCAGTGCTCCACATGAGTGTTGGTCCGAAACGGGGAGTCTGCGGGGCCACCACGAGGAAACTCGAGGTTTGGTAAAAACCTGTAGAATCGCCCATCCGGTCGTGGCCTGAGACTAGATACGCGCGGCTATTGTCAGGGTGTCGGCATGCCGGGAGGATTTGTTGGATTAGCCTTACCTTAGTTCGGAGTATCTTGAGCACGGGATTCCGAGAATACTCGGGTCTTCCCACCTTGGAGTTGCGACTCCGCGGATCGTGGGCTTGTCATGGGCCAAGTTGGAACACCCCTGCAGGGTTTGAACTTTCGAAAGCCGTGCCCGCGGTTATGTGGCAGATGGGAGCTTGTTAATATCCGGTTGTAAAAAACTTGACACATTGTTCTAATACACTACCAGCGTGAGTACCGTGACTATCATTTTCCGAAAGGGGTTTCGGGAGATGAACACGGTGGGGTTATGTTTGACTGGCTTTAGTTAGGATCACTTAGTGATCATCTCTTGACCGAGGCGCCTTCTCTTCTCGCTCTCTTTTGCGTAAGCTAGGCTAGTGCTGCTGCAACCACTTATTCTTATTCTTTCTTCAGCCTTGTTCCACACCCAAGGCTTAAATAGTCGTGTTACCCGGGAACGGGATTGCTGAGTCCTCTGTGGCTCACAGTTACTTCACCACACCAGATGCAGGTCCGATGGTGAGCTATCCAGGTGATGGCACTGAGCTAGACTGGGAGTATGACGAGGAGCGTAGCCGTTACTATGTTCGTTATCCTGATGATCAGTAGTGGAACTTCTACTAGGATTCGATCCGACCTGTGGATTTGAATTATGTTTGGTATCTTGTCATTTGGATTTTACCCTTAGATGGGCTGTGATGTTTTATTGAATGATGATTTGGACATGTAATGTATTTGTGTGACGTGGCGAGTGTAAGCCAACTATTTTATGTTTTCCATCCCCATCTTTTACATGAGTTGTGCAAAGATACCAAACTTGCGATCATTCCAGCATGGGGTTATGTCTCTAAGTCTTGCCTCGACACGTAGGAGATATAGTCCCATCCTGGGCATTACATTATGCTACTCAATACCCCTCTTATTATGAACATGAATATGCTTTGTGAGAAGTTACGTTTGTTCCTGAGAACATGGGAGAAGTCTTGTTATAAGTACTCATGTGAATTCGATATTTGTTCAATATTTTGATGAAATGTATATTGCCTTTCCTCTAGTGGTGTTATGTGAACTTCAACTACATGACACTTCACCATTATTTGGGCCCAGGGGAATGCATTGGGAAGTGATAAGTAGATGATGGGTTGTACAGTGACAGAAGCTTAAACCCTAGTTTATGCATTGCTCCGTAAGGGGCTGATTTGGATCCACATGTTTAATGCTATGGTTAGATTTATCTCAATTCTTCTTTCATAGTTGCGGATGCTTGCGAGAGGGGTTAATTATAAGTGGGAGGCTTGTCCAAGTAAGGGCAGCACCCAAGCACAGGTCCACCCACATATCAAATTATCAAAGTAGCAAACACCCTTTGAACGACTCCATCGGAGAAAACTTCCTGGTTATCCAATACGCGGATGATACGTTAATCGTTATGTCGGCCTGCCCGACCCAAGCACGCAAAATGAAAGATATCCTTGCTGACTATGATACGTCAATTGGACTGCACATCAACTTTCGTAAATCAACGCTAGTGCCGATCAATGCCGCACCTAATCTTTGTCAAAGCATTGCTTCAATTTTTGGCTGCTCGGTAGCATCTATGCCCTTCACGTATCTTGGCCTTCCCCTGGGAACCACAAAACCCACGATCCAAGACTTGACGCCTATGGTGTGCAAAGCCGAAAGGAAAGTCTCAGCCACAATGCTTGTCATGTCCCATGCTGGTAAGCTTGCCCTGATCAACTCTATAGTCACGTCTCTAACCATCTTCCCGATGGGTACGCTCAAGATACACCCCAAGATCCTCGAGCAAATAGACAAGATCAGACGTAAATGTCTTTGGAGAAAGCAAACGGACGATGGAATCAAATGCAACTCCCTGGTTGCATGGGACAGAATATGCCGACCTAAGAAGAACGGAGGGCTCGGAGTGCTTGATCTACGTACCCAAAATGATGCCATGCTATTGAAGTTCCTACACAAATTCTACAACAGACATGATGTTCCTTGGGTACAGATGATTTGGGAAAAATACTACGATAACAACATCCCGCATGCGATGGACCCTTGCGGCTCCTTTTGGTGGCGCGAGATCATGCAACTCAGCCCGATTTTTTGCGGGGTTACAACGGTGAAAATTGGTAGAGGTGACACGGCCCTATTTTCGAAAGATTGCTGGAACCAATATATACTCGCTGACTCTTTTCCCCGAGCCTACTCCTACACTACCAAAGAAGATATCTCGACACGACAGTTTCTACAGATCACATAACTGAGTATGGCTTTCCAACTGCCACTATCAATTGAAGCGCATGACGAGCTACGGGCAATTCAGAGAACAACGACAGATATAGACCTCACAAGCAATGGTTGTGACGTTTGGTCCTACGTATGGGGAAGAAGGATTTCAAAACTAAAGATTACTGCAAGTTTTATTTCAGAGAGATCCAAGCACACCAAGCGTATAACTCGCTATGGAAAACTATTAGCACACCGAAACTCAAAACATTTGGCTGGTTTCTTCTCTCGGACAGGCTGAATACTCGAAACATGCTCAAGCGAAGACATTATAACATATGAACCAACTTCACGTGTCTGCTGTGCAATAATCAGATTGAGGAAATGGTCGAGCACCTCTTCTTCCACTATGAGTTCTCGAAAGCATGCTGGAGAATACTGAAAATTTCTTGGCCATCATATGGGGACCGTCTGAGGTTGTTGGAGGTAGCAAAGCTTAACTATAGCGGCAACTTGTTCATGGACGTGTTTCTCACAGCATCCTGGGGGATTTGGAAGGAACGCAACAACAAACTATTCAGAGGGGTGCCCCCCACCATCGCGTCCTGGAAGAGGAGGTTTAAGGAAGACCTAGGAAACCTAGCCTATAGGGCTGGGGATAAGAAAAACCACTAGTCACAGCACTTGTAAACTCTGTTGTGTAGAAAAAGGGTGAATGTAACATACCCTCCCCCCACACATACACCCTCTCCTCGAGGGTAGCTCACTCTTGTATGTCTTGTAACCTTTTGTTGCCGTAATACAAGGAAAGCAGTAGGGGTTCCCCCCTACTGTCTAATTGATCAAAAAAATGAAAAGTAACTTGACAGAAATTCCCATGTGTTCTCGGGAGCGTTTAGCTTTATATACGAATTTGTCCATGCTTATCCTTTGCTATAAAAGGATTGGACCATCTTGCTGCACCTTTGTTACACTTGATATCAAACAACTTGTTATGAACAATTTCAGTGGCAGAGATTACCTTGCTGAAAACCGCTTAACATTTCCTTGTGCTCCTCGTTGGCTTCGACACATCATTAGACATGTGTTGTCATTTGATTGACAGGATCACATCATTAGAAGAATGATGTGATGGACATGACCCATCCGTTAGCTTAGCATATTGATCGCTCAGTTTTACTGCTATTGCTTTCTTCATGTCAAATACATATTCCTCCGACTATGAGATTATACAACTCCCGGATACCATAGGAATGCCTTGTGTGCTATCAAACATCACAACATAACTGGGTGATTATAAAGATGCTCTACAGGTATCTCCGAAGGTGTTTGTTGGGTTGGCATAGATCAAGATTAGGATTTGTCACTCCGAGTATCGGAGAGGTATCTCTGGGCCCTCTCGGTAACGCACATCATAAGAAGTCTTGCAAGCAATGTGACTAATGAGTTAGTTGCGGGATGATGCATTATAGAACGAGTAAAGAGACTTTTCAGTAACGAGATTGAACTAGGTATGAAGATACCGACGATCAAATCTCGGGCAAGTAACATACCGATGACAAAGGGAATAACGTATGTTGTCATTACGGTTTGACCGATAAATATCTTCATAGAATATGTGGGAACCAATATGAGCATCCAGGTTCTGCTATTGGTCATTGACTAGAGAAGTGTCTCGGTCATGTCTACATAGTTCTCGAACCCGTAGGGTCCACACGCTTAACGTTCGATGACAATTTGTATTATGAGTTATTGGTTTTTGGTGACCGAACATTGTTCAGAGTCCCGGAGATGACGGACATGACGAGGAGTCTCAAAAATGGTCGAGAGGTAAAGGTTGATATATTGGATGATGCTATTCGGACACCGGAAGGATTCCGAGGGGTACCGGGTACATATCGGAGTTCTGGGGGGGGGGGTCACCGGAACCCCCCGGGGAAAGTTATGGGCCCTATGGGCCATAAGAGGGAGGCACACCATCCCACATAGGGCTGGCGCGCGCCCCCCATGGAAGGAGGCTGAATTGGAGTAGGGGAGGGGGCGGCGCCCCCCTTTCCTTCTCCTCCTCCCACTCCTTCCTCCTTTTCCCCTCCATGAGAAGGAATAGAGGGGGGCGAATCCTACTAGGATTAGGAGTCCTAGTAGGACTCCCCCCTCCTTGGCGCGCCCCTAGGGCTGCCTCCCTCCCTCTCACTCCTATATATATGTGGGGAGGGCACCCCTAGAACACACATCAATTGTTCCTACCCGTGTGCAGCACCCTCCTCCACAGTTTGCTCCTCCGGTCATATTGTCGTAGTGCTTAGGCGAAGCCCTGCGCGGATCACTTCACCATCACCGTCACCATGTCGTCGTGCTAACGAAACTCTCCCTCGACACTTTTCTGGATCAAGAGTTCGAGGGATGTCATCGAGTTGAACGTGTGCAGAACTCGGAGGTGCCGTACTTTCGGTGCTTGATTGGTTGAATCGAGAAGACGTTTGACTACATCAATCGCGTTAAGTAAATGCTTCCGCTTTTGGTCTACGAGGGCACGTGGACACACTCTCCCCCTATCGTTGCTAGGCATCTCCAAGATAGATCTTGCGTGAGCGTAGAAAATTTTGAAATTGTATGCTACGTTCCCCAAAAGTTGCACAACTAGACAACCTATTTGTTTCTTAACCTAATTTGTTAAGAAAGGCTAAAAATTGGTAGTTGCCTATTCAACCCCCCTGATGACTGCTAGGACTATGTCGGGTTTTTGCCCAAAGAGGAAGGGATGATGCAGTATAGCAGCGGTAGGTATTTCCCTCGGTGATGAAACCAAGGTTATCGAACCAGTAGGAGAACCAAGCAACACAACATAAACATCACCTGCACACAAATATCAAATACTCGCAACCCGACGTGTAAAAGGGGTTGTCAATCCCTTTCGGGTAACAGACGTGATAGAGTTGTAAATATTGATAGATCGGACGATAAATAAGATAAATTGCAGCAAGGTATTTTTTGGGTTTTTGGTTTAGTAGATCTGGAAATAAAAGCAAAGGAAAATAAATCGCAAAGGCAAATAATATGAGAAAGAGACCCGGGGGCCGTAGATTTCACTAGTGGTTTCTCTCGAGAAAATAGCAAACGGTGGGAAAAAATACTGTTGGGCAATTGATAGAACTTCAAATAATTATGACGATATCCAAGATTAGAAGACCGACTCCTACCTGCATCAACTACTATTACTCCACACATCGACCACTATCCAGCATGCATCTAGTGTAGTAAGTTCATGGAGAAATGGAGTAATGCAATAAGAACGATGACATGATTAGACAAAATCTATTTATGTAGAAATAGACCCCATCGTTTTATCCTTAGTAGCAACGATACATACGTGTCAGTTAACTTTCTGTCACTGGGATCAAGCACCGTAAGATCGAACCCACTACAAAGAACCTCTTCCCATTGCAAGATAAATAGATCAAGTTGGCCAAACAAAACCCAAATATCAGAGAAGAAATACGAGGCTATAAGCAATCATGCATATAAGAGATCAAAAGAAGACTCAAATAACTTTCATGTATACAAAAAGATAGATCTGATCCTACACTCAAAGTTTATTGGATCCCAACAAACACACCGCAAAAGAGTTACATCATATGGATCTCCAAGAGACCATTGTATTGATAATCAAAAGAGAGAGAGAGGAAGCCATCTAGCTACTGACTACAGACCCGCAGGTCTACAAGGAACTACTCACGCATCATCAGAGAGGCACCAATGGAAGTGGTGAACCCCTCCGTGATGGTGTCTAGATTGGATCTGGTGGTTCTGGACTCTGCGGCGGCTGGATCGAAATTCTGGCGACTTCCCTAGGGTTTCTGGAGTATTGGGGTATTTATAGAGCAAAGAGGCAGTGCGGGAGGCCTCCGAGGTGGGCACAACCCACCTGGGCGCGCCAAGGGAGCCTGGCGTGCCCTGGTGGGTTGTGCCCCCCTCGGGGCACCCCCCAGGTGCAGCTCTGGCCCATCAGGTGTCTTCTGGCCCATAAAAATTCTCCAAAAAGTTTTGTGGTGTTTGGGCTCCGTTTGATATTGATTTCCTGTGATGTAAAAACATGCAGAAAACAACAACTGGCACTTGACACTATGTCAATAGGTTAGTACCAAAACATGGTATAAAATGACTATAAAATGACTATAAAATGATTGTAAAACATCCAAGAATGATATGGAACAATAAAAAATTATAGATACGTTGGAGACATATCAGCATCCCCAAGCTTAATTCCTGCTCGTCCTCAAGTAGGTAAATGATAACGACAGAATTTTTGACGTGGAATGCTGCCTATCATGTCATATCATATTCTTTTCTTTATAGCATGGACATTTCGAGTTTTATATGGTTTAAAGCAATAGTCTAGGTTTGACATGAGATTTAAATACTCAAACATATCAACAAGCAACCATGTCTTTCAAAATATCAATGCTAAAATAAGTTACCCCTAGCCCATCATGCTCAACCATTGATCCATTCAAGAAACAAACTCGCATATTAGTTACACCTGATACGTCTCCAACATATCTATAATTTTTTATTGTTCCATGCTATTATATTATTTGTTTTGGATGTTTAATGGGCTTTATTATACACTTATATTATTTTTGGGACTAACCTACTAACCCAAGGCCAAGTGCAAATTGTTGTTTTTTGCCTATTTCAGTGTTTCGCATAAAAGGAATATCAAACGGAGTCCAAATGGAACGAAACCTTCGGGAGGATCGTTTTTGGAACAAACACGACCCAAAAGATTTGGAGTACACGCCAGGAGAGTCACGGGTGGCCACGAGGCAGGGGGGCGCACCCCCCACCCTCGTGGGACCCCGTAGCTCTACCGACATGCTCCTTCCTCCTATATATATCCATGTACCCTGAAAACATCCGAGAGCACCACAAAACCCTAATTGGCGCGCCCCCACCCTCGTGGGCCCCTCATAGCTCCACCGACATGCTCCTTCCTCCTATATATATCCATGTACCCTAAAAACATCCGAAAGCACCACGAAACCCTAATTACACCACTGCAACCTTCTATACCCGTGAGATCCCATCTTGGGGCCTGTTCCGGAGCTCCATCGGAGGGGGAATCGATCACGGAGGGTTTCTACATCAACACCATAGCCTCTCCGATGAGTTGTGAGTAGTTTACCATAGACCTTCGGGTCCATAGTTATTAGCTAGATTGCTTCTTCTCTCTCTTTGGATCTCAATACAAAGTTCTCCTCGATCTTCTTGGAGATCTATTCAATGTAATTCTTTTTGCGGTGTGTTTGTCGAGATCCGATGAATTGTGGGTTTATGATCAAGATTATCTATGAACAATATTTGATTCTTCTCTGAAATCTTGTATGCATGATTTAAATATCGTTGCAAGTCTCTTCGAATTATAAGTTTGGTTTGGCCTACTAGATTGATCTTTCTTACAATGGGAGAAGTGCTTAGCTTTGGGTTCAATCTTGCGCTGTCCTTTCCCAATGACAACAGGGGCAGCAAGGCACATATTTTATTGTTGCCATCGAGGATAAAAAGATGGGGTTTATATCATATTGCATGAGTTTATCCATCTACATCATGTCATCTTGCTCAAAGCGTTACTCTGTTCTTATGAACTTAATACTCTAGATGCATGCTGGATAGCGGTCGATGTGTGGAGTAATAGTAGTAGATGCAGAATCGTTTTGGTCTAATCGTCACGGACGTGATTCCTATATACAATGATCATGCCTAGATATTCTCATAACTATGCGCTTTTCTATCAATTGCTCGACAGTAATTTGTTCACCCATCGTAGATATCTGCTATCTTGAGAGAAGCCACTAGTGAAACCTCTGGCCCCAGATCTATCTTCCATTATATCAATCTTCCATCAACTATTTATCTTTACTTTACTTTTATTTTGCAATCTTTACTTTCAATCTATAAAAGAAAATACCAAAATTATTTATCTTATTATCTCTATCAGATCTCACTTTGCAAGTGGCCGAGAAGAGATTGACAATCCCTTTATCGCGTTGGTTGCAAGGTTCTTATTTTTTTGTGTAGGTACGAGGGACTCGCGTGTAGTATCCCACTGGATTGATGCCTTGGTTCTCAAAAACTGAGGGAAATACTTACGCTACTGTGCTGCATCACCCTTTCCTGTTCAAGGGAAAACAACGCAAGTTCAAGAGGTAACAAGAAGAATTTATGGCGCCGTTGCCGGGGAGATCTACGCAAAAGTCATATACCAAGTACCCATCACAAACTCTTATCCCTCGCATTACATTATTTGCCATTTGCTTCTCGTTTTCCTCTCCCCCACTTCACATTTGCTGTTTTATTCGCCCTCTTATTGGCCCCGTGTGTTTTATCATTTGCTTTGCTGTCATGGCTAGCCCTTCTATTGTTGAGGAACGTAGTATTTCAAAAAAAAAATCCTACGATCATGCAAGATCTATCTACTAGAAGCATAGCAACGAGAGGGGAGAGTGTGTCTACGTACCCTCGTAGACCGAAAGCGGAAGCGTCTAGTGACGCGGTTGATGTAGTCAAACGTCTTTGCGATCCAACCGATCCAAGCACCGAACGTACGGCGCCTCCGCGTTCAGCACACGTTCAGCTCGATGACGTCCCACTTGTTCTTGATCCAGTTGAGCTTCATAGGAGAGTTTCGTCAGCACGATGGCGTGGTGACAGAGATGATGAAGCTACCGGTGCACGGCTTCGCCGAAGCACTGCAACGGTATGACCGAGGTATGTTTCGATGGAGGGGGGCACGACACACGGCTAAAACGATGTTGCTTGTGTGTCTTTGAGTGCCCCCCTGCCCCAGTATATAAAGGAGCAAGGGGGAGGTGCGGCTGGCCAGGGGGCGCGCCATAGGAGTACGATTCCTACTCCTAGTTGGAATAGGAATCCCCTTTCCTATTCCTACTAGGAGTAGGAAAGGAAGAAGGAGAGGAGAAGGAAGGAGAAGGGCGCCCCCCCACTCCTAGTCCAACTAGGATCCCTAGGGGGTGTGGCCAGCCCTAGTAGGTCGCCTCTCTCTTTCCCTCATTGGCCCACTATGGTCCACACAACCCCGGGGGGGTTCCGGTAACCCTTCCGGTACTCCGGTTTTATCCGATAACACCTGGAACACTTCCGGTGTCCGAATATAGTTGTCCAATATATCAATCTTTATGTCTCGGACATTCTGAGACTCATTGTCATGTCCGTGATCTCATCCGGGACTTCGAACTACCTTCGGTACATCAAAACTCATAAACTCATAATATTGATCGTCATCGAACGTTAAGCGTGCGGACCCTACGGGTTCGAGAACTATGTAGACATGACCGAGACTCATCTCCGGTCAATAACCAATAGCGGAACCTGGATGCTCATATTGGCTCCTACATATTCTACGAAGATCTTTATCGGTCAAACCGCATAACAACATACGTTGTTCCCTTTGTCATCGGTATGTTGCTTGCTCGAGATTCGATCGTCGGTATCTCAATACCTAGTTCAATATCGTTACCGGCAAGTCTCTTTACTCGATTCGTAATACATCATCTCGTGACTAACTCATTAGTCATTTTGCTTGCAAGGCTTATTATGATGTCCATTACCGAGAGGGCCCAGAGATACCTCTCCGACACTCAGAGTGACAAATCATGTTCTTGATCTATGCCAACACCACGAACACTTTCGAAGACACATGTAGAGCATCTTTCTAATCACCCAGTTACGCTGTGACGTTTGATAGCACACAAGGTGTGATGTAGGGTGGAACCCTAATCAGCAGATCTTTCACGATTGTAGGAAATCCCACGATGAACACGGAGAACACAAGGAGGAAATGGAGGAAAACACGAGGGGAAACACTCAGATCAACACGAAGATGATCACACAAGTGCTAGATCCACGATACACATCAAGATACACGATCCATAGTCAAATCACGGTGGTACAAAGGTAGTCTTCTCCCGGAGGAGGTCTTGGATATCCCTTGGGATCTTCCCCGATGTGGAGGTCTTGAATCCGAGGTGGATCTTCTCCGAAGAGGCCGCGGTCTCGTAGGAGAGAATCCACAGAGGTGTCTATGATGAGCTATCCAAAAGCTCCCTAGTACGGAGCTAGGAAATGAGTACTTATAGTCCAAGGGGTAAGTTGGGGGGATACATGGGTGAAAACCCTTCAACTGCACGCAGGCAGGGCGGTAGTACCGGTCCTGGGACCGGTAGTTCCGGTCTTGGCAGTTTTAGTGGTTGTTCCGACGTTGCACCGGCCTTGCACCGGTCGATCACAGAAGCTTGACCGGTAGTTGGCCGGTAGTACCGGTCGACCGGTAGTTGGGCGGTAGTAGACCGGTAGTACCTCTTTCACTGCGCTGTGAAAATCCTTGTCCATGCGTTTGGTGTCCATCTTGCGCCCTTCCTTCTCCTTGGCACCTAAGCACACAAAGTGTTTCCGTTTGAGGTAGCAGCCATGTCTCAAGGTGGTCAAATGGGAATTCAACAAGGAGAGAGTTAACCTGGGATTCAAGTGCTCTAGCACGAGCACGAGTCATTGGTCCTTGGGGCACTTGGTGAGGTGATTGATGGTCCATGGGGATGAGCTTGGGATGCTCCGCATCATCTCCCCTCCCTTGGGAAAGATCCGACCTCGGATCGAAATCTTCATCACCATGGAAAGGAGAGAGATCCTTGACATTGAAGGTGTCGCTCACGGAGTACTTGTCTCGTGGGATGTCGATCTTGTAGGCGTTATTGTTGTAGCGTGCTAGCACCTTGAAAGGTCCGTCGGCGCGAGGTAGTAGTTTGGACTTGCGCTCGTGTGGGAAATGGTCCTTGCAAAGATGAAGCCAAACAAGATCTCCCGGTTGGAACACCATTGGTGCCTTGTTGACGTTGAGCTTGGTGGCGAGACGATGTACTTGTCGCTCGATCATTGCTCTTGTATCTTCGTGCACCTTCTTGAGATAGCTTGCTCGTGCACTTGCGTCCATGTTCGTGCGCTCTTGGAGAGGTAGCGGTAGGATGTCCAATGGGGACAACGGGTTGAAGCCGTAGACGACCTCGAAGGGGGACTTGCCGGTGGTCGAATGTCTTGCGCGGTTGTAGGCGTACTTGGCGATGGTCAAGCATTGCTCCCATTCCTTGATGTTCCTCTTGATCAACGCGCGAAGAAGCGTCGAAAGCGTGCGGTTCGTCACCTCCGTTTGGCCGTCCGTTTGTGGATGGTACGCCGAAGAGAATAGTAGCTTGATTCCGAGCTTAGCGCATAGTGTTTTCCGAAAGTAGCTCAAGAACTTGACGTCCCGGTCCGACACGATCGTTTTGGGCACGCCATGTAGACGAATGACCTCCCTACAAAAGAGAGTTGCAACATGTGAAGCATCGTCTATCTTGTTACAAGGAATGAAATGAGCCATTTTAGAGAATCTATCCACGACAACTAGCACGGAATCTTTGCCATTTTGAGTCCTAGGCAATCCAAGTACAAAATCCATGCTTATGTCTTCCCATGGATGGTATGGAATAGGAAGAGGCATGTAAAGACCATGAGATTGAGCTTTGGACTTAGCTTTGCGGCATGTAGAACATCGGTTGGTGAGGCGTGAGATGTCACGGAGCATCTTCGGCCAAAAATAGTTCTTAGAGAGGGTAGCAAACGTCTTGTCGCGTCCAAAGTGTCCCATGAGTCCTCCTCCATGAGATTCCTGCAAAAGGAGCAAACGAAGCGAAGACTCGGGAATGCAAAGTTTGTTAGCTCTCATAAGATATCCATCCTTTAGGTAGTAACGTTCCCAAGAAGTGTGAGTCAAGCACTTAGCATAAGCATTTTCAAAGAAAGGATCATGCTCATATAAATCTTTTATGTGCTTAAAGCCAATCACATTCAACTCAGGTTGTGTTACAAGCATGCATTTGCGGGAAAGCGCGTCCGCCACAACATTTTCTTTGCCTTTGATGTATTTGATGACATAGGGAAAAGACTCAATGAACTCACTCCATTTAGCATGACGCTTGTTCAACTTAGTTTGACCCTTGAGATACTTGAGAGTCTCATGGTCCGTATGAAGAATGAATTCATGAGGTCTAAGATAATGTTCCCAAACACGTAAAACTCTCACCAAGGCATATAGCTCTTTATCATAGATGGGGTAGTTAAGTTGCGCTCCGGATAGCTTCTCGCTAAAGTACACAATTGGGCGCTTTTCTTGCATGAGCAAGCCACCTATGCCGGTACCACTAGCATCACAATGAATCTCAAAAGGTTTATCAAAGTTTGGTAGGGCTAGAAGTGGTGCGTGGGTAATCAAGCTTTTTAGCTCATTGAACGCGATGTCTTACGAAGGACCCCAAATGAAGGGTGTGTTCTTCTTGCTCAAAGCGTGTAGAGGCATAGCGATGGTGCTAAAGTCCTTCACAAAACGTCGATAGAAACCGGCTAGACCAAGGAAACTACGCACTTGCATGAGATTTGTTGGTTGAGGCCAAGTTTTAATTGCTTCAATTTTAGTTTCATCAACGTGAACACCTTGAGAAGAAACGACAAATCCTAGGAAGACAACCTTGTCAACGCCAAAAGTGCATTTCTCCATATTAGCATATAAGCGCTCTTTCCGAAGGGTTTGTAAAACCAAACGGATGTGTGTCACATGGTCCTCTAGCGTCTTGCTAAAAACGAGGATATCATCGAAGTAGACCACTACAAAGACACCTATGTAAGGTCGAAGACAAAAATGCATAAGGCGCATAAATGAACCGGGTGCTTCCGATAAGCCCATTGGCATGACAAGCCACTCATATAACCCAAACTTGGTTTTGAAAGCCGTTTTCCACTCATCACCCTCTTGAATGCAAATTTGGTAGTAACCACTTTTAAGATCAATTTTTGAAAAGATGGTGGCACCACATAATTCATCAAGCATATCGTCTAAGCGTGGGATAGGATAACGGTATCTAACGGTGATAGCATTTATAGGTCGACAATCGGAGCACATGCGAAACTTCCATCTTTCTTAGGCACAAGAATAACTGGAATGGCACAAGGGCTTAGACTTTCACGTACATGACCTTTGTCGATGAGTTGTTGTACTTGCCGTTGTATCTCCTTTGTTTCCTCGGGGTTGACGCGGTAAGGAGCCTTGTTTGGAAGTGGTGCGTCGGGTATGAGGTCGATGCGGTGTTCGATTCCGTGAAGTGGAGGTAGACCCGGAGGTAGCTCATCGGGAAAGACGTCCGAGAATTCCTGCAACAAATTAGACAACACTAAAGGTAGAGGTGGTGAAGTGTTAGTAGGTTTGGCTTCCCCTTTGCATAAAAGCACAAGGTGAAAGACACTCGATGGGTTCTCACACACTTCTCTCATCTCACTTTTGGTGGCAAATAGGACTAGTTGCTTCTTGTCGCTCATCATGGAGTCGCTCATATTTGGCTTGTGGCTCTCACTCTCTTTTTGGTGGCTCACTCTCTCACCAATCTCTCCACGATGGTTGGTAGGTAAAAGCTTGTCTGCGGCTACTTGACTTGGAGTCATTGGTCGGAGCACGAATTCCTTGCCCTTCATCTTGAAGCTATAGTGATTTGTCCGTCCATTGTGTGTGACTCCACGATCATATTGCCATGGACGTCCAAGAATAAGGTGGCACACGGACATGGGGATCACATCGCATTCAAGAGTGTCCTCGTAGGCGCCGATCTTGAAAGAGACTTGCACGGTGTGCTCGACTCGAAGAATTCCGACGTCGTTGAGCCACTGGACCTTGTAGGGGTGAGGATGCTTCGTCTTGACCAAGTGAAGCTTGTCGCATAGCTCTTCACTTGCCAAGTTGTGGCAACTTCCTCCATCGATGATAACTTTGACGGAGCGTCCATTGATGCTGGCCTTTGTATAGAAAATGTGACATCGTTGGTCGTCATCTTGTTGGTGTTGGAGTGTCAAGACTTTGGAGACAACAAGATTGGGGCTTGAGTCATTGTCGCAAAACACTTGACGGTCTTCTTCTTCATTCACTTGGCGATGCATAGCGACATGCTCAAGTGCTTCTATCTCATCATCGCTCATGGAGTCATAAGATCCGTCATCGTTGATGATCATTGTGCGAACGGTCTTGCACTCAAATGACTTGTGGCCTCGTCCTTGGCACTTGAAGCATTTGATGGAGCTCGTCTTGTTGTTGTCTTCGGTTGGAGTGGTAGTTGAGGAAGCTCTTGGCTTGAAGTTGTTGGTAGAAGGTGGACGACTCAATGTAGTCGCATTCTTGTAGCTTGGCTTGTCGCCGAAGTTTGTAGATGGCTTGGTAGAGGTAGGAGGAGTAGCCGAAGTCGTTGAAGCTTGGTTGTAGGAGCCGAAGTTCTTGGAGTTGAACTTGGAGTACTTGTAGTCCTCTTGAACTTGTCGTTCCGCTTTGGTTGCTTGATGTACTAGCTCGAGGAGATTGTTGTATGGTTGGAAGTCCGCAATCTTCTTGATAGGATAGTTGAGTCCATTCAAGAATCTCGCCATTGTTTGCTCTTCATCTTCCGTGATGTTGGCTCTTATCATGGCAATCTCCATCTCCTTGTAGTACTCTTCAACGGACTTGGTACCTTGCTTGAGGAGTTGTAGCTTCTTGAACAAGTCATGGTTGTAGTGGGTTGGCACAAAGCGTGCTCTCATGACTTCCTTCAAGAGCCCAAGTGGTGATAGGAGGTTCGCCTTTTGCTTCTCTTCTCTCTATGATTTGCTCCCACCAAATGAGAACATAGTCTTGGAACTCAAGGGATGCCATGGCGATCTTCTTCTCTTCATCGAAGTTGTGAAGGCGAAAGATCTTGTCAACCTTCAATGCCCATGAGAGATAGTCTTCGGGGTCAATGCTTCCGGAAAACTTTGGCATGGTGAACTTGAGCTTGCCATAGCGATGCTCGTCATTGTTTCCTTGCCTATTGGGAGGGCGGTCTTGATTTTGGCGGTTTGCAATGTCATGTTGCTCTTGTCGAAGTAGATGTCCATTATCATGGTGTGCTTGTCGAGCTTGTTGTTCTTGTTGAGGAGGAGCTTCTCGGTGCATTCTTGCTTGTTGGCGTCTCTCTTGCACCTCATCACGAAGGAAATCTTCCTCTTGACGAGTGTGTCGAGTGCGGGCTGCCACATTGCGATGTGCATCTTGTAACGCTCGTTGCGCCTCCATAGCTTGAGCTTCTCGACGTTGTTGTGCTTGGCGGTTAGCCTCGGCATCTAGTTCTTCTTGGTGTTGACGTGCTCGCTCTTGTTGTTGTTGGCGTAGTCGTTGCCGTTCTTGTGCTTGCTCAAGTGTAGCTTGGTTTTGACGACGTCGGCTTTCTTGCTCGTCGAATAGCTCTTGTGAACTCTGGTCATGAATAGGCTGCCGGTTGTCATGTCGAACTTGACGTGCGGCTTGACGAAGAGTGTTAGACGTAGGTGTACTTGAGTCTTGCGTGGAGTTGGAATGTCGACTTGAGCGGCTTCGTCTTGGAGAGGATGTTGAAGAAGAACGTCGGTTGACTATCAATGTCCGGAGCTCGTTGAATTGAGTTGACATGTTGGTGTTGATGATGTCGAATTGTTCTTTTGTTCTTGCTTCAAATTGGCGCGCGTCCTCGGCGACTTGACCAATGTACTCGCGCATAGCTTCACTCTCTTGATGTAGAGCTCGTTGGACACCGAAGAGATGTAGTTTGGTGACGTAGTTGTTCGCTTCTTGAGGATCGTCGAAGATCGGGTTGGAAGATGTACATGGCCTATCCATCATCACAAGCAAGTATGTGAGTGGGAGAAAGGAGAAGACAATACCAAATGTACCTTAATCGAAGTTGAAAATGGATCAATGATCACTCGATAATATAACCCGGAAATAGCACTATTGGTACCACTTCGTGTCGATTCTCAAACCTACAAAAGTAAAGCTTTGAGAGGAGCTTGGTTAGGATTGTGGCATAAATTCAATGCAATCGTCAAAGTGACTCAATGATGTTGAAAATGGTTCACAATTTGCTCATGCAACAAGTAGATCACTAGCAAGGTAGCACACGGAACACACGCACGGATAGATAAATGTGGTTGTGCAACCAAGGGTGAGCGAAAATGTGGAATCCACGGAAAATGCTCGTGTTGCACAACACTAGAGAGACGCTAACCGATTGCTTAATAGGCGGATACGCACTTGTGCACGACCTATAAGAGGCAAAACGTAACGACTTCCTATCACAAGTATACTATGAGTGTATGATGTGCCGATGCTTGAGCACAAGATGATGTATTGCTATGTCATATGATCTCTTTTGATGCAAGGCATATGATGCTATGTTCCTTTTGCTTATAAGCTTTGGTTGGCTCTTTTGCTTAAAAGCTTGTGAGCTCTTTCTTTGGATACTTATGCATGCTTCTCGGATCAAGGTAGCTATTGTGTATGCGGGACACTCTTTTGTCACACGGAGATATGATTATGTAGTATGCAATATCTATGACTATCACTAATGTGCACAAGTGTCGTGGCCCGGCAATACTCAAATGGCTAGTCTCAATGGGAAAGCTACACAAAGATGGTTCGTAGGGTGACAATGCAATTGCAAGGTAGAATGAACAAGGTGTCGTCGATGTTACCGTCCTTGCCGAGGTTGAGCGGTGGTGTTGTCGATGTCGTTCCGTTCCAAGGTAGCCTAAACATCCAAGGAAACGGTGAAACCACAACTCAAGTATCCAAGGCAAAGTGAGACAAAATTGTCAAAAAAGAAGGGTAGAAACGATGGTGGTTGCGGAAGTGATGGTGGTATGCGGAAGGTGTATATGGTGGAGGGCCTAAGAAAACTTGCCAAATTTGACAAAATTTGATGGAGTCTAATGGTGGTAAAACCCAGATGAGCAGCTGAGGCACGTCGCTAGCTTTTCAACGAGCCAAAGAACACTCAAATCGGAGTTCGGGAGTGAAAGTTACGGTCGAAACGGTGAAACTTGGAAGGCTGAAACTGGGTGGGGCGGAAGTACCGCTTGGTATGCCGGTAGTACCGGTTGAGATGCTCAGCGGAAGTACCGCTAGTGCCACCGGTAGTACCGCTGGTGTTGGGAAAATTCTCAGAACTGGGTTGGGCGGAAATATGGGCGGAAATGGATGATTTCGGGGTCGAAATTGGGTGGATTTAGTGGAGGGAAAGTGGTGAAACTTGGGGAAATGCTAGATCCACTCGTGGCACAGCAAATCCATGGAACAAATTCAACAAAATCTTGCCAAATCAACAGATCACAAAAAATTTTGGGGCTATTTTTTGGGGAATTTTCGAAATTGGGAAGAACACAACAAAAACAAGCTAGAAAACAAGGTGTGGGGCTCCAAATTCGTGATCAACCTATGCTCTAGATACCATAATGATGTAGGGTGGAACCCTAATCAGCAGATCTTTCACGATTGGAGGAAATCCCACGATGAACACGGAGAACACAAGGAGGAAATGGAGGAAAACACGAGGGTAAACACTCAAATCAACACGAAGATGATCACACAAGTGCTAGATCCACGATACACATCAAGATACACGATCCATAGTCAAATCACGGTGGTACAAAGGTAGTCTTCTCCCGGAGGAGGTCTTGGATATCCCTTGGGATCTTCTCCGATGTGGAGGTCTTGAATCCAAGGTGGATCTTCTCCGAAGAGGCCGCGGTCTCGTAGGAGAGAATCCACAGAGGTGTCTATGATGAGCTATCCAAAAGCTCCCTAGTACGGAGCTAGGAAATGAGTACTTATAGTCCAAGGGGTAAGTTGGGGGATACATGGGTGAAAACCCTTCAACTGCACGCAAGCACGGCGGTAGTACCGGTCCTGGGACCGGTAGTTCGGGTCTTGGCAGTTTTAGCGGTTGTTCCGGCGTTGCACCGGCCTTGCACCGGTTGATCACATAAGCTTGACCGGTAGTTGACCGGTAGTTGGCCGGTAGTACCGGTCGACCGGTAGTTGGGCGGTAGTAGATCGGTAGTACCTCTTTCACTGCGCTGTGAAAATCCTTGTCCATGCGTTTGGTGTCCATCTTGCGCCCTTCCTTCTCCTTGGCACCTAAGCACACAAAGTGTTTCCATTTGAGGTAGCAGCCATGTCTCAAGGTGGTCAAATGGGAATTCAACAAGGAGAGAGTTAACCTGGGATTCAAGTGCTCTAGCACGAGCACGAGCACGAGTCATTGGTCCTTGGGGCACTTGGTGAGGTGATTGATGGTCCATGGGGATGAGCTTGGGATGCTCCGCATCAAGGTGTTCCTCCGATATTCGGGAATTGCATAATCTCATAGTCATAGGAACATGTATAAGTCATGAAGAAAGCAATAGCAGTAAAACTAAACGATCAAGTTTCTAAGCTAACGGATGGGTCTTGTCCATCACATCATTCTCCTAATGATGTGATCCCGTTGATCAAATGACAACTCATGTCTATGGCTAGGAAACATAACCATCTTTGATCAATGAGCTAGTCTAGTAGAGGCATACTAGGGACACTCTGTTTGTCTATGTATTCACACATGTACTAAGTTTCCGGTTAATACAATTCTAGCATGAATAAAGGACATTTATCATGATATAAGGAAATACAAATAAAAACTTTATTATTGCCTCTAGGGCATATTTCCTTCAGTCTCCCACTTGAACTAGAGTCAATAATCTAGATTACATAGTAATGATTCTAACACCCATGGAGTCATGGTGATGATCATGTTTTGCTCGTGGAAGAGGCTTAGTCAACGGGTCTGCGACATTCATATCTGTATGTATCTTGCATATTTCTATGTCTCCCTCCTTGACTTGATCGCGGATGGAATTGAAGCGTCTTTTGATGTGCTTTGTTCTCTTATGAAACCTGGATTCCTTCGCCAAGGCTATTGCTCCAGTGTTGTCACAAAAGATTTTCATTGAACCCGATGCAGTAGGTATTACACCTAGATCGGATATGAACTCCTTCATGCAGACTCCTTCATTTGTTGCTTCCAAAGCAGCTATGTACTCCACTTCACATGTAGATCCCGCCACGACGCTCTGCTTAGAACTACACCAACTGATAGCTCCACCGTTCAATAAAAATACATATCTGGTTTGTGACTTAGAGTCATCCGGATCAGTGTCAAAGCTCGAATCGACGTAACCGTTTACGCCGAGCTCTTTGTCACCTCCATAAACAAGAAACATATCCTTCGTCCTTTTGACCTTTTCAGGTACTTCAGGATGTTCTTGACCTCTTTCTAGTGATCCATCCTGGATTACTTTGGTACCTCCCTACTAAACTTATAGCAAGGCACGCATCAGGTCTGGTACACAGCATTGCATACATGATAGATCCTATGGCTGAGGCATAGGGAATGACTTTCATTTTCTCTCTATCTTCTGCAGTGGTCGGGCATTGAATCTTACTCAACTTCATACCTTGCAACACAGGCAAGAACCCTTTCTTCGACTAATCCATTTTGAACTTCTTCATAACTTTATCAAGGTATGTGCTTTGTGAAAGTCCAATTAAACCTCTTGATCTATCTCTATAGATCTTGATGCCTAATATATAAGCAGCTTCACCAAGGTCTTTCATTGAAAAATTCTTATTCAAGTATCCTTTTATGACATCCAGAAATTATATATCATTTCGAATCAACAATATGTCATCTACATATAATATCAGATATGCTAGAGAGCTCCCACTCACTTTCTTGTAAATACAGGCTTCTCCAAAAGTCTGCATAAAACCATATGCTTTGATCACCTCATCAAAGCGTATATTCCAACTCCGAGATGCTTGCACTAGTCCATAGATGGATCGCTGGAGCTTGCACACTTTGTTAGCACCTTTAGGATCGACAAAACCTTCTGGTTGCATCATATACAACTCCTCTTTGAGATATCCATTCAGGAATGCAGTTTTGACATCCATTTGCCATATATCATAATAATAAAATGTGGCAATTGCTAACATGATTCGGACATACTTAAGCATCGCTACTGGTGAGAAAGTCTCATCGTAGTCAACTCCTTGAACTTGTCGAAAACCTTTCGCAACAAGTCGAGCTTTGTAGACAATAACATTACCGTCGGCATCGGTCTTCCTCTTGAAGATCCATTTATTTTCAATGGATTTTCGATCATCGGGCAAGTCAACCAAAGTCCACACTTTGTTCTCATACATGAATCCCATCTCAGATTTCATGGCCTCAAGCCATTTTGCAGAATCTGGGCTCATCATCGCTTCCTCATAGTTCGTAGGTTCATCATGGTCTAGTAACATGACTTCCAGAACCGGGTTACCATACCACTCTGGTGTGGAACGTACTTTGGTTGATCTATGAAGTTTAGTAGTAACTTGATCTGAAGTTTCATGATCATCATCATTAGCTTCTTCACTAATTGGTGTAGGAATCACTCGAATTAGTTTCTGTGATGTACTACTTTCCAATTTGGGAGAAGGTACTATTACCTCATCAAGTTCTACTTTCCTCCCACTCACTTCTTTTGTGAGGAACTCCTTCTATAGAAAGGATCCAGTCTTAGCAACGAATATCTTGCCTTCGGATCTGTGATAGAAGGTGTACCCAACAGTCTCCTTTGGGTATCCTATGAAGACACATTTCTCCGACTTGGTTTCGAGCTTATCAGGTTGAAGCTTTTTCACATAAGCATCGCAGCCCCAAACTTGAAGAAACGACAACTTTGGTTTCTTGCCAAACCACAGTTCATCAGGCATCGTCTCAACGGATTTAGATGGTGCCCTATTTAACGTGAATGCAGTTGTCTCTAAAGCATAACCCCCAAATGATAGTGGTAAATCGGGAAGAGACATCATAGATCGCACCATATCTAATAAAGTACTGTTACGACGTTCTGACACAGCATGAGTTGTGAAACTATTCCACATTGTTTCAAATGAAGACCAAACTCGTAACTCAAATATTAACCTCCACGATCAGATCGTAGAAAGTTTATTTTCTTGTTACGATGATTCTCTACTTCACTCTAAAATTCTTTGAACTTTTCAAATGTTTTAGACTTGTGCTTTATCAAGTAGATATACCCATATCTACTCAAATCATCAGTGAAGGTCAGAAAGTAACGATACCCGCCACGAACCTCAATACTCATTGGTCCACATACATCAGTATGTATGATTTCCAACAAATCAGTTGCTCGCTCCATTGTTCCGGAGAACGGGGTTTTAGTCATCTTGCCCATGAGGCATGGTTCGCAAGCACCAAGTGATTCATAACCAAGTGATTCCAAAAGTCCATCACTATGGAGTTTCTTCATGTGCTTCACACCAATATGACCTAAATGACAGTGCCACAAATAATTTGCACTATCATTATTAACCTTGCATCTTTTGGTTTCAATATTATGAATATGTGTATCACTATGATCGAGATCCAACAAGAATAGACCACTCTTCATGGGTGCATGACCATAAAAGATATTACTCATAAAAATAGAACAACGATTATTCTCAGATTTAAATGAATAACCATCTCGTAATAAACAAGATCCAGATATAATGTTCATGCTTAACGCTGGCACCAAATAACAATTATTCAGGTCTAAAACTAATCCCGAAGGTAGATGTAGAGGTAGCGTGCCGACGGCGATCACATCAACTTTGGAACCATTTCCCAGGCCCATTATCACCTCGTCCTTAGCTAATATTCGTTTAATCTGTAGCCCCTGTTTCGAGTTACAAATATTAGCAACCGAACCAGTATCAAATACCCAGGTGCTACTATGAGCATTTGTAAGGTACACATCCATAACATGTATATCACATATACCTTTGTTCACTTTGCCATCCTTCTTATCCGCCAAATACTTGAGGCAGTTCCGCTTCCAGTGTTCAGTCCCTTTGCGGTAGAAGCACTCAGTTTCAGGCTTGGCTCCAGACTTGGGTTTCTTCGTGGGAGTAGCAACTGTCTTGCTATTCTTCTTGAAGTTCCCTTTCTTTCCCTTGCCTTTTTTCTTGAAACTAGTGGTCTTTTTAACCATCAACACTTGATGCTCCTTTTTGATTTCTACCTCCGCAGCTTTGAGCATAGCGAAGAGCTCGGGAATTGTCTTCTGCATCCCTTGCATGTTATAGTTCATCACGAAGCCTTTATTGCTTGGTGGTAGTGATTGAAGAACTCTATAAATAACACTATCTTCATCAACTTTTCAACCAAGTTGAGTCCTATGATTGTAGTACCCAGACATTCTGAGCAAGTGTTCACTGATAGAACTATTCTCCTCCATCTTGCAGCTGTAGAACTTATTGGAAATCTCATATTTCTCAATCCGGGCATTTGCTTCAAATATTAACTTCAACTCGTGGAACATCTCATATGCTCCATGACGTTCAAAACGTCATTGAAGTCCCGGTTCTAAGCCATAAAGCATGGCACACTGAACAATCGTGTAGTCATCAGACCGCGTCTGCCAGACGTTCAAAGCTTCTACATTGGCGGGAGGGGGATCGTCACCTAGCGGTGCTTCAAGGACATAATTCTTCTATGCAGCAATGAGGATAATCCTCAAGTTATGGACCCAGTCTGTGTAATTGCCACCATCATCTTTCAACTTAGCTTTCTCTAGGAACACATTAAATTCAAGAGAACGGTAGCATGGGCCATTGATCTACAACAACATAGATATGCAAAAACTATCAGGACTAAGTTCATGATAAATTAAAGTTCAATTAATCATATTACTAAAGAACTCCCACTTAGATAGACATCCCTCTAGTCATCTAAATGATCACGTGATCCAAATCAACTAAACCATGTCCGATCATCACATGAGATGGAGTAGTTTTCAATGGTGAACATCTTATGCTGATCATATCTACTATATGATTCACGCTCGACCTTTCGGTCTCCAGTGTTCCGGGGCCATGTCCGTACATGCTAGGCTCGTCAAGTTTAACCCGAGTATAGCAAAACTGGCTTGCACCCATTGTATGTGAACGTAGAGCTTATCACACCCGATCATCATGTGGTGTCTCGACACGACGAACTTTCGCAATAGTGCATACTCAGGGAGAACACTTGTACCTTGAAATTTTTGTAAGGGATCATCTTATAATGCTATCGCCATACTAAGCAAAATAAGAAGCAAAATAAGATAAACATCACATGCAACCAAAATATGTGACATGATATGGCCATCATCTTGTGCTTTTGATCTCCATCTCCAAAGCATGGTCATGATCTCCATCGTCACCGGCTTGACACCATGATCTTCATCATAGCATCGTGGTCATCTCGCCAACTGTTGCTACTACTACTATCGCTAACTCATAGTGATAAAGTAAAGCAATTACATGGCCTTCGCAATTTATACAATAAAGAGACAACCGTACGGCTCCTGCCGGTTGCCGATAACTTTACAAAACATGATCATCTCATACAATAACGTACAACTCATCACGTCTTGACCATATCACATCACAACATGCCCTGCAAAAACAAGTTAGACGTCCTCTACTTTGTTGTTGCAAGTTTTACGTGGCTGCTACGGGCTTAGCAAGAACCGTTCTTACCTACGCATACAAAAAACCACAACGATTTTTCGTCAAGTATGTGTTGTTTTAACCTTCACAACGACCGGGCGCAGCCAAACTTGATTCAACTAAAGTGAGAGAGACACACACCCGTCGGTCACCTTTAAGCAACGAGTGCTCGTAACGGTGAAACCAGTCTCGTGTAAGCGTATGCGTAATGTCGGTCTGGGCCGCTTCACCTCACAATACCGCCGAATCAAAGTATGACATGCTAGTAAGCAGTATGACTATTATCGCCCACAACTCATTGTGTTCTACTCGTGCATATCATCTACGCATAGACTTGGCTCATGATGCCACTGTTGGGGAACATAGTATTTCAAAAACATTCCCACAATCACGCAAGATCTATCTACTAGAAGCATAGCAACGAGAGGGGAGAGTGTGTCTACGTACCCTCGTAGACCGAAAGCGGAAGCGTATAGTGACGCAGTTGATGTAGTTGAACGTGGATGCTCATATTGGCTCCTACATATTCTATGAAGATCTTTATCGGTCAAACCGCATAACAACATACGTTGTTCCCTTTGTCATCGGTATGTTACTTGCTTGAGATTCGATCGTTGGTATCTCAATACCTAGTTCAATCTCGTTACCGGCAAGTCTCTTTACTCGTTCCTTAATACATCATCTCATGACTAACTCATTAGTCGTTTTGCTTGCAAGGCTTATTGTGATGTGCATTACCGAGAGGGCCCAGAGATACCTCTCCGACACTCGGAGTGACAAATCCTATTCATGATCTATGCCAACACCACGAACACTTTCGGAGACACCTGTAGAGCATCTTTATAATCACCCAGTTACGTTGTGACGTTTGATAGCACACAAGGTGTTCCTCCGGTATTCGGGAGTTGCATAATCTCATAGTCATAGGAACGTGTATAAGTCATGAAGAAAGCAATAGCAGTAAAACTAAACGATCAAGTTGCTAAGCTAACGGATGGGTCTTGTCCATCACATCATTCTCCTAATGATGTGATCCCGTTGATTAAATGACAACTCATGTCTATGGCTAGGAAACATAACCATCTTTGATCAATGAGCTGGTCGAGTAGAAGCATACTAGGGACACTCTGTTTTGTCTATGTATTCACACATGTACTAAGTTTCCAGTTAATACAATTCTAGCATGAATAAAAGATATGTATCATGATATAAGGAAATACAAATAACAACTTTATTATTGCCTCTAGGGCATATTTCCTTCATCTATCACTATTAATACTTCTGAGAGTGAAGTTCTTAATTTTAAACAAATGGAGGGAGAAAATCTAAAAGATTCTTGGTGTAGAATTTGCAATGCTCAGAATAGATCTATTAGGAAGCTTTCCACTTCCGTGCTTCTTCGCAATTTTTATGTAGGCACCACTCCTTGGAATAGATATATTCTTGATACCGTTACCGTAGGGAATTTCTTGGGTAGCCATACTTTTGACTCTTATAATGCCATGATAGATTTGTTTGGCCCACCACCTCTTTTGGTTAATGGAACTAACTTAACTTTATAGCATGTAATGCAAAGGCTTGAAATTATTGAAAGTAAAGTTGCCATTGTAGAGTTGGTTCAAAGTTTGGATAAAAAGATCCATAACCAAATTACCCAATATGGATCTAAGGTAGGAGTTATTCTGAATTTTATTAAAGAAAAAGAACCCATAGTTAAAGAGAAAATAGATCAAGATTCCACTAGAATTGATAAACTTGAGGATATTATTACCAATGTAGGGTCGGCTTTTTCTGCTGTGAGAAATACTTCGAACCCCTCTACTACTAAAATGTCCAAGTTTATGTATGTTCCTAAAAATAAGGGTGAATCTTCTAGTAAGGAAACTACGGATCTCAAATCAATAAGTGTTCGCCCCAACTTTCTCACTTTCATAAGGGAACCTTTTGCTACAAACGAATTTCTTGATTTCTTGCCTAGAAGTTTGATTATTAATAGGAAGGAGGAAATTCCTAAGAATTATAAGTGTTCAATTCAAGAATTGCCTACCAAATATGGCAATACCTAGATCTATTCTTGTATCATGCCTAGCTAGGGGCGTTAAACGATAGCGCTTGTTCGGAGGCAACCCAATTCTATTTTCTTTGCTTTTACTTATGTTTAGTAATAAATAATTCATCTAGCTTCTGGTTAGATGTGTTTTTGTGTTTTAATTAGTGTTTCTGCCAAGTAGAACCTTTGGGAAGACTTGGGTGAAGTTTTTGCGATCTTGCTGTAAAAAACAGAAATTTTTGCGCTCACGACATTTGTTGCCATCTTTTACTGGAGAGTGCTTTTAATTGATTCTTTTTGCAGATGATTAATAGAAAAATTCCTCATGTCCACCAATTTATTTCAAAAAATTAGAGTTACAGAAGTATTCGAAAGTTATAGATTGCTACAGACTGTTCTGTTTTTGACAGATTCTGTTTTACGTGTGTTGTTTGCTTATTTTGATGAATCTATGAGTAGTATCGGGGGGTATGAATCATAGAGAAGTTGTAATATAGTAGGTTTAACACCAATATAAATAAAGAATGAGTTCATTACAGTACCTTAAGGTGGTGGTTTGTTTTCTTATACTAACGGAGCTCATGAGATTTTCTGTTAAGTTTTGTGTTGTGAAGTTTTCAAGTTTTTGGGTAAGGGTTTGATGGACTATGGAACAAAGAGTGGAAAGAGCCTAAGCTTGGGGATGACCAAGGCACCCCAAGGTAAAATTCAAGGACAACCAAAAGCCTAAGCTTGGGGTTGCCCCGGGAAGGCATTCCCTCTTTCGTCTTCATCTATCGATAACTTTACTTGAGACTATATTTTTATTCACCACATGATATGTGTTTTGCTTGGAGCGTCATGTATGATTTGAGTCTTTTCTTTTTAGTTTACCACAATAATCCTTGCTGGACACACCTTTTGAGAGAGATACACATGAATCGGAATTTATTAGAATACTCTATGTGCGTCACTTATATCTTTTGAGCTAGATAGTTTTGCTCTAGTGCTTCACTTATATCTTTTTAGAGCACGGTGGTGGTTTTATTTTATAGAAATTATTGATCTCTCATGCTTCACTTATATTATTTTGAGAGTCTTTTAGAACAGTATGGTAATTTGATTTGGCTATAAAATTAGTCCTAATATGATAGGCATCCAAGATGGGTATAATAAAAACTTTCATATAAAGTGCATTGAATATTATGAGAAGTTTGATACTTGATGATTGTTTTGAGATATGAGGATGGTGATATTAGAGTCATGCTAGTAGAGTAGTTGTGAATTTGAGAAATACTTGTGTTGAGCTTTGCAAGTCCCGTAGCATGCACGTATGGTAACCGTTGTGTGACAAATTTGAAGCATGAGGTATTTCATTGATTGTCATCCTTTGTGTGGAGGTCGGGATCGGGCGATGGTTAACTCCTAACAACCCATCCCCTAGGTGCATGTGTGTAGTACTTTGTTTTGATGACTTGTAGATTTTTGCAATAAGTATGTGAGTTCTTTATGACTAATGTTGAGTACATGGATTATACGCACTCTCACCCTTCCACCAATCTAGCCTCTCTTGTACCGCGCAACTTTCGCCAGTACCATCCACCCACCATATACCTTCCTCAAAACAGCCATCATACCAACCTATTATGGCATTTCCATAGCCATTCCGAGATATATTGCCATGTGACTTTCCACCGTTCCGTTTACTATGACACGCTTCATCATTGTCATATTGCCATGCATGATCATGTAGTTGACATCGTATTTGTGGCAAGGACACCATGCATAATTTTTCATACATGTCACTCTTGATTCATTGCACATTCCGGTACACCGCCGGAGGCATTCATATAGAGTCATATTTTGTTCTAGTATCGAGTTGTAATCTGTGAGTTGTAAATAAATAGAAGTGTGGTGATCATCATTATTAGAGCATTGTCCCAAATAAAAAAGAAGGAAAGGCCAAAGAAAAAAAAGGAAGCCCAAAAAAAAAGAAAAAAGGGAAAAAAGAGAGAAAAAGAAAAAAAAAGAAAAAAAAAGGAAAAGAAAAAAGGGACAATGCTACTAACTTTTCCCGCACTAGTGCTTCAAAGTAGCACCATGATCTTCATGATAGAGAGTCTCTTGTTTTGTCACTTTCATATACTAGTGGGAATTTTCATTATAGAACTTGGCTTGTATATTCCAACAATGGGCTTCCTCAAATGCCCTAGGTCTTCGTGAGCAAGCAAGTTGGATGCACACCCACTTAGTTTGTTTTGTTGAGCTTTCATACGTTTATAGCTCTAGTGCATCCGTTGCATGGCAATCCCTACTCACTCACATTGATATCTATTGATGGGCATCTCCATAGCCCATTGATATGCCTAGTTGATGTGAGACCATCTTCCTCTTTTGTCTTCTCTGCAACCACCACTCAATTCCACCTATAGTGATGTATCCATGGCTCATGCTCATGTATTGCGTGAAAGTTGAAAAAGTTTGAAAAAATTTAAGTATGAAACAATTGCTTGGCTGAAACCGGGGTTGTGCATGATTTGAGTATTTTGTGTGAAGAAGATGGAACATAGCCAAACTATATGATTTTGTAGGGATGAACTTTCTTTGGCCATGTTATTTTGAGAAGACATAATTGCTTTGTTAGTATGCTTGAAGTATTATTATTCCTATGTCAATAGTAAACTTTTGTCTTGAATCTTTCGGATCTGAACATTCATGTCACAATAAAGAAAATTACATTAAGAATTATGTTGGGTAGCATTCCACATCAAAAATTCTGTTTTTATCATTTACCTACTCGAGGACGAGAAGGAATTAAGCTTGGGGATGCTTGATACGTCTCCAACGTATCTATAATTTTTTTGTTCCATGCTATTATATTATTTATTTTGGATGCTTAATGGGCTTTATTATACACTTTTATATTATTTTTGGGACTAACCTACTAACCCAAGGCCCAGTGCAAATTGTTGTTTTTTGCCTATTTCAGTGTTTCGTGGAAAAGGAATGTCAAACGGAGTCCAAATGGAATGAAACCTTCGGGAGGATCGTTTTTGGAACAAACACGACCCAGAAGACTTGGAGTACACGCCAGGGGAGCCACGGGGTGGCCACGAGGCAGGGGGGCACGCCCCCCACCATTGTGGGCCCCCCATAGCTCCACCGACATGCTCCTTCCTCCTATATATATCCATGTACCCTGAAAACACCCGAGAGCACCACGAAACCCTAATTGGTGCACCCCCACCCTCGTGGACCCCCCGTAGCTCCACCGACATGCTCCTTCCTCCTATATATATCCATGTACCCTGAAAACATTCGAGAGCACCACGAAACCCTCATTCCACCGCCACAACCTTCTGTACCCATGAGATCCCATCTTGGGGCCTGTTCCGGAGCTCCACCGGAGGGGGAATCGATCACGGAGGGCTTCTACATCAACACCATAGCCTCTCCGATGAGTTGTGAGTAGTTTACCACAGACCTTCGGGTCCATAGTTATTAGCTAGATGGCTTCTTCTCTCTCTTTGGATCTCAATACAAAGTTCTCCTCGATCTTCTTGGAGATCTATTCATTGTAATTCTTTTTGTGGAGTGTTTGTCGAGATCCGATGAAATGTTGGTTTATGATCATGATTATCTATGAACGATATTTGATTCTTCTCTGAAATATTTTATGCATGATTTAAATATCTTTGCAAGTCTCTTCGAATTATCAGTTTGGTTTGGCCTACTCGATTGATCTTTCTTGCAATGGGAGAAGTGCTTAGCTTTGGGTTCAATCTTGCGGTGTCCTTTCCCAGTGACAGCAGGGGCAGCAAGGCACGTATTGTATTGTTGCCATCGAGGATAAAAATATGGGGTTTATATCATATTGCATGAGTTTATCCCTCTACATCATGTCATCTTGCTTAAAGTGTTACTCTGTTCTTATGAATTTAATACTCTAGATGCATGCTGGATAGCGGTCAATGTGTAGAGTAATAGTAGTAGATGCGGAATCGCTTCGGTCTACTTGTCACGGACGTGATGCCTATATACAATGAGCATGCCTAGATATTCTCATAACTATGCGCTTTTCTATCAATTGCTCGACAGTAATTTGTTCACCCACCGTAGAAATCTGCTATCTTGAGAGAAGCCACTAGTGAAACCTATGGCCCCCGGGTCTATCTTCCATTATATAACTGAAATAAACATCCACTTACATAAGTGACTATACAGATCATTCGAGCATGTGCTTTAGAACAATTGCATGCATTCTAAAGTAGGAGAAACGATCGTCTAGTCATATATTTCTTGTGACGCTCCCACCACTGCTTCGTGGCTCGATCCCTCGTCTGGGGTAGGAAGAAGACACTTCCTCATGTCAACAATCCGCATGTACATCTCGTAGCTTGTGTATGCGTCCTTGGCCGCGTACTTGACATGTTCTTCATCCAGTCTCTCATGCCACACACTGTGCCAGGCGTTCTTATCCTTGTTGCTCTCATTCTTCATCTTCATGTAGTAGGGGTCGATGATGGCCGAGGCGAGGTCAACCAGAGAGTTTAGTTTGTTTTTGTCGCTACCCCAGACCTTGTAGTGGTGCTGGATGTTGATAAGATTCGGGCATTTCAATTCTGAAACCTTGAGCGCTTTTAGATCGTTGGTGGTGTCCACTATAGCGAAACTATAGTCGGAGTTGTTGATAAACCTGGAGAAACGCTCGCAAGGCCTTGTGGAAAGGTAGTAGTGGTAGACGAGGACATCATGTCGCACGCACAACTGGGCGAAGGCAACCTTCTAATTATTCCCGGCACGACCGGTGGTGTACTCGAGGTTGAAGCCGACCTCTTGGTACTTGTCCTCGACAAGGAACTGCTACATAGTTTGGATGGAGCTCTCCACCGAGACCGGATCGTTCGTGTACACCACCGAGAGGGCCTCCCCCCTCATGTGGGTGTCCACTAGGTGATGCATGGTGAACTGCCTGCCATTGTCGTCGTCGGCCGCTGGGAGAGACATTGGAGCCACGGGGATCGCCATTGGAACCGCTGGATGTCCTCTATGTATGTGTCATCGTGGGTGTGCTTATTGTGTCGTGTGACGCGAGAGATGAAGGTAAATGGCCGCAGGAATAAATGGGGTCGGGCGGCCTGGATTCTCTGCGCGTCCGCATGGCAGTTTTTGCAGCGGGTAAATGCATTGTTGCGCCGCGCCCGGCACAACCACTTGCACACGAACGTGCGTGATCATGCACTGGTCCCAAACACTGGCAGCGCGCGTGGATGGACGAGGGCAGAGCACCCGGAGGGACGCAAGAGCAGAGCGCGCACGGCAGGACGCGAGCAGAGCGCGCCGCGGCCGCATGAACCGCAAGCAACCACACGCATAGAGTAGTTGAACACGCGGGAAATTATCGCCTACAAGCAGGACGACAGTTGCATCGTTGCATAGAGAGTGTCCGTGTGCTACTGCCTCCGTCTACTCTATAGTCCCCTTTAAATTTTGTGCCATACTTTTCTCTCAAATTTAACCAACAAAATGTTAATGCATGTTATAAAAATTATATAATTGGAAACTATGTTCAAATATGAATCCAGCTATATAATCTTTTGTGACATGCATTCGTATTTTATTAGTTAAATTATACTTATAAACCGGGATGGAGGGTATAGTAGGTAATTAAATCGCGAACGTTTTTTATTAACCATATGTGTACGTGGCCTTTCTTCCTCCTCTCGCACGTCTTGTCACTCCGCTGCCGCAAACGGCTTACAGCGCAAGCTTGCGCAGCGTGCGGGGGCGTTCTTTTGGCCAAACGGTGGCGCCAATGAATCGTTGGTTAGCCCGTTCCCATGCAACCTCGCAGGTTCCCACGGAAGCTTCCCGCCCGACTCGGTGAAATCCCCCAAAATCCCAATTCTTACCGGCCTGCTATATGAACATTCACGGCCGGCGAGTCCTGCGTCGCATTTTCCCCTCCCTCCCTGTATCATATCTCGTCTGCTTCTCCCACAATCGCCAATGGCACCGGTCCCTCGTCGTCGCTCAGTCACTCCACCATTATCAGAGGACAGCTCCAGCTGGGAGGCTACACCGCGGTGGCGGCGTAGTGTAGTGCGCGTGGCGTCCCTGTTGGGTGTGCGCAGAACACCCACCACACGCTCCGTCGACGCTGCCCGTCGGTAGCTGTTGTCGGCCGCCGTTGCCGCCACACCACCGTCAAAAGCCAGGGCCATCTCTCGCTCCGCCGCCGCGACCCGAAGGCGGGAGGTGGCCGTCGTGGCCGCCACCCCACTGTCGGCCAATGTGGCCATCACCCGCTCCGCCACCACGGCCCGAAGGCTGGAGGTGGTGGTCGTGGCCGCCACCCCATCGTCGGCCACCATGGCCGCCAGCCCGCCGTCGACCGTCGGGGTCATCACCCGCTCCGCCACCGCCGCCCGAAGGCGGGAGGCGGAGGTGGATGCCCGCACGTGCGTCAGCGACCTTGCGCGCTACACCGAGTTCCTGCAGGAGGAGGAAGAGTGCCTCGTAGAGCATGCAAAGAGCCTTACCGCTGCAGTGGCCGCGACACACGTCGCCTTAGAGGCGAGGAATTAGGAAATCTACAAGGAGAACCACCGCTTCAAGAGGGGTCGTCTAGAGCGGCAGAGGGCATTCGAGGTGATCATCGCTGAAGCTGCAGCAGCGGCAGGCACCGTATTGCAGTTGTCCAGCTCGTCGGTAGGCTCCTCCTCCTCTGCCTCTTACTGAGCACGCTCGTCCGAGGAGAGGCAGCCGGAAGTAGTAATAAGCCCCTTCGTAGTAGTAGTAGTATTTAGGGACAATTTTGTTCAGTTCATCTCACTATAGATGTGGTGGAACTGTGCAACGTACTTAAAATTAGCTAGTATATATAGTTGAACTAGCTATTTCAGTACGTGGTTGGCAACAATTTGGGGAAAAGTTTGGTCGGTTCAGCTGTCGAGTTGAACTGGTTGTATAAATTAAGAACGACTGCTTAATCTATGAATGAAATATATGCTTAATTACTGAATTTTAGTTGCAAAAATTAGGTACTGCTAGAGATTTTTAGGACAGATCGCAGTGTTACACGGTTGACAAATGGCAATGTTACTAGATCAACAAATATCAATCTTTCCAGTTTGACAAATGGCAACATACCCAATATGGCAGATGCAAATCTTACCAAATTGTTTGTAAGTGGTTGCACATGGGTCATCCAAAAGAACCGTTTGCATTGAAGAGATGCACAAATCATGCTCTCACTTTGCATACGGTGTTCTATCTAAAACGTTTGCGATCAAGAGCCACAAAAATCCTGCTCGGCACATTTCAGACGAGATTTGGATTTATACTAGAATTAAAAAATAAAGTACCTCAACATTTTGCCGGCAATCAACGGTGCCCTGGTGTTTGAAATTCATTCCTATTTCTAGCATGGGACCTAAGCATGCACCCAAGGACACATATTTGATTTTTCAACCAATTTATATGCACTTGAGCATCTCCATGTAGTTCAAATTTGAATTATGCACATAAATGCATTGAAAACTCAATTAATGCATAAAAATATCCAAACGAACCCCCCAAAACCCCAAAAATTGACACAACGCTCTTGTTGTTCTATGTTGACACGAGGAAAAATTGAAAGCAAAAAAGAGGCAATGGATATCGTTTCGTTCCCAAAGGTGGGGCGTTCCCTACCGAAACAATCATGCTTGTTGTGAGAAGCCCCGTTTTGTGAGAAGCATATTCCAAAACCTGCCCCAAATGGGACAAAAAAATTACCACGACATGTTGATGCCGCTCCATGATAGCATGCCAAGTTTCATGAATTTCAGACGAAATTTTCGATTTACTAGAATTTTTTTAAAAAGTACCTCAATGTTTTGTCGGCAATCAACGGTGCCCTGGTGTTTGAAATTCATTCCCATTTCTTGCATGGGACCTAAGCATGCACCCAAGGACACATATTTAATTTTTCAACCAATTTATATGCACTTGAGCATGTGCATGTAGTTCAGATTTGAATTATGCACATAAATTCATTAAAAACTCAGTTAATGCATAAAAATGTCGAAACGAACCCCGAAAAATCACAAAAAATTAACACGACACTCATGTTGTTCTATGTTGACACGAGAAAATTTTGAAAGCAATAAGAGGCAATGGATATCGTTTCATCCCCAAAGGTGGGACGTTCCCTACCGAAACCATCATGCTTGTTGTGAGAACCTCTAGTTTGTGAGAAGCATATACCCAAACCTGCACCAAATGAGACAAGAAATTTACCACGGCATGTTGATGCCGCTCCATGATAGCATGCCAAGTTTCACGAATTTTAGACGAGTTTTGGATTTACTAGAATTTAAAAATAAAGTATCTCAACATTTTGCCGGTAATGAACGGTGCCCTGGTGTTTGAAATTCTTTCCCGTTTATTTCATGGGACCTAAGCATGCAACCAAGAACACATATTTGAATTTTCAACCAATTTATATGCATTAGAGCTTGTGCATGTAGTTCAAATTTAAATTGTGCACATAAATGCATTGAAAACTCAATTAATGCATAAAAATGTCCAAACAAACCCCGAAAATCAAAAAAATTGACACAACACTCCTGTTGTTCTATGTTGACACGAGAAAAAAAATTGAAAGCAAAAAGAGGCAATGGATATCGTCTCGTCCCCCAAGGTGGGACGTTCCCTACCAAAACCATCATGCTTGTTGTGAGAAGCTCCGGTTTGTGAGAAGCATATACCCAAACTTGCCCCAAATGGGACAAAAAAATTACCACGGCATGTTGATGCCGCTCCATGATAGCATGCCAAGTTTCATGAATTTCAGACAAGTTTTAGATTTACTAGAATTTAAAAATAAAGTATCTCAACATTTTGCCGGCAATCAACGGTGCCCTGGTGTTTGAAATTCATTCTCATTTCTTGCATGGGGACCTAAGCATGCAACCAAGAACACCGATTTGAATTTTCAACCAATTTATATGCATTAGAGCACGTGCATGTAGTTCAAATTTGAATTATGCACATAAATGCATTGAAAACTCAATTAATGCATAAAATGTCCAAAGGAACCCCGAAAAAACCCAAAAATTGACATAACATTCATGTTGTTCTATGTTGACACTAGGAAAAAATTTGAAATCGAGAAGAGGCAACGGATATCGTTTCGTCCAAAAAGGTGAAACGTTCCCTACCGAAACCATCACACTTGTTGTGAGAAGCTCTGGTTTATGAGAAGCATATCCCCAAACCTGCCCCAAATGGGACAAAAAAATTACCACGACATATTGATGCCGCTCCATGATAGCATGCCAAGTTTCATGAATTGCAGACGAGCTTTGGATTTACTAGAATTTAAAAACCAGGTATCTCAATGTTTGCAGCCGAGTGACGGTGGTAGGGTGCTTGACATTCATTCCCATTTCTTGCATGGGACCTAAGCATGCAACCAAGGACACATATTTGAATTTCAACAAATTTATATGCATTAGAGCATGTGCATGTAGTTCAAATTTGAATTATGCACATAAATGCATTGAAAACTTAATTAATGCATAAAAATGTCCAAACGAACCCCGGAAAATCCCAAAAATTGACACAACACTCATGTTGTTATATGTTGACACTAGGAAAAAAACTGAAATTGAGAAGAGGCAACAGATATAGTTTCGTCCAGAAAGGTGAAACGTTCCCTACTGAAACCACCACATTGTTGTGAGAAGCCCTGGTTTATGAGAAGCTTATACCCAAACCTGCCCCAAATGGGACAAAAAAATTCCCACGGTGTGTTGATGCCGCTCCATGATAGCATGCCAAGTTTCATGAATTTCGGACAAATTTTGGATTTACTAGAATTACAAAAGCAAGTACGTCAACGTTTGCCGGAGAGTCACGGTGCCGTGGTGTTCGAATTTCATCCCCATTTCTTGCATGGGACATAAGCATAAACCCATGGACACATATATGATTTTACAACCCATGTTGGTGCACCGGAGCATGTGCATGTAGTTTAATTTTGAATTGTGCACCTGAATGGCTAGAAAACCAGTTTAATGTATAAAATGTCCAAACGAACCCTGAATAATTCCAATTCTTTTACAAACACACATATAGTTGCATGTTCACTACAGATAAAAGGTCTAGCAATTCAAACAATGTCCATTTCCGATGTGACCCCATTATGTAATTCAAATCAAGATGAAAAATCAAGTAGATCGCACACAGCTTATTATGACCAACCGTGTGAGATGCAGCACGAAATATCTTGGAGCATCGTCGGTGTATAGTACGCCTATGGCTTACATGAGAAGGTGCATCGGCTACAGTCCACGGCCAGCGTCTCAAGCACACTAGCTCGCTCCCCAAATATCATTTCCCTGTTCAATCGTCGCTGGTGAAAGATGGGCACATGGACCCGCGTCGTGAGGGCAATGATACGTCTCCAAAGTATCTATAATTTTTTATTGTTCCACGCTATTATATTATCCATATTGGATGTTTTATATGCGTTTATATGCTATTTTATATGATTTTTGGGACTAACCTATTAACCTAGAGCCCAGTGCCAGTTTCTGTTTTTTGCTTGTTTTTGAGTTTTACAGAAAAGGAATACCAAACAGAGTCCAATTGACCTACCAATTTTTGTGGATTTTGTATGGATCAAAAGAAGCCCCCGAAGTAAAAGAGTTGAGCCACAAGAATCCCGAGCCATCCACAAGGGTGGAGGGCGCGCCCTACCCCCCTGGGCGCGCCCCTGCCTCGTGGATGACTCGGAGACCCCCGTGACTTGTTCTCGACGCCAAAAATTCTTATAAATACATAAACCCCTGAAAAGAAACCTAGATCGGGAGTTCCGCTGCTGCAAGCCTCTGTAGCCACAAAAAACCAATCGGGACCCTGTTTTGGCACCCTGCGGAGGGGGGGATCATCACCAGTGGCCATCTTCATCATTCCGACGCTCTCCATGATGAGGAGGGAGTAGTTCACCCTCGGGGCTGAGGGTATGTACCAGTAGCTATGTGTTTGATCTCTCTCTCTCTTTCGTGTTCTCGATATAGCACGATCTTGATGTATCGGGAGCTTTGCTATTATAGTTGGATCTTATGATGTTTCTCCCCCTCTATCTTCTTGTAATGGATTGAGTTTTCCCTTTGAAGTTATCTTATCGGATTGAGTCTTTAAGGATTTGAGAACACTTGATGTGTGTCTTGCGTGGGATACCCGTGGTGACAATGGGGTATTCTATTGATTCAGTTTATGTATGTTTTGGTGATCAACTTGCGGGTTCCGTGACCTTGGGAATCTATGCATAGGGGTTGGCACACATTTTCGTCTTGACTCTCCGGTAGAAACTTTGGGGAACTCTTTGAAGTTCTTTTTGTTGGTTTGAATAGATGAATCTGAGATTGTGTGATGCATATCGTATAATCATACCCGCGGATACTTGAGGTGACATTGGAGTATCTAGGTGACATTAGGGTTTTGGCTGATGTGTGTCTTAAGGTATTATTTTACTACGAACTCTAGGGATGTTTGTGAAACTTATAGGAATAGCCCAACGGATTGATCGGTAAGAATAAATTTGAGGTGGTTTCATATCCTAGAATAATCTCTTCGTTTGTTCTCCGCTATTTGTGACTTTGGAGTGACTCTTTGTTGCACGTTGAGGGATTGTTATATGATCCAATTATGTTATTATTGTTGAGAGAACTTGCACTAGTGAAAGTATGAACCCTAGGCCTTGTTTTGAAGCATTGCAATACCGTTTTCGCTCACTTTTGTTACTTGCTACCTTGTTGTTTTTATATTTCCAGATTATAAAAATCTATATCTACCATCCCTATTGCACTTGTATCACCATCTCTTCACCAATCTAGTGCACCTATACAATTTACCATTGTATTTGGTGTGTTGGGGACACAAGAGACCCCATGTTATTTGGTTGCAGGGTTGTTTGAGAGAGACCATCTTCATCCTATGCCTCCCACGGATTGATAAACCTTCGGTCATCCTGATGGGCCTCTAACCCCTCGTTGGTTACCCCAAGTGGAAGGTGTAAGATGCAGCGTTGTGGAAGTTTTTCCCTTAGCAAAGATGCCAAGGATCGAATCCCCAGAGACTCCTAGGTTCAACAAGTAGGTGTCAACTGCTAACGGCGCCGGATATTAGCAATCAACGTGGACCTGCACACAGATACAAATAACTTTGCTCCCAACGAGTACAGAGAGGTTGTCAATCCCTCCGGCCTTGTAGTTCACAAAGGATTAAACGCAAATGATAGTAGTGATAGATAATGTTTGCAATAGTAAGTAAAAGCGAAAAGTAAATAGCGAATGTGATCAATGATGGTAATATAGACCGGAGTCTCATGATGTTCACTAGTGATGTCTCTCTCCCAAAAGACGATAAAACAGCTATGTGAGGTAAACGAATTACAGCTGGGCAATTGACAGGACCACGAACGCAAACCAATGCTGACTACATTGCAAGAAAGGTTGAGGTTCAAAGCATGGGCGGTACGCCAAAGTAAGTAGACCGAAATCCATCAATATCTACTACTAATCATCCACCTTGAGATATCTATCCAGAACATCTCGCTGGTATTAAGTTGCGAGTCCCACCCATAGTGTAAACTCAAAGCAACAGACAACTGCATTAAAAGAACTTTGCGTAAAGTAAACAATCCTTGCACCCGCGGGCACAAGCACCGTTGTTTTCCCCCTTGTGGCAACAGCACATCCCCTAGACTCATGTTTCTGTCACTCAAGCTAGTCATCGAGGGGCATGAACCCACAATCAAGCATAACGTTCCCTC
>LR738715.1:344606668-344626405 GCA_902687465.1 Secale cereale
GGGCGCAAGGTAGGTTCTGGAACGCTGATTTTTTATATAATTTTTCTGGATTTTTCCTGGCAGTTCTCGTAACGTGAAAACCTGAAATACAAAAACAGCCGAAAACAGAAACTGGCACCGGGGTGCACTGGATTAGTAGGTTAGTCCAAATATGATCAAAAGTGTATGGAAGTGTATAAATATCATAGCAATATCACCCAAAAGTGGCATGGAGCAAGCAGAAATTATAGATACGTTTTGGATGTATCAACATCCCCAAGCTTAATTCCTGCTCGTCCTCGAGTAGGTAAATGATAACAAGAATAATTTCTGTGGTGACATGCTATTAACCATATAGGACTTATTCATAGTCATATGACAAAAGCTTACTGAGACAATGATTCTATAGTAATTAAGTTGCCTCATGAGAAAATCACAAATGACTGAAAGTTTTACAACATGGCATTGAAGCATCAAAAAGATTTGCAATGAACATGATGTGCAAATATGATAAAGTGATATCTAGCTTGCCCCCTTTTGTGAAGCAAAACATAAATGCAGGGGCACCTTCAAGGTTTAAGTGATGACTAGATACAATGATTTCAAAATAAACGATATCACAATCATGCAAAAGACAATGCTACTTTGGGACAATGCACATTACACTCAGAATAACAATCATGCTCTCAGTAGTTGGTGCTTGAAGAAAGAAGGTGGAGACTCAACATAAAAGTACAAGAATGGTTATGTGCTAGAACTTTTTATTTTGAAAACATAGAAGCAATTTTGTCAACGGTAGTAGTACTTCATATGTGTCATGCATAAGACATCCTATAAGTTGCAAGCCTCATGCATCGAATACCAATAGTGCTCGCGCCTTGTCCTAATTAGCTCGGATTTCCATGGGTTATCATTGCATTACATATGTTTCAACCAAGTGTCACAAAGGGGTACCTCTATGCCACCTGTACAAAGGTCCAAGGAGATAAATCGCATTTGATTTCTCGTTTTTGATAGATCTCAACTTGAGGACATCCATACCGGGACAACATAAAAAATAGATGATGGACTCCTCTTTAATGCATAAGCATATTCTCATAAGAGATTGAGGATTAATGTCCAAGCTAAAACTTCCACCATGATACATGGCTTTGGTTGGCGGCCCAATGTTCTTCTCTAACAATATGCATACTCAATCAACCCATGGCAAATCACCCTTACTTCAGACAAGACGAACATGCATAGCAACTCACATGATATTCAACAAAAGTGTGACAGTTGATGGCGTCCCCAGAAACATGGTTACCGCTCAGCAAGCACCTTATAAGAAATAAGATACATAAGCAACATATTCTTTACCACAATAGTTTTTAAGCTACTTTCCCATGAGCTATGTATTGCAAGGTTAGTCTGCTTAGTACAGGTGGAGGTTAGCAAAAGACTGGGAGCGACCAACTAAGAGAGCAATGACGGTCATAATCATGCAGAGCGACAAAGCAATATTGAATCAGGCATGGTAGTTATATCGCTACTCAGAAACAAAAGATCATCAAGGCTTGACAGACTTTCTTTACAGTCTTAAATATGCGTGAGCATACGCCAAGTCAATCAAAATAAATTCTCGAAGGAAGATATTACTAAACCATACCACATCATCGGCAAACAAATCAAGTTGGTACTCCAATGACACATTGGGAATCCCCCAGCTATTTGAGACTAACCATAAGAAAACCTGAACTACTAAGCGCCATTATGCACGTAGCATATTTATCATAGACATATTAACCAATGCAATGGAAGCAAACTCTCTTAATAAGGTAAGCATGATAATTAAAGAGAGTTCAAGCAACCAACTAAACAAAAGCTCTTTGAAAAGATAAGCATGAATACTAAGAGCAGAGCATGATAGTAGCTATTAAAAGACAAAGAACACACACAGCAAAGATAGACATGAAAATTCTATGTTATGTTCTAGGTAGAAGTGGAGTGTGTTTCTCTCCCACATAAAGAACGCTGAGTTCCGACTCGTTATGAAAAACTAAAAATAAAACTAAAAGCAAGACGCTCCAAGCATAGCACTTAACACATGAAGTGATAAAAATATAGCGAACGAAAGACGAACTGATAATGTTGATGGATAAGGGGATGCACGGGGGCATCCCCAAGTTTAGACGCTTGAGTCTCCTTGAATATTTCTTGGGGGTGCACGGGGGCATCCCCAAGCTTGAGCGCTTGACACTCCTGAATCTTTTTATCATCTTCCCTCGCACACTTGAAAACTCCCTTCATACATAACTCATCATAATCTGATTAGCGAGGTTAGTACCCTTAATAAAATAATTGTTCCTTGCTGGAAATAAAGATATTCTTGAAGTTCTACTGTTTCTTAAGATTGCCAAAAGGTTTTTGCAAAGAAAAAGCAAGCTCTTGGTTTGCAAAATGAAGGAAAGGCAAAACAGGACAGAATCTGTGAAAAACAGAACAACAGGTAGTAATTGATTTGTTCGGGGTACTTCTGCAACTCAAATCAAAAAACTCAGAACATACGCACGAAAGAAAATTATATAGAGAACGCTGTCGAAAAAATTCAGACCAAAAAGATGATCTGGTGATTTTATACAAATTTTTCTATACAAGGACAGAATCTGTTTCTTGGACAGCACCTCACAACTTTTGAACTTTCTAGCAATCAGAGGCTATACTTGGCACAAATATGAAAAGCAAAGATACAATGATGATGCTACTGTAGTAAACAACATCAAGACCACTAAAACAGAAAGAACAAACTGAAAGCAAAGATAACATGGGTTGTCTCCCTAGAGCTCTTTCTTTATAGCCATAAAGATAGGCTTAAGACTTTAATGATGCTCTCGTAGGAATAAGAGTTGAAGAGCAAAAGAGAGCATCAAGAAGCAAACACCAAACACATTTAAGCCTAACATGCTTCCTATGCATAGGAATATTGCAATACAATAATTCATTGAAGCACAAAGCAATAAGTATAGGAAGACAAAACAAGTGCAGCTTCAAAACCTTCAACATAAAGAGAGGGAACTTGATATTATTGAAATATCTATAAGCATATGTTCCCTTCTCATAATAATTTTCAATGGGATCACGAATAAACTCAACAATATAAGCATCACATAAAGCATTGTTACCATGATCCACATGCAAAAAGGTACTCTTACTCTCCACATAAGCATCATGAAGAGGATAAAAATTAGTATAAAAGAGAGACATAAGATCTTGCCAATCAAGCAAGTGCGAGTTATCGAGAAGCTTATACCAATCTGAAGCTTTATCTATAAGTGATACGGTGAACAATTTCCTCATGACAAACTCCCTTGATACACCTGCAAGCTTAAATAATGAACATAATTGTGACAGATATAGCAAGTGTTCATCGGGATGTCTGTCTCCTGCATAACGATTAGCCAAAACATAATTGATAATACCAGCTGGTATTTTATAGGGCACAATTTCAGTAGGGGGATGAGCAACCACCACAGGTGTGGGGCGTCTTCCCGCAAGAAACGATCCAATAGCAAGGTTGTCCATAAGCATAACTGGTGAAAAGACATAAAGAAAACTGAAAGGTAAACTAACAAGACTAAAAGCAAAGGTAAAAGATAGCGTGCAACTTCCCTATCCTGAAGAGTGGAGTCCCCGGCAACGGCGCCAGAAAAACTCCTTGATGGGCCTCTAACCCCTCGTTGGTTACCCCAAGTGGAAGGTGTGAGATGCAGCGTTGTGGAAGTTTTTCCCTTAGCAAAGATGCCAAGGATCGAATCCCCAGAGACTCCTAGGTTCAACAAGTAGGTGTCAACTGCTAACGGCGCCGGATATTAGCAATCAACGTGGACCTGCACACAGATACAAATAACTTTGCTCCCAACGAGTACAGAGATGTTGTCAATCCCTCCGGCCTTGTAGTTCACAAAGGATTAAACGCAAATGATAGTAGTGATAGATAATGTTTGCAATAGTAAGTAAAAGCGAAAAGTAAATAGCGGATGTGATCAATGATGGTAATATAGACCGGAGTCTCATGATGTTCACTAGTGATGTCTCTCTCCCAAAAGACGATAAAACAGCTATGTGAGGTAAACGAATTACAGCTGGGCAATTGACAGGACCACGAACGCAAACCAATGCTGACTACATTGCAAGAAAGGTTGAGGTTCAAAGCATGGGCGGTACGCCAAAGTAAGTAGACCAAAATCCATCAATATCTACTACTAATCATCCACCTTGAGATATCTATCCAGAACATCTCGCTGGTATTAAGTTGCGAGTCCCACTCATAGTGTAAACTCAAAGCAACAGACAACTGCATTAAAAGAACTTTGCGTAAAGTAAACAATCCTTGCACCCGCGGGCACAAGCACCGTTGTTTTCCCCCTTGTGGCAACAGCACATCCCCTAGACTCATGTTTCTGTCACTCAAGCTAGTCATCGAGGGGCATGAACCCACAATCAAGCATAATGTTCCCTCTTGGAGTCACTACGTATTACTTGGCCAAAGCAATAAATAACAACGGAGAACATGCAAGAATTACTTATGAACATAAATATAAAAGAGGTAGATCAAATATATTACTCAAGAACAATCTGAACATAATCTCATAATCCATCGGATCCCAGCAAACTCATCATAGCAACAGCATAAGGATTACATATGTGCCTCGATCATGTAGGGCAGCTCACGAGGACTAATTAGTGAAGCACAAGAACGGGAGGAGAACATCACATAGCTACTGGTCATGGACTCATGGTCCAAGGGAGACTACTCACAACTCATCCGGGAGGCGTCCATGCTGGTGGAGAGGCTCCCGATGGTGATCCTCCCCTCCGGCAGGGTGCCGGGAAGAGTTCTCCTGGTGCTCCCGATCTTGGAAGCGGCGGCGGCGGAACAGAGATGAGATCGCGAAAAAGAGTTCCCGTCCCGAGGGTTTTGAAGGACGCTCTAAATATATGCCGAAGGGGGGCACCAGACGGGGCTCGGGGGGCCCAGGCGCCCTCCCGACGCGGCCTAGGGGGGCGCGCCGCCAGGGCGCCTGGAGCCCTGGTGCCCCCCCCCCCCCGGCTGTCCTTTGGGCGCAAGGTAGGTTCTGGAACGCTGATTTTTTATATAATTTTTCTGGATTTTTCCTCGCAGTTCTCGTAACGTGAAAACCTGAAATACAAAAACAGCCGAAAACAGAAACTGGCACCGGGGTGCACTGGATTAGTAGGTTAGTCCAAATATGATCAAAAGTGTATGGAAGTGTATAAATATCATAGCAATATCACCCAAAAGTGGCATGGAGCAAGCAGAAATTATAGATACGTTTTGGACGTATCACATCCACATGAGGGAAATTTGCTACTATCCTACAAACCTCTGCACTTGGAGGCCCAACAACGTCTACAAGAAGAAGGTTGCGTAGTAGACATCAGGCAACTTCGGTGGCCCACTCCGGCGAGAGCGCGGCTGCAGCCGCCTTGCGCGTGCTAACAAGGTGCATGAGCGCGGCCGCAATCTGCGACCGGGCGGCCGAGACAGCCCAAATGGCCGTTGTTGCTTCTCAGGCGGCAGCAACATTTGCCTCGAGGTTAGCAACTGGTGAGAGCGGCATAGCAGCTGTACGTTTCGCAGCGGCGGTCTTAGCCCTGATGGAGGCCGCCCATGACCATGTCGAGGCCGCCCACGCCTAGCTCATGGCGGTCACCGCACAAATAGAACGAAGCTTCTCCGACAACGGTCGGCAACCCACGGCCGAAGCGTTGGCAATTGTTGAGAGAGTTCGAGCAGCCGTCCGTTCCTCTGCCGTGTACCTTGCGACGACAAAGCCCGTCCAAGCCCAAATCACGGTCGCCCACGCCCAGCTCGTGGCGGCCTTTTCCAAAGAGATGCGGACACGGATGGCGAGATGCTTGCCGAGTATGGTGCGATGGATGCCAGGGAGCCCCTTCCCCAGGAGACCGTCGGGCGCGAGCTGGACATGGTGGCGGCGGCGGAGATCGACGAGCACCAGCCGTAGTAGTACTCTTTGTTTTGTTTAATTAAGAGCACCGGACTTTAATTTGTTAGAGTAATGTTTAGGTCATCTAGCTCTGTTTAATTGCTGAACTTGCTCGATTAAGATGTGTGGGTGTTCTGTAGCCTGCTTTGTGTACCCAAATTATGCAATGACGTGGATGACCATTGTAATCATGGAAATTTGAACCAAAAATTTTGATGTTCAAACTCATCACACACGGGTTAAGCTATCTGAATCGTTTGTGATGTTCACATATCGTACATAGTTCTGAATAAGGGACCGTATCTGATGACACTTTGCGCGCCAGTTTTTTCGCTTAAGCGATTCCAAACTTTCGGCTTCCACGGAAATATCTACCTCCCCGCACCCTCCCCCTTACTAAAAGCCACATTTCCCCTGTTCCCGCCTTCCTTTCCAAGTTGAAACCTTCACTCCTTGCTTGCAGCGCCGCCTCCTCGCTGGCGACCCTCCTTCACTCTGCTCGGCCTCATCTATCCAGGCAGGTCATCCACACCCGACCCCCATCCTCCTCCTCCTTCCCCATCCCACATGTCCCGACCGTCGGCGCGAGCGCGACACCTTCCACCCAAATCACCGACCCCTCCACCAAATATGCGCCACCCTCAGCCATGGTGCACGCAGTATAGCCAAGATCTCAAGGAGCATTTGGCAGCGGAGAAGCAAATTGCGGCCGCACGCGCGGATGAGGTCGCGATGGCTACCATTCGTGCCGACCCCCAGATCTTGGAGGAGGACCTTGCCATTTGCTAGCTACGCCGGTTAAGCATGCTCGGTTTACCCGTTGTGTGTATTGCTCCTGCCTTTCCTTCAAAAATTCTAGTGAATTGTGCTATCTAATTTTACCATGTAATCTGCTGCTCTAGTGTATATGTTCTATATGTCGTGCAGTGTGGCGCTCACTTATTAACTATTTGGTTAATTAGTTGTCGTCTTCAGTTAAGTATTTGGTTCAATTCTGCAAATGTGATGTTCAATTCTTCAGGCTGCAATTTTGTATTGTCTTCCATGTGAGAAATAAATAAATCGAAATTATCTTTACAAAATACACGAGAAATAAGTACAATTGCTATATTTTCAAGTTATCAAGCATGCTTGGTTTGGTTATACATTGTGCAATGTGGTGCTCAGTTAATGTTTGGTTCATTTGTGTTGTGGTGTTTAGTTAATTGTTTGGTTCAATTCTGCAATGCGATTTTCAATAGTTGTGGGTGCATTCTATTATTGTATACCATGTGAGTAGTAAATCGGATTTAATTTTACTAAATACATGAGAAACAAATACAATTGCTATATTTCCAAGTTGTTAAGCATGCTTGGTTTGGTTAACTATCTGATCTTCTATTAGGAGTATGTTATATTGTGCAATTTGGTGCTCGGTTAACGTTTGGTTCATTTGTTGTGGTGTTTAGTTAATTGTTTGGTTCAATTCCGCAATACGATGTTCAATAGTTGTGGGTGCATTCTGTTAGTGTATACCATGTCAGGAATAAATTGAATTTGAATGTAGTAAATACATGAGAAACAAATACAATCGCTATACTTCCAAGTTGTTAAGCATGCTTGGTTTGCTTAACTGTCTGATCTTCTATTAGGAGTATGTTATATTGTGCAATGTGGTGCTCAGTTAATGTTCGGTTCATTTGTTGTGGTGTTTAGTTAACTGCTTGTTTCAATTCTGCAATGCGATGTCCAATTGTCGTTGGTAGAATTTTGTATCGTTTTGCATGTGAGGAATAAATCGAATTTGGCTGCACTTAGTACATGAGAAACATATACAAGTGTTATATTTCCTAGTTCTTAATCATGCTTGGTTTGGATAAATGGGTTTTCCATGTGGCTTGAATTAATCTCATGAATCTGCAATGTGCTTATTTTTCATCTACATATTTTACTGATAGCATGCGAACCCTTACTTAACCTCATGACTAACTACCTTATATGTGTTGCAGGGAAACAATGGGAAGCACTGAGGTTTACAATCGAGGTTAGCATGTGCATGGTCCGTTGTCTAATAGCACATTATTGTGCAATTGCAGGAACCATTCTAATATTTAGGTTTGTAACAATTTGGTCTTGCACATGTAGGTCCTGCTGTCAGTGGTTTTGACCCACTGTTCGACCCTTTTTGCATATGGGGAAATGAGTTGTCCATGAATATCAATCAAATCAAGAAATTAGAAAGATTGTTAGAATAAAGAAATTAGCAACAAAAAACAACAAGATCTTTGTCTGCATAATGAAGAAAACATCAGTTAACTGCAAGATGGTACTAACTATTATACCTTGCCTTTTTTTATTCCTTTGCCCCATTTTCGATATAGAGAAGATATTTATGCACATCCTTGTTTTCAGGCCTTTACAAAGCAGTTCATCGATGATTACCTCTCAAACCACCTCTATGGTCAGGAGGCGAGGAAGGTTTTCATACAACACCCACGGTTCAATATTGAAGTGTTCCTGAAGAGGGCGAAGAACGGACGGTCAATCATCCACAGGCATTGGCCTAAATTTGCAAAGACCTTCAATATGAATGAAGGATCAATATTCGCCTTCTGCTTCAGCAGTTTCCAGATGAGATGCATCTGTCTATATACCGTCTATGATGCTAATTTCGAAAGGTTCTACATGTTGCATGTGAAACTTGGTGCTCGTGCTGTTGTGTAATGGGGTAGCTCAGTGCTGAAGCTATATCATGTTGTACTCTGATGTATTTCAATTATGAAATTCTACTTCCTTAATATGGAAATGAAATATATTATGTGCTTAATATGAATGTCAATTAGATTAATAAATGGATTATTAATAATAGGGAAATTAGCCTACTAATGGCAAATTAGCCTGCTAATTGCATTTTGCTATTGCAAACGGTTATTCAAAAAAACGTGGGCGATGACATCAGGCAACACACACAGTTTCTAGGAATAAACCGTGTTGGATGAATGGACAATCACACACGACTTTCTCTTAAAAACTGTCTACGTTAGGCCACCTTTGAAAGTGCAACTAATCCCCGGGTGGTTTTGGTAATTAATAACAACATATATATCATTGAACTAATATTTACTTGAGAATCATTTCAGAGAAGTTCGATGATATGGGTATGGAAATGTCTGAAGAAGTGGACCCCTCAAAATGCTAAGACAAGCATTGGCAAAAGCTCAAGACTCCATTTTTGGTTTAGTGATCAAAGATCACATTGAGTCCATAGGAAAAGCCAATACTATTAAAAGGGGATGAGGTTGTGTTGATGATCTGGTTGCTCAAGTGCTTAGTGATTTAGCTCCTTCGACTATCAGCACCTTTCACTACTTAACACACTCATAAGTAATCTCGGACAAACCGATTCTGCAAACTCAGTCCCACCGAGATGAACCACCTCAGCTATTCTTCCAAACCCTAGATATTTCGGTCCATCCGATTTTGAGTTCGGTCTCACCGAAACTGGACTGCCAACCTTCTGTAACCAATTGACATCATATCGGAATATCCGAGTTGTTGATTTCGGTCCCACCGAGAATGGCAAGCTCCTACCTTTGACTCATATCGGACACACCGAGATGGTATTTTCGGTCCCACCGGAAACCCCAACGTTCACTATATTTGAACTTTCGGTCTGACCGAGTTTTCACTTCGGTCTCACCGAGATTGCTCAATTATGTGTGTAACGGTTGGATTTTGTGTGGAGGATATATATACCCCTCCACCCCCTCTTCATTCGTGGAGAGAGCCATCAGAAAGTCTACCACTCCTACCATACACTTTCTGAGAAGAGAACTACCTACCCTTGTGTTGAGATCAAGTCATTCCATTCCTACCATATGAAACTTGATTTCTAGCCTTCCCAAGTTGCTTTCCACTCAATCCTTTCTTCCACCATAGCCATATCAGTGAGGAGAGTTGAGTGTTGGTGAGATTATCATTTGAAGCACAAGAGCAAGGAGTTCATCATCATCAACAACATCTATTACCTTTTGGAGGGTGGTGCCTCCTAGATTGGTTAGGTGTCGCTTGGGAGCCTCCGTCTTTGAGATGTGGAGTTGAACCAAGAAGTTTGTAAGGGCAAGGAGATCGCCTACTTCGTGAAGATCTACCCCGAGTAAGGCTAGTCCTCCGTGGGCGTAGGCCATGATGGAATAGACAAGGTTGCTTCTTCGTGGACCCTTCGTGGGTGGAGCCCTTCGTGGACTCGCGCAGCCATTACCCTCCGTGGGTTGAAGTCTCCATCAACGTGGATGTACGATAGCACCACCTATCGGAACCACGACAAAAATCTCCGTGTCTCCAAACTGCGTTTGATCTTCTCCAACTCTCTTTACTACATGTGCAATTTACTTTCCGCTGCTTATACTCTAGAATTGCATGTGTAGGGTGATACTTGAATTGATCATAATTGTGAAACTGCCAAAAACTGTTCATGATCTAAAGGCAGAATTTTTATATTGTCAAGTAGTCTAATCACCCCCCCTCTAGACATACTTTCAATCCTACAACCTTGCGTAAACGTTTACCACATAAAAACTGTGTGTGATGGACAGCCTTTGCCACACAGTTTCTTCTACGCACCGTGTGTAATGGCAACGCTATCACAAACGATTTAACAGGAAAAATCGTGTGTGATGTACCCGTGAATGGAAACGTTTTCCTTGGAGCGACTGTGTGGGATGTACATACGAATGGAAATGTTTAGCGGGGACTGACTGTGTGGGATGTACTGACGATCGGAAACAATTTCGCGTGTATAATTGTATTTTTTTAGCTCTACTGTACGTATTTTCGTATTTGAGCGCTCGCCGGTCGCACACTACCTCATTTTGATGAGCGTGTGTTTCAGGAGGGCATATCCTGGACGGTTTCTGGGTCGTGTGGGAAGGACCCCCTATTGCCCACACTCACTAGGTGACGGTTCCAAATGCCGTCGTGGAAAGGGGTTTAAAGCCGTTTGTATAGCACCGACGCGTACTAGTGTTAGTAAAAGCTTTATTTTGTTTGTAAGCATGGGGTGAATTAATCATGGATTGTAACAAAGAAATACAATCAATCAAGGAGCAACTATCATAATTAAAGTCTTTGAAATCCAAGATAGTGGGCACATCACTAGTTAAAGTCTTGACCTCTCCAAACCCACTTTTATCAATTTTCTCAATAAGATTTTCAATCTCCGAAATATTGGGACGCCTTGTACCTAAAGTTGACTCTTCTCCAGTCCCTTTATCATCAAGTTGAACTTTACTAAACAAAGACTCAATAGAAGAAACACCAATCATTTTAATGTCTTCATCATTTTTATGAAAGCCATCACTAGAAAACGCCTTTTTAAAAAATTATTGTTTAGCTCTAAGCATGGCGGTTCTTTTCTTGCTTTCATCCATAGAAACATAAAGAGTTTTAATTGATTCTTCTACTTTAGGCGCAAAAATTTTCAACTTGAGATTGTCGACATCATGAGAAATTCTATCAATACTCCTAGACATATCATCAATCTTATTTAATTTTTCTTCTATGGAAGCATTGAAAACCTTTTGAGTATTGATGAATTCTTTAATATTATTCTCTAGAGATTGATTTCCATAGGAATTACCATAATTATTAGAGGAATTACTAGGAAAAGGCCTAGGATTAAAATTACCTCTATAAGCATTGTTGTTAAAATTATTTCTAGAAATAAAGTTCACATTTATAGCATCACTGGTTTGCTCAATCAAAGTAGACAAAGGCATATCATTACGATCAATAGGAGCACTTTTACTAGCGAACATTTTCATAAGAGCATCAACTTTTTCATTCAAAGAATCAATCTCAACCGAATTAACTCTTTTGCTAGTCGGCGCCCTTTCGGTATGCTATTGCGAATAATTCGCCATAACATTATCAAGTAATTTGGTGGCTTCACCCAAAGTAATTTCCATAAAAGTACCACCCACGGCAGAATCCAAAAGGTTTCAAGAAACAAAATTCAATCCCGCATAAAAAAATTGTATGATCATCCAAAGATTTAACCCATGAGTTGGGCAATTCCTTAGCATCATTTTCATCCTTTCCCAAGATTGTGCAACATGCTCATGTTCAAGTTGCTTGAAATTCATGATCTGGGTTATAAGGGATATAATTTTTGTGGGCGGAAAATATTTAGTGATAAAAGTGTCTTTGCACTTGTTCCAATAATCAATGCTATTGCGAGGCAAAGAAGAAAACCAAATTTTTGCATGATCTCGCAAAGAAAACGGGAATAATTTCAATTTCACAGCATCATTGTCCACATCTTTTTTCTTTTGCATATCACATAATTCCACGAAGGTTTTAAGATGGGACACGTCATCCTCATTAGGAGTGCCGGAAAATTGATCTTTCATGACAAGATTCAACAAAGCAGTATTAATATCACATGTCTCCGCACTAGTGGCGGGAGGAGCAATCGGAGTGCCAATAAAATCATTGTTGTTGGTATTGGAAAAATCACACAACTTAGTGTTCTCTTGCGTCATTTTTGAGCTATTGTAAACAAGAACATAAGTGGGTGATACATCCAACTGAAAAATGGCGAACAAAAAAGAGGGCAAATAAAAACGGCAAATTTTTGTGAAGTGGGGGAGAGAAAAACGAGAGGCAAATGGCAAAAAAATGTAAATTGCGAGGAGATGACATTTGTGATTATGAACCTGGTATATGTTGAAGGTGCTCCCTGGCAACGGCGCCAGAAATTTCCTTTTGATGACTGCTAGGACTACGTCGGGTTTTTCCCCAAAGAGGAAGGGATGATGCAGTATAGCAGCGGTAGGTATTTCCCTCAGTGATGAAACCAAGGGTATAGAACCAGTAGGAGAACCAAGCAACACAACGTAAATAGCACCTGCACACAAATAACAAATACTCGCAACCCGTCGTGTAAAAGGGGTTATCAATCCCTTTCGGGTAACAGACGTGATAGAGTTGTAAATATTGATAGATCGGGCGATAAATAAGATAAATTGCAGCAAGGTATTTTTAGGGTTTTGGTTTAGTAGATCTGAAAATAAAAGCAAAGGAAAATAAATTGCAAAGGCCAATAATATGAGAAAGAGACCCGGGGGCCGCAGATTTCTCTAGTGGCTTCTCTCGAGAAAATAGCAAACGGTGGGAAAACAATTACTGTTGGGCAATTGATAGAACTTCAAATAATTATGACGATATCTAGGCAATGATCATTATATAGGCATCACGTCCAAGATTAGTAGACCGACTCCTGCCTGCATCTACTACTATTACTCCACTCATCTACCGCTATCCAACATGCATCTAGTGTATTAAGTTCATGGAGAAACAGAGTAATGCAATAAGAACGATGACATGATGTATACAAGATTTATTTATGTAGAAATAGACCCCATCGTTTTATCCTTAGTAGCAACGATACATACGTGTCGGTTCCCTTTCTGTCACTAGGATCAAGCACTGTAAGATCGAACCCACTACAAAGCACATCTTCCCATTGCAAGATAAATAGATCAAGTTGGCCAAACAAAACTCAAATATCGAAGAAGAAATACAAGGCTATAAGCAATCATGCATATAAGATATCAAAAGAAGACTCAAATAACTTTCATGGATATAAAAAGATAGATCTGATCATAAACTTAACATTCATCGGATCCCAACAAACACACCGCAAAAGAGTTACATCATATAGATTTGCAAGAGACCATTGTATTGATAATCAAAAGAGAGAGAGAGCAAGCCATCTAGATACTGACTACGAACCCGTGGGTATACAAGGAACTACTCACGCATCATAGGAGAAGCACCCATGGAAGTGGTGAACCCCTCCGTGATGGTGTCTAGATTGGATCTGGTGGTTCTAGACTCTACGGCGGCTGGATCAAAATTCCGTCGACTCCCCTAGGGTTTCTGGATTATTGGGGTATTTATAGAGCAAAGAGGGGGTGCGAGAGGCCACCGAGGTGGGCACAACCCACCTGGGCACGCCAGGGGAGCATGTCGCGCCCTGGTAGGTTGTGCCCCACTCGGGGCATCCCCTAGGTGCAGCTCTAGCCCATCAGGTGCCTTCTGGCCCATAAAATTCTCCAAAAAAGTTTTGCGGTGTTTGGACTCCGTTTGATATTGATTTCCTGTGATGTAAAAAACATGCAGAAAACAGCAACTGGCACTTGGGACTATGTCAATAGGTTAGTACCAAAAATGACTATAAATGATTGTAAAACATCAAGAATGATAATATAACAGCATGGAACAATTAAAATTTATAGATACGTTGGAGACGTATCACCCCCCTCTACTCAACCATATGGATCCTTTCAATTGGTACCAGAGCCTCATATCTTTTTAAGGGTTTCACCACCCGAAGAGTATGGTTGAAGGGAATGAGGAAGTGCTCGAGGCCGTGGAGTTGAACTCGATCACCCGAGATGACTTGAATGAAGCTATGGCTTCACTTAAGACATCTGTGACAACCGAGGTCAAGTCCATGCTTAGAGAATTACTTGACTGGTTGAAAACTACTCCCGGTCCATTGCTTGTGGTTATTCCCACCACATCGAAATCGAAGGCCAATTCCAATAAGGAAGCGGCTAAAGGTACTCAAACCTCCTCCCCTAAACAAGAATGGGACGGGAACCTTTGCCTCGGTCCCCCTCCCCCGGTCTATGGAGGACCGGTCCCTACACCGCATATTAACCATCTTGGTCCTCCTCCTAAACTTGTGAAGGGTGAGTTTGCTAATTGAGTTTTTCACATCAAGTCTCATTTGAATCACAACTCAACAAACCTCTAGAGAGTCATCGAGCTGGTTTCTACCCGCATGATCCAAACAACCTCACCCAAGAGAAGAGGTGGACAATCCATACAATCACCCGCCTAGTTCGTGCTCCAGGCCGCAGTACCTTCCGAAGATCTTTCTCACTTGCGACCATTCACGCGTGCAAAGGATTGTTGGGAACATATCAGATCTTTGTACAAAGGGAGCTCAAGCATTCAACGATCCAACTTTGAAGTGGTTCTTGATGAGGCTGATGAGTTTGCGACGATTGAAGATGAGGATCCCGGTGACCTCTATCGTAGAGTGACATCTCTTGCGGTTTCTCTTAAAGATCATGGGAGCAAGGACACAGATGAAAACTGGATCAAACGCAAGTTTCTCAAGGCCATCATGCCATTCAACAAGGCCGTGTCCTCCATGATCCGCCAAAGACCAGATTTTCACACTTTGTCTTCAAGTGAGGTGTGGATGAATTCATTGCTATGAACATCATGAACAAGACCGCCGACAATGCTGTAGCTCATGTCCAATGGTCAAAGAAGGCTTAACCCAACTTTTTTTAAGTCCAAGTCAATTTTGAAAGATGAAGGAGAGTGTTGCCCCGAAGATACCAAATATGCTTACCACGAACACATGGCTCTTGCGTCAAGGCAATTTTGGGGCAACAAGAGAAACTCAAGGCCCAACTTCTCTAAGAACAACTCAAGTGCTTCGAGGTCCAAGCAACGTGTGAGAACTTGCTACAATTGCGGCAATGTGAGTCACTTTGTGGTGGATTGCACATATGAAAAGAGGGAATACACTGGTGGCAAGCTTATCCGCAAAGACAAGGCCAGGTACTTCCCAAACAAGAACAACTTCACCAAGAAAGTGCATCAAAAGGGGTTGATGGCACAACAAGAGTATCTCTCTGATGATGATGATTATGATAATGACACAAGTAGTGAGGGAATGGTAACGACCACCATGGCCATTGCCACCTCCTCTCCAACCAAGGTCTCTCTCTTCGATGCCCCCAACGAGAACCGCATCGCCAAGTGCCTCATGGCCAAAGGTACCAACAAGCTAACCTCCAACACCAAAACTTCGATCTCTCCTACTCCTTCCTTATTGGATTGTGTGGATAATCATGTGGAGGATAGGATGGATGAGAACAAATTTGATAAGTTTTTGGGTGGTTTAAGAGGTGAGATTAAGAAGCCTTTTGTTGTCTCTTGGAACAACTTAGTGATGACCCACAAGTATAGGGGGTCAATCGTAGTCCATTCGATAAGTAAGGGTGTCGAACCCAACAAGGAGCAGAAGGAAATGACAAGCAGTTTCCAACAAAGTAATTTCTGCAAGCACTGAAATTGTGGTAACAAGTTGTTTGATAGCAAGATAAATTATAACAAGTGACAAGTAGAAATAGTAACAATAGATGAACCAAGGTAGCCCAATCCTTTTGTGGCAACGGACAAGCCAGGACAGTTTCTTATAATAGGCAAAGCGTTCTTGAGGGCACACGGGAATTTCATCTAGTCACTTTCGTCATGTTGGTTTGATTTGCGTTCGCTACTTTGATAATTTGATATGTGGGTGGACCGGTGCTTGGGTGCTATTCTTACTCGAACAAGCCTCCCACTTATGATTACCCCCTTTCGCAAGCATCCACAACTATGAAAGAAGAATTAATATAATATCTAACCATAGAATCAAACATATGGATCCAAATCAGCCCCTTACGGAATATAACATAAACTAGGATTTAAGTTTCTGTCACTCTAGCAACCCTTCATCTAATAAATACTCCACAATGCATTTCCTTAGGCCCAAATATGGTGAAGTGTCATGTAGTCGACGTTCACATAACACCACTAAGGGAATCACAACATACACATCATCAAAATATCAAACGAATATCAAATTCACATGATTACTTGCAACATGACTTCTCCCGTGGCCTCAAGAAAAAAAAGTAACTACTCACAAAGCATATGCATATTCAAGATCAGAGGGGTAATAAATAGGGGCTTATAGTTTCTCCTCCCAACTCATTCACCTCAAGGGTGATGTCAACAATAATAACTCATGATCACTCACATTCAATTGGGTATATGTGCCTAGATCTTTCCCCGCCACATGATGCTTGCAAAAGAGAAAAAAAAGGAATAGAAGAGAACACTGTTGTCTCAAACATAAAAGTAAATGCATAAAAGTAAAAGAAAGGCCCTTTGCAGAGGGAAGCGGAGCTTGTCATGCGTTTTTATTTTTGGATGCACAATCCCTTAATGCAAAAGAACGTCATGTTATATTTCCCCCTATGGTAGCAAACTTTATTATGCAGTATGTTGCTTTTATTACTTTGCCATCATAGGTTTGTACAACGCTTATTTTCCCTTGCAATAAAAGATCAAGCATATTTAGAAGCAATTTTTATTGCCTTATGCACCGATGACAACTTACCCGGAGGATCTTATTCAACCCATAGGTAGGTATGGTGGACTCTCATGACATGAAATTGGTTTAAGGGTTTTGGATGCACAAGTAGTATCTCTACTTAGTGTGGATTTTTGGATTACAATCCATAGGTAGGTATGGTGGACTCTCATCTTCCCCAAGTTGACTCACCTCTTCCTCCCTAAGCTCCATTGTTGCTCACAAGCTCATTCTTGCCCGATCTCTCTCCCTAGCCAATCAAACTTGTTAATTCTTTAGGAATTGCTTGAGAAGGCCTAGATCTACACTTCCACCAAGAGAAATTTGATTCCCCCCACTAATCCCTTGCGGATCTTGTTACTCTTGGGTGTTTCAGCACCCTAGACGGTTGAAGTCACCTCGGAGCCACATTCCTTGTGGTGAAGCTTAGTTGTGTTGTTGGGCCTCCAATTCAGTTGTGGAGAGAGACCCAATCTTGTTTGTAAAGGTCCGATTGCCGCCTTCAAGGGCACCACTAGTGGAATAACGGCATCTCGCATTGTGTGAGGGTGTGAGGAGAATACAGTGGCCCTAGTGGCTTCTTGGGTAGCATTGTGCCTCCACACCGCTCCAACAAAGACGTACTTCCTCTCAAAGGGAAGGAACTTCGGAAACACATCCTCGTCTCCACCGGCTCCACTTGTGGTTATTTCTTACCTTTACCTTGTGCAAGCTTTTATTGTGTTGTATCATTTGCTTGCTCTTCTTATTGTTTGTTGTTGTTGCTGTTGTTGTTGTTAGTATCATATAGGTTGCACACCTAGTTGCACATCTAGACAACCTATTTGTTGCTTAACCTAATTTGTTAAGAAAAGCTAAAAATAGGTAGTTGCCTATTCACCCACCCCCTCTAGTCAACCATATCGATCCTTTCACTCTTGTTGGGTCGTTGGCCAGACCGATACCAAACCCACTGAACGAGAACAAGAAAGAAGACAAAACGCCCCCGCCGCTTCACTCGCAAGACTCCGAAAGAGCTTTAATTGACTAGAGGGACGTGAATGGAAGATTTTTTAACAAATTCTTCGAAGGAAGTTATTTCTTTAAGGAAACATAAACTTAAGAGTAAGAAGAAATACTAGCTGAAAGGAAACTAAGCTAAGCATGCATTCAATGTAGAGACAAAGTCATCAAAACAAATAAAAGCATGCAAACAAGGTAGCAGTACACGTAAACTAAATGCACAAACAGACAAACATGCATGAGTACTACTAGTCTGAAGACAAAGCAAGACATGCAAAACAAAATAAACTAAGTCTTTACACAGAGAACGAGACAAAGTCTTCACAACACAAATACTAGAATTAAAGAGGTGAATAAATGAAACCACTAGCTCGGAGAAGACATGAGATTTGTTCGACCAATTCAATTTTGTAATGCCCAGGATGCGACTATATCTCCTACGTGTCGAGGCACGAGTTAGAGACATAATCACATTCTGGAACGATCGCAAGCGTGGTATCTTTGCACAACTCATGTAATGAACAGGGATAAAAGAGATAAATAGTTGGCTTACACTCGCCATGTCACACAATTAATTCAACATGCATACATTCATCCAAAACACGGGTTCCGACTATGGACAAAATCAAACAAGAAAAGATACCACAACTACAAGTCCTGATTGCCCCTAGTAGGAACCACTATTGATCATCGGGGTATGTCACATACATACAACCACGCTCTTCATTGAACTCCCACTGAAGTTCTTGACCATCTCCTGCATCGTACTCAGTTGTACCTGCATCTGGTGTGTGTTGTAATCTGTGAGTCACAAGGACTCAGCAATCCCATTCCCGGGTATCAAAACTAACAAAGCCTTTATGTGTGGAGAGGTAATAAAGTGGCTGCAGCAAGCACTAAGCAACTAGCTTACGAAGTCAGAGCGAGATGAGAAAAGTGCCAACAGTTGCCAAAGATGATCAATAAGTGATCCTAGCTACTCACGTTCATGCATAACCCCACCGTGTTCACTTTTCGAAAACCCCTTCGAAAAGAGACCATCATGGTTACTCACATAGGTAGTGTATTCTTAATGATATGGTGTCAAGTTATCTACAACCGGATATTAACAAATTCCCACCCGCCACATAACGCGGGCATGGCTTTCGAAAGATCATAACCCTGCAGGGGTGTCCCAACTTAGCCAATCACAAGCTCACGATCCGCGGAGTCTTAACTCCATGTTGGGAAGACCCAAGTATTCTCGGAATCCCGTGCTCAAGATATTTCGACAAAGGTAAAACTAATCCAGCAAGACCTCCCGGCATGCCGACACCCTGATAGTAGCCGCGCGTATCTCATCTCAGGCCACGACCGAATGAGCGAGGCGTACAGGTGCCAAAATACCCCAAGTTGCCAAGGGGCGGCCCCGCACATTGGTCTAGTTTGGACCAACACTCATGAGGAGCATTGGCCTGGGGGTTGATTAAGAACTCGGGTTAATTACTCCCTATGCAGGTTTTTATTTGTTAGGCAAATGTAGTACCAAAGTTGGGTCTTGCT
>LR738715.1:344626415-344637001 GCA_902687465.1 Secale cereale
CCCTGCAGGGGTGTCCCAACTTAGCCAATCACAAGCTCACGATCCGCGGAGTCTTAACTCCATGTTGGGAAGACCCAAGTATTCTCGGAATCCCGTGCTCAAGATATTTCGACAAAGGTAAAACTAATCCAGCAAGACCTCCCGGCATGCCGACACCCTGATAGTAGCCGCGCGTATCTCATCTCAGGCCATGACCGAATGAGCGAGGCGTACAGGTGCCAAAATACCCCAAGTTGCCAAGGGGCGGCCCCGCACATTGGTCTAGTTTGGACCAACACTCATGAGGAGCATTGGCCTGGGGGTTGATTAAGAACTCGGGTTAATTACTCCCTATGCAGGTTTTTATTTGTTAGGCAAATGTAGTACCAAAGTTGGGTCTTGCTGGAAAAGCTTTAAGCAATGCGAATTATCAAGGGGGGGGCATAAACCCCAACCGTGTTAGGAACGCAAAATCAAGGAACATAACAACGGTTTATTAGGTCCTAAGGCGGCATGAGTGGAACAAAACACCAAGAAGAAGGCCAAGCCTTCCACCCATTACCAATATATATGTGCATTAATTAATTTAAGATATATATTGTGTTATCCCAATAAATAAGTCCAAACATGGAGCAATCTTCAAACTTCACCTGCAACTAACAACCCTATAAGAGGGGCTGAGCAAAAGCGTACTTAGCCAATCAACATTTTGCTAGGAAGGTGGTTAGAGTGTTTCATGGCAACATAGGAGGCCGACAAGACAAGAATAGGCATCAAGGCATAACTATAGAGCCAGACAACTAGCAAAGCAAAGGTAGAGGTGATATCGGGGAATGATCATCTTGCCTGGAATCCCGCAAGGAAGAAGAACGAGCCCATGAAGTAGTCGAACAAATCCTCACAACTCTGGAATGAAACCGAAGCTAACGAGAGAAACAAACCGGAAAGAAGCAAACAAGACGGTAAACACACAAGCATAAACATAGCATATGATGCACAAACAAGTATGATGCATGTTCGGTTTAAATATGCATGGCATCGCAAAGTGCACAAACAAAACTACAAGTTAAGTGGAGCTCAATATGCAACAAGTTGCATATTGGCGGAACACCACATGCAATTATTTAATTTGATCCCGGTTATGTACTCACAATATTTAATGTTATTAACATGGCAAGAGTTGAAGCATGAGCAAACTACACTATCTAGTCATTTTTAAATGAGGTCGGAAATAACAACAACAATTCCGGAAAATCCCCATGTGCATAATTAGCAATCTTAAAGCAAAGAACAATTTTAAGGATTTAAAAGTTGTTATCATGATGCAGATGACATTTGCAAGTTTTATGCAATTTTTATTAAAAGTTGACATGAACTTGATATGAAACATTTGGTCGCCACGACGGAAGGAAAGGGGTGTCATGGCGGCGAGAATGGAAACGGTGACACGGCAACGTTCCGATAACTCGTTGAGATGCTGGCGCAAAAGAAAGGGTCGAAGTGAGCGTGTCAAGCAAGATGGTGGGGTGCTCCCGCATACCGGGTTCCCACATGTCGGTGGCAAGGCAAAAGAGGGGCAACGTGCACCGACAATTCAGACACAGTGCAAACAAAGGGTGCATCCGATACTACACATGCAACATTCGTCCACGGGGATCGTCTCGTCGGTATACCTTTGAAGCGTGCGTTTTCGGAGGGATTCGAGATCGTCGAGGGAAGTAGTGGTACATGGGTCGTAGAGGAAGTAGTTGTTCACGGGGTCGTCATCGAAGTAGTCGTTCATATTTCATAGACGTACACGTCGACGGTAGTCGTTCACTTGACGGTCTTTGGCGACGGTATCTGCTACCTCTTGAGCTTGCATTGTATTCCCTCGAAGAGGAAAGTGAGATGCAGCACAGTAGCGTAAATATTCCCTCAGTTTTTGAGAACCAAGGTATCAATCCAGTAGGAGACCACGCGCTAGTCCCCGCACCTGCACAAACAAATAAGAACTTCGCAGCCAACGCGATAAGGGGTTGTCAATCCCTTTACGGTCACTTACGATAGTGAGATCTGAAAGAGATGATAATTATATTTTTGTTATTTTTGGTATAGAAATAGAAAGTAAAGAAAGCAAATAAATAACGGCGGCAGAAATTGACGGGAAGTAATATGATAGAGATAGACCCGGGGGCCATAGTTTTCTCTAGTGGCTTCTCTCATGATAGCGATATTTTACGGCGGGTAAACAAATTACTCTCGAGCAATTGATAGAAAAGCAAATAATTATGAGATTATCTAGGCATGATCATTGTATATAGGCATCACGTCTGAGACAAGTAGACCGAAACGATTCTGCATCTACTACTATTACTCCACACATCGACCGCTATCCAGCATGCATCTAGTGTATTAAGTTCATACGAACAGGGTAACGCCTTAAGCAAGATGACATGATGTAGAGGGATAAACTCAAGCAATATGATGAAAACCCCATCTTTTTATCCTCGATGGCAACAATACAATACGTGCCTTGCTGCCCTTACTGTCACTGGGAAAGGACACCGCAAGATTGAACCCAAAGCCAAGCACTTCTCCCATTGCAAGGACTATAGATCTAGTAGGCCAAACCAAACCAATAATTCGAAGAGACTTGCAAGGATATTATGAGCACACATAAAAAGTTCAGAGAAGAACCAAATATCTTTCATAGATAACCTTGATCATAAACTCACAATTCATCGGATCTCGACAAACACACCGCAAAAAGAGACTACATCGAATAGATCTCCTCAAAGACCGAGGAGAACTTTGTATTGAGATCTGGAGAGAGAGAAGAAGCCATCTAGATACTAGCTATGGACCCGAAGGTCTGTGGTAAACTACTCACAACTCATGGTGAGGGCGATGATGATGATGATGATGAAGGCCTCCGTGATGGATCCCCCTCGCGGAACAGGCTCCAAGATGGGATCTCCACGGGAACAGCAGCTACAGCGGTGGAATTAGGGTTTTCTCTCTGCGTATGGAGTTTCTGGGGTACGTAGGCATATATAGGAGGAAGAGGGGCACCAGGGGCCGTGGGGCCAGCCCTCGAGGCAGGGGGCGCGCCCTGGGAAGGCGGGCACGCCCCCACCCTGGATGGTGGGCCCCCTGTCCTCTAGCTTGGCCCCAAAGTCTATCTCGCGTGATTTTCTCCAAAAATATCTCATGCGAAGGTTTCATTCCGTTTGGACTCCGTTTGATATTCCTTTTCTGCAAAACCCTGAAATAGGAAAAAAACAGCAATCTGGACTGGGCCTTTGGGTTAGTAGGTTAGTCCCAAAAATGATATAAAAGTGAAAGATAAAGCCCATTAAACATCCAAGACTTCATAAATAATAGCATGGAACAATAAAAAATTATAGATACGTTGGAGACGTATCAAACATACCCAAGCTTAATTCCCGCTCGTCCTCGAGTAGGTAAATGATGAAGAAAGAATTTTTGATGTGGAATGCTAACCAAAATAGTTTTTCAATGTAATTCTCTTAATTGTGGCATGAATGTTCAGATCTGAAGGATTCAAGATAAAAGTCTATATTGACATAAGAAATAACAATACTTCAAGCAATACTAACAAAGCAATCACGTCTTCTCAAAATACTATGGCTAAAGAAAGTTATCCCTACAAAATCATATAGTGTTGGCTATGCTCCCTTGCTATCACACAAAATATTCATATCATGCACAACCCCGATTTCAGATAAGCATTTGTTTTCATGCTCTATCTTTTCAAACCTTTCAACTTTCACGCAATACATGAGCGTGAGCCATGGACATAGCACTATGGGTGGAATAGAGGTGGTTGTGGAGAAGACAAAAAGAGGGAGATAGTCTCACATCGACTAGGCGTATCAACGGGCTATGGAGATGCCCACCAATAGATATCAATGTGAGTGAGTAGGGATTGCCATGCAACGGATGCACTAGAGCTAAATATGAATGAAAGCTCAACAAAAGAAACTAGTGGGTGTGCATCCAACTTGCTTGCTCACGAAGACCTAGGGCATTTGAGGAAGCCCATCGTTGGAATATACAAGCCAAGTTCTATAACGAAAATTCCCACTAGTATATGAAAGTGACTAAGCATTAGACTCTCTACAATGAAGAACACGGTGCTACTTTGAAGCACAAGTGTGGAAAAATATAGTAGCAATTGTCCCTTTTTTCTTTTCTTTTTCTCTTTTTTTTCCTTTTTTCCCTTTTTCTTGGGACTTTCTTTTTTCTTTGGCCTTTTTATTGCGGAGGGGCTTTATAGATTCAGCCTTCCCTCCCATGGGACAATGATCTATAAATGATGATCATCACACTTTCATTACAACACAAGATTACAACTCGATACTACAACAACAAAGTATGACTCTATATGAATGCCTCCGGCGGTGTACCGGTATGTAGAATGAAACAAGTGTGACATGTATAAAAATTATGCATGGTGGCCTTGCCACAAATACGATGTCAACTACATGATCATGCAATGGCAATATGACAATATGATGTGTGTCATATAAACGGAACGGTGGAAAGTTGCATGGAAATATATCTCGGAATGGCTATGGAAATGCCATGATAGGTAGGTATGGTGGCTGTTTTGAGGAACAATACGGTGGCTGTTTTGAGGAAGGATATATAGTGTGTTTATGGCACCGGCGAAAGTTGCGCGGTACAAGAGAGGCTAGCAATGGTGGAAGGGTGAGAGTGCGTATAATCCATGGACTCAACATTAGTCATAAGAACTCATATATTTATTGCAAAAATCTACGAGTCATCGAAACAAAGCAATCAACGCATGCCCCTAGGGGGGGGAGGTTGGTAGGAGTTAACCATCGCGCGCCCCCGACCTCCACACAAAGGTTGACACTCTACAAATACCTCATGCTTTAACTTAGTCACACAACGGTTCACCATACGTGCATGCTACGGGAATCACTAACCTTAACACAAGTATTTCTCAATTTCATAATTACTCCACTAGCATGACTCTAATATCACTATCCTAATGTCTCAAAACATTTATCAAGCATCCAACATCTCTTTCTACTCAATGCACTTGATGTGATTTTTTTTTACTACATTGACATTGGATGTCTATCATGTGAAGACTAGTTCCTTTAGTCTAAACACTTTACCATGCTATTTTAATAGACTCTCAAATAGATCTAAGTGAAGCATGAGAGTTCCACAATTTCTACAAAATATTACCACCACCGTGCTCTAAAAGATATAAGTGAAGCACTAGAGCAAAAGCTATTCAACTCAAAAGATATAAGTGAAGCATATAGAGTGTTCTAACAATTTCTAGGGCATATTTAAATCTCTCAAATAGGTGTGTCCAGCAAGGATGATTGTGGCAAACTAACAAGCAAAGACTCAAATTATAAAAGATGCTCCAAGCAAAACACATAGCATGTTGCGAATAAAAATATAGCTCCAAGTATAGTTACCGATGGATGAAGACGGAAGAGGGGATGCCTTCCCGGGGCATCCCCAAGCTTAGGATTTTGATTATCTAGAATTTACTTGGGGTGCCTTGGGCATCCACAAGCTTAGGCCTTTGCTACTCCTTGTTCCATAGTCCATTAAAGCAATACTCAAAACTTGAAAACTTCACAACACAAAACTTAGACAAAAATTCTCGAGAGCTCCGTTTGTAAGAGAAAGCAAACCACCACTCAAAGGTACAGCAAGGAATTCATTCATTGTTTATATTGGTGTTAAACCTACTGTACTCCAAGTTCTCTATGGTTCATATCCTCCAATATTACTCATAGATGCATCGGAATAAGCAAACAACACACGAAAAACAGAATCTGTCAAAAACAGAACAGTCTGTAGTAATCTGCTGGGTTCGCCTACTTCTGGAACTCCATAAAATTCAAACTAAATTGGTAAATTTGAGAAATTTGTCTGCCAATCAGAAGCAAAAAGAATCAACTAAAAAGAACGCTCCAGTAAAATCTGAAGACTACTTTAGCGAGCGCTAACGATTCTATTTTTCACAGCAAGATCATATAAACTTCACACAAGTCTTACCAAAGGTTCTACTTGGCACAAACACTAAACAAAACATGAAAACACATTTAATCAGAGGTTAGATGCAATATCTATTCCCTAACAGCAACAAAAACAAAAAATTGGGTTGCCTCCCAACAAGCGCTATCGTTTTACGCCCCTAACTAGGCACGATACAAGATAAATCTAGGTATTGCCATTTTTGATCTTCGCCTTTTTAATGGTGTCAAGCTCGAATCCGGGAGGTTCTTTGCGTTTCCCATCATATTCAGAAATCTTAAGATCTAAAGCATCCAACCGCTTATTGCAAAGGGTAATCAACATATTCGTGCGGTGGAGATTCCCACTAACACTCTTAAGAGGTTCAAGGGATTTTTGTAATATATTTGTCACTTCGCAAATTTTCTCAAAAACTTGCGTCCCTTCCGGGGTTGACTCCTTTTGGGGAGGTAGTGTTCCCACTATTCCCTCTATGATTTCATACGCAAAACTAGGATCAACTTCGATAAAATTTCCTTTGGCAACGCAATCCAAGAGTTGTCTATGAGACATATTCAATCCAACATAGAAATTGCGAAGCAAGATTCTAAAATTCACTTCTAAGGTGCACTTACGATAAGATTCCATCATTCTAAACCAAGCATCTTTTAAGTTTTCTCCTTGCCTTTGCTTGAAGTGAAGTACTTCAAACTCGGGAGACGAAGGAGCGGATAAGGGGCTAGCCATAATGACAAGCAAGCAATCCAACACACACAAGCAAACAAGAAGCAAGCGAACGAGAAACACACGGCGGAAGAAGGGCGAATAAAACGGCAAGGGTGAAGTGGGGGAGAGGAAAACGAGAGGCAAATAAATGTAATGCGAAGGATAAGGGTTTGTGATAGGTACTTGGTATATGACTTTTGCGTAAGCCTCCCCGGCAACGGTGCCAGAAATTCTTCTTGCTACCTCTTGAGCTTGTGTTGTATTCCCTCGAAGAGGAAAGGGAGATGCGGCACAGTAGCGTAAGTATTTCCCTCAGTTTTTGAGAACCAAGGTATCAATCCAGTAGGAGACCACGCGCCAGTCCCTCGCACCTGCACAAACAAATAAGAACTTCGCAGCCAACGCGATAAGGGGTTGTCAATCCCTTTACGGTCACTTATGATAGTGAGATCTGAAAGAGATGATAATTATATTTTTGATATTTTTGGTATAGAAACATAAAGTAAAGAAAGCAAATAAATAACGGCGGCAGAAATTGACGGGAAGTAATATGATAGAGATAGACCCGGGGGCCATAGTTTTTCTCTAGTGGCTTCTCTCATGATAGCGATATTCTACGGCGGGTAAACAAATTACTGTCGAGCAATTGATAGAAAAGCAAATAATTATGAGATTATCTAGGCATGATCATTGTATATAGGCATCACGTCCGAGACAAGTAGACCGAAACGATTCTGCATCTACTACTATTACTCCACACATCGACCGCTATCCAGCATGCATCTAGTGTATTAAGTGCATACGAACAGAGTAACGCCTTAAGCAAGATGACATAATGTAGAGGGATAAACTCAAGCAATATGATGAAAACCCCATCTTTTTATCCTCGATGGCAACAATACAATACGTGCCTTGCTGCCCCTACTATCACTGGGAAAGGACACCGCAAGATTGAACCCGAAGCCAAGCACTTCTCCCATTGCAAGAACTATAGATCTAGTAGGCCAAACCAAACCAATAATTCAAAGAGACTTGTAAGGATATTATGAGCACACATAAAAAGTTCAGAAGAACCAAATATCTTTCATAGATAACCTTGATCATAAACTCACAATTCATCGGATCTCGACAAACACACCGCAAAAAGAGATTACAACGAATAGATCTCCTCGAAGACCGAGGAGAACTTTGTATTGAGATCCGGAGAGAGAGAGAGAAGAAGCCATCTAGATACTAGCTATGGACCCAAAGGTCTGTGGTAAAATACTCACAACTCATGGTGAGGGCGACGATGATGATGATGAAGGCCTCCGTGATGGATCCCCCTCCCGGAACAGGCTCCAAGATGGGATCTCTACGGGAACAGCAGCTACGGCGGTGGAATTAGGGTTTTCTCTCTACGTATGGAGTTTCTGGGGTACGTAGGCATATATAGGAGGAAGAGGGGCACCAGGGGCCGTGGGGCCTGCCCTCAAGGCAGGGGGCGCGCCCTGGGAAGGGGGGTGCGCCCCCCACCCTGGAGGGTGGGCCCCCTGTCCTCTGGCTTGGCCCCGAAGTCTATCTCGCGTGATTTTCTCCAAAAATATCTCATGCGAAGGTTTCATTCCGTTTGGACTCCGTTTGATATTCCTTTTCTGCAAAACCCTGAAATAGGCAAAAAACAGCAATCTGGACTGGGCCTTTGGGTTAGTAGGTTAGTCCCAAAAATGATATAAAAGTGAAAGATAAAGCCCATTAAACATCCAAGACTTCATAAATAGTAGTATGGAACAATAAAAAGTTATAGATACGTTGGAGACGTATCAGTAGCGGGACACGTTTTCTTGTCGGCATCCACGGTGAGAAACTTGGTGGTCTTGGGGATTCCGGAGATGGCGGTAGAGGTACTTGGCGGTCCTCATCGTCCTGGTACTTGGCGTCCTCTTGGCCTTGACAGTGATGAAACGAAACGCGAAAGCTGTGGTACTTGGCGTATCTAAGTCATCGGGTACTTGGCGATCTCGGTCTTGGCGACGATAGTTGTACATGGTCGTCGTGGTACTTGGCATCATTAGACTTGCCGGTCTTGGATGTAGTCTCGTCGATCCTGGGACGATGGTCTTGGCACGGTCCAAAACAAAGCCGCACCAAAGGCTTCGGCAGGAAACTATGTGGCCTGCCGGTGGAGACAAAATGAACATGGCTCGGCCACATCCTGTAGCAGGGGAGGCAAAAAATTGCTCCAGTAGAAGGAGCATTGGAGCAGGGCGCGCTCAAGGGAGAGCTCGGGCGACTGTTGCTCCGGCAGATCGACAAGGAAGCAGGGCCGGTCGTGGTAGCTGGAGAAGGGAGAGATGGCCGCGTCACAGGGAGGCAAGGGCGAGGTGCGGGGCTCGGCGACGGAGGAGGTCAGGAGGCCGACGAGGCCCTAGGCCGTGGTAGAAGGGTGCGATGGCGGCGGAGGGGACGAGCAGGAGGAGAGCGAGAGGAGTGGGTCGAGGCTAGGGTTAGGATTAGGTGGGCTGGGGCCAGTCTAGCTGAGCCTGGTGGCCTACCGGGCTTCTCTCTCCCTCCCCTTCTCTTTTCATAAAAAGAGAACTAGAAGAAATAATAAGAGAGAAGAGAAGGTAAAAGGAAGAATTCGGGCATGAGGGAAAATTTTCCCGGACTCATAAAAATGAGCATGATCCAAGGAAAATATAAGTGGGCATGAAAGAAAGTTTGAATTCAAACTCATTTGAATTAAATTCAAATAGTTTGAACTAGGACTAGGTTGAGAAGTGTCCAAAAATGCTCGGATTTTTGGAGGAACCTCGATAAAATGGATAAGAATTGTGGACAAGATTTGAAGGTGAAACTTGAAGGAAAAGAGGCATGGGAATATTTGCAAGTGTGTTTGATGATTCCAAACTAACGAAATATTTTTATAATAGCTCCATAAATATTAGGAGGATATGTTATAAAGAGAAGTCACTCTTCCCTCGATTTAAATGGATCGAAGATCCACACAATTTATTTAGTTGAGATGCAAAAGATTTATGACATGATGGCATGATGATATGATGCAAGCACAAATAAAATGAAGCAAGCAAAATGAAACACACGGCGAAACCCGGAATAGCTGGGAGTCTTCTGGAGCGTCGGTCTTGGGGCGTCACAACTCTCCCACCCTAACAGAGGATCTCGACCCGAGATCCTAGAGATGGCACCGGATAGAAGAGGATAAAGGAAGAGGTAAAACAAAGTTGCTTCTTTGACAAACGAGTGAAACCACAAATTTAGAGGTTGACCAAATTGTAAGAAAGCATACAATGGAGATGAAAGAGCTTGGAAACACTCCGTTAGCAAAGAGGAACAAGGAACATTATGAGAAACTTGTAGGTTGAAACGCATGAAACAAGAGCCTAACGAACCAAAATAATTTGAAACCGCAACGGTATAGCCAAGCAATAAGAATGACATAATTCAGACAACACTTTGTCAGAAAATGGAAGGAATCGAACACGAACTTGCCAAGTTGGGATGATACTTGATGAAATCAACAACACACTGCCTCCGAAACTATTGAACGAATGGCACAAGGGGTAAGAAATATTTCAGACAGCACTCCGGTTAAAAGAGAGGCAAAACTTGATAGGATGAGAGAACTTGAATGGAGGATACGACACTCCTGTTAAATGGACTAGAAAGGAAAATAACATGATCTTGATAAAACGAGATGATGGGTCGAAGAGAGCAATATCACAAAGCATCCAAAATGAAAGAATAGAAGCTAGATCGTTCAGAAGAAAGAAAGTAGAAGAAAATGATAACTTCTACCACCAATAAATTTTGAAAGCATCCTGAGAAAGAAGGATTGAATGGATTTGTTTAAAATAAACAACAAA
>LR738715.1:344637011-344651949 GCA_902687465.1 Secale cereale
CGAACTTGCCAAGTTGGGATGATACTTGATGAAATCAACAACACACTGCCTCCGAAACTATTGAACGAATGGCACAAGGGGTAAGAAATATTTCAGACAGCACTCCGGTTAAAAGAGAGGCAAAACTTGATAGGATGAGAGAACTTGAATGGAGGATACGACACTCCTGTTAAATGGACTAGAAAGGAAAAGAACATGATCTTGATAAAACGAGATGATGGGTCGAAGAGAGCAATATCACAAAGCATCCAAAATGAAAGAATAGAAGCTAGATCGTTCAGAAGAAAGAAAGTAGAAGAAAATGATAACTTCTACCACCAATAAATTTTGAAAGCATCCTGAGAAAGAAGGATTGAATGGATTTGTTTAAAATAAACAACAAAAGAATGAGGTTGTTGTGGGCTTATGGAAAACATCTCAGAATTGAGGTGAAATCTTGCCACTACGAAATGATTGATTTGAGAGGAGCGAAGAGATGAAAAACTTGTTCCACCAAATTGAGGAAGGGATAGCTTGGATCATTGATAAGCACCACAATAGCAACACTCCCAGTGGAAGGCTTTAGGTGAAACCTATACCAAGATACTCCAACTAAGAAATTGAGGGGTTGAAAGGATCTCCTGAACAAAGAAAAATGATGGGTTTAAATATCTCATTGCTGACAACTTGTGAATCATGACACATGAAGGGAAATTGTCAAGAATGGCATAACACCATCTCAAAAGATAAGGTAGAATTAATTACACTTGGGAATGCATGATGAAGAATGCTTGAGCTCCAACAAGAATCTTGATGAAGACTTCGAGGATGAATTAAATCATGATGAACCACCATGTTGAACTCCGGTAACAAAAGGATGAGAAGTGAAGGATGAAAAGAATAAGACTGAAGCCTTGCAATGATTTAGATGGAGCTTCACGATGAGAAAATTGAGGGAGCTTAGAATAACGGGAGACAAGACGAGCAACTTGAAACCAAGAATTTATTCCTCATGAACAAACTCTGAAGGAAGGGATTAATCAACTTGATAAAAAAATAAGAATTATGCTATGCTTATCCTCCACCAATTAAATTGATGAGAAGCAATGGATTTGCATACTACTTATTCCCGTTGCAAAGAATTAAAGAGAGATCTCGCACAATCTTGAGAAAGTATTCAACGAATCACCGATAGGATATCAGAAAGAACGAATGAATTGCTATGATAACACAGGAAAAGAACTCTTGAGCGAACCACCGTAAGAATTGAAACCGGGTGATGACAGAGAATAATCCACCGGGAAGAATAAGCACTTGAGGAAATTTAGATACAAGGGAACGGAGAGATCGCGAACTGATTAAAGAATACTTGAACAAAGCACCGGAAGAATATGGAGACGAACGAAGAGGCATCAATGAAGAATATTTGGAGGACGAAGTTGAAAACTGAGAACGAAGAAATCTTCTGAAATGATGGCCTTCGGAGGATCACAATGGAAAGAATTCATGAAATGCTTCGGATGATATGAAATGATTCCTCATGATCGAAACAACTATCAGGATGTCATGAAGCTAGAACCACGAATTTTTAAGAGAATGGGCCAAGATTTAAGATAAACTCTTCTATGGTCTTCCAATGTTGAGAAGAACGACGCGAAATATCATGAAGAATTTTGAGATACTCCGAAAGAATGAAAAGGGGAAAGGTTGAGCTAAAGATGAAAATAATTGGAAACAACCTTGGAGAAGGCATGTGACTGATGGAAATCATTCTTACGTCACACTTTGAAAAGAATTCCGTAATAACTCCGGAAAAAGAAATTAGAAGGGTGAGATAAGATCCTGGAAAAAGACCTGTGGGTTAGGGCCCACACAAAAGAAATCACCGTTGAAAAAGATTGCTTAAGAGATATTGCACCAGTTGAATTAAATGGCTTGAATAAGATGACAATCCTCAAAATATCTTGAGCGGATTAAGAATGGAAACACAACTCTCCTGAGATATCTTGTACACTCCGGATATGAATAGGAGAGTTGAATAAATAAGAGAGCCTTGGATATGAAACAGACACCGTTGAGAAAAACCAAGACTTGGTCTTGCACATATTAAAAGGATCGGGTTAACTTGAAGAGAAGCACGTCGGTTGAAAAGAATTTAACATGACAATCTTGATGATCAAGAAGGATTAGCACTCCCATAGAAATATGAGAACACCGATTAGGAAAGGTATGGAACCAACACTTGACATCGAAGCAACTCGAATACCACAATCAAAACAAAAACAAAGGATAGATATGTTGCAACATAATCTTCACAATATCATTCGAACAGAGAATTGAACGAATGAATTCCATAAGCTTAATGGTACATCAACTTGCCGAGAAGCCACTTGGGAGAACAAAATGATAGAATAAAACAACAAGGTAACAGATGGAACAAATACATAATAGAGGTTTCGTCTCACATGTTCGTGCTGATGCCCCATGACACGTGTTACAAAGGGCCTTGCGATCCATGGATCAGCATAGCCAAGGATTCTTTTAAGATGCAACCCCCTAGTATAACAACGCCCATGATAACCTCTCCACTAGATGTTGAACCCCAACCTCATATCATGCACCCGTTGGAAGATTACCTAAGAGCTACTTGAATCCCACCTATTAATTCCCGAAGCTTTCCGGTTATGCAATCAGGTGTTGGGGATACAGGGGAAGAACAATATCTCACCCAACTAGCAATACCTACATCCAGCTATATCCATCCGTCAACACATAAACAGGCACCTTCGGAAACCGTTTACCTCGGACCTTCGAAACGCATCCGATATACTAGTTGTGGCAATACTCCCGAACTATCCCACCAGTACTGGGTGACGTCGGGGTTATCTCACCACCAGACACGCATAGAAGAGTTTTCGATGTCGGCCGCCTCTGGTATTCTAGAACTGCAACGATACACAATGGGACGACAATACCTCAGAGCTCAAACTCCCCGAGACTCAGCCTAAACAGACGGGAGGCACCAAGACAGAATTCTCGTCACAAAGATATCGAAACAGTCCAAACAATACCCGCGTGATCCTAAAAAAAATTTGGTGAAAATTGAGGATAGTGAAGTTAAAACAACGTCAGGAGTCCTCACCAGAGCGACGAATGGGATGAGGAGTAAAAAGAAATCCTACTCTCCGATATATATATGACTCAAAACATTTTGTGTGTGTGCCTAGACTCAACCGTCAGCGGTTCGATCAATCAGGGGGCTCCTAGGTTGGACCTATGAATACCAACTTGTAATGCCCAGGATGCGACTATATCTCCTACGTGTCGAGGCACGAGTTAGAGACATAATCGCATTCTGGAATGATCGCAAGCGTGGTATCTTTGCACAACTCATGTAATGAACAGGGATAAAAGAGATAAATAGTTGGGTTACACTCGCCACGTCACACAATTAATTCAACATGCATACATTCATCCAAAACACAGGTTCCAACTACGCACAAAATCAAACAAGAAAAGATACCACAACCACAAGTCCTGATTGCCCCTAGTAGGAACCACTACTGATTGTCGGGGTACGTCACATACATACAACCACGCTCTTCATCGAACTCCCAGTGAAGTTCTTGACCATCTCCTGCATCATACTCAGTTGTACCTGCATCTGGTGTGTGTTGTAATCTATGAGTCACAAGGACTCAGCAATCCCATTCCCGGGTATCAAAACTGACAAAGCCTTTAGGTGTGGAGAGGTAATAAAGTGGCTGTAGCAAGCACTAAGCAACTAGCTTACGAAGTCAGAGCGAGATGAGAAAAGTGCCAAAGGTCGCCAAAGATGATCAATAAGTGATCCTAGCTACTCACGTTCATGCATAACCCCACCGTGTTCACTTTCCGAAAACCCCTTCAAAAAGAGACCATCACGGTTACTCACATAGGTAGTGTATTCTTAAGGATATGGTGTTAAGTTATCTACAACCGGATATTAACAAATTCCCATCTACCACATAACCGCGGGCACGGCTTTCGAAAGGTCATAACCCTGCAGAGGTGTCCCAACTTAGCCCATCACAAGCTCACGATCCGCGGAGTCGCAACTCCATGTTTGGAAGACCCGAGTATTCTTAGAATCCCGTGCTCAAGATATTTTGACAAAGGTAAAACTAATCCAGTAAGACCTCCCGACGTGCCAACACCCTGATAGTAGCCGCGCGTATCTCGTCCCAGGCCACAACCGGATGAGCGAGGCGTACAGGTGCCAAAATACCCCCAAGTTGCCAAGGGGCGGCCCCGCACAGTGCTCTAGTTTGGACCAACAATCATGAGGAGCACTGGCCCGGGGGTTGATTAAGAACTCGGGTTAATTACTCCCTATGCAAGTTTTTAGTTGTTAGGCAAATGTAGTACCAAAGTTGGGTCTTGCTGGAGAAGCTTTAAGCAATGCGAATTATCAAGGGGGGGGCATAAACCCCAACCTGTTAGGAACGCAAAATCAAGGAACATAACATCGGTTTATTGGGTCCTAAGGCGGCATGAGTGGAACAAAACACCAAGAAGAAGGCCAAGCCTTCCACCCATTACCAATATATATGTGCATTAATTAATTTAAGATATATATTGTGTTATCCCAATAAATAAGTCCAAACATGGAGCAATCTTCAAACTTCACCTGCAACTAATGATGCTATAAGAGGGGCTGAGCAAAAGCGTACTTAGACAATCAACGGTTTGCTAGGAAGGCGGTTAGAGTGTTTCATGGCAACATAGGAGGCCGACAAGACAAGAATAGGCATCAAGGCATAACTATAGAGCGAGACAACTAGCAAAGCAAAGGTAGAGGTGATATCGGGGAATGATCATCTTGCCTGGAATCCCGCAAGGAAGAAGAACGAGTCCATGAAGTAGTCGAACAAATCCTCACAACTCCGGAATGAAACCGAAGCTAACGAGAGAAACAAACCAGAAAGAAGCAAACAACACGGTAAACACACAAGCATAAACATAGCATATGATGCACAAACAAGTATGATGCATGTTCGGTTTAAATATGCATGGCATGGCAAAGTGCACAAACAAAACTATAAGTTAAGTGGAGCTCAATATGCAACAAGTTGCATATTGACGAAACACCACATGCAATTATTTAATTTGATCCCGATTATGTACTCAACAATATTTAATGTTATTAACATGGCAAGAGTTGAAGCATGAGAAAACTGCACTATCTAGTCATTTTTAAATGAGGCCGGAAATAACAACAACAATTCCGGAAAATCCCCATGTGCATAATTAGCAATCTTAAAGCAAAGAACAATTTTAAGCATTTAAAAGGTGTTATCATGATGTAGATGACATTTGCAAGTTTATGCAATTTTTATTAAAAGTTGACATGAACATGATATGAAGCATTTGGTCGCCACGACGGAAGGAAAGGGGTGTCATGGCGGCGAGAATGGAAACGGTGCCACGGCAACGTTCCGATAAGTCATTGAGATGCCGGCGCAAAAGAAAGGGTCGACGTGAGCATGTCAAGCAAGATGGTGGGGTGCTCCCGCATACCGGGTTCCCACATGTCGGTGGCAAGGAAAAAGAGGGGCAACGTGCACTGACAATTCAGACACGGTGCAAACAAAGGGTGCATCTCATACCACACATGCAACATTCGCCCACGGGGATCGTCTCGTCGGTATACCTTTGAAGCGTGCATTTTCGGAGGGGTTCGAGATCGTCGAGGGAAGTAGTGGTACACGGGTCGTAGAGGAAGTAGTTGTTCACGGGGTCATCATCGAAGTAGTCGTTCATATTTCGTAGACGTACACGTCGACGGTAGTCGTTCACTTGATGGTCTTCGGCGACAGTAGCGGGACATGTTTTCTTGTCGGCATCCACGGCGAGGAACTTGGTGGTCGTGGGGATTACGGAGATGGCGGTAGAGGTACTTGGCGGTCCTCATCGTCCTGGTACTTGGCGTGCTCTCAGCCTTGACAGTGATGAAATGGAACGCGAAAGCTGTGGTACTTGGCGTATCTAAGTCATCTGGTACTTGGCGATCTCGGTCTTGGCGACGATAGTTGTACATGGTCGTCGTTGTACTTGGGGTCATCGGACTTGCCGGTCTCGGATGTAGTCTCGTCGATCTTGGGACGATGGTCTTGGCACGATCCAAAACAAAGCCGCACCAAAGGCTTGCGCAGGAAACTGTGTGGCCTGCCAGTGGAGACAAAATGAACATGGCTCGGCCACATCCTGTAGCAGGGGAGGCAAAAAATTGCTCCGGTAGAAGAAGCATTGGAGCGGGGCGCGCTCAAGGGAGAGCTCGGGCGACTGTTGCTCCTGCGGATCGACAAGGAAGTAGGGCCGGTTGTTGTAGCTGGAGAAGGGAGAGATGGCCGCGTCACAGGGAGGCAAGGGCGAGGTGCGGGGCTCGGCGACGGAGGAGGTCAGGAGGCCGGCGAGGCCCTAGGCCGTGGTAGATGGGTGCGATGGCGGCGGAGGGGACGAGCGAGAGGAGTGGGTCGAGGCTAGGGTTAGGATTAGGTGGGCTGGGGCCAGTCTAGCTGGGCCTAGTGGCCTGCTGGGCTTCTCTCTCCCTCCCCTTCTCTTTTTATAAAAAGAGAGCTAGAAGAAAGGATAAGAGAGAAGAGAAGGTAAAAGGAAAAATTCAGGCATGAGGGTAAATTTTCTCGGACTCATAAAAATGAGCATGATCCAAGGAAAATATAAGTGGGCATGAAAGAAAGTTTAAATTCAAACTCATTTGAATTAAATTCAAATAGTTTGAACTAGGACTAGGTTGAGAAGTGTCCAAAAATGCTCGGATTTTTGGAGGAACCTCGATAAAATGGATAAGAATTGTGGACAAGATTTGAAGGTGAAACTTGAAGCAAAAGAGGCATGGGAATATTTGCAAGTGTGTTTGATGATTCCAATCTAACGGAATATTTTTATAATAGCTCCATAAATATTAGGAGGGTATGTTATAAAGATAACTCACTCTTCCCTCGATTTAAGTGGATCAAAGATCCACACAATTTATTTAGTTGAGATGTAAAAGATTTATGACATGATGGCATATGATGCAAGCACAAATAAAATGAAGCAAGCAAAATGAAACACACGGTGAAACCCGTAATAGTTGGGAGTCTTCTGGAGCGTCGGTCTTGGGGCGTCACAAATTTGATGTGACAACTTTACATCTGGTTGGAGAGGCGGAGATTTAACTCAGAAGACGAAGTCTTCACTTTATTCTCCTTGAGCTAAAGTCACTTAGACCTCGCGCAATCACTCGTGGTAAGTCTTCGAGGTAGACTTCTGAAACCTTAACATACCAGTTCTTCAACGTTCCATAACGACTATTAGAAATTTTGACCTAGCTCCTAACCGTCTGGAAGATCACGGTCTTGAAGATTAGTAATTGTTCGGTTCACTTAGAACAAATTCTTCAGTGATGCTCAATTACTTTAGTTTTGGGTATATGGGGTTTTCCTCACTAGGATTCTCTCAAATGCTTCAGGAGGATGGGTTTATCTAAACGACACTTGTCGAGAATTAACTCAAAGCGTCCAACCAACTAATGGTTTAGGGGTGGCTATTTATAGTCGGGTTCGCAACCCAAGGTCCTGATATGATCACTGGCAGGTGGGACCCGCCGGTCAGTTGTTACCAGCTCGATAATGGTAGGAAATTTGAAGTCTCAAATTTGCCGCGGTAGGAGAATCACACTGATGGTTACCTAACTCTTCACCGAGAGCATTGACTATAGCATCTTGAAGAACATTGTCTCTGGCGTTGAAGAAAATGAACTACACTGCAAGAGATTTTCAAAGTCTTACTCGAAGAAATATGACTAGTTTGAGCATCACTTCGGAAATAATGTCTTTGTATTACCTTAACCCTTCTTAACAATATGATGTTCCCTATGATTGAAATAAGAAAAAATGAACTACCAAAGGAGTAAGTCTTCGCGTTCAAGTCTTTGACTAATTAATTCTTCATGAGGGCGAACTATATTCTAAAATGTATATCATACATTTTTAGGGGTCGTCTAAGACGATTAAACAAAATCTTTAAAGACTTTCACCTGTGTATACTCACAAATAAATTGGTCTCTTAACTATTTTTTCCATCATACCTCAAAACCACAAAGGGTGCACTAGAAGCACTTACAATTTCCTCCCTTTTGGTGATCAATGACAAAACTGGTGAAACTGTTCCAAGGGATTAAATTATATGTGAAAATAAAAACATGAAGCTTTTAACTCCATGATATAGAAAGAACCCCCATGAATATGTGTATATGAAGAATTTGCTTTGGAATGAAAATGCACATGCCAGGTTGTGATTTTGGAGAACTTCCCCTATATCCTAGAATCCAGTCATACTGCATTGGAAATATAATATGAAGAATTAGCAATGCATTGGAAAGTGCCATCCAACAAATGTCTTCATGCATATATGATTAACTTGCGGGTGAGCCTGAATAAATAACAGTTTTAGAAATATCAGATGGCCACCTGATTTAAGTTTACAACTCATGGCCACCAGACTCAGATGGAGAGGAGTCCTTGTAATGAATGGCAGGACAACTTGTAGATCTTTGTGTATGCGTCATGGGCCTTCTTGATGTGGCCCCTTGATGAACCACCATGGGGCCCCTCGGCCTGGCCAACCTAGCTGAGAGACGACATGGTGAGTGAACCCTAATCCAGGACACCATCACCCATATAGTTTGCTTGAAGATCATAACTCATATTTCTCCTCCTTTGTTACCGAATGACCAAAAATACAAAGAAGTAGAACACTACATGCCCCGAAGAGTTGATGAAGACGGTTGATCCGATGGGGTGACGACGGTGTTGAAGATGAGCGGTGGAGCAGCAGGCTCGAGCGAATAATATTAGCGACAAGTTGGTGCAGGAGGCAAAGTCACGCCAGCTTCATCATCTTCAATATCCACTTGTACAGTCGGAGATGAAGAAGTGTACTTTGAAGAAATTAGTGATGGAGTGCGTCACATCTTCATATTTGCAGGTGGAGCCTTTGACCACTCGTGATGTTCTTCACGACCCATATCACGTATAATGAGACGTAAAACCGTCATTACCTCGGTAGGGTGGTGAATATGGCGGGAAGTACCAAATTGGAGGTCACACAAGGAAGTTACCCAGGTTCGGGCAGGAGTAATACCCTATGTCCTGCTTCTGGTTTGTATTCATGGTGGAGTACCTGGTGCGAGGATTACAATGAGTGGATGATGTATGGCTACCGAGAGTATATTTCTACGAGAGTAGATGGACAATACGAGAGTAGATGGACAACAGGTGATGAGGTTACACATGATAGATCCAACCTAGCCACACACCATTTTGACTTATGCATGCAAGGTGATCCTTCAATGCCTACTCGTGCTTCGGGCCTCCCTCCTGTGGTTGGATCTTCACCATGCTTCATGGGCCCCAAGACATGCCTGCTATCAGGCTCCCCACCGAGAGGACACCCCTGGTGTATTACACTGTTAGTAGCCCCTGGGCGTGTTTGGGGTTGAAATATCTGAGAGTCCAGGCAGGCTCCCTATATCTTTGTGGCCTGCTTTTCATGAGTCTGGCTTCGGGAAGATCTTCGGGCATGCCCGTTGTGCAGATTACTGGGAGACATCTTCATAGATTTGGAATGACTGGTGAAGACTTTAAGGATTCACGTCTTCTGTCGTGTTTCATGCTGTGATACGTCTCAAATGTATCTACCTTTTCAAACTCGTTTGCCATTGTTTGCCCTCTAATTTGCATGAAACTACCCCGGACCGAAGTTGTTTCCAGCAGAATTGTCATGATCTTATCTTTGTGCATAAATAAAGGTGCTCATTTGTTTCGTACTAGTGAGGCAAAGTGCACAAGCCTCTTCATGATGCCAACCCCAGATGGCCAACCGGTCCGCAGCGAGGACCTTCATGTGCAGAAGAAGCCAGACATGAACAACTTATATTTTGGCTCAGCCTTGGCACACCAAACTTTCTTAGCCAAGAAAGGCGATGTGGCACCGACAAATTGACGATGGTATGCGAACGAGGCCGAGTAGAGAGGGAAGCAGTCCACACAATAGCGGCATCAATGACATGATGAAGGTGGAAGTCCTGCAACAGGAACCAAAGAGTGGTATACTCGTGTATTTTTTGTGTGGTGGTAATAGCTCCAAGTGAGCGGATCCAGCGGTTTACCACAAGGTTATCATATAAGATTTATTTATATGTTTTGCCAAGCCCTAAGTTAGTAGATAAATGAATATTTGTATCATTTCCCATCCCAGACATTCATGTTTATTGATTGTTTCGGATTGTTGTTAAATTGTGCTACATCGCTCATGAACAATATATACCTTAGATGGTCGCTGAAGTCTCCTTTGATGACAATACATTTATTTTTGCGGGCGATGACAATACAATTTTAGATGTGCTTTACCTATGATGTTAAATGGCCATAGTTAATCCTCATGTCCATGTTTCCCGGTTGGTAAGAGCATTTGTCCATAGTACACAAATTTGAACACTTGTCTGGAGGCGAACAAACACCTCATTTCAAAGTCACAATGGGCCAACTAAGTGTACTAGAATTATGTCAATGCTCTTACAAGCCAACCTAAGTACTAACAAAATGAATCCACGCACATTAATGATACATCTCTTTATGTTGGTGCAAAAGTATATTTGTTCAACATTTCAATGTAAATATCAATATTCTATTGGATCTCTATCAACGAGATCTCAAATATAAATGCATTTGTTTGACATTTTATGTCATATTTATTTTCCATCCGTTCAACAATATATGCTTTTCTTCATGGAAAGTAGGAACGTCCATAACAACAGACGGGGTATTATCTAAGGGTCCGTCTATGTCACATCTAGATGTGAGATAATACCTCACATCTAATGTGATGTCATCCTCTAAGGTGGTCCCCCGTTGACAAATTTCGATCGCTTTGTTCCTCCTGATTCCAACCTAGTCGCTACGCTTCGTTGTTTGTTTGTCAGCCTGGTTGTTTGTTTGTCGCTGCCCACCCCATCCAGCCCGGCTAGTCCCACCCGGGCCGGGCCATGTTGTTGGGCCTATTTGTTTTTTTTTTGACAAAAATAGAAAGACACCAAGTTGTTAGGTTTTTTTGTTTGAGACAAGACCAAGTTGCTAGGTGATGACGAACTGTCCTGCGCCCAGGTCTGGGCCTTGTTGCAAAAAATAAAGACGCACCTGCTTGTCAAAAGAAGCTTAGATGACTGGGAAAAGTAGGCAATACGCACACAGGGGTTTGTGGTGCTTTTTGTTCAATTTTGTCAGGTGATGACGAACTGTCCTGGACTTGTTTAAGGTTTATTGCTTTGCTTCTTCAATACCTTCCTTCTCTGCTTCCTGTCTATACTCTTTTGGAGCTATACAAAAAAACTAGGCCCTTGAACAAGGCTTTTTCAAGAAATGAACTTATGAAAAAAAGGATAAAACACACAAAAAATTTGTTGTTAGGGAGTTTTTTTTACCATTGTTCTGAAACCATCAAACAACATGGCGTCTGATGCATATGTGGCACGCAACAAAAAACAGCCCCGTCCCCCGAGTTGCGAGTCGATGTTGGACTTGCAACTGGGGCGACAGATACCCCCTAGTTGTGGGTCAAGGGCGTGATTGGAACTACCATGAAACAAAAAAAGAAACAAAAAAAACACTCCCTCCCCGCCCCCTTGAGTTGCGACTTGAGGCTTGGCTTGCAACTAGGGCAACTACATAACTAAACCCACTCGAGTTGTGAGTCAATGATGGAGTTGCAACGAGGGTGAATGGAAAAACCTTTTGAGTTGCGAGTCGACGGTGGAGTTGAAACTAGGGTGAATACATAACAAAAACTAGAAAAATCTCGAGTTGCGAGTCGGGGGTGGAGTTGCAACTATGGCACACAAAAAAGAAAAAAAATAGCCCCGTCCCCCTGAGTTGCAAGTCGATGTTGGATTTGCAACTGGGGCGACAGATACCCCCTAGTTGCGGGTCAAGGGCCTGATTGCAACTACCATGAAACAAAAAAATAGACAAAACAACCACTCCCTCCCCCTCCCCCTGAGTTGCGACTTGACGCTTGACTTGCAATAAGGGCAACTTCAAAACTACACCCGCTCGAGTTGCGAGTCGATGGTGGACTTGCAACTAGGGTAAACACACAACCCCTCGAGTTGCGAGTCGACGATGGACTTGCAACTAGGGTGCATGCAAAAACCTTTTTAGTTGCAAGTTGGCGGTGGAGTTGTAGCTAGGGCGAATACAAAACAAAAACTACAACCCTCGAGTTGCGAGTCGAGGGTGGAGTTGCAATTGTGGCACGAAAAAAAAAGAAAAAAGAAAACACGCCCATCCCCGAGTTGCGAGCAGATGTTGGACTTGCAACTGGGACGACATATACCCCCCTAGTTGCGGGTCAAAAGCCTGATTGCAACTACCATGAAAAAAAACAACCACTCCCCCCTCCCCCTGAGTTGCGAATTGAGGCTCGACTTGCAACAAGGGCAACTTCAAAACTACACCCGCTCGAGTTGCGAGTCGATGGTGTACTTGCAACTAGGGTGAACACACAACCCCTCGAGTTGCGAGTCGATGGTGGACTTGCAACTAGGGTGAATGCAAAAACCTTTTGAGTTGCAAGTTGGCGGTGGAGTTGCAGCTGGGGCGAATACAAAACAAAAACTACAACCCCCAAGTTGCGAGTCGAGGGTGGAGTTGCAATTGTGGCATGACAAAAAGAAAACAGAAAACACGCCCATCCCCGAGTTGCGAGCTGATGTTGGACATGCAACTGGGCGACAGATACCCCCCTAATTGCGGGTCAAGGGCCTGATTGGAACTACCATGAAACAAAAAAAGAAACGAAAAGAAAAACAACTACTCCCTCCCCACCCACCCCTGAGTTGCGACGAGGCCTGGCTTGAAACTAGGGCAACTACAAAACTAAACCCACTCGAGTTGTGAGTCGATGATGGAGTTGCAACGAGGGTGAATGGAAAAACCTTTTGAGTTGCGAGTCGACGGTGGAGTTGCAACTAGGGTGAATACATAACAAAAACTGGAAAAATCTCGAGTTGCGAGTCGGGGGTGGAGTTGCAACTATGGCACAAACAAAGAAAAAAAACAGCCCCGTCCCCCCGAGTTGCAAGTCGATGTTGGACTTGCAACTGGGGCGACAGATACCCCCTAGTTGCGGGTCAAGGGCCTGATTGCAACTACCATGAAACAAAAAAAATAAACAAAACAACCACTCCCTCCCCCTCCCCCTGAGTTGCGACTTGACGCTTGACTTGCAACAAGGGAAACTTCAAAACTACACCCGCTTGAGTTGCGAGTCGATGGTGGACTTGCAACTAGGGTGAACACACAACCCCTCGAGTTGCGAGTCGACGGTGGACTTGCAACTAGGGTGCATGCAAAAACCTTTTGAGTTGCAAGTTGGCGGTGGAGTTGTAGCTAGGGCGAATACAAAACAAAAACTACAACCCTCGAGTTGCGATTCGAGGGTGGAGTTGCAATTGTGGCACGAAAAAAAACACCCATCCTCGAGTTGCGAGCAGATGTTGGACTTGCAACTGGGGCGACATATACCCCCCTAGTTGCGGGTCAAGAGCCTGATTGCAACTACCATGAAACAAAAAAACAAAAAAACAAAGCAACCACTCCCCCCTCCCCCTGAGTTGCGAATTGAGGCTCGACTTGCAACAAGGGCAACTTCAAAACTACACCGCTCGAGTTGCGAGTCGATGGTGTACTTGCAACTAGGGTGAACACACAACCCCTCGAGTTGCGAGTCGACGGTGGACTTGCAACTAGGGTGAATGCAAAAACCTTTTGAGTTGCAAGTTGGCGGTGGAGTTGCAGCTGGGGCGAATACAAAACAAAAACTACAACCCCCAAGTTGCGAGTCGAGGGTGGAGTTGCAATTGTGGCATGACAAAAAGAAAACAGAAAACACGCCCATCCCCGAGTTGCGAGCTGATGTTGGACATGCAACTGGGCGATAGATACCCCCCTAATTGCGGGTCAAGGGCCTGGTTGGAACTACCATGAAACAAAAAAAAGAAACAAAAAGAAAAACAACCACTCCCTCCCCACCCACCCCTGAGTTGCGACGAGGCCTGGCTTGCAACTAGGGAAACTAAAAAACTAAACCCACTCGAGTTGCGAGTCGACAATGGAGTTGCAACTAGGGTGAATGCGAAAACCTTCTGAGCTGCGAGTCAACGATGGAGTTGCAACTAGGGCGAATACATAATAAAAACTAGAAAAATCTCGAGTTGCGAGTCAGGGGTGGAGTTGCAACTGTGGCACGAGAAAAAATAGCCCCGTCCCCCCGAGTTCCGAGTCGATGTTGAACTTGCAACTGGGGTGACAGATGCCCCCCTAGTTGCGGGTCAAGGGCCCAATTGCAACTACCATGAAACAAAATAAAAATAAACAAAACAACCACCCCTCCTCCTCCCCCCTGAGTTGCGACTTGAGGCTTCACTTGCAACAAGGGCAACTACAAAACTATACCCGCTCGAGTTGCGAGTCGATGGTGGACTTGCAACTAGGGTGAACACACAATCCCTCGAGTTGCGAGTTGACGGTGGACTTGCAACTAGGGTGAATGCAAAAACATTTTGAGTTGCGAGTTGGCGGTGGAGTTGCGGCTGGGGCGAATACAAAACAAAAACTACAACCCTCAAGTTGCGAGTCGAGGGTGGAGTTGCAACTGTGGCACGAAAAAAATAAAAAATAAAACACGCCCATCCCCGAGTTGCGAGCCGATATTAGACTTGCAACTGGGGCGACAGATACCCCCCTAGTTGCGGGTCAAGGGCCTGATTGAAACTACCATGAAATAAAAAAAGAAACAAAAAGAAAAACAACCACTCCCTCCCGCCCTCCCCCCCGGGTTGCGACTTGAGGCTTGGCTT
>LR738715.1:344652155-344747250 GCA_902687465.1 Secale cereale
AAAAAAAAACAACTCCCTTCCCTTCCCCCTGAGTTGCGACTTCGGCCTTGACTTGCAACTAGGGCAACTGCAAAACTACACCCGCTCGAGTTTTGAGTCGATGGTGGACTTGCTACTAGGGTGAACAAACAACCCCTCGAGTTGCAAGTCGACGATGGACTTGCAACTAGGGTGAATGCAAAAACATTTTGAGTTGCGAGTTGGCGGTGCGGCTGGGGCGAATACAAAAGAAAAACTACAACCCTCGAGTTGCGAGTCGAGGGTGGAGTTGCAACTGTGGCATGAAAAAAGAAAAAAGAAAACACGCCCATCCCCGTGTTGCGAGTCGATGTTGGACTTGCAACTGGGGCGACAGACACCCCCATAGTTGCGGGTCAAGGGACTGATTGGAACTACCATGAAACAAAAAAAAAGAAACAAAAAGAAAAACAACCACTCCCTCCCCGCCCCCCTGAGTTGCAACTTGAGGCTTGGCTTGCAACTAGGGAAACTACAAAACTACACCCAATCGAGTTGCAAGTCGACGGTGGAGTTGCAACTAGGGTGAATGCAAAAAACTTTTGAGTTGCGAGTCGACGGTGGAGTTGCAACTAGGGCGAATACATAACAAAAACTAGAAAAAAAACTTGAGTTGCGAGTCGGGGTGAAGTTGCAATTGTGGCATGAAAAAAAGGAAAAAATAGCCCCGTCCCCCCGAGTTGTGAGTCGATGTTGGACTTTCAACTGGGGTGACAGATACCCCCCTAGTTGCGGGTCAAGGGCCTGATTGCAGCTACCATGATCATGGCAAGACGATATGCCTCCTACATAGCCAAAATCACATCATTGTTGTATATGATGTCTGGGGGCACTTCTCCCACACTATGTCCGTTGTTTCCCTCCTCATCCACCTGTCCAGCATTATCTCGCTGTGCTCCTTCTTCATCATCGCCTCCTTGCTCTTCCTCTTGCTGTGGTACTTCAGCTCCGCCTCCATACAAAAACAGTGCCAAAGGAGCAGACATATGCAGTTGCAATACGCCCAGTCATCACAAACGCAACAAGCTACCCAAGCCCCATGTTGAAGTCCTTGATGAACTTCCTCAAGTGCTTGCCGCTGATACGTTTGGTGTTGTTGTACCTTGTGTACACATTAACAACGTATCGGCGGCCATATAATGCCCAGGATGGGACTATACCTCCTACGTGTCGAGGCACGACTTAAAGGTATAAGCCCATTCTGGAATGATCTCAAGTTTGGTATCTTTGCACGACTCATGTAAAAATAGGGATGAAATTGCAAAAGGAGATAGTTGGCTTACACTCGCCACTTCACACAATACATTACATAAGCAAAACATCATTCAAAACATCACAAGCCGACTACGGGCGAAGATCCAAAAGAAAGATACCAAAACATAAAGCCACATGTCCGAATCGCCCCTAGTAGAAACCACTACTGATCGTCGAAAACGTCTCAAACATACGGCCACTCTCTTCATCGAGCTCCCAGTGAAGTACTTGAACCCGCTCCTGCATCATTCTCGGTGGAACCTGCATCTGGTGTTGTAGTATCTGTGAGCCACGAGGACTCAGCAATCCCATAACCATGGGTATCAAGACTAGCAAAGCTTTATGGGTAGGAAAAAGGTAGTGGTGAGGTTGCAGCAGCGGCTAAGCATAATATGGTGGCTAACTTACGAGTACAAGAATAAGATGAGCTTCTACGCAAACGGTCGCAACTAGTAGTGATCGCTAAAGATCCTGAACTACATACGAGTCAAACATAACCCCACCGTGTTCTCTTCTCAAAGCGAAAAGAGACAGTCACGGTTACGCACACAGTTGTGTGTTTTACTTCGGATCCTCTGTCAAGTTTTCTACAACCGGACATTAACAAATTCCAATCTGCCACATAACCGCGGGCACGGCTTTCGAAAGATCATAACCCTGCAGGGGTGTCCCAACTTAGCCCATCACAAGCTCTCACGATTAGCTGAAGTGATAAATATAATATCATCACTCCTTATCTTAGGGAAATCCGATCAGGCTCGGTATCCCGGTGCACAAGACATTTCGACAATGGTAAAACAAGTCCAGCAAGACCTCCCGGTGTGTCGACACCCTGATAGTAGCCGTGCGTATCTCGTCTCAGGTCACATCCGGATAGGTGATCCTACGGGAGCCAATCCTCGAGTTTCCCCGTGGTGGCCCCGCAGTCTCCCCGTTTGGGACCAACACCATCAGCACTGGCCCCCCCTGCTATGTAGAAAGAATCCCCGAGGGTGCGACCCCCTATGCAAATTTAATTAATTAATTAAGTTGTTATTATGAGGCAAATTAAAACCAAAGTTGGGCCTTGCTGGAGGAGTTTTATTCAAAGTCGAACTGTCAAGGGGTCCCCATCCACCCATCGTGTAAGGAACGCAAAATCAAGGAACATAATGCCGGTTTATCGGCGCCTAAGGTGGCATGAGTGGAACAAAACACCGAGCAAAAGGCCAAGCCTTCCACCCATGCCCAGTATATAGGTGTGTTAATATAATAATAACAGATATTGTGATATTCCAACAACAAGTTCCCACCTGGAACGATCTTCATCTTCACCTGCAACTAACAACGCTATAAGAGGGGCTGAGCAAGCGGGTAACATAGCCAAACAGTGGTTTTGCTAGGAAGGTGCCAAAGGTTAGAGGTTTCATGGCAACAAGGAGAGGCTGGCATAAAAGATGGGTAGCGCGACATGTAACGATAGCATCGAGACACTAAGCATGGCAATGGTAGTAAAGGTATCCAAGGGTATGATCATCTTGCCTGGGATTCCGCAAGGAAGAAGAACGGATCCATGAAGTAGACGGAGCAACAAGTCGAGCGAATCCTCACAACTCCGGAACGAACCTGAAGCTAACGAGGGAAGCAAACCGGAAAGAAGCAAACAACATAGTAAACACACATATCATAACCATGGCATGATGCACAAACAAGTATGATGCATGTCCGGTTTAAATATGCATGGCATGGCAAAGTGCACAAACAAGTACTGCAAGTTAAGTGGAGCTCAATATGCAACGAGGTGATGAAACACCACATGTTATTTATTTAGTTGACTCTCGTTTATTTACAAGACAAGTTTAAATGTTAGTTAACATGGCAAGAGGTGAAGCATAATAAAACTACACTATTTAGGCATTTTAAATGAGGCCGGAAAAATAACAACAACAATTCCGGGAAAAACCCCATATGCATGTTTAGCAATTTTTAAGCAACAACAATTCACACATTTTTAATGTTGTTAACATGATGCGGATGACATGATCAATTTTATGCACTTTTATTAAAAGTTGACATGAAGATGATAAGAAGTATTGTCACCGTGGTGGAAGGAAAGGGTGCCACGGCAACGATCCGAAAATGATGCAACGGCAACATCTCGGTTCCGGTAACTCGTTGAGAGACCGATGCAAAAGATGAAGGGAGGCGTGAGCGAGCATAACAAAATGAAAGCTGGGGTGATCCCGTCACCGGGTTCCCACGAGTCGGCGACGAGGCAACCGAGGAGCACGACAAAAGACGAAACGGGCACGGTGCACACAAGGGAAACATTTCATACAACACAACAAGCATTCATCCACGGGCATCGTCTCGGGGTTATACCTTCGGAACATTCGTCCTCGAAGCAGTTCGAGATCGTAGAGGAATTAGACGTTCTCGAGGCGGTCGGGGTACACGTTCGTAGAGGGAAGTAGTTGTTCCGTTCGTAGTCGTTCTCGCGATTCGTAGAGGAAGTAGGCGTTCTCGTTACGTAGATGTACTTGCGGTCTTCGGCGGCGGTAGTTGTTCACGTTTCCGAAGAGGTACTTGGCGGGGCATCGGACGTCTTCGGGGCGACGGTAGTGGTACATGGTTCATCGGCGACGGTAGTGGAAGTAGCCGAACTTCGTTCCGTAGATGTACTTGACGGTTCCGATGGCTCCGGGCGTCGTGGTACTCATCTTGGTGTAGTGGAACTTGACGCATCGTCGTGGTACTTGCCAAAAACAACCTCGGATGTAGTCGTACACACATGTAGATGAACTTGACGGATCTTGGGGTCCCTCGTTTATATGAACTTGGCAAAAACAAAAGGGGGCAGCAAGGTCTTGGCGGCGCCGGTGGCCGGAGCAGAGGCCATGGCCCGGGCGGCGACGAGGTACTTGGCCAGCAGCATGGCGAAGAGGTGCTGGAGGGCGAGGGACCAGCGGCCCTGGGGACGCGGCGGGACGACGGAGCCTCCCCTGGCCGCGGAACAAGCGACGGAGGGCGCGGACGGGGCTCGCCGGGGCTGTGGCGCGGGATCTCGTTGCTGGGGATGGAGGCTCCTGGCCGAGCTGCTCGGGCCAGGCGAGGCCTTGGCGCTGACGACGGCTGGAGGACCGGAGGGAGGGGGCGCCCTGGATGAGGCAACCGAGGGGAGGCGGGGCTGGAGCTGCGGGATCGTGCAGGGAGCGAGGTAGCGAGCGCTGCGGCTCGGGGAGGGACGGCGTCGAGGCTGGAATGGATGGGGGTCGTGAGGAGAGGGAGATGAGGGGCGCGGGCACAGGGGCCACTACGAGGAGGAGGGAGCGGGGTCGGGCGAGGGAAGAGATCGGGACGATGGGGTGCGAGGGAGAAGGCTGCGGTCGAGCGAGCGAAGCCTGGCGTCGGGTTGGGAGATCGTGGGGAGAGTGAGGGAGCCTGGGGTCGGGCCTAGGGTTAGGAAGGAAGCTATGGCGGCTGGGCTAATGGGCCGACCCAGCGGCTGGGCTGCCGGCTGGTGGGAAGGCCTAGAGGGAAAAAGGCCAGGCGGAGGGAGAAGAAAGGGCCGGCTAGGAGGGAAGTGGCCGGCTGGGCCTGGACCTCACCCTACTGTTGTTTTCCAAATAAAACAGAAAACCACAAGAGGAAAAGAAAAGAAAGGAGGAGTTAGGAATAGGCTTAGGGCATAGGGTAAAATTCCCTGGACTCACAAAAATGTAAGGAATTTTAAAATTGTTGGAGGGTTTTTGGAAGAACCTCGATAAACGAGAAAAGAAAAATAGGGATGGTTTTGACGGTGAAACCTGAATTAAAGAGGCACGAGGAATATTTGCAAGTGTGTTATGGTGAATTCCAACAAATGGAATAATTTAATAATAGCTCCATAATACTAGGAGAATATGTTATAAAGAGAAGTCACACTTCCCTCGATTTAAATGGATCGAAGATCCACACGATTTATTTAAGTTGAGAAGCAAAAGAATTAATGACATGATGGCATGATGATAAGATGCAATGCAAAAATTAAATAACACAAGCACAAAAGAAACACACGGGAGAACCCGGAACATCTGGAATCTCTGGAATCTTCTAGGACGTCGGTCTTCGGGCGTCACAACTCTCCCACACTAACAGAGGATCTCGACCCGAGATCCTAGAGATGGCACCGGATAAAAAACGAAAGAGGAAGAGGTAAAACAAAGTTGCTTCTTTGACAGACGAGTGAAACCACGAACCTGAGAGGTTGACCAATCTTGAAGGAAAGAATACAACAGAGATGAACGAAGATGAAACACTTCGTTGGAAAAGAGGAACAAGGAGCATTATGAGAACCTGAAGGTTGCAAGGACATGAACGAAGAGCTCAAGGATGACAAAAGAATTTCAAACCACTCCGGTTAAAACAAGATGGAGAAGGAATAAGAACGAAATAATTTGGACAGCACTCCGTCTGAAAAAGGAAGGAATTGAACAAGAACTTGAGAAGATGGATGATCTTGACAAAATCGACAGCATATTGCCTCTGAAACAGTCGAAAGAATGGCACAAGGGTAAGAAGGATTCAGACAACACTCCGGTTGAAAAGATAGGAAAAACTAGATAAGATGAGGGAACTTGAATGACGAATATAACACTCCGGTTAAATGATAAGCAAGGGAAAAACAAGATCTCGATAAAACGAGATGCTGGTCAAAGAGAGCAACATCACAATGCCTCCGGAATGAAAGAATAGGATATAGATCGTTGGGAAGAAAGAACGGAGAAGAAAATGACAACTTCTCTCAAAATTGAATTTGAAAGAGCATCCTTACGAAGAAGGGTTGAACGGAGTTGATTTTTTTTTTTAAAAAATTCAACAACGAAAACGAATAAGCTTGATGTGGGCTTATGGAAAACATCTCAAAATTATGAGGTGACAACCAGCCACTAACGGAAATATTTGATTTGATTGAGATCAACAAGGAGACGAAAAACTTATCTCATCGGAATGATAAATGAAGAACTTGTGTCATTTATAAGCACCATAATAGCAACAATCCTTAGGGAAAGCTTTTAGGTGAATTACAACCCAAGATAACTCCAACGAATAATTAAAGGGTTGAAAAGATCTCCTGAACAAGGAAAAATGATGGTTTTTAATATCTCATTCCTGACAACTCGTGAATCATGAAACATGAAGGAATTGTCAAGAATGGCATAACACCATCTGAAAAGATAAGGTAGAAAGGATTGCAATTGGAATGCATGATGAAGAATGCTTGAGCTCCAACAAGAATCTTGATGAAGACTTCGAGGATGAATTAAATCTTGATGAACCACCATGAAAACTCCGGTAATGAAAGCATGAGAAGTGAAAGATGAAAAGAATAAGATTCAAGGCCTGCGATGAATTCAGATAGAGCTCCGTGACAAGATAACTGAGAGAGCTTAGAACACCGGGGAACAAGACGAACAACTTAGATCCAAGGATATAATAAGATGAACAAGCTCCAGACAAAAGAATTAAATCACCTTGAAGGAATAAGAATAAGAATTATGTCATGCATCTCCTTCACCAATTTAAATTGATGACAACCAAAGGATTTGGCATACTACTTATTCTCGTTGGAAAGGATTAAGAGAGATCTCGCACAAGCTTGGGTAAATCTTCAACGAACCACCGGTAGGATTATGAAAAGAGCAAATGAATTAATACAATAACAACGGAAGACTAATCTTGAAGGAACCACCGTAAAATATGGAGACGAACGAAGAGGCATCAATGAAGAATATTTGGAGGACGAGGTTGAAAACTAAGAACGAAGAAATCTTCTGAAATGATGGCCTTCGGAGGATCACAATGAAAAGAATTCATGAAATGCTTCGGATGGCATAAAAGAATTCCTCACAATCTGAACAATAATGAGGATGGCATGAAGCTAGAACCACGAATCTTCAAGAGAACGGCCAAGATTTAAGAGAAACACTTCTCCGGTCTTTAAATATTGAGAATGAGGACGAGAAATGCCATGAAGAATTTCGAGATACTCCGGACGAATGACAAGAGGAAGGTGGAGCTAAAGATGGAAATAATTGAAAATAAGCTTGGAGAAGGCATGTGACTGATGGAAATCATTCTTACGTCACTCTTTAAAAAGAATTTGAGAATAACTCTGGAATAATTAGAAGAGTCAGGTAAGATCCTGGAAAAAGACCTGTGGGTTAGGGCCCACTCAAATGAAAACACCATTGAAAAAGATTGCTTAAGAGATATTGCACCGGTTGAATTAAATGGCTTGAGTAAGATGACAATCCTCAAAAAATAATTTGAACGGATTAAGAATGGAATTATGAATCTTCAGCCTTCCGGATATGAATAGCAAGAGGAGAATGATTAATTGGTGCACCGGAATAAGAAAGCATTGTGAAAAGAGGAAAAGGATAAGATCAACATCGAAATCTTGAATTACATCCACCGGCAGAATTTGAGAACAAAAGAATGATGAACTTGAAGCTCTTGAGCATCTTCACGAGAATCACCGGATAAGAACATTGAAGGAAATGAATGAAGAAAAATCGCATGAATAAAATGGATACTTCATTAAGAATTCCAGCTCCATAAAGAGAAGGGAGGGAGGGTGGGGAAAAACAAAGACGACTTGGGATGAATGAAACAGACAATCGTCAGATTTCTCAACGGCGTCCGTATGGAATAACTTGAAGAGAAGGCACACCGGTTGAAAAAGGATTAACATGAAAATCTCGATGGTCAAGAAGAATTAGCACTCCCATAGAAATATGAGAATACCGATTAGGAAGGTATGGAATCAACACTTGACATCGAAGCAACTCGAATACCAAAATCAAAACAAAAACAAAGGATAGATATGTTGCAACATAATCTTCACAACATCATTAGAACGGAGAATTGAACGAATGAATTCCGCAGGTACATCAACTTGTCGAGAAGCCACTTGGGAGAAGAAAAGGTAAATAAAAAGGAACAAGGAGCAGATAGAACAAATACAAGATAGAAATTTCGTTCGACATATTCGTGTTGAAAGCTCATGGAACGTGTTACAAAAGGGTTTTGCAATCCCCGGATCAGCATAGCCAAGGACCCTTTAAGATGCAACTCCCGATCGGAACAAGCCCATAAAACCACTTCACTCAATGTAGAACCCCGAACTCCATATCATGCACTCGTTGGAAGAATGCCTAGAACTACTAGATGAACCCACCTATTAATTTCCGAAAGTTTCCAGTTATGCAATCAGGTGTTGGGGATACAGGGGAAGCACCGCGCACTCAACTCTAATCCTACATCCAGCTGTATCCATCCTTCAACACATAACCAGTTATTTTCGGAAACCATTTACCTCGGACCTTCGAAACGCATCTACTATACAAGCTATGGCAATACTCCCGAACTACCTCCCCAGTACTGGGTGATGTCGGGGTTATCTTGCCACTAACCGCATAGGAGAGTTTTCGATGTCGGCCGTCTTAAGTATTCCAGAACTGATGCGATATATTTGTGATGACAACACCTCGGAGCTCAACTCCCCGGGACACTTCCACAACCCCTAATGACAGGAGGCATCGAGAACAATGTTCTCGTCACAAAGACATCGGAACAATCCAAACAATACTCGCGTGATCCTAAAAAAAATTTGGTAAAATTTTGAGAGTAGAAGAGACAAGAGTAATCGTCAGGAGTCCTCACCAGAGTGAAAAGAGATGAGGAGCAAAAAAAATCCTACTCTCCGATATATATATAGGACTCAAAACATTTTCAGTGTGTGCCTAGACTCAACCGTCAACGATTCGATCAATCAGTGGGGGCTCCTAGGTCGGAGAAGGCTGTGAATACCAACTTATAATGCCCAGGATGGGACTATACCTCCTACGTGTCGAGGCACGACTTAAAGGTATAAGCCCATTCTGGAATGATCTCAAGTTTGGTATCTTTGCATGACTCATGTAAAAATAGGGATGAAATTGCAAAAGGAGATAGTTGGCTTACACTCGCCACTTCACACAATACATTACATAAGCAAAACATCATTCAAAACATCACAACCCGACTACGGGCGAAGATCCAAAAGAAAGATACCAAAACATAAAGCCACAGGTCCGAATCGCCCCTAGTAGAAACCACTACTGATCGTCGAAAACGTCTCAAACATACGGCCACTCTCTTCATCGAGCTCCCAGTGAAGTACTTGAACCCGCTCCTGCATCATTCTCGGCGGAACCTGCATCTGGTGTTGTAGTATCTGTGAGCCACGAGGACTCAGCAATCCCATAACCATGGGTATCAAGACTAGCAAAGCTTTATGGGTAGGAAAAAGGTAGTGGTGAGGTTGCAGCAGCGGCTAAGCATATTATGGTGGCTAACTTACGAGTACAAGAATAAGATGAGCTTCTACGCAAACGGTCGCAACTAGTAGTGATCGCTAAAGACCCTGAACTACATACGAGTCAAACATAACCCCACCGTGTTCTCTTCTCAAAGCGAAAAGAGACAGTCACGGTTACGCACACAGTTGTGTGTTTTACTTCGGATCCTCTGTCAAGTTTTCTACAACCGGACATTAACAAATTCCAATCTGCCACATAACCGCGGGCACGGCTTTCGAAAGATCATAACCCTGCAGGGGTGTCCCAACTTAGCCCATCACAAGCTCTCACGATTAGCTGAAGTGATAAATATAATATCATCACTCCTTATCTTAGGGAAATCCGATCAGGCTCGGTATGCCGGTGCACAAGACATTTCGACAATGGTAAAACAAGTCCAGCAAGACCTCCCGGTGTGTCGACACCCTGATAGTAGCCGCGCGTATCTCGTCTCAGGCCACATCCGGATAGGTGATCCTACGGGAGCCAATCCTCGAGTTTCCCCGTGGTGGCCCCGCAGTCTCCCCGTTTGGGACCAACACCATCAGCACTGGCCCCCCTGCTATGTAGAAAGAATCCCCGAGGGTGCGACCCCCTATGCAAATTTAATTAATTAATTAAGTTGTTATTATGAGGCAAATTAAAACCAAAGTTGGGCCTTGCTGGAGGAGTTTTATTCAAAGTCGAACTGTCAAGGGGTCCCCATCCACCCATCGTGTAAGGAACGCAAAATCAAGGACCATAATGCCGATTTATCGGCGCCTAAGGTGGCATGAGTGGAACAAAACACCGAGCAAAAGGCCAAGCCTTCCACCCATACCCAGTATATAGGTGTGTTAATATAATAATAACAGATATTGTGATATTCCAACAACAAGTTCCCACCTGGAACGATCTTCATCTTCACCTGCAACTAACAACGCTATAAGAGGGGCTGAGCAAGCGGGTAACATAGCCAAACAGTGGTTTTGCTAGGAAGGTGTCAAAGGTTAGAGGTTTCATGGCAACAAGGAGAGGCTGACATAAAAGATGGGTAGCGCGACATGTAACGATAGCATCGAGACACTAAGCATGGCAATGGTAGTAAAGGTATCCAAGGGTATGATCATCTTGCCTGGGATTCCGCAAGGAAGAAGAACGGATCCATGAAGTAGACGGAGCAACAAGTCGAGCGAATCCTCACAACTCCGGAACGAACCCGAAGCTAACGAGGGAAGCAAACCGGAAAGAAGCAAACAACATAGTAAACACACATATCATAACCATGGCATGATGCACAAACAAGTATGATGCATGTCCGGTTTAAATATGCATGGCATGGCAAAGTGCACAAACAAGTACTACAAGTTAAGTGGAGCTCAATATGCAACGAGTTGCATATTGACGAAACACCACATGTTATTTATTTAGTTGACTCTCGTTTATTTACAAGACAAGTTTAAATGTTAGTTAACATGGCAAGAGGTGAAGCATAATAAAACTACACTATTTAGGCATTTTAAATGAGGCCGGAAAAATAACAACAACAATTCCGAGAAAAACCCCATATGCATGTTTAGCAATTTTTAAGCAACAACGATTCACACATTTTTAATGTTGTTAACATGATGCGGATGACATGATCAAGTTTATGCACTTTTATTAAAAGTTGACATGAAGATGATAAGAAGTATTGTCACCGTGGTGGAAGGAAAGGGTGCCACGGCAACGATCCAAAAATGATGCAACGGCAACATCTCGGTTCCGGTAACTCGTTGAGAGACCGATGCAAAAGATGAAGGGAGGCGTGAGCGAGCGGAACAAAATGAAAGGTGGGGTGATCCCGTCACCAGGTTCCCACGAGTCGGCGACGAGGCAACCGAGGAGCACGACAAAAGACGAAACGGGCACGGTGCACACAAGGGAAACATTTCATACAACACAACAAGCATTCATCCACGGGCATCGTCTCGGGGTTATACCTTCGGAACATTCGTTCTCGAAGCGGTTCGAGATCGTAGAGGAAGTAGACGTTCTCGAGGCGGTCGGGGTACACGTTCGTAGAGGGAAGTAGTTGTTCCGTTCGTAGTCGTTCTCGCGATTCGTAGAGGAAGTAGGCGTTCTCGTTACGTAGATGTACTTGCGGTCTTCGGCGGCGGTAGTTGTTCATGTTTCCGAAGAGGTACTTGGCGGGGCATCGGACGTCTTCGGGGCGACGGTAGTGGTACACGGTTCGTCGGCGACGGTAGTGGAAGTAGCCGAACTTCGTTCCGTAGATGTACTTGACGGTTCCGATGGCTCCGGGCGTCGTGGTACTCATGTTGGTGTAGTGGAACTTGACGCATCGTCGTGGTACTTGCCAAAAACAACCTCGGATGTAGTCGTACACACATGTAGATGAACTTGACGGATCTTGGGGTCCCTCGTTTATATGAACTTGGCAAAAACAAAAGGGGGCAGCAAGGTCTTGGCGGCGCCGGTGGCCGGAGCAGAGGCCATGGCCCGGGCGGCGACGAGGTACTTGGCCAGCAGCATGGCGAAGAGGTGCTGGAGGGCGAGGGACCAGCGGCCCTGGGGACGCGGCGGGACGGCGGAGCCTCCTCTGGCCGCGGAACAAGCGACGGAGGGCGCGGACGGGGCTCGCCGGGGCTGTGGCGCGGGATCTCGTTGCTGGGGATGGAGGCTCCTGGCTGAGCTACTTGGGCCAGGCGAGGCCTTGGCGCTGACGACGGCTGGAGGACCGGAGGGAGGGGGCGCCCTGAACGAGGCAACCGAGGGGAGGCAGGGCTGGAGCTGCGGGATCGCGCAGGGAGCGAGGTAGCAAGCGCTGCGGCTCGGGGAGGGACGGCGTCGAGGCTGGAATGGATGGGGTTCGCGAGGAGAGGGAGATGAGGGGCACGGGCACAGGGGCCACTACGAGGAGGAGGGAGCGGGGTCGGGCGAGGGAAGAGATCGGGACGATGGGGTGCGAGGGAGAAGGCTGCGGTCGAGCGAGCGAAGCCTGGCGGCGGGGTGGGAGAGCGTGGGGAGAGCGAGGGAGCCTGGGGTCGGGCCTAGGGTTAAAAAGGAAGCTATGGCGGCTGGGCTAATGGGCCGGCCCAGCGGCTGGGCTGCCGGCTGGTGGGAAGGCCTAGAGGGAAAAAGGCCAGGCGGAGGGAGAAGAAAGGGCCGGCTAGGAGGGAAGTGGCCGGCTGGGCCTGGACCTCACCCTACTGCTGTTTTCTAAATAAAACAGAAAACCACAAGAGGAAAAGAAAAGAAAGGAGGAGTTAGGAATAGGCTTAGGGCATAGGGTAAAATTCCCTGGACTCACAAAAATGTAAGGAATTAATTAAAATTGTTGGAGGGTTTTTGGAAGAACCTCGATAAACGAGAAAAGAAAAATAGGGAAGGTTTTGACGGTGAAACTTGAATTAAAGAGGCATGAGGAATATTTGCAAGTGTGTTATGATGAATTCCAATAAATGGAATAATTTAATAATAGCTCCATAATACTAGGAGAATATGTTATAAAGAGAAGTCACACTTCCCTCGATTTAAATGGATCGAAGATCCACACGGTTTATTTAAGTTGAGAAGCAAAAGAATTAATGACATGATGGCATGATGATAAGATGCAATGCAAAAATTAAATAACACAAGCACAAAAGAAACACACGGAAGAACCCGGAACATCTGGAATCTCTGGAATCTTCTGGGACGTCGGTCTTCGGGCGTCACAGGCCATGAGCTCGAAAGTTCAGAAAGCCACCAGGAAAGTGCTTGGGGGAACGCTCTGTCACAGAGCATGGCAGTAGCTGAAAAAAATAAGAATGAAAACATTTGTAAATAAATAATGAAAAAAAAGATTACAAAAAAACATGTCGAAGCTCGTGTCGTTGTCCGACCCACAATGAGAGAAGCAAACTGGGCACATCATCCTGATTGAGAACTGAAAAAAAAATCAACGTATACCTTCTCCAAGGGATATTAGGGGAGTCATTCAGTAACAAAAAAGGGATACTAGGACTACTACAAAATCTGCAAGGAGTAGTCCTGCAGTAATCCAGGGAGCTACTCCTCCAAAAGCAACAGCGGCAGACAAAAATTCAGAGGTCTTCACCTCTATTTGGAGATGCTAAAAATGTTGTTTGCCCTGAAAGTTTGAGTACAAACACTACTTATACTCCTTGAACTAGATGCAAACAAAGGGGGACTACGCTTGTCTTTGTACCAAATGCAAACAAATGCAGTACTATATGCAAATGGAGACTAAATTTGTCCTTTTTTGTAACAAACAAATGGAGCAAAACATGGCAAAACACTGAAATTAAGTGTTTGCAAAAGCAACACCAAATATAATAGGGACATTTCCTGTGAGATTGTGACAGCCACATACTCCAAATTCAGAAAATTTTGAAAACATATTATAACATGGATAAAAAGAAACAGATTTGATCTTGTGCACATATCCACAATTTGAAATACATTCATTTCAGGTGAGAACACATTTGATCTTGTGCCAATTTTATTTTCTTTATTTTGTCAATCAATAAATAAAATAAGAAAGACAAGCTCACACAAAAGCAGGACAATCATCGAAAGGGGATATTTTCAGAGTAAGCAAAAATGAAAGCAGCACAACAAGAAAAAAAAAATCACAGGGATATATCGACGGAGCAAAAAAAGAGTAGTATTATCTACAGGGATAGGCATATCCAGGCAAGCAAGCAACAGAAAACACTACTCCTGCAGAGAGGAGTACTCTGAATATGTAACAACAAGTTTCAGCTACAGGCATAAACATACCGTACCATAGTGCTTACACATATTTAGATATAGATTTAGAATAAAAAATGAGTGTAAAAATGTGGTACATGATGCATACAATTAGCATCTCGCAAATGAAAAATTGCAGACATAAGACAACTTAACGCATAGGAATTAAAATCTGCTCGTTAGAAAATGTGGTACAGGATGAACTCTAGATCTATGGAAAACAAACAAGAAGCAAAAAAGAAAAAGTACAGCTGCTAATGAACCCTACCCACAATTGAGGAGATTGAGGAGCGAACCCCCCAGATGTATGCTGCTACAAATCAGTGAGCAAGGAACGAAAAACACAAACATTGACACTACATATAAAAGGGACAAGGAAGAAGAATCACCAAAACTACCTACGATGTGTCTCCCTCTCCTTCACCCTCTCCAGACGACGCCTGCGCCTCCAGCACCCAGGACTGAGAAACGGCAGAAGATGACTGGGGAAAAGATGAACACACGCCCCCGCATCTTAATTTTTCTTTTTGAGAAAAAGCCCCTTTGTCTTCCAAATCAGACCACACACAAAGAAACAGCCCACCGGCCCAACAAAGCAACACGGCCCGTGAAAAAAGGCAAAAACAAACGACCCACTAACAAAGATGGGCCGCGCGCGCAGACAAACGACGATCGACACGAGCGGAACGCACGACCACGACAGAAAAACACTAGCGCAAACCTGATTATCTAATCTAGTTATATAATAGCAATAAAATTGCAGATAAATCACAATGATTATATACACAGTCATCAAAATTATGTAGTGAGTCTAATGTCTGATGAATGATTTTGCATCTTGTGCCGTGGAATGCGACCTACGGACATGAGTGGCAGAAAAGAAGATCAAAACCGCGATCCAGCTTAATTAGTACACTCGCCGTACGCTTGTATAGTACTCCATCTCAAAAGTTGAAGCACACTGCTGATCCGTAGGGCTCCCATGTCGCCGCTGTCTCGGCGACTACTTCTCCGCCGCCGTCGCCGGGGCGCTCTCTCCCTGCCCTGAGATCTCCGTTCGCCGGGCCCGGGATGGTCCTGCCGCGCCGGCGCGCCGGCCACAACCACCACCCGTGCCCGTGCCCGCGCCGCGCCGTTCTGCCGGCGGCGGCGCTACTGCTGCTCTTCCTCCTCGCCGCCGTCACGCTGCTCTACGTCTCCCCGCCGCCTATGTCCGACCACCCAGCCCTCGCCTACTCCCGCCGCCGCTCCCCGCATGCTCTGGTACTCCACTGGTACCCTACTTGCCACTACCTTTTTCCTTTACATCTCTCGATCTAACTCGTGGTGTTCCACGCGTGTGCTTTCGCAGCTGAACAGCTCTGGTGGAGGCAGCCTAGTGGAGCCCGGGCGCCGCGAGATTTCCCGCGTTCCAGTAAGCATGTGCTTCCCGGCTTAGATGAAGCGAGCTAGTTCCTTATTGTGTTCAGTATTCACCCAATCTATTTAGCTTTGAGAGAACCAAATCAATTGCACATGATTGTTGTGTTCTGTTTGGTGGAGCATTGACTTACTGACTTGAGTACGCTGCATTGCTCCTGTCTTTGTAGCCAATCGATCAGTCTATGTGGTTATTGCTTTAATTGGGAGATAGTATAAGTGAATAATAGGTCCAATTTCGTGTGCCATTGTAAGTCAATTAGTTGGTGGCAAGCTATTTGGCTGGGCTCCCTTTCTATCTTATTTCAGAAGGACCTATATTTGCATGCTCCAGGGTATTTCTGAACTTGTTTCCATGGGTTTGTAGAGGTGTGAGTTAAAATGGATTTTTGTTTTTCTGTGCCGCTGCCGATTATTTTCAGTCTAGACATTTTCCCCTTTTGGTAAACCTTTTTTTTTCTGGCTAAAGTATGTTAAAATAGAACTTTGTTTTCAGGATTGCTTAGTTAGTTTCAATTTCTCAAACTGCAGAAAGGTGGTTCGACTGCGACAGATGGCCTCTGGGGTTCGAAGCTCGCTAGCAAATTCTATGGGTGCAGCAACTCAAGCAGCAAGTTTCTTGGTGCGCACTATTTTTTCCCATTGATGGTTGATTAGAATTTGCGGTACCCACATAGGCTATTTCAGATATTAGATTTGTTCTACAATCTTACAATGCATATCCTGGAAATGGTGTTGGTGGTAGCAGTGCCTTTTCTTTGCTGTACTGGGCTAGCCCCCCCCCCCGCCCAGCCCTGCCCCGCCGCCGCCTGAAGTGTTTCAAATTGTGCAGATTCAGGTGTTATGACACATCCAGACCGTTATTTGATGATCGTTACAAGTGGAGGCCTCAATCAACAGAGAACAGGGGTAAGACATGTGCAACTGCCACATGTTCCTGCTCGAATATTATAATGCATGTAGATGTGTATGGCAAAACATGTAAACAACCAGTTTAAATATGTATATGAAGAAAGCCTACTGTCTTAATACGCTACTCTCTCATTCTCTTAGTGCTAGAGCTTGAGTTTTTTTTGTAATACTATTATTTCATTTACTCTATCTGCGCCAAAATACCAAGAGTTCTTTTCCAGGTTTACTATGTTTTAGATATCCTGATTATAAATGAAATAATCATTAGGAAATATATTTCAAGTGGCTAAACTAATACTGGATTCAGTATTAGAACTGAGCTGGTATCGTTACATATGAATACAAATGCATAACAAAGCTAACTTATTGATACACATATGCCAACTTTCTTGCGTTTTTGAAATTTGAAAAGATGTGGTTTCTAGGCAATATCACCTGAAGAAGCAGGCAGCCTATAGCCCGCATATCCAGAATTAAGCGTGCAAATATGGATCATATCTTCTCATGAGTATTTTAAGCAGTACTTCACATGAAACACAAGTTAGAGCTTGTATTCTCTTGCAATATTTGAAACCATTAGTAATCTTCAGTCAGACTTTGAACAGTATAGGCTAATTCTGTGAACAGTTATGCACCTCCCGAGTATAGTAGTGTGTAAGGATGTGGCAAAGCTTGAAGTCTGAGGTCTCTGCAATTTCATTTTGAAAGTGAGTAAGCTTAGGAGTGTCTCGTCATGTTTCACAGCTAGCTCTGTAGTAGCTATGTGTGTTTTCTGATTACATATTATGATGTTTATAACTATGCCCATTATCCTGATTAATGTGTGCTTCTTCTCAGATAATTGATGCTGTTGTTGCTGCACGTATTTTAAATGCAACACTCGTTGTTCCCAAATTGGACCAAACCTCCTTCTGGAAAGATGCAAGGTTTTTTCAAGTACCAACAATTTCTCATCCTAGCCTTCTAGGTCTGCTCATGTTTGTAAGAAGACTGAATTGTGTTGTTTGTGTTTATACCATTTCTCTGCACTCTGCAGTGACTTTGCTGAAATTTTTAACGCCGACTGGTTCATCTCATTTCTATCAAAGGATGTAAGGATTGTGAAAGAGCTTCCAAAGATAGGAGGTAAACTGTGGGCTCCTCATAGAATGCGTGTGCCCCGCAAATGCACTCAGCGATGTTACTTGAACCGTGTGCTGCCTGCACTTATTAAGAAACATGTAAGTATTGTAGATAGCAATGTTTGTTACTGACATAAATTATTTGATGTGCTGTTATCACTTGCATTAGCCTACTATGCATCCTCATTTGGATGGTATGAACTGTGAAATAGAGACATTTCGTATGCAAGTATAGGAAAGATCCCAATAGTACATATGCATGTTTATATTAAAAGAGGAGTATGTGCAAGGCATTTGTAGACTCCATGCTGTGGAGCACTAGTACAATAGGTTATGGAGCCATACTTAAACCTGAATTTAGACAACAACCTGCGTGATCATATTGTTTTTCAAAATGACTTATTCTGCTTGGAGAAGTTACTACTTCATTTTGTTAGCCTTTTCCGAAGCTCTAGCCCCCTATTAGAAGTTGTTTTTGTGACAATGTAAGAGACTTGACTTCTGTGATTAAATTACTAGGGTAGCTTATATCTCTTCTTTCACCTGATGCAGGTTGTTCGACTAACAAAATTTGATTATAGGCTAGCAAACAGGTTGGATTCTGATCTGCAAAAGCTGAGATGCAGAGTTAACTACCATGCATTGAGATTTACTGACCCAATACAAGAAATGGGTGAAAAGATAATACAGAGAATGCGGGAGAGGAGCACACATTTTATTGCTCTTCATTTAAGGTGCTCACACTTCAAATTCTCATGATTCAGCTCACATTTTTCTTTGATGCAAAATGAGAGAAAGCTTACTGATACACGACCTACTGATTTGGTATTGGAGATTTTCAAAATTTGTTCTATAAATTTGGTCAAACATAGAGAAGTTTGATTTTCAAAAAAATTATACACTATATTTTTGGAATGGAGGGAGTATTAGGTTATCTCATTCTGTGCTGTGAGGAGCATAGTTTGATATGAGTCAAAACAGTTTAGAGCACAAGGATCGGTCAACCGGGCTGGGGACGAGCATAATGCCAGCTTCTTAGCAAGTATGTTATTGATATTATGAGCATGATGCCTTGTTTACCAGAAACACCCTAATTGAGCATAGTCTACAGGGGGGATGTACAAAGGAGTGAAGGGAGATTTCGATAAGTTGGTGGTTAACACTCTCTACCTAATAATAATATTATAGGGAGGAAGTTTTCTTGGTTGTTGGTCCGCCATCAGAACTACCCTCGAAATTAATAAAAGTTACCCATCATGCCTCCTATAAGTGATGGAAAAACGGTTCAACGTCCTCAGGCCCGTCTCGGATGCGTTTTGATCGCTAGGAAGCGTTCGATAGCCAAACACCTCTGGCTCTGATCGTTAGGCTGGGCTGACAGCCCATTTAGTGGAGATGCAAGCCTGTTCAGGTGAGAATCTACCCCATGTCAGTAGTTGCTAAAACACTTGGTGGGCCAGCCCGTCAGTGCTCGCACACTTCTCTTTGTGCGCTCCTCCTCTCTGCTGTTCGGTCGAAGGAGAAAAATCAATTGAAAAATGAACCGGCTGCTGCTCCCATAAAAAAAACAGCTGCTCCTCACTTCAGGGAAAATCGTCCGCCTGGTTTTCTGACAACTAAAATCATTATGAAAAAACAATTAAGTATGGTCCTCTGTATATTTGGCTGCTAGATTCATAGGATTAATTGCACACTTGGCTAGTGAAGTAAACCACTATTGTCTATGTCTCCATCAGCAAATGTGATTTTTGGCCCTACTTCTCAAAACAAAAATGTACTATCAAAGCTACAAAAAATGTTTACCCCAATTGCTGTGCACTCCTTTTTCTGCGGGGATATTTAGTTTTAATGTTGTCAATGTTTTGTGATGCCAGATTTGAAGCAGATATGCTTGCCTTTTCTGGGTGTTACTACGGTGGTGGAGAGAAAGAGAAGAGAGAACTTGGTGTGATACGGAAGAGATGGAAAACCTTGCATGTGTGTATGCTATCATAATGTATTGTTAGGTACTTAGTCATGAACTCACATATAAATATTATGAATGCAACCTTTGCTATTTTGCATTTCAGGCTAGCAATCCAGAGAAAGAAAGAAGGCACGGTAGATGCCCACTAACTCCTGAAGAGGTGGGGTTGATGTTGAGGGCACTGGGCTACAGAAACAATGTTCATATTTATGTTGCCTCTGGAGATATATATGGTGGGGCAAAGACATTAGCACCCCTGAAAGCGCTCTTCCCCAATCTTCATACCAAAGAAACAGTAACAAGCAAAGATGAGCTGGCTCCGTTCTCAAAGTACTCATCTCGCATGGCCGCACTTGATTTCATTGTCTGTGATGGAAGTGATGCTTTTGTGACTAACAACAATGGTAATATGGCCAAAATTTTGGCTGGGCGAAGGTATAACCTTATTCTGCTGATATCCCTCGGTTGTCATCATGGTTTTCCTTGTATAGGGATCTAATAATGTTAGTTCTGACCATGCATTGGTGGCCGTGGCAGGAGATATCTTGGGCATAAGAGAACGATCCGTCCAAACGCAAGAAGGCTCTACTCCTTATTCTTGAGCAGAGGAAACATGTCCTGGGATGCATTCTCCTCCAAAGTGCACATGGCCCAGAAAGGATTTATGGGAGAGCCCAAAGAGCTGAGGCCGGGAAGGGGGGAGTTCCACGAGAACCCGTCGACATGTATATGTGAAAACACCGATCCTAAAACAACGACCAAACCTAACCCTCGAAGCGAGCAAGGATTGAGTAATGGCACCGAGGGTAGGAAAGCCATTACCAAGCCCACAGTTGCTAATCATACCAACAAGGAGTTGGGAGGATCCAGTGCGGAAGAAGATGACACTAGCGCGGAGAAAGAAGACGACACTAGTGCGGAGAAAGAAGATGACACTAGTGAAGAGAAAGAGGAGGTAGTTGACCCGGAAGCGGAGGATGATGCGTTGGTGAGACCAGATGATCCTGAGCTGGAGGAGGTTCTTTCAGATTAGACAAGTTACCCAGGCCGTAGGTAGATGTTAACCAGCAGGCAGATTTTGGTGAGCAGCTGATGAATTTTTTGCCCCTTTAAATGTACATATTTTTTGTGCTGTGTAATATATGCAACTCATTCTGGTGGTGTCTAGTTAGCTCCTACTGTACCCACCCTGGTATCATAGAGGCTGTGTGCTGATATCGTTGAGTTTGTAATATGTGTGGTATGCGCTTGTTTGTATTTTATTCACTTTTCTGCAACTCATTCTGGTGGTGTCTAAGATGCACATCTCTGACTTATTTTTGCAGCAAGGGCATTTGAGCGGCACACCCACGGAGTCTGCATTTCAGCAAAACTGCCAGGTCAAGATACCCTCTGTCCGATCAACTTGTTTATGAACCCCCCCTTGAAATAGTGGTTTTAGAATTCTTGTCGCCTCTAATGGAGGTTCTACAAATGCCACGCACACACGTATAAAAATAAACAGCCTGATTGCAGCCGATGATCTTTTGATAGCCAACTGGCGTCCTCGCTCTGCTCCAGCCAACAGCAAAATGCTACTCCCCCGACCTTATCATAGCGTTGCATTCTTCGCTTAAGTCAGCGACAGTCCTAACCCTGGACCAGGTTGGCGAATACTCCTACATGATACCCCCTTCGTCTCATAATATAAGACAGTTTTTCAAGCTATGTTGGCATCGAGGGAGTACATGAAACCCAACTCCACTGGTACAATAGAAACTCGCGCTCGCCCACCTCGCTCTAGCCCTGAAACATTTCAGCTCTGACGAGTATTTTCTCCTTCAATCTTTAGAGCAGCCTGGATTGCGTTCTCTTTGAGGTTGAACAAAACAAGGCAAGTCCTCTACAATCTCCATGTCCAAGGTAGCATTACACTATTTCTCCTGTGACCTATCTATCCATGCAGGACGCTTGTAGCTTCCTGGGAGATTCTTGCTCGTCCTTGTCCTTACCTCTTGTATCTACTCCTACTCAAAGTTCCAAGTTCCAAAGCCACAAGACTTTTGGCGGCCAATCCAGCATAGGTCGGTGGTCTCTTTGCACCCCGTGAGCGGGAGCAGCTCAAGGAATATGGGCTTGGAATCGGATCACATGACATGATCACTGTTTCTCCGCTACTTCCTGCATTGCCCGTGCCCCATCTCAACTTCTCAACGATCCATGGTGTTCTTCGTGTTGTTTCAGAAACGGAATTGCTGTGCACACGACCATCAGACGATGGTCCATCAAGGGGTGTGCTGCATTTTGTTGCTATATATATCTACATGTTTCGTATGACAAAAGCACCGCTATCATGTTTCGTATGAAAATTGCCAAGCATGCTTGTCACACTAACAAGAACATGTACCCAAAAAAAAGCAAGAACTTTTAAAATTGATCTACTATTTATTTTAAATTTATTGGCCATCATCCAGTAGCATATGCACCCCAAATCCAAAACGGACATCCTGCCGGGTCAAGATCCAACTATCCTAGTAAAGATGAGAACCTTTCTTAGAAGAAGAATCAAAGATCAGAAATTGCCGTTACGTTTGCTAAGCATCTTTTGCTCGTTACTCGAAATAGTTGAAGGAGTTGTCTCGCAAGAAAAATTACATTAGTTGAAGGAGCTGCGCGATGCTGGTTACTCGAAAGACGGATGATCGATTAATTAGTGGGCATCTTTTGACAGAGACATCATACATGTCTCTGTTGCTGCAGGCCGGCCGCTGTGGACATGTACTAGTACTAGATATTCCATCGTCTCCTCGGCTGCCGGCCGCACTCGAGAGAGAGAGAGAGAGAGAGAGGCGCCAACAACCCCCCAAAGGAATTGAAGAGAGGAGAGGCGGGGCGGACCACGCCATTGCCGCACCTCCTCCTTGGCTTCAACTCCACGCACAGGGGAAATGCTTGCTTTCCAAACCAAGGGATAATTGGCCGGCCATCCATCTAAGCATCGACACCACATTATTCTCCAGGCACGCACAAGGACCGATCAGTGGAGGGGATCCGTCACCCCAATGGCGAAACTTAGGTACTACTTCTGCTTCTTCCACTGCATGCATGGCCACGGTGCATTGCCGAACCGCCATTAATCTTTGCTTGCTGTGCTTCACCCCACTCAGTCCGTTGTTTTCTATATAAACGTAATGCTGCTTCCTCGTCTCTCTGGAGCAGCTGTAGGAGCCTGGTGCGTTGTTGTTTGGGCCCTCCACGGGAAGGGGACGCCATGGACGGTGTTAAGCTCAAGGTCACCAGCAGATACGTAAGCGCTCATCATCTGCCCTTTGCTGCTTATTACGCTGTTTATTTGGAGCGCCAACGTGCATTTTTCGTGTCTACTCTATGTATATGTGCAGGTTATAATTAAAAACGACATGTTGGAGCTGACGCTGTCCAACCCCGACGGTATTGTAACTGGCGTGCGCTACAACGGCGTGGACAATCTTATGGAGATTCTTAACAAAGAAGACAACCGAGGGTACCAATCTTGCTCTGCACCTATATATAGTTTCTATGATCAATTTGTCTTGTATATCCAAGGCGATGCGTCTTGTGTCAGGTATTGGGACATTGTTTGGAATCCACCAGGACAGCGCACTGGAATATTTGATGTGTAAGATAAGAGGAGCTCATAATTCAGACTTTATTCATATACCCTCTATTTTTTTTTCTTCATGATTTTCTTTCTTTCTTTCTTTCTTTCGAAAAGGTGGTTGAAAGTGAACGCTTGCATGCAGGATCAAAGGCACAGAGTTCCGCATCATACATCATGATGAAAACCAGGCTGAGGTCTCCTTCACCAGATCATGGGATCCTTCGCAGGAAGGGAAAGCTGTCCCGCTCATCATCGACAAGAGGTATAAATTTGGAGCTCTTCTCACCACTCCATTCTGGGGAAAATCATGTTTATCTCTGTATGTAAAAGTACAGGTTCATCGTGCTTCGCGGTTCCTCGGGATTCTACACCTACGGAATCTATGAGCACAAGGAAGGGTGGCCTGATTTTGGCATTGGGGAGACCAGGGTGGCCTTCAAACTTAGAAAAGACAAGTTGGTTCTCAACTTCAAGATATAATTTTTGCTCTTCACTTAATTCTTTTCTTCCCACTGAAACTATGTGTTGGTGGAATTAATGCAGGTTCCATTACATGGCAATGGCTGACAACAGGCAGAGAATAATGCCGATGCCTGATGACCGATTGCCTCCCCGCGGCCAGCAATTAGCGTACCCTGAGGCTGTCCTCCTTGTGGACCCAATTAATCCTAAACTCAGAGGGGAGGTAATCTAATAGAGATACAACAAGATTATCCATGATACATACTCGTATTTGACTTCATTCTGAATAACCTCTACATTTCTGATATGTTTATCAAGGTTGATGACAAGTACCAATACTCGTGTGAAGACCGATACAATAGTGTCCATGGATGGGTGTCATCTGATCCTCCGATTGGCTTCTGGCAAATCACGCCCAGCGACGAGTTCCGTACCGGAGGACCTCTGAAGCAGAACTTGACATCTCATGTCGGGCCCACTATGCTCGCCGTAAGTTCAGACCTTGACAAAAAATACTACTTACCCTGTTTTAGGGCTCATTGTTTTTTACAGGATTCTCAAATCATAGGAATATGAAAAGTAAAGCATTGAAATGTCATGTCTACTCCAATCCTTAGGAATTTTCCATGAGGTCTCACCTAATGCTAAGAATCCTTAGAAATTTTCCATGAGATCTCACCTAATGCTAAAAATCCTTAGGAATTAGGCCAATATAACCACAATCCTTAGAAATCTAGCACCTCTATTCCTATGAAACGAATGCTCATAGGGAAAAAAAATCCTGTATAAATCCTCCAAACCGAATAAGCCCTTACTGTTTTTATTTTTGTGTTTCCTTCTATAAGTAGCATGTTGTGGCTGCTTGAATTTTTTTTATAACAATTACCTGGAATTTAACAGGATAAAACTGAGCTCAGATTATTGGATACTAATATGCAACAAGTTCTGAAAAGGTCTTTTTATCTGGTCTTAGATGTTTCTTAGCGCTCATTATGCTGGGGATGACCTTTCACCCAAGTTCACGAATGGAGAATATTGGAAAAAGGTTCATGGACCGGTGTTCATGTACCTTAACTCCAGTCAGGACGGATCTGACCCAAGTCTACTATGGGAGGATGCAAAAGTTCAGGTGATTATAGTTCAGCCAATAAATAGTACTTTAGGGTACAATTCAATTTTCGCACAACAAGAGGGCACTCCATAAGTAAGTTAGTATGATTTATCAAATGACAGCAATTATGGCAGAGTGACTGGCTTATTATTTGTATATATTGTTATGAGCAGTACATAAGTAACTCGGTAGGTACCTGAGGTCATCTTTAATGTTTACCTTGGAAAATCAGGTGATGATGGAGAAACAGAGCTGGCCCTATGATTTTGCACTTTCAGAGGATTTCCAGAAGACTGAGCAAAGAGGCAGTATCTCTGGTAGATTGCTTGTAAGAGACAGGTAGGACATAATGGTGGATCTCCCAGTTATGTACGACTAGATAGGGTTCACAGTAACTTGACTTTTTAATTACCCATACATATGCATATATATGATCAGGTATATTATAGAGGATGAGGATCTTTATGCCGCATCAGCCTATGTAGGCTTAGCATTACCAGGAGAGGCTGGATCATGGCAAAGAGAGTGCAAGGTACCACATGCTTATAGGCTATAACGTTACCACATGCTTATATGGTCTGTATTATTGTGGATAATGGAGTTTTCCCCTGACTTACAGGGATACCAATTCTGGTGTCGAGCAGATTCAGATGGTAGCTTCTACATAAAGAACATCGTAACTGGCAACTACAACCTATATGCGTGGGTTCCGGGTTTCATCGGGGACTACAGATTCGATGCCACACTAACAATATCTTCAGGTTAGCCTAGTGGTACTAGTTGCAGCCTGCCTCTAACCTGAATGATTGGTGTCCTGACAAGAGATTGTTGAGCAATGGTGTTTAGGGGACGATATTTATCTGGGTGACCTCGTGTTCGAGCCACCGAGGGACGGCCCAACTATGTGGGAGATCGGAATACCCGATAGGTCGGCTGCCGAGTTCTACGTTCCAGACCCCAACCCCAACTATGTCAACAGACTGTTCATCAATCATCCTGACAGGTGAAAGAAACCTTGTGTCCTTCCTGTGAAGTGAAACATGTACATCTAGCAATCAATCATCAAGTAATTGCTGTTTCTAAGATATCTTTGAACGTACGGTGTCCCGACCCGACTGTTACAGATTCAGGCAGTATGGGCTTTGGGAGAGATACGCAGAGCTGTATCCGGACCGTGATCTGGTGTACACCATCGGCGAAAGCAACTATAGCACTGATTGGTTCTATGCGCAAGTTACCAGGTGACTATTCCCATGTCTTCCGGCTACTTTATCCCCAACTTTGATTTCACGTTTCTGTAAAAATATATACACGAATTATTATGTCGAGGGGGCCCCTTGGATCCATTTCACATCGATAACGCGCCCTCTTCCACCTATAGGTAATTTCGGAGAAGTTTCTTTGAAGTGGAAACCTCAAGGCCAAATATGGCCCGTAATAATCCGGCTTCCGCGATATAAGATGATTCGCTCGCTATCTGAGGCGTTAATTTACCTACTAAAATTTCACCAGTTTCTACCCAGGATCCAAACCTAACAACTCAATTTCTGTCCAAATTGCGGAGTAAATGTTCTTCTAGATGTGGTATTTCTTTTGGTAAAATTCATGTCTCTCAATTCCTCGGCAATCGTGCCAAAAACCTCAAGTTCCTGTTGGATTGCCTTTTTGATAAATTATAACCGCAGCATTGTCATCATAGAGGATTATTATACCGTCTTCACATTTGAACTCTTTACATGTACGTAAAATTACAGCTCGAGTTACTTCGGATCTTTCTAGAGGCATTTGGGGCGATGCATCTTTGATTACAGCAACAATAACATCACCAATACGAACATATAGTTGATTACCAGCAGCTCCTATGACTCGAATGCACATCAATTTTCGAGCTGCTCTTATGACAAAGGAATCCATATTTACAATGAAAATTTGACCAGATTTTTTTATGTGCGATTTAAATATACATATATTTTCACAAATAAATTGTCCAAAGTGAATTATTGCCAATGTCTCTTCCCAAGAATCATGATGGACAAAGTGACAATTCAAAAGGAACGGATCCAACATTATGTTACTATCGAAATTAGAAATCCTTTTATTTTCATCTATTGAAGAGTATTTAAGTTCTTGAAGTACTTGGAAGGTTTGTTTTAAATTGTCCCTTTTTTTTAAGTACGTGCCAATCTAGTTATCCACCTCTCCACATATCCATGCTTTTCTTTCATCGTAATTTCACTTGGGTAGGCCAAGATAGTCAGGTTATACTCTACATCAGAGCAAATTTCTTGTTTTTATTCAAGATATTTAATTTAATGCTTTGTCATACAAGTAATGTTTGCACAAAACGAAAGCACTAAGCTGTGAACTGAACTGCAGAAGAAGTGATGGGGATACGTACCAGCCCACCACATGGCAGATAAGGTTCAGCCTTGACGCCGTCCCTCCTAACAGCACGTACAAGTTCCGGGTGGCGCTCGCGTCTTCAGCCAACGCTGAACTGCAGGTTTCTGAATCTTCAGAACCAACCCCCAACGTTTCGTTTGCTCACGTTGGTTGGTTGAGCCTGAGTCCTCTCTTTGTTATCATCATCATCATCATCATCCTCCTGTTGCATGCATTTCCAGGTCCGCTTCAACGATCAGGACCGGGTCGTGCCTCACTTCACCACGGGGCTCATCGGGCGCGACAACGCGATCGCGAGGCACGGGATCCGTGGCCTCTACTGGCTCTTCAACGTGAATGTGAGTGGAGCCTGGCTTGTCCGGGGGATGAACACCATCTATCTGAAGCAGCCCAGGAACCAGAGCCCGTTCCAGGGGGTCATGTACGACTACCTGCGTCTGGAAGGACCCTGTGCTGTGCCTGCAAACTCAAGTTCCAAACCCTAATTAATTAATTAGCCTACCTTAGCCGTATTGTATTTGTATAAGTGACGCCTAGCTAGTACAGCTGTAATGTAATGTACTGTATGATTCAGCAGAGCATCCATCTACTACTCCCTCTGATCCAAAATAAGTGTCGCGGTTTTGAACTGAACCGCGGTTTAGTTCAAAAGTGCGACAATTACTATGGATCGGATGTACTAGTCATTAATACTACATCATGCACAATCTATCTATACACGCTCCTTGTTTCCACTACTTGCTACCTGCAGACTGAGGTGTTTGTTCTAGCTAGCTAGTATATATGCCTCTGTGTTAGTCAAGTCTGTTTTACTACCGTGGTGGTTTTTGGGAGCGTGTTTTGGTGTTTGTATAATGCCAAAATCTCACCACAGCTTGTTTCAAAAAAAAAAAAAAAATCTGACAAGATCTAGCAGTGAAGTTTCCTAGTAGCCGTATAGTATTAGTAGGGAGTACTACAATCCAGGGTGCATGTTACTGGAAAAATGAATGATTCTAGTTCTGGATGTGCTCTTCCTGGTGGGGAGGGAGACATGAATGGAACTCGACGACATTCCTCCGCCACATGCGCGCCGGCCGTAGAGAAGACCGTTTCAGGTCCAGGTGTCCGGCCCCGAGCGCGCCACAGCAGCCACCCCATCCACCCTCCTCCAACCCGCAAGCCAATCGCGCCGCAGATCGTGATTTCAGGGATAAAGACGTGGCCCACTCCCTCCCTTTGGCGCGCGCAGTCTGGTATTTAACCTCCTTTCCCTGCTCCTCTCTTCCTCACGCAGCCACCCATCAGTAGCAGCGGCAGCCGCACATCAGCAGCTTGCTCTGTTCCATCCGGCAGCAATGGCGTCCACCACCATGGCGCTCTCCTCCCCCGCGATCAAGCTCGCCGGAGCCTCCTACGCCCTCGGCGGCGGCCGCATCACCATGCGCAAGGCCGCGGCCAAGCCTGCCGCCTCCAACAGCCCGTGGTACGGCCCTGACCGCGTGCTCTACCTCGGCCCGCTCTCCGGCGAGCCCCCGAGCTACCTCAGCGGCGAGTTCCCCGGCGACTACGGCTGGGACACCGCGGGGCTCTCCGCCGACCCGGAGACCTTCGCCAAGAACCGCGAGCTCGAGGTGATCCACTGCCGATGGGCCATGCTCGGCGCGCTCGGCTGCGTCTTCCCCGAGCTGCTCGCCCGCAACGGCGTCAAGTTCGGCGAGGCCGTCTGGTTCAAGGCTGGCTCCCAGATCTTCAGCGAGGGGGGCCTCGACTACCTCGGCAACCCTAGCTTGGTCCATGCTCAGAGCATCCTTGCCATCTGGGCTTGCCAGGTCGTGCTCATGGGCGCCGTCGAGGGGTACCGTGTTGCTGGTGGCCCGCTCGGAGAGATCGTCGACCCACTCTACCCGGGTGGCAGCTTCGACCCCCTTGGCCTAGCAGACGACCCTGAGGCGTTTGCTGAGCTCAAGGTGAAGGAGATCAAGAACGGACGCCTTGCAATGTTCTCCATGTTTGGATACTTTGTGCAAGCCATCGTCACCGGTAAGGGCCCCCTCGAGAACCTTGCTGACCACCTTGCCGACCCTGTCAACAACAACGCGTGGGCCTTCGCCACTAACTTTGTGCCCGGCAAGTAAACACATGAAAATTGAGTTCTCATGAGTATATGTGTACTCTGGATGTATGATTAGTATCTGATCGTTGATGTTGTACACTATCAAAGATGTTTACAATTGAGAAATGCATGGTTTTCATTTCCCATATGAATATGAGTGGACATTAATTGTTCGGGTTTGCTAAACATCAAGTACTTGAATTTTTTTCGGGTGCCATTCACTTTCCGCTTGTGAGAGGCCCAAGGCAGAGACGACATGAGGAGCGGTGGCCACGTCGAGGACGAGCCGTGGATAAGCAGGAGCCGACAATAGCTGCCAGGAGAGAGTTCGAAACTTCACGAGTGCGGGTTGGGGGGAAGGGGGTCGTCATCGGAGCTGTTCATTGCGGTGGAGCTTCTCGAGATTGCCGAGGGAGGTTGAGGGGGAGGGCGAGGCCGTTGACCATGGGGATTGGAGGCATACGGTTAGGGCTGTGTTGGAGGAGTGGCTGCAGGAGGAAGAAAGGAAGGAGGAAGATAAACAATATGCAATCTATTTTTGATCGTCGGATGAAGGTCAAGTGTTTCTGAATAGTGACAGACGTAGATGAAATTTGCAGATACTTTTCAGGTACCTGACGACGCTCCCTTAATTGTTTGTTCCGTTGGTTGTCACTTTCTCACTTTAGCTGTACACTAGTGTCAAAAATATTCTTATATTATGGAAGGGGGGAGTACATTTTTGTGCCAAGAGTGGACAAACCACCATTTGCTCGTTAACTGTTCCTGAAAGATCCCCGACGATGGGAAGGAGATCGTCAGATGGACCAAAACGCCGGCAGATACATACTCCCTCTGTAAACTAATATAAGAGCGTTTAGAACACTAAAATAGTGATCTAAACGCTCTTATATTAGTTTACAGAGGATGATGATTGTTTGGAAGCGGTTGCTGCTATTGTCCGAGATTCAAGAGGCAGAAACTTTTGCCCAGGTTCAAGATGCGGCTTCAGCAGAGGCCAGTGCATTGCGACGTGGTCTTCAACTGGTCCATGATATTGGGTGCTCACGAGTGGTCATGAAATCAGACTGCTTAGAAATCGTTGAAGCATGCAAGGGAGAGATCGGGATCAGAGCACCGTACTCCGCAGTCATTCAGGATTGGTCCCGACATCTCGGAACAACAGGCGCGCTAGCAATGATCCCTTGGGACAAATTCATTGCATTTTTCTTTTTCTTTTTGATAGTTTCAAAGTTTGGACATCCCAGTTCTTCTATTCATTGCCGGTTTTGATCTTGAGAGTCAACTTCCATTCAAACATCCCAGTATTTTTCGCAGATAATATGTAGAGCAAGGAAGGTTTGTTTAACGCTTGCAATCCATAAACTGCAGGATCAAATGTTGAAAAAAGAACTTGAAAACATATAATCGTCTACTGTAGTCGGTATGCAGCAGCATGTGGCTGGGAAACTGAGCGTCACTCTGATAAGCAATATCAACACTGTCATAATGCCTCTAGATCAAATTAAATAGCAGACGTTTTCAAAAAAAATAAATAGCAGAACAATGTACCATCTGGACCATGGCTAAGCCTAGAAATTTAGACAAGTAACAACTGTAACAAGCGATATTCATGCTGGGACCATACCGCGGTGCCACAGAAAATACGTGTAATAACTGAAGAGGGGGGAAATCCCATGTACCCACTAAAAACTCACGCCAACAAAATTTATTACAACTCCACATGCAACAGAACTCTCAGTAGTGACACCTGTGCACAAAGGGCTACAGCAGTGGCGAGACTTGATAGTATATCAACACAAGTCATGTTAAACATCACGTATCATGTCAGCCGACGATCCACAGATGCATTAACAGAATATTCTCTAATTATAGCATTGGTATTCCTCCTTCAAACAACTGGTTGCAGTCTCTCAGACGTATACAAATCACGGAAAATAGCAAAAACAGGGACACTTGCTACTGATTCGGTGAGAAAATGCAAGTTTCTAAAATTGATTTGGAGAACGGGGCTACAAAATTTGTAATGACCCAGGTATCATCTGTTGTGTCCAGAAAAGGAATCAAGATGCTATAGTTTACGTACCTAATATGGCAATCACAAACCCAGTGCATCCCATCTAAGGTGAGGGCTTCCAACTTCAGCAGTGGAATCTGCACACATCTGTGTATCCATTCTGCTACAATGGCACAACAACTGAATGGAGCTCAGACTGTATGTATTTGATCAAGTAAAAAATGTGACAACGTCTCTTCTGTATCCCCTAACTATCAACATGCGTGGGACGTTCTCTACAAGCAGATCCATGTACTCCATGTAGAAGTATGCAGGGTGATTCAGCGGTGGAGGAGGGAGGCTCACTAGCACCACAGCTGCCATTCTGGAGTACCTGAGTATCGTCGAGTTTAACTTCAACATTGTATAGAGGAATTTATCGACCTTTTGCTCGTTCACGACAACTTGCTTCCCATCAACCATTTGCGGCCGTCCTTCTCTTTGTGTGGTCTCCTTCATCTCAGAAAGGTATGTGCTGATCCTGCGCTGTGCGCTTGTGTAAGCCTCTTGGGAATCATCTGGCTGAGCACCACTGCTACTGCTCTCCACATGAGACTCCCATGACTTCATAGTCACAACAATGACCTCGGCATGCATCCTGAGATCATACAGGAACTTTTTGACATCAGTCTTTAGCTCTTCAGCATCAGTGTCCTCTTCAGCTATGCAGAAGACTTGGATCTTGCAGCTTTCGAAGGTCGCTTTTGTGAGCAGGAGCTGAGACAGAAGAAGCATCAATCCTCCATCTCTCACAATCCAGTAGAGGTCAATAGTACCATACTGTCTCTGGAACTCATTAGGCCACTCATCAAGGCCCTTCACAATAACAACTGCCTTGTTAGCAATGATGCAATCATTTATTATACTGACAAAGGTTGATGGTATCTCTGTCAGATTCTCACGGCGCCAAATCTCAGGGTACCGCACCACAACAATATTCGGCTTCAAATTACCTAGGCCCATCGTCTGAACAATGCTGCGGAAGCCCTCAGACATTGAAGGTGCTACAATTATCTCCGCAACACCCTCACATCGTTTGTACTCAATGTAGGCCTCCAACTGATGACAGGCAGTCTTAGCATCCTCAGCCAGTTCATGATAGTCACCGTCAATTGTCGAGACAAATATTGACATACCACGGCCCTTCTTCTTCATACAATTAGCAAAATCAGCAAGTTTTGGATGACAAGGGACATTTTCTGGAAGTTTACCCCAAGGGCGGCATAATATCAGAGGAATGGGGTACCAATTCTTAGGATGAACTTGATTTGCTGTGAGAAGAACACTGGGGTGAGTGCTAGAATAATGAGTTTGTATATGGATTACTAATGACTATTTATTTGCCATGCAGAAAGTCATACCTCCTAGCGATCTGAGACTCCGCAGTGCCAACTGAAAATATGCACTCTTGAACCCATCTCCCCAATCTCCAGCCTTCCCTTTTATACTCACATAGTAATAGATGAGGCTTGCAAGGGCAAGGGAGATAACAGTGAAAGACCAAGAGATCAAAAACATGATGACTGAAATTTGAGAGAAAGGTTATTAAGTGGAAAGCACAAGTATAAACACAATGTGAGGGCGCATTTTAACTAGCTATGGGCCACAAGAAATATGAGGTGAACAAATTGGATTGAAAATCGTACATTGGAACAGAATTCTTCAATCGAAATTCACAATAATGCCTAAGTCGGTATACATTTTCAAGTACATAAAATAACATTCAGTAAAAGTATTACAGGCAGCTCAGGATGAATGTCATGGATGACAAAATAGAACAGTAAGAGTCAAATGGCGTACCAACGCAAAGTAATGCACCAACAAGTGAAAGACTCCAGTGGTGAAGTTTCCAACGAGGGCGCCAACTAGGAGCATCAAGTAAGTCAAGCAGAAAGCACGACAAGTTCACACCAGCATAGCACAACAGAAAGAACATAGTGATAGTGGGTGTAATCAAATCCAAGTTCCCAATAATCACACATCCAATACAGATAAATGCTGTGAATAAAGTTGCTGCGTGAGGTTCAGCTCCTTCAGAAACCTTAAAATAATTAAGGACTGGAAGGATGTCATCATTTGCTATTGCTGCTAGTAACCTTGGAGCCCCTGTCAGACTCTGCAGCGCTGCACCTAAAGTGGACAGGATAATACCAATGTAAATCACTACTGGAGCAGGCCATGCCACTGTAGCAGTTAGAAGCCTGCAAGTATGAAGGATATTTATGAGCTAACCACACAATAACACAGTAACGTAGCAGCTTATGGGACTAAGAACTGTAGCCTACAGCCATGCTATCAGAACGTAGTTGTTCGATAAAAGAATATAGAGACAAAAACAGATTCAACAAATGTGTGTTATATATAAAGCATGAATTTTGACCATATAAAGTAGATTAGTCGATAGAACTTTCTTGTTAGTTCAAGATGAAAAAAAAATCGTTCTGACTGAAAGCATGGAGTATTTGCCCTCAAACAGGACCAACACACAATAACTTTATGTGCCCGATGCCTATAACAGCCAGAAGAATAGCTGTGGCAGTGAGATTTTCGCTACTGATAGAGCAAATAATCACGCTCTGACAACATTAGAAAAGCAGAACTCAAACATACAAAATATTTCACACCCTAGAGAACACATTACATAAATTCTGAAGTGCAATGATAATTTGCAGCATTGAAAAGAGTGTACCTATCAGTTAGAAGCTCTTCTCTTGTGGACAAGGCTCCAAACAGCAGCACAGAAAACAAGTACATAGCAGTTGTTGTGAGAGTTGCAGATAATGTTCCAATTGGTATTGAACGTTGTGTATCTTTCAGTGAAGCAGATCGATTTGAGCCAGCCATAATTCCAGTGACTGCTGGGAAAAAGAGACCTACCAAAGCACTGAAAAGTATACAAAATGTGTTGGCAAGTTGCATTTGTACAGACAAAGAAGTCTTGCAGGCCCATAAACTTTGTTTTTGATAATAGAGTTTGATTCATCTAAAGCCTTCAACCTCACAAGGTTAGACAACAGGTCCCTAAACTCATAAAGAAGTTTCACATAGGCCCTTGTAAGTCTGGAAAGTCCCTAACACTGATGCCCTTTTCTCTGGCTAGAGACTATCCCGTCAAATAGATAGGCTTGGGTTTGTCTGACCTAGGTTCAATTATGGTATCACAGTCCATGTTAATGCACCTATCAGATTATGTGTTTACAGATGGGACAAATTATGTATGTTTACCGTGTGACCCCTTGTTAACAGAAGTTGCTGTTGATATTAAGTAATTCGGTCAGTTAGACCAACTTGAAGCCAATCAAACTATCCTGGAAGTTTAATAACTTCAATGAAACATTCATATGACCAATTGCACTTTGTCCCAGATTTTGAAAAAAAAATGCAGTGGGTCCAGCATGATGATATTTTTTAACTGAAATCTGTAAGCATATATTTCGTCCTATTAATTCACATGCATGAATTTTCATTAAAAAAAAACTACAAAACCTGGTGCAAATTGCAACATTATTATGCAGACCTAGTGCAAAGGTGAAAACTCTTACAAAACCTGGTGCAGACTGCAGAGTGCAATTTACTCTATAAACTTCAGGGCACATTGCAATTCTGACTAAAAGAATGAACATACATGTGAGGCCCTATTAACATATAAGGAGAGTAGGTTGTTGCCATGATTGTACAAAGTTCATAGGGTCAAGTGAAAATTGTGTGACTAGAGTGTGCTTGAGATTCAACATAGATACATGGAATGATAGAGAATTTTCAAGTTTTTAGAGATGTTAGAAGCTTACTTGAAATCCCAATATATAGAACCATTTGGATCAGGAACCCCTGCATTGTTTGTACGTTGATATTCTGAACCCCAGTTGTCTCTGAGTGAGGTTAGACTCAACCCAGTGATCCCCTCTAAGTAGGAAAGCAAGCATTACAACTGAATGCATAAACGCATAATGATGATTATCCAAAATATAGGCCACATGGTACTTACTTGGAGCATTGTGTCTTGGTGCAATGAAGACACCAAGATATATGCACAACAGTGAAAAGAGTACTGGTATTAAGAAGGCAGGTGCAACCTTGTTGATGATTTTGACACCACCGAATACAATAAAACAGAGCAGTATGGTCACAATAACACCATATACTTGAAGGTCATGCAAGCTGGGTGTCGATATAGTCGCCGTGCCAGCTGTTGCTGTACCGTTTAATAATGTATTGTTCACCACTGTTACACTCTCTGCATTATTGAAAAGCTGTAAGTTAGTCAAATAGAAATTGAATTTGACATTACAAGTTAGGAAAATAGAAGTATTGCGTAGTGTAGCTCTACTTCCTTTTCTCGATTTCTCACAAAACGTGATCCAAGTTAGCAATGCAAATAAAACAAAATAAAATACGGACATTCTCTATGCCCTAACAGAAGTTTGAAGTACAAGAGTCACTTGTAAATAATTCAACATTTCTACTCAGCAATCGCAAATACAAACAGAACTTACTGACTAGTATCACTTGTAAATTACCTTGAAACAATCCCGCAGAAGGAATGGCATCCAAAAAAGTTTCTACAGCACCCAGAACATACCTGAAATGAGTGGTAAGTTAGCATGAGTACATGTCAAACTAGAAAAAAAAGGCCAGCCCGGTGCACGTAGCTCCCGCTTGCGCAGGGTCCGGGGAAGGGTCCGACCACTTTGGGTCTATAGTACGCAGCCTTTCCCTGCATTTCTGCAAGAGGCTGTTTCCAGGATTCGAACCCGTGACCTCATGGTCACAAGGCAACAATTTTATCGCTGCACCAAGGCTCCCCTTCAGTACATGTCAAACTAATAAAACAAATAAAAAAATCAAATCGAATCGTCTGAAACTCCAGTGGGCCGCAGAGCTAAGAGTTTATAATTACTAATTCAGCTGTGTTCTATCATTATTGCAGATCCAGCCATTTTTCTTTCAAACATAATGGTTTAAGTGTACATTACTTCATAAACAACCAACCTTTAGAACGTCTGCAAACCAATCATTCATTGGTAGCAGTCAAGGCTAACAAGCATCAAAATATAGCACAAAACCCTTCAATTTCACTACTTCACATTCTACTTACACCATTCCACTCATCTTATACTAACTTGAAGAACTCATATGATGCTAGCTTCGAAGCAGCAGATGCAGAAAAATGATATCCGCATAACTCGGTCCACAAGCAAACAAAGATAAATGAATTTGAAAGGAGAACTACAAGTACTTGGCTACTGCGGTTTATACTTACATGGACCCAGCAACCGCATTTCCAAGAAAGAAACACAATCCAATACTAACTCCAACTTCAGGACCAAGCGCACGGCCAATGAGATAATATGGTCCACCACCCTACGGAACATACAAAATGTATATCAGCTAACTCACACATTTAGTTTTATCGAGGTAGCAGCATTGCACATCAAGAACGCTCTCGAAGTATTCTGTCTTCGCAGCAATAAATCTAGATAGCCGAATTTGACCAGATCATGCACCAGATTCAACAAACGAAATGAAGACAGTAGACCAGCAAAACTAAGGCATATCAGGTATCAACCCTATTACACGAATTCACCACCAGTAGCAAAATGTCCAGCATACCTTCATTGCCCCATTTGTTGCAATGGCACTTAATGATAAGCCGGTTAAAAATGTACAAGCACCACAGAATGAGACTAAAACAAGCGACTGCCATATGCCTGCCATACCTACAATCCTACAGAATGGAAAAAAAATATTAGCTAGTGTTCAATAACCCAAAAATAATTTTTTTAGCTAAAAAAGGTGTACATGCATCACATTTTCTGAAATACCACTTCCAACAAGGGTATAGAAGTGTCCAAGGTACCAAAGGCATTAATACTGCAAGAGTGGTCAAATACGCCCACACTGGATAACAACACCTTTACAGACTTTGCAGTTACTTTTACTTGGTTCTACCATGGGAAAATCTCATACAACTAGGAATTGAAATATAACAGGTGGCCCTCTGCCAGAGATAACACTACCGTGACCAGCATGGCAGCATAGCAAATTTATTTTGCAAAAAACAAATAAGATCGAAATACTGACATGCAGTAGCAAAAACAAGTGCACATAATGGCAATACTTACCAGGTAAAACGGATATAATAAATGATCCCCAAGATATTCTGCAAGCATGGTACAAAGACACCCATCATTGTACCAAACTTAGGTCCAGCTTCCTGCTAACCAAATGAAAGCAATGGAATAAGTAATGAAGTTTTTATAGCTATCCATATAGCCAAATGACATAAACCAAATAAACAGAAACAAACAGGTTGATGAAAATCAATGAAACAGTGAAGAAACTTTGGAGATCCGGCATGAAACGCAAATGTACAAATCAGCACTATTGTTGACTAAATATATTTAGAGATGTACCAAACCGTCAAACACGATAGGTGACAGTATCAGCAAATAATTGAGCCCAAGCACTACTCTGTCCTGTTAACTAAAACCAAATATACTAACTCCTAGTTATTCACGTTTAACTAGGAAATGTGTGATGAAGTATCAAACAGATGGAACGCATCCTAAATTTTGGAACTGGAGACAACCTTTGGCCGTCCAATGGTAATTGCTACATCCTCTCCCTCCCTAGGACTCGAAGGAGCTGGGATCTCTTCTCCTGTCATGCTGTTCAGATTCGATCAGATACTTATGTCATAAAGCAAAATCACTAGTTCAAGCTATTTCTTTGGAGAGCACATGCTTAATATATTAGTCAAAACTATGTGTGCTTAATAAAAGGAGATATATCTCAAGTTTTCAGACACACAAAATAAAATAACACAAAGATGGACCGTACCTTTTGAGGCCCAAAATATTTACAAGTGAATCAAACCCAAAAAGCTCTAGCTTTGAATCCCTTTGAGATCCACTGGATGTAGCATGATCACCAGAACCTTCTTGCATGCTTGGATCAATAGTTAGATTAGCACCACCAGGCTTAAGGTTCCTATGATATACATAAAAGAAAGCTTGTTGAGTGCATAAATTCGCAACTAGACAGTTTGTGTCATCTAAATCATCTTGCTAACTATAATGACCATTTTGAAAGAAACAGATGGAATGAAATCTACAGAAATTATGCCTGATAATGTGTCATGGAATATGCAATCAAAATAGGAAATCGAGCAGGGAAGCCAGTAGGTACAGCAAAAGAATATATATGCATGATACAAATAAGTAAACTAGTGTGTCAAGTAATATCCCAAGCAAACCACAAGGATCAATAACAAGAACTGATATTGAAAGGGAAACATTAACCGCTCAAGTAGTGACAGGTGTGGCACACATTGACTAACATTCTAACTACAGAAGTCTAAACCATGGATATATACCAATAGAAGCTCGACAAGGATTATCGATATGTGAGTACACACAAAATATCATATGCCGAAAGGAAAATCCTGCTACACAGTCACTCAAATATATCAAACCCGAGTAGATCACAATATATCAAATGATCACCAAATTTCAAAAGTCGAGGTCATGGCCTCACATTGAAGGCAGTCTACAAACAAACAGAGCTAATGTGAATTTCACAACCCTGCTCATAATGCACTGAGCTCTAAATGAAGGAAGCAACTCCAAAAGGCTATTAAAAGCCAGTATGCAGTTAACAACTTCAAATTAACGTCCCATGTGTCTGTACTGCTCACGAAGACTATCATCCGAATAAAACTGTCCAGTTGAACACCTCATTTGGCTAAATAACTCACTGTCAAGAAAATACACAGATATTCGCAGCAACTATGCTAGCTGGTGATTCCCGCAGAAGTGTGGCATGTACTAAATCCGAAACCCTTTTAGTGATTGTGTACCAGACAAAAACAAAATGGTGACGAAACCCACTCATATGAGATATACATCACCTAGGCGGCTGGGGTGTTACGGCGTCATGGCCAGTGACAGAGGTGGAGCCGGGGCTGGGCTCCATGGAGGTCATCTGGATGACGGCGCTGTCGTCCGAGCCCACTGGACGGTAGCGTCGCCCGTTGGGCGGCGCTGGCACCGGCAGCCCATCCTCCGCGGCCTCGATCTCCCCATTCTCCATCCGAGGAAGCTGCAGCCACGCAGAAAAAAGTTGGTGCTATGAGATCTATGTTTTTAGAGTAGACGCTGAAGCAGTCCCGAGCAGCGGCGGAGCAGGGGGCTGGCGGGCGTGGATCTGGATCCGAGGCTCAGCGTGGGGAGCAAGGGCGGTTCGGGCGACAGCGGGGCGCGATCACGGGAAGCTTACCAGGTTCGACGAAGAGCAGGGGGGGCGGTGGAGGTGGGCGCTGCGGCGAAGGAGCAGTCACCGGCGGCGAGGAGAGCGGGGAGTTAACGGGGAAGGTGGGCAACGGTCGGAGGGGAGTTGGAAAAGGAGACAATAGCCAAAATACCACTACTCGTGAAAACCGAACTTGCCACCAGTGAAAACTAACTTGCCAATATAACCCTGCTCTCTCAGTTTTTCAGCCCAAAATAGCACTGTCGTTTGATGTCAAAGATTTCCGTTAGTCAATCTGTTAGTTTGTTATGTATCAATTTTCTCACAATCCCCAACTTACCTCTTATAATCCTTATTACTGTGATGCTCTCGTACGAACAACTCCCCTCAAACCCTTCCCCCGCGTCTAGCAGCCACCATGGTGGCGCTCCGCCGCACCCAGCGATGCTTGCTGCCGGTCGCTCTCCTCTCCCATCACCTCCGCCGCCCACCCTCAACCCTCGTCTCCCGGCAGGACGCTCAGCTCCGGCGCCCACCCTCCCTGCTCGATGCCCAGTGCCCCTGCTCGACGGCCACCGCCGCTCAGCTCCGGCGAAATCCACAAGACCAGACCAGCTCGCACGTGTCCGGCAGGAGCTCGTCCGCGTCATGCACGAGGTTCCACTTGTGCCTCCTCGTTCGTCTTACAGGAGCCTCCGTCCATGTTAATCTGAACTTGCAGTTGCAGTTACAAACTTGAGCCTATAAATACTTTAAATCTTGCACAATTCTTGATCTCGGGTCATTTGATACAAAAAGAATGGAGTCTACCTGTGGATCAATGTCACAACATGAAGTTACAGTGAGAAGATTTGGACCATATACAGATACAATCTTACAATATATGTTGTCCTTTCTGTTGTCTTTTCATGGTAGTTTGAAGGGTGGTCATCTAAACCATTATGTATATGATGTTATCTTATTTTGAATCATCTCAAACCATTTTGTAATGTTGCTATAGTGATGTTCAATGATGCAAATTGATATTATGTTAAAATGTTGTCAAGATGCTGCTGAAATTATGTCAAAATGCTGCTGAAATGTTTGTTGAATGATGCAAAGTGACATGATGTTGAGTTGGGGTTGTTTTCATGCCAATTCGCTGCTGAAACGTTGTGTTGTAGCTGCTATTTTGTTGAAAATGTAAGCTTGCATGTGAAGAGTTAAGGGCATACATGTCTTTTTCGGATGATGTTAGCCTCAGTTAGTCATTAGTGGTATTTTGGCTAGAGAAAACCGAAAGTAGATGTATATTGGCAAGTTGGCTTTCACTAGTGGTATATTGGCAAGTTCGGTTTTCCACTAGTGGTATTTTGACTATTGTCTCTTGGAAAAAGCTATGAAACTGGGTGTCGTGGGTCGACACGATCTCCTATGGGGCCAACGGGCCCCTTGTGGTTCGGCAGAGGGGAGATCACATTGCACAAAGAGTGGAGGCCATGAAGCAGCACGATGACGAGACTCTGGTGATTTTTACCCAGGTTCGGGCTGCTGAGAAGCATAAAACTCTACTCCCGCTTTGGTGGATTGAATAAAGGAACACGACGACGCGCAGCGCTCAAGCCCGACAAGGTGGCCTCGGGGGGAGCTGCTACGCGAGTACAAGTGCCAGGTGTTTGACACGAAATAAAAATGCGCGCGGGCGTGCCAGTGTACCTAAGTGTTGGGGAACGTAGTATTTCAAAAAAAATCCTACGATCACGCAAGATCTATCTAGGAGAAGCATATCAACGAGCAGGGAGAGTGTGTCCACGTACCCTCGTAGACCGAAAGCGGAAGCGTCTAGTGACGCGGTTGATGTAGTCAAACGTCTTCGCGATCCAACCGATCCAAGCACCGAACGCACGACACCTCCGCGTTCAGCACACGTTCAGCTCGATGACGTCCCACGAACTCTTGATCCAGTTGAGCATCGCGGGAGAGTTTCGTCAGCACGACGGCGTGGTGACGGTGATGATGAAGTTACCGACGCAGGGCTTCTTCTAAGCACTGCAACGATATGATCGAGGTGTGTAACTGTGGAGGGGGGGCACCGCACACGACTTGCAAATCAACTTGTGTGTCTATGGGGTGCCCCCTCCCCACGTATATAAAGGAGGGAGGGGAGGAGGAGGCGGCCAAGGAGGAGGAGGCGCGCCAAGGGAGGGGCAATCCTACTTCAAGTAGGATTGGCACTCCTTTCCTATTCCTACTAGGAGAGGGAGGGAAAGAGGAGAGGAGAAGAAGGAAAGAAGGGGGCCGCCCCCTAGCCCCAAACCAATTCGGTTTGGGCCTAGGGGGGCGCCCCACACTTCCCTTGCTACCCTCTTCCTCCACTAGGGCCCAATAAGGCACATAGACTCCCCGGGGGGTTCCCGTAACCTCCCGATACTTCGGTATTTATCCGGTGATCCCCGTAACCCTTCCGGTGTCCAAATATAACTTTCCAATATATCAATCATTATGTTTCGACCATTTCGAGACTCCTCGTCATGTCCGTGATCACATACGGGACTCCGAACTACCTTCAGTGCATCAAAACACATAAACTCATAATACCGATCGTCATCGAACGTTAAGCGTGCGGACCCGACGGGTTCGAGAACTATGTAGACATGACCGAGACTCATCTCCAGTCAATAACCAATAGCGGAACCTAGATGTTCATATTGGCTCCCACATATTCTACGAAGATCTTCATCGGTCAAACCGCATAACAACATACGTTGTTCCCTTTGTCATCGGTATGTTACTTGCCCGAGATTCGATCATCGGTATCATCATACCTAGTTCAATCTCGTCACCGGCAAGTCTCTTTACTCATTCCGTAATACATCATCTCGTGACTAACTCATTAGTCGTTTGCTTGCAAGGCTTATTACGATGTGTACTACTGAGAGGGCCCAGAGATACCTCTCCGACACTCGGAGTGACAAATCATATTCTCGATCTATGCCAACACCACAAACACCTTCGGAGACACTTGTAGAGCATCTTTACACCTAGTTACGTTGTGACGTTTGATAGCACACAAGGTGTTCCTCCGGTATTCGGGAGTTGCATAATCTCATAGTCATAGGAACATGTATAAGTCATGAAGAAAGCAATAGCAGAAAAACTAATCGATCAAGTTGCTAAGCTAACGGATGGGTATTGTCCATCACATCATTTTCCTAATGATGTGATCCCGTTTATCAAATGACAATACATGTCTATGGTTAGGAAACATAACCATCTTTGATTAACGAGCTAGTCAAGTAGAGGCATACTAGGGACACTTTGTTTTGTATATGTATTCACACATGTACTAAGTTTCTGGTTAATACAATTCTAGCATGAATAATAAACATTTATAATGATATAAGGAAATATAAATAACAACTTTATAATTGCCTCTAGGGCATATTTCCTTCAGTCTCCCACTTGCACTAGAGTCAATAATCTAGATTACATTGTAATGATTCTAACACCCATGGAGTCTTGGTGATGATCATGTTTTGCTCGTGGACGAGGCTTAGTCAACGGGTCTGCGACATTCAAATCCGTATGTATCTTGCAAATTTCTATGTCTCCCTCCTTAACTTGATCACGGATGGAATTGAAGTGTCACTTGATGTGCTTGGTTCTCTTGTGAAACCTGGATTCCTTTGCCAAGGCTATTGCTCGAGTGTTGTCACAAAAGATTTTCATTGGAACCAATGCACTAGGTATAACACCTAGATCGGATATGAACTCCTTCATCCAAACTCCTTCATTTGCTGCTTCCGAAGTAGCTATGTACTCCGCTTCACACGTAGATCCCGCCACAACGCTCTGCTTGGAACTGCACCAACTGACAGCTCCACCGTTCAATAGAAATACATATCCGGTTTGTGACTTAGATTCATCCGGATCAGTGTCAAAGCTTGAATTAACGTAACCGTTTACGACGAGCTCTTTGTCACCTCCATAAACGAGAAACATATCCTTTGTCCTTTTCAGGTACTTCAGGATGTTCTTGACCTCTGTCCAGTGATCCACTCCTGGATTACTTTGGTACCTCCCTGCTAAACTTATAGCAAGGCACACATCGGGTCTGGTACACAACATTGCATACATGATAGATCCTATGGCTGAGGCATAGGGAATGACTTTCATTTTCTCTCTGTCTTCTGCAGTGGTCGGGCATTGAGTCTTACTCAACTTCACACCTTGTAACACAGGCAAGAACCCTTTCTTTGACTGATCCATTTTGAACTTCTTCAAAACTTTATCAAGGTATGTGCTTTGTGAAAGTCCAATTAAACGTCTATAGATCTTTATGCCTAATATATAAGCAGCTTCACCGAGGTCTTTCATTGAAAAATTCTTATTCAAGTATCCTTTTATGCCATCCAAAAATTCTATGTCATTTCCAATCAACAATATGTCATCCACATATAATATCAGAAATGCTAAAAAGCTCCCACTCACTTTCTTGTAAATACAGGCTTCTCCAAAAGTCTGTATAAAACCATATGCTTTGATCACCTCATCAAAGCGTATATTCCAACTCCGAGATGCTTGCACCAGTCCATAGATGGATCGTTGGAGCTTGCACACTTTGTTAGCACCTTTAGGATCGACAAAACCTTCTGGTTGCATCATATACAACTCCCCTTTGAGGTATCCATTAAGGAATGCATTTTTGACATCCATTTGCTAGATTTCGTAATCATAAAATGCGGCAATTGCTAACATGATTCGGACAGACTTAAGCATCGCTACGGGTGAGAAAGTCTCATCGTAGTCAATTCCTTGAACTTGTCGAAAACCTTTCGCAACAAGTCAAGCTTTGTAGACAATAACATTAGCATCGGCGTCAGTCTTCCTCTTAAAGATCCATTTATTTTCAATGTCTTGCCAATCATCGGGCAAGTCAACCAAAGTTCACACTTTGTTTTCATACATGGATCCCATCTCAGATTTCATGGCCTCAAGCCATTTTGCGGAATATGGGCTCATCATCGCTTCCTCATAGTTCGTAGGTTCATCATGGTCTAGCAACATGACTTCTAGAACTGGGTTACCGTACCACTCTGGCGCAGAACGCACTCTGGCTGGCCTACAAGGTTCAGTAGTAACTTGATCTGAAGTTTCATGATCATTATCGTTAGCTTCCTCGCTGATTGGTGTAGGAATCAATGGAACTAGTTTCTGTGATGTACTACTTTCCAATTTTGGAGAAGGTACAATTACCTCATCAAGTTCCACTTTCCTCCCACTCACTTCTTTGGAGAGAAACTCCTTCTCTAGAAAGGATTCATTCTTAGCAACAAATATCTTGCCTTCGGATCTATGATAGAAGGTGTACCCAATAGTTTCCTTTCGGTGTCCTATGAAGACACATTTCTCCGACTTGGGTTCGAGCTTATCAGGTTGAAGCTTTTTCACATAAGCATCGCAGCCCCAAACTTTAAGAAACGACAACTTGGGTTTCTTGCTAAACCACAGTTCATAAGGCGTCGTCTCAACGGATTTAGGTGGTGCCCTATTTAACGTGAATGCAATTGTCTCTAAAGCATAACCCCAAAACGATAGTGGTAAATCGGTAAGAGACATCATAGATCGCACCATGTCTAATAAAGTACGATTACGACGTTCGGACACACCATGACGCTGTGGTGTTCCGGGTGGCGTGAGCTGTGAAACTATTCCACATTGTTTCAAATGAAGACCAAACTCGTAACTCAAATATTCGCCTCCACGATCAGATCGTAGAAACTTTATTTTCTTGTTACGATGATTCTCTACTTCACTCTATTTGAACTTTTCAAATGTTTCAGACTTGTGCTTCATTAAGTAGATATATCCATATCTGCTCAAATCATCAGTCAAGGTCAGAAAATAACGATACCCGCTGCGAGCCTCAACACTCATCGGTCCACATACATCAGTATGTATGATTTCCAACAAATCTGTTGCTCGCTCCATGGTTCCGGAGAACGGAGTTTTAGTCATCTTGCCCATGAGGCATGGTTCGCAAGCACCAAGTGATTCATAATCAAGTGATTCCAAAAGTCCATCAGCATGGAGTTTCTTCATGCGCTTTACACTAATATGACCTAAACGGCACTGCCACAAATAAGTTGCACTATCATTATCAACCTTGCATCTTTTGGCTTCAATATTATGAATATGTGTATCACTATGATCGAGATCCAACAAGAATGAACCACTCTTCAAGGGTGCATGACCATAAAAGATATTACTCATAAAAATAGAACAACCATTATTCTCTGATTTAAATGAATAACCGTCTCGCAACAAACAAGATCCAGATATAATGTTCATGCTCAACGCTGGCACCAAATAACAGTTATTTAGGTCTAAAACTAATTCCGAAGGTAGATGTAGAGGTAGCATGCCTACGGCAATCACATCGACTTTGGAATCATTTCCCACGCGCATCGTCACCTCGTCCTTAGCTAATCTTCGTTTAATCCGTAGCCCCTATTTCGAGTTACAAATATTAGCAATCGAACCATTATCAAATACCCAGGTGCTACTATGAGCATTAGTAAGGTACACATCAATAACATGTATATCAAATATACATGTGTTCACTTTGCCATCCTTCTTATCCACCAAATACTTGGGGCAGTTCCGCTTCCAGTGTCCAGTCCCTTTGCAGTAGAAGCACTCAGTTTCAGGCTTGGCTCCAGACTTGGGTTTCTTCGCGGAATTAGCAACTGGCTTGCTATTCTTCTTGAAGTTCCCCTTCTTTCTCTTGCCCTTTTTCTTGAAACTAGTGGTCTTGTTAACCATCAACACTTGATGCTCCTTTTTGATTTCTACCTCCGCAGCTTTGAGCATAGCGAAGAGCTCGGGAATTGTCTTATGCATCCCTTGCATATTATAGTTCATCACGAAGCCTTTATAGTTGGTGACAGTGATTGAAGAACTCTATCAATAACACTATCTTCGTCAACTTCACAACCAAGTTGAGTCATATGATTGTAGTACCCAGACATTCTGAGCAAGTGTTCACTCATAGAACTTTCTCCTCCATTTTGCAGCTATAGATATTGGAGACTTCATATCTCTTAATTCGGGCATTTGCTTGAAATATTAACTTCAATTCTTGGAACATCTCATATGCTCCATGACGTTCAAAATGTCTTTGAAGTCCCGATTCTAAGCCGTGAAGCATGTCACACTTAACTATTGAGTAGTCATCAGAACGAGCTTGCCAGACGTTCATAACGTCTGGAGTTTCTCCTGCAGCAGGCCTGTCACCTAGCGGTGCTTCCAGGACATAATTCTTCTATGCAGCAATGAGGATAATCTTCAAGTTACGGACCCAGTCCATGTAGTTGCTACCATCATCTTTCAACTTAGCTTTCTCTAGGAATGCATTAAAATTCAAGGGCATGGTAGCACAGGCCATTGATCTACAACAACATAGATATGCAAAAACTATCAGAACTAAGTTCATGATAAATTAAAGTTCAATTAATCATATTACTAAAGAACCCCCACTTATATAGACATCCCTCTAGTCATTTAAATGATCACGTGATCCAAATCAAATAAACCATGTCCGATCATCACGTGAGATGGAGTAGTTTTCAATGGTGAACATCTTATGTTGATCATATCTACTATATGATTCACGCTCGACCTTTCGGTCACTAGTGTTCCGAGGCCATGTCTGTACATGCTAGGCTCGTCAAGTTTAACCCGAGTATTCTGCATGTGCAAAACTATCTTACACCCGTTGTATTTGAACATAGAGCTTATCACACCCGATCATCACGTGGTGTCTTGCCACGACGAACTTTCGCTACGGTGCATACTCAGGGAGAACACTTGTACCTTGAAATTTTGTAAGGGATCATCTTAGAATGCTACCATCGTACTAAGCAAAATAAGAAGCATAATAAGATAAACATCACATGCAATCAAAATATGTGACATGATATGGCCATCATCATCTTGTGCTTTTGATCTCCATCTCCAAAGCATTGTCATGATCTCCATCGTCACCGGCTTGACACCATGATCTTCATCATTGTGTCGTGGTCGTCTCGCCAACTATTGCTACTACTACTATCGCTAACTCATAGTGATAAAGTAAATCAATTACATGGCATTCGCAATTCATGCAATAAAGAGACAACCATAAGGCTCCTGCCGATTGCCGAAATTTACAAAACATGATCATCTCATACAATAACGTATAACTCCTCACGTCTTGACCATATCACATCACGACATGCCCCGCAAAAACAAGTTAGATGTCCTCTACTTTGTTGTTGCAAGTTTTACATGGCTGCTACGGATTTAGCAAGAACCGTTCTTACCTACGCATACAAAACCACAATGATTTTTCGTCAAGTGTGATGTTTTAACCTTCACAAGGACCGGGCATAGTCACACTCGATTCAACTAAAGTGAGAGAGACAGACACCCGCCGGTCACCTTTAAGCAACGAGTGCTCGTAACGGTGAAACCAGTCTCGCGTAAGCGTACGCGTAATGTCGGTCCGGGCCGCTTCATCTCACAATACCGCCGACTCAAAGTATGACATGCTGGTAAGCAGTATGACTATTATCGCCCAGAACTCATTGTGTTCTACTCGTGCATATCATCTACGCATAGACCTGGCTCATTATGCCACTGTTGGGGAACGTAGTATTTCAAAAAAAATCCTACGATCACACAAGATCTATCTAGGAGAAGCATAGCAACGATCGGGGAGAGTGTGTCCACGTACCCTCGTAGACCAAAAGCGGAAGCGTCTAGTGACGCGGTTGATGTAGTCGAACGTCTTCGCGATCCAACCGATCCAAGCACCGAATGTACGACACCTCCGCGTTCAGCACACGTTCAGCTTGATGACGTCCCACGAACTCTTGATCCAGTTGAGCATCGCGGGAGAGTTTCGTCAGCACGACGGTGTGGTGACGGTGATGATAAAGTTACAGGCGCAGGGCTTCACCTAAGCATTGCAACGATATGACCGAGGTGTGTAACTGTGGAGGTGGGGACCACACACGGCTTGCAAATCAACTTGTCTGTCTATGGGGTGCCCCCTCCCCATGTATATAAAGGAGGGGGGAGGAGGAGGCAGCCAAGGAGGAGGAGGCGCACCAAGGGAGGGCCAATCCTACTCCAAGTAGGATTGACCCTCCTTTCTATTCCTACTAGGAGAGGGAGGGAAAGAGGAGATGAGAAGAAGGAAAGAGGGGGGCCGACCCCCTAGCCCCAAACCAATTCGGTTTGGGCCTAGGGGCGCGCCCCACACTTCCCTTGCTGCCCTCTTCCTCCACTAGGGCCCAATAAGGCCCATAGACTCCCCGGGGGGTTCCGGTAACCTCCCGGTACTCCAGTATTTATCCGGTGACCCCCGGAACCCTTCTGGTGTCCGAATATAACCTTCCAATATATCAATCTGTATGTCTCGACCATTTCGAGACTCCTCGTCATGTCTGTGATCACATCCGGGACTCCGAACTACCGTCAGTGCATCAAAACACATAAACTCATAATACCGATCGTCATTGAACGTTAAGCGTGCGGACCCTATGGGTTCGAGAACTATGTAGACATGACCGAGACTCATCTCCGGTCAATAACCAATAGCGGAACCTGGATGTTCATATTGGCTCCCACATATTCTACGAAGATCTTTATCGGTCAAACCGCATAACAACAGACATTGTTCCCTTTGTCATCGGTATGTTACTTGCCCGAGATTCGATCGTCGGTATCACCATACCTAGTTCAATCTTGTCACCAACAAGTCTCTTTACTCGTTCTGTAATACATCATCTCGTGACTAACTCATTAGTCGTTTGCTTGCAAGGCTTATTACGATGTGTATTACCGAGAGGGCCCAGAGATACCTCTCCGGCACTCTGAGTGACAAATCCTATTCTCAATCTATGCCAACACCACAAACACCTCTAGAGACACCTGTAGAGCATCTTTATAATCACCCAGTTACGTCGTGAGGTTTGATAGCACACAAGGTGTTCCTCAGGTATTCGGGAGTTGCATAATCTCATAGTCATAGGAACATGTATAAGTCATGAAGAAAGCAATAGCAGACAAACTAATCGATCAAGTTGCTAAGGTAACGGATGGGTCTTGTCCATCACATCATTCTCCTAATGATGTGATCCCGTTCATCAAATGACAACACATGTCTATGGTTAGGAAACATAACCATCTTTGATTAACGAGCTAGTCAAGTAGAGGCATACTAGGGACACTCTGTTTTGTCTATGTATTCACACATGTACTAAGTTTCCGGTTAATACAATTCTAGCAGGAATAATAAACATTTATCATGATATAAGGAAATATAAATAACAACTTTATTATTGCCTCTAGGGCATATTTCCTTCACTAAGTACATAGAGAAAAGATTTAGGGAAATGTGTATTTTATTAATCTCGTGTTGAGAAATAAAATTACAAAGTCCCTATTAAGGAGGCGCTTCGTGGCCTGCTGGCTCGGCCTACATGACTTCGGCGATGTGGTGTTCTGGTTCACGGGGCCTCGAAAAGCTCCTGCTTAATTACGTGCGCGAGTCGAGCTTGCGAACCACCTCTGATTAAGTTGTTGCAGTGGTCGTCATCTTCTGGTCTTGTCTTCTCCGTGAGGTTGGTGTAGATGGTGGTGATGAAATGGAAGGGGAGAGCGACACACCCATCGCTCCGGCTATGCTTAGCCATGTCCCTCCGATGTGTCGATATCCTATGATGAAGATGTGGGCGGCCTTTGCCTCGTTGGTGCATGGCCTTGTGGTGTCCGCCTTGTCGGTGTCGGAGTAGATTACTTGACATTGCCTCGTCAGCATGTCAAGTGGTAGCTTGCTTCATCGAAAAAAGACATGTCGGTGAAGTTTAGCTTCACCTCACCGGCGCTAGGATGATGTTGATGATGTGCGTCAGTATGGATGTTGGAGTAGACATGGGCGCTATTGCCTACTCAACAAGCATGTCGGGCCTTGTTGAGGGAGTAGGCGTGAAGGACGCCCAACGAAGGGTCATGTCCGTGATGATGCAGACAGTGCCACCTCAGGCGAGCTCAATGTCGATGTAGATAGTGTCCGCCTTTAAGCGGTATTAGATGGGCTTCGCGACGACAACAATGTATATGGCACCCCGCCCTGGCCGAGCTCCGTGTCGGAGCGACCCAGAGCACCCCTTCTGGTGCCAGCGAAATCACCGCCTTGCACCGTTCAATGCAACAGTCGCTATAGCTCGGAAGAAGGGAGCGCATGGTAGGGGCCACATGTATGCAACGAAGAAAAATCTAATATGCGCTCTGGAAGAAGGGAAGAGAAGGAGTATGGATTTCTCTCATGCGCTTGGGAAAAGAAGATGCGGGCGTGCCAGTGTACCGTAGTACACAAAGAAAGGGGTACATGAAATATGCATTTCATTAATCTCATCGGATAAGCAAAATTACAAGATCCCATAAAAAATAATGTGCTTCGTGGCCTACTAGGGCAGCCATCCTGGCTATGGCGATGTGCGGTCTCCTGGCTCCCAGGGCCTCGGAAGGCTCCCGATTAAGTACTCCCGCCGGTTGCTCTGCAAGATACCTCCGATTAAGCCGTGTGGTTGCCTTCGTCGTCTTTGCTTCACGTTCTCCATGCATGATGATGATGGTGTGTGTGGGTGTGAGCAGCGGCAAAGCCTGTGTCCTCATCGGTACACGTGTCGCTCAAAATGTAGCTTTGTGCTAGCCACGTCCGACCTCGCCGTCGCGCCTCGTCGGTCTTGACGGCGTTGATGTGGTCGGTGTTGGAGTAGCATGGGTCCTGCTTGGCTTGGACTTCTTAACGATGTAACGACTTCCTCGGGGTACGCAAAGGGTTGCCTTGTAGGAGTATTCTTTTGTGGAGACCGGTGTCAGTGTAAAACCAACGCACGCTCGTAATGGCATGGCCGGTGTGGTTGGCGCCTCGTCTCGACTAGACATCGATGTTACAACTGTCTGCAAAGACAAAGACTCCGCCTCACGAGGCCATGAAAGGTAAAATATTAGAGGGGCATGGTGGATGCCTCATCTTGGGTAGACGCTCTGCCAAAACAAGGATCACGCCACGGGGCCGAAGAAAGGTGACCTCATGGAGTGGCGTGGTTGATGCCCTGTCTCAGCTAGACGTCATATTCGATGGTCTGCTAAGACAAGGATCACACCACTCATACGACGACAAGACCTGTATGTAATGAGGCTAGACGCTGTATTCAATGGTCTACCAAGACAAAGGCAAAACATCGCGGTGCCAAAGAAAGGTGACGTCAAGGAGGGGCGTGGTTGATGCCTTGTCTCAGCTAGACGTCGTATTCACTGGTTTGCTAAGACAAAGAGCACACCGCCTATACACAGATACCTGTACGCCATGAAGAGTGCACCTCGTCTTGGCTGGATGTCATATTCGGTGGTCCACCAAGACAAAGGAAACACATCGCAGGATCGTGGTAAGGGTCGGTGAAGACGTGTCATCGCGTAGCGCCATCTTCTTCGTATCACGGGCTTCGTGTTGCGGGCAACACTAGGGGCGTGTGTCATCTTCATGGGCTCCGGGTTGCGGGATCCAGCTTGACGAGGTAGACCTCAGTGGTGTTGTCCCGCTAGCTCCATGCCTCCGTCCTACGCGACACCAGCTTGATGATGTTGATGATGAACGTAGTCTTGGCGGGCTTCGTGTCACCATCCTCTGATGGCACGACAGCGGCATCCTCGGGGGCTCCATACCTTCGTCCTCCATGGCACCTGTTTGATGACGAAGACAACGGGCATCGTCGTGGCGGGCTCCATGTCGCCATCCTCCATGACACAGTGGCGGCGTCCTCGCGAGCTCCATGCCGCGCTACTCCGCGGCACCGGGTTGATGATGTTAGCGATGGGCCTGGCTGTGTTGATGTAGTCTACAAGTCCGGCATCGGCGTCCACTGCCTCCATTGTATCTAGTACGAGAAGAGTGACACATCGTCTATTGCCATATCCGTTGGGAGAAGAGTGACACATCGTCTATGGCCATATCCGTTGGGTGTGTCGTCCCCCATCTCCATTGCATCTGGTACGAGAAGACCGCCGCGTCGTCTGCGGGCATCTCCGCCCGACGCATCCTCTAATCTCTCGATTGTACCTGGTACATGAAAAAATATGTGTGTGCGAGAGAGAAAAGGGCATGCTAGCGCATGAAACATGATGCATCGCTCCATTGGGCTCTCTTAGAAAAAACAATGCATTGCAGAATTATTAGCTGCCCAACTTGCATCCCAAAATTTCGGAACTGTTTAGGACAGATCTCTGGTTGACCATGATGTAAAGCTTGGCGACCTCTCGGTCAATTTGGTCACTCACTCAGAGATGGCACAAGTCCAAACACCTTCATGTCAAACATATCATATCTGAATCAGCATTTTATACATTCTCCACTTGCATTAATCACACTTGAGCAGCACTATCACTATCTTGGCCTTCATTTGTTGGTGTAACACGACGCAGTTACCCAGTAAAATCATCTGAAGGGGCACATGAGAATTCAAGTACCTTTCCTAAATGAGGATGCTTAAATCTGGAATGGAAACAATAACCAAAGTCAAATGCAAGAAAAATATCCTAAAAGGAAAATGAGATAAAAATATTATCTACCGTCCCAAGCAATGCAGCATGGAGACATGTCCTGTCTATCTTTGACACCAGATTTGAAAGATCGCCATGATATTTTAAAGGAGTTTCGGGGCTCAAAATTGATAATGCCATGCTTTTGGTATCTCCAGATGTTTTATCACCAAGTAGGAAGCGAGGGAAAAAATTATATGCAGACTAAAAAGAAACAGAGGGGAGTGTTTGAGCATCGTTTCCCAAAAATTGAGATGTACACTGTATACAAATTCAAAATTCCAACTGTTGCCTGGAGTTCTTTTAAAGTCACAACAAATTCAAACTCCCTCGATCCATATTACTTGTCACTCAAATGGATGTATCTAGCACTAAAATACGTCTAGAGACATCCGTTTGAGCGGCAAGTAATATGGATCCGAGGAAGTATTGTAATTGTGATGGCCCCTACTTAGAATATGAAGCTACCATGTAACTTAATCACCGTACCAGTGTAGATCCACCACCACAAAAGGCCTCTCTTACTTTATACCTATAAAATTTCTTGAAATAGGAGAGAAATAAATTTCTGGTCTGGAAAGAAAATACCTAAGCAACGCCTTATGGACGCCGTATAAACAATGCAACATCATATATGGAACCACAAAAAAGAAGGCCAAAGTCAAAACCATGAATCACCTACTAGCAGCATGCTTTGCATATACGTGCCCAGATCCAGAAGCAGCAATCATAGATGTATCTGTTGTTAGTATCACAGGGTATAGGCACTTCAATTCTCGTAGAATATGGATTAGGTACACCACAAGTAAGACTGCTTGAATTGTTCTACTAATTGAACCTCTGAACTTATAGCGAAGTGGTCAACATCAAATACCTCGATACTCATGTGTACTTCTTTTTCTCTCGAATATGCACGAGTGTGCATATCGTATTTTATAGAAGGGGGGGGGGGTAAAGAAACCCAACAGTCTACAAATGGTATTACAACGCCTAGAGCCTTGGCTCCAGCACCCACCCACACGATCCTAGTACAGACTACTCATGTCTCATCCACCTTTGAATCTCCACCGCGATGCCGCTCCAATCTCCCTTGAGCAATCCCGCTTGATGCCAAGCATTTCCTTCCGCCACAATTGTCCGTATGACTCCATCTAATGAGGGTGATGCTGCATCGAAAGTAATGGCATTTCTATGTTTCCATAGCTCCCAGAGGACCAGGATCATCATGGCCCGCACGTTCTTCGGTTTCATCTCGCACCAAGTGTTTAGAGAGTCGTTCACTCGAGGTGTCCATTGCGGCTTGCCAATAACCGTGCATACCATCCTCCATATCGTCCTTGCAAAGACACACGTGAGTGGAATGTGATTTGATGTCTCCACCTCCTAATCGCAGAACGGGCAAGCATCATTGTGTGGTAGACCTCGGCGTGCTAATCTATCCGCTGTCCAGTGATACGTCTCCAACGTATCTACTTTTCCAAACACTTTTGCCCTTATTTTGGACTCTAACTTGCATGATTTGAATGGAACTATCTCGGACTGACATTGTTTTTAGCAAAACTGCCATGGTATTATTTTTGTGCAGAAATAAAAGTTCTCGGAATGACCTGAAATTTAACGGAGAATTATTTTGGAATATATATAAAATATCCACGGAAATAACCAGACCAGGGGGCCCACACCCTACCCACGAGGGTGGGGGGCGCCCCCTGTCTTGTGGGCCCCCTGTTGCTCCACCGACGTCTTCCCCGACCCCATATATTCACTTTCGGGGAGAAAAAAATCAAAGAGAAGGAATTATCGCGTTTTGCAAAACGGAGCCGCCGCCAAGCCCTAATTTCTCTCGGGAGGGCTGATCTGGAGTCCATTCGGGGCTCCGGAGAGTGGAGATCGTCGCCATCGTCATCATCAACCTTCCTCCATCACCAATTCCATGATGCTCACCGCCGTGCGTGAGTAATCCCATCGTAGGATTGCTGGACGGTGATGGGTTGGATGAGATTTACCATGTAATCGAGTTAGTTTTGTTAGGGTTTGATCCCTAGTATCCACTATGCTCTAATATTGATGTTGCTATGACTTTGCCATGCTTAATGCTTGTCACTAGGGCCCGAGTGCCATGATTTCAGATCTGAACCTATTATGTTTTCATAAATATATGTGTGTTCTTGATTCTATCTTGCAAGTCAATAGTCACCTACTATGTGTTATGATCCGACAACCCAGAAGTGACAATAATCGGGACCACTCCCGGTGATGACCGTAGTTTGAGGAGTTCATGTATTCACTATGTGTTAATGCTTTAGTCTGGTACTCTATTAAAAGGAGGCCTTAATATCCCTTAGTTTCCACTCGGACCCCGCTGCCACGGGAGGGTAGGACAAAAGATGTCATGCAAGTTCTTTCCCATAAGCACATATGACTATATTTGGAATACATGCCTACATTACATTGATGAACCGGAGCTAGTTCTGTGTCACCCTATGTTATAACTATTACATGAGGAATCGCATCCGACATAATTATCCATCACTGATCCAACGCCTACAAGCTTTTCACATATTGCTTGTTGCTTATTTACTTTTCCGCTGCTACTGTTACAATGACTACAAAAACACTATCGCTACTTTTGCTACCGTTATCGTTACTTCCATATTACCTTGCTACTAAATTACCTTGCTGCAGATACTAAGTTTTCAGGTGTGGCTGAATTGACAACTCAGCTGCTAATGCTTGAGAGTATCCTTTGGCTCCCCTTGTGTCGAATCAATAAATTTGGGTTGAATACTTTACCCTTGAAAACCGTTGCGATCCCCTACACTTGTGGGTTATCAAGACTATTTTCTGGCGCCGTTGCCGGGGAGCATAGCTATATTCTTTAATTCACTTGGGATTTATATCTGTTGATCACTATGAAGAACTTGAAAGACTCAAAAACCAAGATTTATCCCTCAACTACGAGGGGAGGTAAGGAACTGCCATCTAGCTCTGCACTTGATTCACCATCTGTTATGAGTAAACTTGCGACACCTACTCCTGCTATTGAATCTGATATGTCGCATGTTCTTGATGATGCCACTTCTGCTATGTATGATGAAACTACTTCTATGTTTGATAATACTGTGCCACTAGGTGAATTTCTTGATGAACAAATTGCTAAGGTTAGGGAGAATGAAAATGTTGAAACTGATAACATTGATGAAAGTGATGATGAAGATTCTCCCCCTAGATATGAACTGCCTGTTATTCCTGAGGGTTATGTTATGGATGAAGAAATTTCTAGAGACTTTCTTGCTTGCAACGATAGACATGATCTTAAGAAATTATTAGCTAAGCTGAAAGAAAAGTCTTTGAATCCTAGAATGAAATATGACCCTGCTTTTGCTACTTCACCTAGCTTTGTTACTGATAAGGATTATGATTTATCTATTGATCCCGAGTTAATTACTTTGGTTGAAGCTCATCCTTTCCATGGTTATGAATCTGAAACCATTGTGGCACATCTTACTAAGTTAAATGATATAGCCACCCTGTTCACCAACGAGGAAAAGATTCATTATTACTATATCCTTAAGTTATTTTTGTTCTCGTTAAAGGGTGATGCTAAGACATGGTTTAATTCTCTTCATCCTGGTTGTGTGCGTAGTCCCCAGGATATGATTTATTACTTATCTGCTAAATATTTTCCCGCTCATAAGAAACAAGCTGCCTTACGGGAAGTATATAAGTTTGTGCAAATTGAAGAAGAGAGTCTCCCATAAGCTTGGGGGAGGCTTCTCCAATTACTTAATGCTTTGCATGACCATCCTCTTCAGAGGAATGAAATACTTGATGTCTTTTATAATGGACTAACCAGTGCTTTGAGAGACCACCTGTATAGTTGTGCTGGTTGTGTTTTCAGGAAAAGAACACTTGATCAAGCTGAATTACTATTGAATAATATGTTGACCAATGAAAACAATTGGACACTTCCTCAACCAGCCCCTAAGCCAACTCTGAAGAAAAGGGGTGTTGTATTTCTCAGTCCTGAAGATATGCAAGAGGCAAAGAAATCTATGAAAGAAAAAGGTATTAAAGCTGAAGATGTTAAGAATTTACCGCCTATTGAAGAAATGCATGGTCTTGATAACCTGACATAGGTAGTTAAGGTAAATTATCTTTATAGATTTGATGAAGGTGATATTCCTCGTTATAAGTCTGCTAGCCAATGCTTAGATGAGTTTGACAACTTCATTGTTAAACAAGAAAACTTTAATGCTTATGTTGGTAGACAATTGCAACGTAATGCTTACATGATTGAACGCTTGAGTGATTATATGTCTAGAATTAAAGGTGAATTGAAAATCATTAGTAAACATGCTTCTACGGTTACCACTCAAGTAGAACAAGTACTTAAAGCACAAAATGATTTGCTCAATGAATTAAATAGTAAGCAAAATGATAATGTTGTTAGAGTTATGACTAGAGGTGGTAAAATGACTCAGGAACCTCTGTATCCTGAAGGCCACCCTAAGAGAATTGAGCAAGATTCTCAGAGACCTAATTTAGATGCACCTAGTTCTTCTAAGAAGAAGAAAAAGAAAAATGATAGGACTCTGCATGCTTCTAGTGAACCTATAGCTGACACACCTGAGAATCCCAATGATATCTCTATCTCTGATGCCGAGACACAATCTGGTGATGAACATGAACCTAGTGATAATGTTAATGATGATGTTCATGATGATGCTCAACCTAGCAATGATAATTATGTAGAGATTGAACCTGTTGTTGATATAACCCACAATCAAAGAATCAACATTATTATAAGAGAGACTTTGTTGCTAGGAAGCACGGCAAGGAAAGAGAACCATGGGTTCAGAAACCCATGCCTTTTCCTCCTAAACCATCCAAGAAAAAGGATGATGAGGATTTTGAGCGCTTTGCTGAAATGATTAGACCTATCTTTTTGCGTATGCGTTTGACTGATATGCGTAAAACAAATCCTTATGCTAAGTATATGAAATATATTATTACCAATAAAAGAAAGATACATGAAGTTGAAATTTCCACCATGCTTGCCAATTAGACTTTTAACGGTGGAATACCAAAGAAACTAGGAGATCCAGGAGTACCCACTATACCTTGCTCCATCAAAAGATTCTATGTTAAAACTGCCTTATGTGATCTTGGAGCCGGTGTCAGTGTTATACCTCTCTCTTTATATCGTAGACTTGACTTGAGTAAGTTGACACCTACTGAAATATCTTTGCAAATGGCCGATAAATCAACTGCTACACCCGTCGGTATTTGCGAGGATGTGCCTTTTGTGGTTGCAAATGTTACTATTCTAACAGACTTTGTTATCCTTGATATTCCCGAGGACGATAGTATGTCTATTATCCTTGGTAGACCCTTTTTAAATACCGCAGGGGCTGTTATTGATTGCAACAAAGGCAATGCCACTTTTCATGTCAATGGTAATGAGCATACAGTACACTTTCCGAGGAAACAACCTCAGGTCCACAGTATCAATTCTATTGGAAAAATTTCAACGATTACTATTGGAGATTTTGAATATCCTCTTCCTACTGTCAAGAAGAAATATGATATTCTTATTGTTGGGGACATGCATATCCCCATTGAGGTAACCTAGTGTTATTCGAAAATTCTCCGATTTCATGTTATCCGGAAAGAGTTTATTAACAAGACCTGATCAACCTTGTTAATGGATTCCTTTTGATGAGCATGAGATGGGTGAATCTAGATAGCACAACTTTCTGTACCCTCCTTTTACTTTCTGTTAATTACATTAAATAAAGCAAAATTAGTATTTTCTATCTGTTTTCAGAGTTATCCGTGCAATAAAAAATACCTCGAAAATAAAAGTTCTCCAAATGCCCCGAAAATGAAATATGATTTTTTCTAGAATATTTGAGAATATTTGGTACTGAGAACACACCAGGGGGAGCCAGCACCTGGCCACGAGGGTGCAGGGCGCGCCCACCCCCCTGGGCGCGCCCCCTGCCTCGTGGGCCCCACGTGGCCCCCCTCCACTTACTCCTGCACCCATACACTCCTTCTTCCTCCCAAAAAATCACCAACCAGTTCAAGCACGAGTTCTGGCTCATCTTACTGCCATTTTCGATCTCCTTGGTCAAATCTCCATTCACAAAACTGTTTGGGGAGATTGTTCTTTGGCATGTGACTCCTCCATTGGTCCAACTAGTTTTTGTTCTAGTGCTTTATTTATTGCAATTTTTTTGCTGCTTAGGTGACCCTATTCTTGAGCTTGCATGTCAAATTTATGTGGTTCCAAGTAGTTCTAATGCATGATATAGCCTCTAGGCACTGGTAGGAGTAGTTGCTATCAATCTTGTTGAGTTTGGTTCAATTTTATTTTGAGTCACTAAAAATTTCAGAAATATTCCAGAAAAAATGCATAGGAAAATCTTTCAAGGTGGTTCCTCAAGGAAGCAAGGACCAAGTCTCGCGATACGCGAGCCAGACGATGAGTTACCAAGGGAAGCTCAAGTGCGGCCCTGCGAATGGCCGTCAGAGGACTTTATGATCCGGGCAGGAATCAAGGAAGAATTTTACACATATGTGCGTAATGCGGATATTGAGAACTTCGAGTCAGATAAGTGCCCTCAATACCAGTACTTAACCGATACCTTCATTAGAAGGTTTAAATTTACATCTTCACGTAACTCTCCCACTATCTTGTTTGATCTCTGTGATAAATCTTATACTATGGACTTAGAGGATTTTAATGATGCATGTAAACTTCCACAGTGGGGTAGTGTTGGTGAACCTCGCAAATATGAGTATAAGGACTTTCTAGCTAGTATCATTGTGGGGGAATCTAGAGAAGTCACCCCAGCTACCATAGGGAGGATTCATTTTCCTGCCATACATTATTTTGCTCTCTTCATTGGTGGATGCATTAATGGTAAAGATGAGGCTTGCCACATGTGTGTACCAGATCTTAGTGTCCTCAAAAGTGCGGTATTGGGTGATAAACAATATAATTTGGGGGCCATTGTTGCACGTAGGTTACATCATAATGATTTAAATGACGCTCTGTTTGGTGGAATTTATGCAACTTGCTTGGCTAATTATCTTCATGTGACAATACACGAGAATGATGCGGAGTTGCTTCATGCTTTTCTAGATTATAATGCCATGATTTGCCATCAATTTGTTGAGAGGGGTGAACAATCCCTCCAGTATCGACTAATCTTTGACATGTGTCGCACTGTCCATATTGCTCTCCCTGCTCCTACCTTCTTTGACTTTCAGGCAAAAGGGAGATATACTATAACCAGGGAGGAGGCGAATGAGTATCAGGAGTCGACGAGGGCAGCTCATCTTCAGGATGCAGCTCATCAGGCGGTAGCCGCTGCATTTCAGTACAACCCCAACTACGACTTTGGATATCTGTCAGGCCAGTACTGGCCATAGACCAACTTAGGCTAAAAGCCTAAGCTTGGGGGAGTATGTATTTCTCACCGACATTACATTTATGTTCACACACTTATTCCAGTAGTCGGTGCTTACACTCTTCCATTGTACTATGCATGCTAGTTTCATTTCTTTTCTTAGTCTTTTTCTTGTGTGTTAGAAAAAACCTTAAGAAAAACAAAAAAAATAGTTGTAGCCTTTTAGCTAGTTTTACTTTCCTCGCCTGTAGTAGTAGTAATTAAAGAAAACCCAAAAAGATTTCTCGTTCTTCTTTTGCTTGTTGGGAGCTTTCCCGTGTAAATAGTTTCTTTTCTTTTCTTTTCTTTGGGGGTCAATAGGAGAAGACCATGATGAAAATGTTTAATGGCTCTCATATGCTTTATTGTTGATTTAACCTTGAGCCATATTACTTTGTCTTCTCTCTTGTATTAAATGCTTCCAGATTCCAGCTTAGTCCAATGCACGTGCACTATTATTATTATCCACACCATTCGGTCGTGCGAGTGAAAGGCAATAATGACGATATACGATGAACTAATTGAGATGAGAAAAGCTGGTATGAACTCGACCTCTCTTGTTTTTGTAAATATGATAGTTCATCGTTCCTGATTCAGCCTATTATGAATGAAACATGCTTGCAATGACAATTGGAGATCATAGCTGCTTATGCTATGCTTAATTAGCTAGGAGTTTATAATGGTCTATCTTGTGTGCCAACATGATATTAAAATGGTTGTGATGTGGTATGATAGGGTGGTATTGTCCTTTGAACGATTCAAGTGGTTTGACTTGGCACATGTTCACGCATGTAGTTGAAACAAAATTAACATAGCCTCCATGATATTTATGTTCATGGTGATTTATATCCTACTCATGCTAGCACTCATTATTGATTAAATTTAATGCATGTTCATGACTGTTGTCGCTCTCTAGCTGGTCGCTTCCCAGTCTCTTTCTAGCCTTCACCTGTACTAAGCGGGAGTACTGCTTGTGCATCCACTTCCATAAACCCCAAAGTTATTCTATTTGAGTCCACCATACCTTTCTATATGCGGTATCCACCTGCCGTTCCAAGTAAATTTGTATGTGCCAAACTCTAAACCTTCAAATGAAATTCTGTTTTGTATGCTTGAACAGCTCATGTATCAACTAGGGCTGTCTATATCTTCCATGCTAGGTGGGTTATTATCACAATGAGTGGACTCCGCTCATCATTCATGAGAAAATGGCTGGTAACCGGGATGCCCAGTCCCATGCTCAAATCATAATAATTAAACAAAACTCCCCCAGGGTTGTTGCTTGTTTGGACGGTACCCCGTGGATTCGGATGGCCGTTGAGTGTGCTTGTTGGTGGTTGGGGGAGTATGAACTTTACCATTCTGTTTGGGAATCGCCTATAATGTGTGTAGCATGGAAGATATCGAGATTCTTGGTTGCTATGTTGACAATGAAAGTATACCGCCCAAAATAATTTTCATCTCTATTTCAAAATCGAGCTCTGGCACCTCTACAAATCCCCGCTTCCCTCTGCGAAGTGCCTATCTATTTACTTTTATGTTGAGTCATCATCTTCTTATTAAAGAGCACCAGTTGGAGAGCACCGCTGTCATTTGCATGTATTGCTATTAATTTGCATTGAGTATGATTGTGACTGGATCTCTTTTACCATGAATTACAATGTCTAGTCAGTCCTTGATCTTTAAAGGTACTCTGCATTTATGTTTTGCGGTCTCAGAAAGGGCTAGCGAGATACCATCTTGTTATATCATATTATGGTTGTTTTGAGATAGGGTTGTCATCCGAGGTTTATTATTATTGCTCGCTAGTTGATTATGCCATTGATATGAGTAGACATGAGACCTGAAAGTTATTGTGAATGTGGTTAGTTCGTGATCTTTGCTGAAAACTTGAATGCTGGCCTTACATATTTACAACAACAAGAGCAAACAGAGTTTGTCAAAGTTTTTCTTTATCACTTTCAGTTTATCAACTGAATTGCTTGAGGACAAGCAAATGTTTAAGCTTGGGGAGTTGATACGTTTCCAACGTATCTACTTTTCCAAACACTTTTGCCCTTGTTTTGGACTCTAACTTGCATGATTTGAATGGAACTAACCCAGACTCCATATATTCACTTTCGGGGAGAAAAAAATCAAAGAGAAGGAATTATCGCGTTTTACGACACGAAGCCGCCGCCAAGCCCAAATTTCTCTCGGGAGGGCTGATCTGGAGTCCATTCGGGGCTCCGGAGAGTGGAGATCGTCGCCATCGTCATCATCAACCTTCCTCCATCACCAATTCCATGATGCTGACCGCCGTGCGTGAGTAATCTCATTGTAGGATTGCTGGACGGTGATGGGTTGGATGAGATTTATCATGTAATCGAGTTAGTTTTGTTAGGGTTTGATCCCTAGTATCCACTATGTTCTAAGATTGATGTTGCTATGACTTTGCCATGCTTAATGCTTGTCACTAGGGCCCGAGTGCCATGATTTCAGATCTGAACCTATGTTTTCATGAATATATGTGTGTTCTTGATCCTATCTTGCAAGTCAATAGTCACCTACTATGTGTTATGATCCGGCAACCCCGAAGTGACAATAATCGGGACCACTCCCGATGATGACCGTAGTTTGAGGAGTTCATGTATTCACTATGTGTTAATGCTTTGGTCCGGCACTCTATTCAAAGGAGGCCTTAATATTCCTTAGTTTCCACTAGGACCCCGCTGCTACGGGAGGGTAGGACAAAAGATGTCATGCAAGTTCTTTCCCATAAGCACGTATGACTATATTCGGAATACATGCCTACATTACATTGATGAACTGGAGCTAGTTCTGTGTCACCCTATGTTATAACTATTACATGAGGAATCGCATCCGACATAATTATCCATCACCGATCCAATGCCTACGAGCTTTTCACATATTGCTTGTTGCTTATTTACTTTTCCGCTGCTACTGTTAGAATCACTACAAAAACACTATCGCTACTTTTGCTACCGTTACCGTTACTTGCATATTACCTTACTGTAGATACTAAATTTCCAGGTGTGGTTGAATTGACAACTCAGCTGCTAATACTTGAGAGTATCCTTTGGCTCCCCTTGTGTGAAATCAATAAATTTGGGTTGAATACTTTACCCTCGAAAACTGTTGCGATCCCCTACACTTGTGGGTTATCATCCAACATCGATTTTTCAAGGCCAACCACACGAAGAACCGGCAGTGCAGAGGGGCCTTAGACTTCCACGTGAATTGTGCCATCGGCTCCACTTCTTTCGCTACAAATAGAGCAGCGTAGGCAGATCTGACCGGAAACTACCCATTTGCCTCCCAAGTCCTTGATATGGCATCTTCAATGCCCTCTTGAAGCGATACGCCCTGAAGTCTATGCCACAGAGCAAGATACTGCATGAGAGCCTCGAAGCTCAGATTTGGTTTTACGTCCAAGGCCCACACGCCTGCATGGAGCGCGTCTTTAAGTAGCTTACCGGCCCTCACACGCTTGCGGACATCCTCATAGATTAGAGGCACAATTCCACAATCCGGGCTCCATCTAGCCAAGGATCCTCCCGAAATAGGATATGGCTTTCATCTCCAATTTCCACATTGGTAGCAGCGGAGAAGATGGTCGTCGATGCTTTAGGAACCGGGATTCTGAATTCATGCCAAGGTCTCTGCCGATCCACTCTTTGTAGCCATGCCCATCTGGCCTGCAAGGCCACGTTCAGTCCAGCTAGGTTTGGGATTCCCAAGCCGCCCGCCCACTTGGGCATCAAACTCTCTCCCAAGCAACGGTGCAGTTTCCTCCATTGGCCTGGGCCTTGCCCCACCAGAGAAATCCTCGGATGATCTTATTCATGGCATGTATAGACTTAATAGGTAGGGCTAGGGCGAGCATGGCATGAATAGGCAGTGAACAAAGGGCCGAAAGCACTAGAATGAGTCTTCCACTCTTCGGGAGTGTGGCTGCTTTCCAAGTTGGTAGGCACTGCGCTAATCGCTCCACCAAATAATGAAGCTGAGCCACAGAGGGTTTTTTGAGACAAAGAGGAAGCCCCAGGTATCTACAGGGGAAGGCCCCGATTTGGCAGCCCATGGTGGTCGCCACTAGCTGGATCTGCTCCTCCGAGCAGTGGATCGGGATTGCTGTCGTTTTGTTGAGGTTCACTTGGAGACCAGATGCGGAGCCAAAAAGGTCCAGGATGCGCACACAAGCGCTCAGGTCTGACAAGTCCGGCTTCAGGAAGATAATCACATTGTCAGCAAAAAACGGACATCCTTTGTTTGATGCCCTCACGCGTGAGTGGGGCCAGGGCCTTCCTATCCACGGCCAGCTGAAACATCTTCTGAAGTGGCTCCATGATGATGATAAATAGCATTGGAGAAAGGGGGCTGCCCTGCTGATGTCCCTTGCAGCTGTGGATTGGGGCACCCGGAATTCCATTCACCATGACACAAGTCGAGGAAGTGGCCATGAGCCCTGCCATCCAGTTCGTCCACGTCCTACCGAAGCACATCTTCTAAAGCACCACAAGCAAGAACGACCATTGGACAGAGTTGAAGGCCTTTGAAATATCCAACTTTAGCATGATTGTAGGTTGTTTGAGTGCATGTAGACGCCTTTCCATGCTCTGGACAAGCATGAAGTTATCATGAAGTGCTCTCCCTTTGACAAAAGCGCTCTAATGGGGGCCAATCACGTTCGGCAACTCTTGAGCAAGTCGACACGCTAGAACTTTGTCGAAGATTTTGATCACATCATGCATCAAGCTTACGGGCCTGAAATCCCGCAAGTCCTCCGCGCCATCCCTTTTTGGCAAAAGTGTAACCAGCGCCTTGTTGACGGAAGCCAAACCCCTCATATCTCCATGGTGGAACATCGAGAAAGCTGCCAGTAGATCATCCTTGATTATGTGCCAGCAGGAAACATAGAACCTTGTTGTGAATGCATCCGGACCCAGAGCTTTATCAAGTGGCATGGACTTGATAGTTTGTAGAATTTCCTCCTCCGAGAATGGCCCTTCTAGTCCAGATAAATCTTGCGCATGGAGATCAAGAGCGTCCAGGTTAAGATGGAGTTGGTGCGGTGACGTCGTACCCAGAAGCATGTTATAGTGGTTGTCTAGAGTGGAGGCAATGTTCACATGACCAGTGATGTGCTCATTGTTGTGCGTCAAGGACTTCAACACATTCTTCCTCTGTCGATGTCTCACATGCTGGTGGAAGAATCTGGTATTGACATCACCATCTTTGAGGTGAAGAAGTCGGGATTTCTGTCGAGCAATCGTTCGCTCAAGAGACAAGAGGCTGAGAAGCTTCCTCTTCATTGTGTGGCTGAGCCCGATCTCAGCCACGCTGAGGTGTCTAGAATCCACTACTACATCCAACCGGAGAATAATTTCATGAGCAATTGCGATTTGGAGGTGAATGTTCCCAATCCACTTTGAGCTCCAAGCTTGCAGACGACGAGCTGTGGCTCTAACTTTGTCGTTGAGAGTTAAGTAAGGGTTGTTTGTCGATGGTGTAGAGCTCCACGCCTCTTGCATAGTCTCAAAGAATCTGGGTGCTCTAGGCCAGAAGGATTCAAACTTGAACCTCTTCCCGAAGTGAAAATCTGCACGCAAGTCGAGTAGAAGAGAGCAATGATCTGAGATAGCAAATCCAAGGGAAGTGAGAAGTGAGGAGGTGTATGCATCTTCCCAAGAGTTCGTAACAAAGACGTGGTCAATATTTTCCAGGGTCGCCAGTTCTCTCTCGTTCGACCAGGTATACCTTCTTCCATCCAGGTAAACTTCCTTCAGTTCCATCCTATTTAGCTTGGATCGGAACCTAGACATCATCCTCCTATTAATAGCATCATTGCTCTTATCCTCGGGGTTTACCAAGAGATTAAAATCCTCTGTCACTAGCCACGGTCCTGCTTGTAGCTCTCGAACTTCCAGCAGTTCCTGCATGAATTCAATCTTGGCTTCCTCTAGGTTGGGTTTGTAAACCCCAGTAAACCACCACGGATCTCCACCGGTTGGCGTAACCAGTGCTGTTAACGTGTTGTCAGAGGGGTGGGGTGGGATAGCGTCAACATGAACGGATCCCAGGCTAGCAGAATGCCTCCACGAGTGCCCAAAGCAGGCAAGTAGTAAAATTCCAAAAATTTATTGCCCAAGCATTCCGTTACAATGTCTGATGCAATCACTTCCATCTTAGTCTCTTGTAGGCACACCAAACTTGGATTCGCCGGCACTATGGTCTGGAAGATTGCCCTATGCCGCACCTGGTTATTGAGTCCACGGACATTCCACACAAGTAGCTTGATGGGTTGTGAAGCCATAGAACAGACCCACACATCTACAGAGAAGGAGGCACTACGCACTCCCTTCCACGTCCGCCACAACATTCTGCATGGGAGCAGGAGGTGATTCCCACCCGAACAACGCTAAAACTGCTGCGATCTACGTGTCGTTTAGTGGGCGGTCAAACAAGCGGATGTATGCCACGAGAGCCTCGTCTCTAATCACGTCTCCGTCATGCGCCAAGCATAGTTTATGAATTATGACCTGCTGCTGCTTCGACGCCAAAGAGTCGCGGCCGGCTCCCCTGGGAAGCCTAACACTTCGGCGTGGAGTGGCCATGGATGGCTGCCCACGTTGCCTGGTGCTCTTGGGTTTTGGTAGCGATCTATTGGGTGGAGTAGGCAGAATGGGAGAAAGAGCTCGTTGGACTTGTGAACAGAAGGAGTTCAAGCGAGCGCACACCTCCACTTAGTTTAGCTGGGCTTCCGGGTTGGCGTTGCCGGTGTGGGGATCCGCAAGCGCATCCGACCAGCCGTCCTAAAGACTCACCACAAAAGTGTCCCAGGCCTGGGCCAGGGTCTGCCCACACCGAAACTCCGAGCATGGCTAGGAAAAACCATCTGACATGGACGTATCAAGGATGGAACGAGGGGTACCCGCCTACATGGGCGTGGATGTAGCCGGCCAGTGGGAGGATTCCACATGGTCAGACCTAAATTGCTGCATGGGATCCATCACGTCCTCCAGCCCCCCTGTCCCACCTGGGAATTGGTGCAGATAGGCAGCGGGGCACCTGCGACCCGACATCGAGAAGATCCACCGACCCCAACATCATGTGTAATTCTGGCCAAATTTATATTGCTTAGTCTTTGATCCTGATAAGTTGATCATATTCTGGGAGCTCAAATTCACCGTTAATATATCTTTTCTTGATTTAAAGGGCCTAAAGAATATCATGTCAACGAGATTGGTTTAGTGAGTCAGTGGAGGTTGGTGGAGGATTTCCATAACAAAGCTACCATCATCATGAGGTGAGCCTATTTCTTAACCTATGTGGACTGATCCTTGTCGCATGATATGCTTGCTGCTTTAGCCTAGGAAGACCATGCATTACAAGTGTCTTTCTGCATTATATGTTTCAGAGCCTAATGAATGCAAAATCTTGTTTCAATTGATTCAAGTCACGTTCCGGACTTCATGACAACGGTATGTACTGTTTCATTCCAGTGTTTTGGGCGGAGAATGTTTATCAATTTATTTGATATGCTTGGGCTTAGTGAAGTACAAACCAGCTTGTTTGTCTGAGCACTTAGTTTTATGATTGCTATTGTAACTAAATTATGGAGCATTACGTCTATGTCCAGGTCTTGACGATGAAGAAGATGACTCAGATGACTCAGATATGAGAGAGGAGGAGATTTAGCAGTGAGTGCCCCTTTGTAACCAGCACACCCCACCCCTTGTCAGCTTTCTTCACTGTCATTTATGTTACTTCTACTGTGCTGCTCTTTAATTATTGACTTGTCAAACCTTAGACAAATATGTGATGCATGTGGACCTGTTTGGACATGTTCTTTTTTCTGTAAGTTGGCAAGTGATCAGTATGACGTGACATAAAAAGTTTGTTGTGGTTTGATGTGTATTTTGAAGCACTCTTCATGGTGACCCAACGAGAGCAGCTTTTGCTCGTGCAACCTATATATGATCTAATTCTTTTTTTTTCAAAAATGTGAAATACATTTTTTCTGAAGAAGTGGTCGCCTTTTGGCTTCTATTTTTATTAAAATGAAGCAGCAAAGAAACAACACCATTTTGCAGTCCATTGGCCTGGGAGACCAAAACGGATCAACTAGCCTCTGGTCGCTTCTGCCATTTTTTCGGTTCAGTTTTCATTGCATGATGAGTTTTCAAAATTTGAACCTTGTCTCACTAGGAATTAATCGATGGTTCCTTTTATATTTTCCCCGTTTCCATCCTCCCCTGGCTGAGAGACTGAGAGCTCTCATGTGCAGAAATATATTACAAGAAACCTATGGGGGATATGAATATCTGATCAGGCAACAAAACACTGCACCATCACACTACTCTAGCTAATGCCTCACATATCGATCAAGACCTCCAGCTCCCGCAAGCTTCCATTCCCTCCATTCCTCAAAATGAGCTCCATCAGTTGTAACAAATTTGCTATTGGGGTGACGGAAAAGAGGGATGGAGTAGTAGTGTAGTATTGATGCGTTTATGGCCTCTAGCTAGGCTTCACAATGTTGGCTGAATCTTTGGACATACTTGCGTAGATCTCCCCCTTCCCTCCGGGGGATCACTTGCAAGTTGCTGGGCTCCCTGGGGCCCTCCTGGACACCGATGAAGGCACCAACGAACTTGTTGCAAAGATCTGATCGTGAGGAGATGGAGTTCTCTGGCAAGTTCATCAGCCAAGACCTCACATTGGGTTTGAGTACCAATGTGAAGTAGTTAGCGAGGACTTTATCATCTCTTCCCTCGGCAGTGTGCACGACAATCGTATAGACACTCAAGAACTCAGTCGAGTTCAGCTTGCAATTGTATTTCTCTGTCACTTCTGGTTTGAACGGCTGGCCGGACGGCCAACGGACTTGCCGCAACTCACGAGTGAAAGCGGGGCACCCAACCTCGTAAGGTAGGTACCCACCAACAGCGGGCGTAGGCTCGTCGACGATTGGGCCGTTGCGGCGCGCTGATACGTCTCCAACGTATCTATAATTATTGATTGTTCCATGCTATTATATATTCTGTTTTGGATGTTTAATGTGCTTTATTATATACTTTTATATTATTTTTGGGATTAACCTACTAACCCAAGGCCCAGTGCAAATTGTTGTTTTTTGCCTATTTCAGTGTTTCGCAGGAAAGGAATATCAAACGGAGTCCAAACGGAATGAAACCTTCGGGAGAGTTATTTTTGGAACGATATCAACACAGAAGACTTGGAGTACACGCCAGGAAGCAAGAGAGGCGGCCACGAGGGCAGGGGACGCGCCCCCAACCTATTGGGCCCCCTGTGGCTCCCCTGACGTGCCTCTTCAGCCTATATATACTCCCATACCCTGAAAACATTGAGGAGGAGCACGAAACCCTAATTCCACCGCCGTAACCTTCTATACCCGTGAGATCCCATCTTGGGGCCTGTTTCGGAGCTCCACCAGAGGGGGCATCGATCACTGAGGGCTTCTACATCAACACCATAGCCTCTCCGATGAGTTGTGAGTAGTTTACCATAGACCTTCGGGTCCATAGTTATTAGATAGATGGCTTCTTCTATCTCTTTGGATCTCAATACAAAGTTCTCTTCGATCTTTGAGGAGATCTATTCGATGTAAACTTTTTGCGGTGTGTTTGTCGAGATTCGATGAATTGTGGGCTTATGATCAAGATTATCTATGAACAATATTGTATTCTTTTCTGAAATCTTTTATGCATGATTTAAATATCCTTGCAAGTCTTTTCGAATTATCGGTTTGGTTTGGCCTACTAGATCTATAGTTCTTGCAATGGGAGAAGTGTTTGGCTTTGGGTTCAATTTTGCAGTGTCTGTCGGCGTCCTGGGAACGGGGGTACCCAGACTTGCCTGCCTGCGGCCCAGGGCGTGGCTCACAAGGCGGCCTGATACGGCCCAACATCTTTAGCAACCACTCAAGACCCATGCGAGGGGCCAAGCCTCGCGAGGGGGACGATGCCAGACATCACCTAGGGCAGCCTTGCCAGGCCGACTCGTGAGGATCGGAGATATCGAGGCAAGAAGCACCTCGCGAGGCCCTCGTGACGTGAGCGGTGACAACCGATGCGAGGCGGGTGCCAGCGGGTGTAGAGTGCCAGTTTCCTCTTTGGTGCTAAAGGCACAGGTGCAGACGAGGAGTCCCGAGGCGTCAGGCAAAGGTTTCTATATCAGTGTAACGAGACCAGGACCAGCAAGACGGCAGGACGGAGGTCATCGCGGAGCCCACGACGGCGTCACCACGAGAGCCTTTGGCAGGCGAAGACCACCTTTTGTCAGGATAGCTTCTACTAGTTACCCCCCTTTAAATTTGGCCGTTGTGGGATTCCTTCCCGCTCAATATTGGGGAAGAGGACCCTGGCCACTATAAATAGGGCCTAGCCACCATCATAGAGGGGATCGGATCATCGAGACCTCACACACACCACAAGCTCACCCGAGCTCAAGAACACCTCTCCTCAGGAGGCAGTTCATCCATCTATTAGTTCTTCCTCAGCCTACAAGGCAATCCACCACACCACACTGGATTAAGGTGTTACACCACAACGGTGGGCCGAACCAGTGTAAATCTTATGTCTCTTGTTCATCAGATCTGACGAGCTAGGCCTAGGGCTGTTGAGTAGACGAGCTAGGGCGGAAGGAGAGATCTGCATGCGCACCCCAATGTGCGAAGCTCAAGGGTTTTGCCGGAACCCAAGATCGGACATTTGGCATGCCAGGTAGGGGTGTGCCGAAGTTTCTCCCCGTCCGTCCCACTCTCCGCTCATCAAGTTCTCATGGCGTGCGTCCCTCCTCCGATGGACTTGGCGGCCGCCCGCAGCGGCACTCCCGGCCACCGGGCCTTCACCCCTGCCTTGTGGCGGGTACAGTGGCCGCCCAGGTTCAGGCCGAATCTACCACCACGCTACGACGGGGCGGCCGACCCGTTTGTCTTCCTCCAAGCCTACGAAGAGGCCATCTCGGTGGCCGGCGGCGACGACAACGTCATGGCCAGCTAGCTCCCCATGGCACTCAACTGCATGCCACATGCCTGCTTTTCAGCTTGCCAGAATTGTCCGTGGCATCCTGGGAAGAGCTACGCGGCCTCTTCCTCACGCGCTTCGGGGCACCGGCACCCCACGTTGTCGCCGCCTTCCTCAGTGGCTCCCAAGCACCACCCTCCGGCCGACACATCAAGCAGATCTTTCGCCAGATGGGTGTCGCCTCCTTACGCAAGGGGGCTCCTCCTGGGTGGGTGACTCCCAAGGCCGACCTCGCCTTCGACTCGGGAAACCACCCCGCCTCCACCGCGGGCTCCGGCGCTCTCCCGATGCTCTGCACCCCCACCATCTGCAACGTGGCAGTCAGCAAGACCCTCATCGACAGTGGGGCTAGCCTCAACGTGCTCTCGGTGGAAGCTTTCAGCTTGCTCCAAGTGCCACTCGAGCGGCTACGCCCCACCAAGCCCTTCTCTGGGGTCAGGAGCGGTTCTATCAGCCCCCTAGGGCAAATCCGCCTCCCGGTCACCTTAGGCACCCGAGACAACTACCGCACCGAGCTGATCGACTTCGACATCGCCCAAATTGGTCTCCCGTACAACATCATCCTCGGGTACCCAGCGCTGGCTCAGTTCATGGCCACCACCCACCCGACCTATAACCTCATGAAGATGCCGGGGAGCCGTGGAGTCCTTACCATGACGGGGGACACCAAAGAAGCCCTGGCGTCCCTCAAGCGCATCTTCCGGACCGCTGCGGCAGTGCGCCCTGCCGAGGAAGTCACCCCTAGGGCCAAGGGGGCTGCCCCCACCAAGAAGAAGCAACTTTTCTCCCAAGACCAAGCCGAGACAAAACAGGTGCTGGTGGATGAAGATGAGCCGTCAAGCATCGCCTTCACCATAGGAGATGGCCTTCCCCCAACTCAGGAGGAGGCGCTGGTTGGATTCCTGCGTGCGAACATGGATGTGTTTGCATGGGAACCCAAGGATCTGGTGGGAGTCCCAAGAGAGGTGATCAAGCATCACCTAAACGTATGCCCTAACATGCACCCCGTGAAGCAGAAGGCCAGGCGCCAATCCACGGAGAAGCAGTCCTTCATCGTGCAGGAGACTCGTAAGCCAGAGGCGGCGAGTGTCATCTGCGAAGTCCGGTACCCGGAGTGGCTGGCAAATCTCGTCGTCGTACCCAAGAAAGGAGGAAAAGAGCACATGTGCGTCTTGCCCGCAAGACCCATTCCCTCTTCCACGCATCATTCGAATCGTCAACTCCACCGCCGAGTGCAACTTGCTGTGTTTCCTGGACGCCTTCTCAAGTTACCACCAGATCAATATGGCGCTGCAAGACATCGAGAAAACTGCCTTCCTCACCCCATGCGGGGTGTACTCCTACACCTACATGCCATTTGGGTTACGGAATGCAAGAGCAACCTTCCAGCGGTAAATGCACATCGCACTGGGAAAGCAGCTTGGGAGGAACGCTGAGGCGTATGTGGACGACATCATGGTAAAACCTCAGGATGCCTCAACCCTTATCACAGATCTGGAAGAGACTTTCGCCAACTTACGCAAGGTAGACTTGCGGCTCAACCCGGAGAAGTGCGTGTTCGGAGTCCCTTCAGGCAAGCTCTCGGGCTTCCTCGTGTCACACCGAGGAATCGAGGCAAACCCCGAGAAGGTCAAGGCCATAGAAAAGATGAGTCCGCCCAAGAACCTCAAGGAGATGTAGAAGCTAGCTGGCTGTGTAAAGTCGCTGGGGCGTTTCATCTCCAAGCTAGGGGAGAGAGCCCTCCCCTTCTTCAAGCTGATGAAAAGGAAGGGCCCATTTGAATGGACCCCTGAGGCTGATGCAGCGTTCGAAGACCTCAAGAGATACCTCACTAGCCAGCCAGTGATGGTGGCACCCAAGCCTCAAGAGCCATTGGTGCTTTACCTGACCGCGACGCCACATTCAGCTAGTGCGACGCTGGTGGCCGTTCGAGAGGAGCGTCAAGATAAGGCCCTGCAACCCAAGAGAGGCGCTCTTGAGGCCCCGTCAGGGCCGGAAGATGGCCACGACATACAAGCCGCGGCTGCCCCAACTCACGACCAACCTCCTGGGGCACCTTTCCAGACCACGCAGCCGCAGGAGAGTCCGGACTCCACCCTCATCAAGCACCCAGTATACTTCGTCAGCACGGTGCTCCGTGATGCCCGAGCACGCTACCCCATGCCACAGAAGCTCTTGCTTGTGCTCCTCATCGCTTCACGCAAGCTGCGACACTACTTCCAAGGCCACCCCATCAAGGTCGTCTCAGCTTACCCCTTAGAAAGAGTACTCCGGAACCGAAACGCGGCAGGAAGGGTCGCAGAATGGAATATAGAGCTACAGACATTCCAGCTAGAGTTCAGAACCACCAGAGTCATCAAGGGGGCCGCGCTTGCTGACTTCGTGGCTGAATGGACCGACGCCCCAGGACCTGAAGCAAGCCCGAACCAGACTCTCTTACCAGGGAGAGAAGCACCTGATGGCTGGGTCATGTACTTTGCCGATGCGTTTGCCCGCCAGGGCGCTGGGGCAGGGGCTGTGCTCGTCTCGCCCGCTCAAGACAAGCTGTACCACGCCGTGCAACTCTGCTTTCACCCAGGTGCTAAGGTCTCCAACAACATCGTGGAATACGAGGGCCTCATCACCGGCCTCAAGGCGGCGATAGCCCTAGGGGTGAAACGCCTTGTCATCAGGGGTGACTCCCAGCTCCTCATCAACTTCTCCAAAAAGGTGTACGAGCCTAGGGAAGAGCATATGGAGGCATACCTCACAGAGGTACGCAAGATGGAGAAGCAGTTCTTGGGCCTGGAGCTGGAGCACGTGCCCCGCGGCACCAACAAGGAGGCCGACGACATCGCCAAGAAAGCGTCCAGGCGACTGCCCCAGGCACCCGACGTCTTTGAGGAAAGGCTCCTCAAGCCCTCGGCGTCACCCCTGCGATAAGGACCAACAAAGCCTCAGGAAGAACTTCCCCAGTCGCCGACCTCGGGAAACCCGGCCTGCAGCCCAGCTTTAGGAGCTCGCTTGCTCCTGGTGCTTGAGCCTCAGGAGGGATGCTGGACTGAGGAATTCAAGTCATACCTGGTGCGGGGGGTGTTGCCGGAAAAGGAGGAAGACACTGAGCGCGTAGCCCGATAGGCTACGGCATACTGCATCCAGGACGGTGAGCTTTATAGGAGACGAGTTTCTTTGCGATGCATCTCCAGGAAGCAGGGAGGCGAGCTGCTAGCCGACATCCACGTCGGGGAGTGCAGGCATCACTCATCATCGCGCACCTTGGTCGGCAAGGCGTTCCGCAGTGGTTTTTACTGGCCCACGTCACTTAACGACGCCGCCGAGCTGGCAAAGTCTGGCGAGGCTTGCCAGTTCCATGCCAAGCAGATCCACCAACCGGCTCAGGGCTTGCAAACCATCTCGCTCTCCTGGCCATCCGCGGTCTGGGGGCTGGACATCCTGGGTCCCTTCCCCCAAGCGCCCGGGGGCTATCGGTACCTCTACGTCGCCGTCGACAAGTTTACCAAGTGGGCAGAGGTGGAAGCAGTCCGAACCATCCCGGCCGACTCTGTAGTCAGGTTCATCAAGGGCCTCGTAAACCGGTTCGGGGTCCATAACCGCATCATCACCGACAACGGCTCACAGTTTAACAGTAACCTCTTCAAGACATACTGTGCTAACCTTGGAACGCAGATTTGCTACGCCCCTGTAGCGCACCCCAGGAGCAATGGCCAGGCCGAGCGCGCCAACGCGGAGGTCCTGAGGGGCCTCAAGACCAGGACCTTCAAGAAGAAGCTCAAAGCCTACGGAAGAGGATGGCACGACGAGCTCCCGTCTGTGCTGTGGTCCATCCACACCACTGCCACCAAGCCGACGGGCGAGACCCCATTCTTCTTCGTCTACAGAGCCGAGGCGGTCCTCCCCTACAAGGTCAGGCACCAGTCGGCGCGAGTCTTAGCATTTGATGAGGCGCAACAAGGCGCCATGCAGGGAACATACCACGTGCTGGGGGAGGAACATCGGCGCGACGCTTCACTCCGAGCAGCAAGATACCAGCAGGTGTTGCGGCGTTACCATTGCCGCAACATTCGCCCGAGGACGCTTGAGGTAGGTGACCTCGTTTTAAGGAGAGTCCTCTCCAGAGAAGGATTGCATAATCTCTCGCCCATGTGGGAAGGGCCATTCAAGATCACCCACGTCTCCAGACCCGGCGCTGTGCGCCTGGAAACAGGAGACGTCATCCCCGTCCCGAACGCATGGAATATCCGGCACCTCCGGAGGTTCTACCCATGAAACAAGGCCCTTGCGCCAAAGAAGACTAGGCTCCATGCCTGCGAGGAAGAAGGCCCTTGCTCCTAAGCAGACTAGGCTCCATGCATGTGAGGAACAAGGCCCTTGCGCCTGAGAAGACTAGGCTCCGTGCCTGCGAGGAACAAGGCCCTTGCACCTGAGAAGACTAGGCTCCGCGCCTGTGAGGAACAAGGCCCTTACGCCTGAGAAGACTAGGCTCCGTGCCTGCGAGGAACAAGGCCCTTGCGCCTGAGAAGACTAGGCTCCATGCCTGCGAGGAACAAGGCCCTCGCACCTGAGAAGCCAAGGCCCGGTGCTTGTGAAGCAAGGCTCCAGCCTGTGAAGATCTCCACTCGTGACACTCTCACGTAATAATGAGTGGGGCTGTACACGCCCCAGAGTCTCCGGAGAGCCTTCCTCGGGCCTCGGGGGCTCCCTCCCACGTCCTAGTGGCAACACTTAGCTCCGCGCTGGTGAGAAGACTAGATTAGGTGCTGGACGCGGCCGTTAATTTGCTTTCTGGAGTTGGCTTGTTCCTGTCTTCTCTTCTTTAATGGATACTGAAGATTCTGGTGTTCCTCGATTGCTTGGTTTTGATTCCCCTTCGCGGTTCTTCTCTCAGATTCCCTATGGTTCTTCCCCCAGCTTTCAGGCTAGCCCAGGGAGAGCGGTAGTTGCACAACGCTCTCCCCGGCGCGCCCTCCTCTTTAGCCTTCACGAGGCGCCCGTACAGGGGCTTGTAACTGACGCGCCCCCATTCTTACATCCATGCCCCACGGGTACCGCGACAAGGGGCGGCCGATCATGCTCAACCCGCATCAAAGGCCTCGAGCAGTAAAGGATAATAACCTAACGAGTTTTTGCAGCCTCACGAGGGGTCAAACGACACGGGATGAGAGCAACCCCGAACGCATCAAGATAAGTCTCCTCACCCTAAGGACATGTAAAACATGGATCACACAGCAATATAAATGTCATGAAGCCATAGTTCGTTACATGCCCCCTAGGGGTCCATGCTTGTTTGATCAAATGATGCAGGACAAAAGAAGAGAGACTAAGGACGGCTGACAGCAACCCTCGGGGCACGGTTGCTCGCGAGGTCCTACGCCCCGGGCTCAGGCAGAGCCCTCTTCACGCTTCACCCGAGCGTGACGATGACACGACCCAACGCCACCCTCCAGGAGGACGCGGAGGCTGGTCATAACCACTGCTGCTGGAGCTACCGATGAAGGAGGAGCCGCTATAGCTGGACGAGCTACGACCATCGCCCAGGCCAAGCACCTCGCCGCCATTATTTTCCTCGGGGCAGCACTCGACGCGGCGCCCGTCTTCTCCAAACACCCTCACGAAGAGGGTCGAGTCATCGCCGGACTTGAAGTGAAGGGTGCATCGGCCGCACAAACCGCGCGCGCGGGTGAACGTCTGCCAGTCTCGGGCCAAAGCCACGGCGCCCGAGGCGGAGACCTCCACCACGACCCATGATGCCCTGCTGCAACAACCATCCGCCTGCAGCCAAAAGCCGCCGAAGCTCGCATCAAGGAGTTCGCCGGCCAAGGAGTGCGGGAGCTGGAGCCTGGTGCCGGCTGGGCTCTCCGGCCAGACGATGAACTCCAGCAACGGCTCCGCCAGGTGGGAATGCGGCTGGGGAGGTCTGACAACCCCAGAGCGCCTCCCTTCGTTCTCCGGATCGCCAACGCCATGACGACCCCCGCCACTAAAGGGACCACCACTGCGGCTACCAAGGGTGGCTACGGGCGCTGTGGGGGTCCGCCCACTCCCGCTCGTGGCCCCGACGGGGGTCGCGGCACACTTATGTGGACGGCCTCGCCCTCTCTTAGCTAGTGGTGAGCCAAGCCCATCCTGCTGAGCCTTCCCCTTCTCCACGGACGAGTATTTCCTGGGCGGTGCCATGGGCGGTATGGTCAAGGGAAGGAGCAAGGGGAACGAAGGAAGAAGATGGGCGGCAAGGGCTCAGCCTGCCACCCTATTTATAGCCAGAGGAAGGCCAACTGCTAGCCCCGTAAATGCAGGTAATGATGGTCCACCGTGCACGCAGAGACTTGACAAGTCGCGCAGTCACCGAGGCTACGTGGGGAAGTGGAGACGCCCACGTCCCATCGAGCACCACGCGTCGAACAAGGCCGCATGCTTTGGGGCCCGTGGCGCTCCGCACCTGGCCCTTGGCTTTGCCGCAAAGCCAAGCCCGAGCACGCCTTGGGCCCGGGGGCTACTGTCGGCGTCCTGGGAACGGGGGTACCCAGACTTGCCTGCCTACGGCCCAGGGCGTGGCTCACAAGGCGGCCTGATACGGCCCAACATCTTCAGCAACCACTCAAGACCCATGCGAGGGGCTAAGCCTCGCGAGGGGGACGACGCGAGGCATTGCCTGGGGCGGCCTCGCCAGGCCGACTCGTGAGGTTCGGAGATATCGAGGCAGGAGGCACCTCGCGAGGCCCTCGTGACGTGAGTGGTGAGGACCGATGCCAGGCGGGCGCCAGCGGGCGCAGAGTGCTAGTTTCCTCTTTGGTCCTAAAGGAGCAGGTGCAGGCGAGGAGTCCCGAGGAGTCGGGCAAAGGTTTCCATATCGGTGCAACGAGACCGGGACCAGCAGGACGTCATGACGGAGGTCATCGCGGAGCTCACGGCGGTGTCACCACTAGAGCCTTTGGTAGGCAAAGACCACCTTTTGTCAGGATAGCTTGTACTAGCTGTCCCCCTTTAAATTTGGCCGTTGTGGGATTCCTTCCTGCTCATTATTGGGGAAGAGGACCATGGCCACTATAAATAGGGCCTAGCCACCATCATAGAGGGGGTGGGATCATCGAGACCTCACACACACCACAAGCTCACCCGAGCTCAAGAACACCTCTCCTTAGGAGGCAGTTCATCCATGTACTAGTTCTTCCTCAGCCTACAAGGCAATCCACCACACCACACTGGATTAAGGTGTTACACCACAACGGTGGCCAGAACCAGTATAAATATTGTGTCTCTTGTTCATCAGATCCGACGAGCTAGGCCTAGGGCTGTTGAGTAGACGAGCTAGGGTGGAAGGAGAGATCTTCATGCGCACCCCAGTGTCCGAACCTCAAGGGTTTTGCTGGAACCCAAGATCCGACAGTGTCCTTTCCCAGTGACAGTAGGGGCAGCAAGGCACATATTGTATTGTTGCCATCGAGGATAAAAAGATGGGGTTTATATCATATTGCTTGAGTTTATCCCTCTACATCATGTCATCTTGCTTAAGACGTTACTCTGTTCTTATGAACTTAATACTCTAGATGCATGCTGGATAGCGGTCGATGTGTGGAGTAATAGTAGTAGATGTAGAATCGTTTCGGTCTACTTGTCACGGACGTGATGCCTATATACAATGATCATGCCTAGATATTCTCATAACTATGCGCTCTTCTATCAATAGCTCGACAATAATTCGTTCACCCACCGTAGAAATCTGCTATCATGAGAGAAGCCACTAGTGAAACCTATGGCCCCGGGTTTATTCTCATCATATTTATCTTCCATCAACTATTTACTTTACTTTGCATTATTTACTTTCAATCTCTATACCAAAAATACCAAAAATATTATCTTATCATATCTATCAGATCTCACTTTTGTAAGTGACCGAGAAGGGATTGACAACCCCTTTTATTGCGTTGGCTGCAAGGTTCTTATTTGCTTGTGCAGGTACGAGGGACTCGCACGTGGTCTCCTACTAGATTGATACCTTGGTTCTCAAAAACTGAGGGAAATACTTACAGTACCATGCTGCATAACCCTTTCCTCTTCGAGGGAATACAATGCAAGCTCGAGAAGTAGCAAGAAGAATTTCTGGCACCGTTGCCGGGGAGATCTACGCAAAAGTCATATACCAAGTACCTATCACAAACCCTTATCCCTCGCATTACATTATTTGCCTCTTGTTTTCCTCTCCCCCACTTCACCATTGCCGTTTTATTTGCCCTTCTTTTTCGGTTTGCCTCTTTCGCTTGCTTTCTGTTTGCTTGTGTGTTGGATTACTTGCCTGTCACTATGGCTCAAGACAATACCAAATTGTGTGACTTCTCCAATACCAACAATAATGACTTTATTAGCACGCCGATTGCTCCTATTACCGATGCTGAATCTTGTGAAATCAATGTTATTCTATTGAATCTTGTCATGAAAGATCAATTTTCTGGCCTTCCTTGTGAAGATGCCGCTACCCATCTAAATAACTTTGTTGATTTGTGTGATATGCAAAAGAAGAGGGATATGGATAATGATATTGTTAAATTGAAGCTATTTTCGTTTTCGCTTAGAGATCGTGCTAAAACTTGGTTCTCTTCTTTGCCTAGAAATAGTATTGATTCATGGAATAAGTGCAAAGATGCCTTTATCTCTAAGTATTTTCCTCCCGCTAAGATTATCTCTCTTAGAAACGATATTATGAATTTTAAGCAACTAGATCATGAGCATGTTGCACAAGCTTGGGAGGGAATGAAATTAATGATACACAATTGCCCTACACATGGTTTGAACTTATGGATGATTATACAAATTTTTTATGCTGGCTTGAATTTTGCTTATAGAAATCTTTTAGATTCAGCCGCGGGGGGCACTTTCATGGAAATCACTTTAGGAGAAGCTACCAAACTCCTAGATAATATTATGGTTAACTACTCTCAATGGCACACCGAAAGATCTACTAGTAAAAAAGTACATGCTATTAAAGAGATTAGTGTATTGAGTGGAAAGATGGATGAACTTATGAAATTATTTGCTACTAAGAGTGCTTCTTCTGATCCTAATGATATGCCTTTGTCCACGTTGATTGATAATAATAATGAATCTTTGGATGTGAATTTTGTTGGTAGGAATAATTTTGGTAATAATGCTTATAGAGGAAACTTTAATTCTAGGCCTTTTCCTAGTAATTCCTCTAATAATTATGGTAATTCCTACAATAACTCTTATGAAAATTTTAGTAAGATTCCCTCTGAGTTTGAAACTAGTGTTAAAGAATTTATGAATTCGTAAAAGAATTTCAATGCTTTGCTTGAAGAAAAATTGCTTAAGGTTGATGAATTGGCTAGAAACATGGATATAATTTCTCTTGATGTTGATTCTTTGAAACTTAGATCTATACCACCTAAGCATGATATCAATGAGTCTATCAAATCCATGAGAATTTCCATTGATGAGTGCAAAGAAAGAACCGCTAGGATGCGTGCTAAAAGAGATTGCTTTGTGAAAGCATGTTCTTCTAGTTTCCATGATAATAAAGATGAAGATCTGAAAGTGATTGATGTGTCTCCTATTAAATCCTTGTTTTCTAGTATGAATCTTGTTAAAGATGGGACTGGAGATGAGTCTACTTTAGTTAAAAGGCGTCCCAATGATTTGGAGTTTTTAGATCTTGATGCTAAAAGTGTTATAAGTGTGATTGAAGAGGTCAAAACTTTACATAGCAATGAACCCACTATCTTGTATTACAAGGGATTTAATTATGGTAATTTCTATTTAATAGATTGTATTTCCTTGTTGCAATTCGTGCTAAAGTCTCCTGATGCTTATAGTCAAAATAAAGCTTTTACCAAACACATAGTTGATGCTTTAATGCAGTCTTATGAAGAAAAACTTGAATTAGAAGTTTCTATCCCTAGAGAGCTTTATGATGAGTGGGAACCTACTATTAAAATTAAGATTAAAGATCATGAATGCTTTGCTTTGTGTGATTTGGGTGCAAGTGTTTCCACAATTCCAAAAGCTTTGTGTGATATGTTAGGTTTCTATGAACTTGATGATTGTTCTTTAAATTAGCATCTTGCGGATTCTACCATTAAGAAACCTATGGGAAGGATTAATGATGTTCTTATTGTTTCAAATATGAATTATGTGCCCGTAGATTTCATCGTTCTTGATATAGATTGCAATCCTACATGTCCTATTATTCTTGGTAGACCTTTCCTTAGAACGATTGGTGCAATTATTGATATGAAGGAAGGAAATATTAGATTCCAATTTCCATTAAGGAAAGGCATGGAACACTTTCCTAGAAAGAAAATCAAATTATCTTATGAATCTATTATGAGAGCCACTTATGGATTGCCTACCAAAGATGGCAATACCTAGATCTATTCTTGTATCGTGCCTAGCTAGGGGCGTTAAACGATAGCGCTTGTTGGCAGGCAACACAATTTTCTTTTCTTTGTTTTTGCTTATGTTTAGGAATAAATATTGCTTCTAGCTTCTGTTTAGATGTGTTTTTGTGTTTTAATTGGTGTTTGTGCCAAGTAGAACCTTTGGGAAGACTTGTGTGAAGTTTATGCGATCATGCTGTAAAAAATAGAAACTTTAGCGCTCACGAGATTAGCTACCATTTTTTACTTGAGAGTGCTTTTTAGTTGATTCTTTTTGCAGATGATTAATACATAAATTCCTCACGTCCACCAATTTATTTAAATGTTTTTAGAGTTACATAAGTATTCGAAAGTTACAGATTGCTACAGATTGTTCTATTTTTGACAGATTCTGTTTTTCATGTGTTGTTTGCTTATTTTGAATAATCTATGAGTAGTATCGGGGGGGGGGGGTATGAATCATAGAGAAGTTGGAATACAGTAGGTTTAACACCAATATAAACAAAGAATGAGTTCATTACAGTACCTTTGAGTGATGGTTTGTTCTCTTATACTAACGGAACTCACGAGATTTTTGGCTAAGTTTTGTGTTGTGAAGTTTTCAAGTTTTGGGTAAGGATTTGATGGACTATGGAACAAAGAGTGGCAAGAACCTAAGCTTGGGGATGCCCAAGGCACCCGAAGGTAAAATTCAAGGACAACCAAAAGCCTAAGCTTGGGGATGCCCCGGGAAGGCATCCCCTCTTTCGTCTTCATCTATCGGTAACTTTACTTGAGACTATATTTTTATTCACCACATGATATGTGTTTTGCTTGGAGCGTCATGTATGATTTGAGTTTTTGATTTTTAGTTTGCCACAATCTTCCTTGCTGGACACACCTTTTGAGAGAGATACACATGATTCGGAATTTATTAGAATACTCTATCTGCTTCACTTATATCTTTTGAGCTAGATAGTTTTGCTCTAGTGCTTCACTTATATCTTTTAGAGCACGGTGGTTGTTTTATTTTGTAGAAATTATTGATCTCTCATGCTTCACTTATATATTTTTGAGAGTCTCTTAGAACAGCATGGTAATGTGCTTTGGTTATAAAACTAGTCCTAATATTGTAGGCATCCAAGATGGGAATAGTAAAAACTTTCATAAAAGTGCATTGAATATTATGAGAAGTTTGATACTTGATGATTGTTTTGAGATATGAGGATGGTGATATTAGAGTCATGCTAGTGGAGTAATTGTGAATTTAAGAAACACTTGTGTTAAAGTTTGTGATTCCCGTAGCATGCACGTATGGTGAACTGTTATGTGATGAAGTTGGAGCATGATTTATTTATTGAGTGTCATCCTTTGTGTGGAGGCCGGGATCGCGCGATGGTTAACTCCTACCAACCCTTCCCCTAGGAGCATGCGTTGAATACTTTGTTTTGGTAACTCGTAGATTTTTGCAATAAGTATATGAGTTCGTTATGACTAATGTTGAGTCCATGGATTATACCCACTCTCACCCTTCCACCATTGCTAGCCTCTCTTGTACCGCACAACTTTCGCCGGTACCATACACCCATCATATACCTTCCTCAAAACAGCCCCCATACCTACCTATTATGGCATTTCCATAGCCATTCCGAGATATATTGCCATGCAACTTTCCACCGTTCCATTCATATGACACGCTTCATCATTGTCATTCACATAGAGTCATATTTTGTTCTAGCTTCGAGTTGTAAGTAAATAAAAGTGTGATGATCTTCATTACTAGAGCATTGGCACAGTGAGGAAAGGATGATGGAGACTATGATTCCCCCACAAGTCGGGATGAGACTTCAGACGTAAGAAAAGAATAAAAAGAAAAGGGAAAAAAGACGAGAAAAGGCCCAAGGAAAAAATTTATAAAAAATGAAAGAAAAAGAGAGAAGGGACAATGTTACTATCCTTTTTCCACACTTGTGTTTCAAAATAGCACCATGATCTTCATGGTAGAGAGTCTCTTGTTTTGTCACTTTCATATACTAGTGGGAATTTTCATTATAGAACTTGGCTTGTATATTCCAATGATGGGCTTCCTCAAATGCCCTAGGTCTTCGTGAGCAAGCAAGTTGGATGCACACCCACTTAGTTTATTTTGTTGAGCTTTCATACTCTTATAGCTCTAGTGCATCCGTTGCATGGCAATCCCTACTCACTCACATTGATATCTATTGATGGGCATCTCCATGGCCCATTGATATGCCTAGTTGATGTGAGACTATCTTCCTCGTTAGTCTTCTCCACAACCACCACTCTATTCCACCTATAGTGCTATATCCATGGCTCACGCTCATGTATTGCATGAAAGTTGAAAAGTTTAAAGAAATTGAAGTGTGAAACAATTGCTTGGCTGAAACCGGGGTTGTGCAGGATTTAAATATTTTGTGTGATGAAGATAGAGCATAGCCAGACTATATGACTTTGTAGGGATAACTTTCTTTGGCCATGTTATTTTGAGAAGACATGATTGCTTTGTTAGTATGCTTGAAGTATTATTACTCTTATGTCAATATAGACTTTTGTCTTGAATCTTTCGGATCTGAACATTCATGCCACAATAAAGAAAATTACATTGAGAATTATGTTGGTTAGCATTCCACATGAAAAATTCTATTTTTATCATTTACTTACTCGAGGACGAGCAAGAATTAAGCTTGGGGATGCTTGATACGTCTCCAACGTATCTATAATTTTTTATTGTTCCATGCCATTATATATTCTGTTTTGGATGTTTAATGGGCTTTATTATACACTTTTATATTATTTTTGGGACTAACCTACTAACCCAAGGCCCAGTGCAAATTGCGTTTTTTTGCCTATTTCAGTGTTTCGCAGGAAAGGAATATCAAACGGAGTCCAAACGGAATGAAACCTTTGGGAGAGTTATTTTTGGAACGATATCAACACAGAAGACTTGGAGTACACGCCAGGAAGCAAGAGAGGCAGCCAGGAGGGCAGGGGGCGCGCCCAGGGGGGTAGGCGTGCCCCCACCCTCGTGGGCCCCCTGTGGCTCCCCTGGCGTGCCTCTTCAGCCTATATATACTCCCATACCCTGAAAACATCGAGGAGGAGCATGAAACCCTAATTCCACCATCGTAACCTTCTGTACCCATGAGATCCCATCTTGGGGCCCGTTCCGGAGCTCCACCAGAAGGGGCATCGATCACGGAGGCTTCTACATCAACACCATAGCTTCTCCGATGAGTTGTGAGTAGTTTACCACAGACCTTCGGGTCCATAGTTATTAGCTAGATGGCTTCTTCTCTCTCTTTGGATCTCAATACAAAGTTCTCCTCGATCTTCGAGGAGATCTATTCGATGTAATATTTTTGCGGTGTGTTTGTCGAGATCCAATGAATTGTTGGTTTATGATCAAGATTATCTATGAACAATATTGGATTCTTTTCTGAAATCTTTTATGCATGATGTTAATATCCTTGCAAGTCTCTTCGAATTATTGGTTTGGTTTGGCCTACTAGATCTATAGTTCTTGCAATGGGAGAAGTGCTTGGCTTTGGGTTCAATCTTGTGGTGTCCTTTCCCAGTGACAGTAGGGGCAACAAGGCACGTATTGTATTGTTGCCATCGAGGATAAAAAGATGGGGTTTATATCATAATGCTTGAGTTTATCCCTCTACATCATGTCATCTTGCTGAAGGCGTTACTCTGTTCTTACGAACTTAATACTCTAGATGCATGCTGGATAGCGGTCGATGTGTGGAGTAATAGTAGTAGATACAGAATCGTTTCGGTCTACTTGTCACGGACGTGATGCCTATATACAATGATCATGCCTAGATATTCTCATAACTATGCGCTCTTCTATCAATTGCTCGACAGTAATTCGTTCACCCACCGTAGAAATCTGTTATCATGAGAGAAGCCACTAGTGAAACCTATGGGGCCCCGGGTCTATTCTCATCATATTTATCTTCCATAAACTATGTACTTTACTTTGCATTATTTACTTTCAATCTCTATACCTAAAATACAAAAAATATTATATTATCATATCTATCAGATCTCACTTTTGTATGTGATCGAGAAGAGATTGACAACCCCTTTTATCGTGTTGGCTGCAAGGTTCTTATTTGTTTGTGCAGGTACGAGGTACTCGCGCGTGGTCTCCTACTGGATTGATACATTGGTTCTCAAAAACTGAGAGAAATACTTACGCTACTGTGCTGCATCACCCTTTCCTCTTCGAGGGAATACAATGCAAGCTCGAGAAGTAGCACGCACTTCTCAATGTTGTTGAATGGTGGTACGGGCATCTTTCGCTCTTCTATCTTGCAGCACTTGCCGCTGGTTCTGCCACATCCGCGGGTCCGAAGAAGCCATTGATGCTTCATCAGATTCTGCATCCCGTTGGGAGCGCTTAGGCCGCTGATGCTATTGCTGGAGTTGTTGTCGTGGGGGGTGACTGCATAGTAGGCGCACCCCCTGCAACACGGCCATCAGTCCGAGCTACTGGCGCTGTGTGCGGACACCGGGATGGCTCCGCCAGTTGAGATTTGTTCGCTTTCGCAAACCCAATCATACTCTGGATGGTGGTTCTCCATTAATCCATCTTGTTTGGTACAAGACGGGAGTTTAATAGCATTTGGGCCCGCGCCATCGCCTCCGTTGCTGTTGAAGGCACATTGGAGTAGGAAGAACGCGATGTCGCTCGACTCCTGGCAGAGCGAGCAGGAGCGCCATTTTGTTCTTGCCACTGTGCCACGGTCATGACGAGAGGTTGACGTTGTGGTAGCGGGGTCTGGGGATCTTGGACTTGACCCGCAGGTGTCCTACCGTGTGGGCGTTGTTGTGTATGGTCAACAATGCTGCTCGGGGTCATGTCTCGCCCGTTTTGGGATGGACGCGATGTGTGCTTCAATGTTGCCTCCCTCACTGCCGTTGTAGCTACCACAACAGGAGGATCTCGGCTCACGCCTGACCGAACGGCGTTACTTTGGTGGTCGCACTCGCCATCGCGCTGAGGGGGCAGAAGTTGTGTGCTCGCATCGCCTACGCTGTTATTGCTGTATGAGCCGGAGGGTCCTGGAAGATGATCGCCTCCAGTACCTCCACCATCCACTTCCACCGCAGCAGGCACGACGACCGCGCTGCATGCGCCGGGCGTGCCCACCATAGCGTCCGCGCCACCCGCAGTGGTGGCACCGCCTGCCCCACCCACAGATGTGGGCAAAGGAAGCTTGGACGTGGAAGGCTTTGTCGTCATGGAGCCCTTCTTCTTGCGTGCCATGAATGAAGAGGATGATGATGAAGCTTGATGAAACGGCACGCCGTTCGCCAATCCAGGTTCACGCTGGTGACCCCCCTACCTAGCGCGCCAAAGATATCGGTGTGGGTCGACGATCTATGGGGCTGACGAGCCCCTTTGCTGGTTCGGCGAGGGGTGGCACATGACGCAAAGAGCGGGAATGACGAAGGAATCAAGGATTTTACCCAAATCGGGCCACCGTGGTGGTGTAAGACCCTACTCCTGCTTTGATGTATTTGGTGGTTGCAAATGTAGGTACACAGAGCACTCTCCCCCGGCAAGGCGCGGAGAGAGGGCTGCTACACAGGTATGTACGCATGGGGTTTGAATGGGTTCGAACCCTTGTAAAAGTTGCTCTGGCCCTTCTTTTATAGTTTAAGGGGTCACCACAGTGGCAAAACAGTCTTTATCTAGGGATTAGACATCAAACAGTGCTATCATACCTAACTCTGCTAGTTAATACAAAGTTTATTAAATGCACTGCTAGGTGTCATGAGGAGAAGGAATCTCACCAAGGCTGCTGCACCGCTTGCCGAACCGCATGCGTTGTAATCTTGACACGCCACCCGCAGGGTGGCGATAAACGTAAAAATCTTCATGGTGTGACGCCACGTGTCCGACAAGCTTCACCTAACTACCCGCAGGCTCGTCACCTCACTGATTAGTGACTAGCTGCTCCTTGAGGTGGAGCGCATGGCTGTTGGAGAGGGGAAGGCTTACTGGCCACACGGCTTGCCGGGCTTCGGCGTTGCCGGGTTTGCGTCCCCGGCAAGCGAGCTGCTTCTGATGCTTCAGTTTGTATGTGACACCCCGAGACCGGTGCGCCAGGTGTCAGCCAGTTATTCATCGCGTTGCCATGTCATTTGCTTGCGTGTTGCATCCTTGCCTTGTCATCGTGTGCATTGCACCATCATGTTTTCAAAACTTGCATCTGTCCGAGTCCCCTCGTCCTTTCCGTTGTCCGTTCTGAGCCCAGACACACTCGCACGTGCCCGCGGCACCTCCGGATTTTTATTTTATGAGTGGCCGGAAAACGTTCTCGGTATGAGTTGAAACTTAGCGTGTGGTCTTATTATAGCATAGGTAGACCGCCTGTCAAGTTTCGTCGCGTTCGGAGTTCGTTTGATAGCCCAACGATTAACCGCGTTAACCACCGGAAGCCTCTTTCTCTTTTGGCCAAGCACCCCTCTCCAACAGCCCACCAAGCCCATCCTAATCCCCTCCATGCTCTCGGCCGTTCGATCACGATCGCGTGGCCGTGAACCGCTCCTCATTTGGACTCTCCTAGCTCCCTCTACCTATAAATATGTGCCTCCCCCTCCATTTTTCCTGCAGATCAAACCCTAGCCCGCTTCCCTCGCGCCGCCGGACATGTCCACCCAGCCGGCCACATCGCTCTGTCCAATCCGGTGCTGCCACGTCAGCCCGCCGCCGCCCACAGCCAATCACACGCCGCCACCTCACCCTCTCTCTCTCTCTCTCTCTCCCCGCACCGTGCCGGGCCCGCGAGCCCACGGTCGGCTCGCGCCAGGCCCGACCGCGCCCCGCGCCTCCGCCGCCCTTCGGCTTCGCCGCCGGCCGCTCGCCTCGCCGCTCCGCCGCCTTCGCCTGCTCGCCGCCGCCCAGCCGTCGCAGCTCAGCCCCGCCGCCTTTGCTTCACCACCACAGAGCCATGGCTCGCCTCGCCTCGGCCACTTCCCTGCTCGCCCCGCCGCCGGGATCTGGCCGCCGGTGCCCTCCACGGCCGGATCCGCCCCCCTTCCTTGACCTCCAGCACGCTCCGACCGTCGGAGAGCTCGCAGCCGCCGCCCTTGCTCCGATCCAGATCGGGAGGATGGCGCCACGACCAACTGCCCAGCGCCCTCCTGGGCCGCACCCATCTGCAACTGGGCCGGCCTCGCCCCGACCCAGCTCCTCCAGCCTCGCGTGGGCCTCGCCGGCCAACTCCCTCTAGGCCCAGCTGGTCCGTCCATTTTGGGCCAAGGCCCACAGTGGTGAGCTCACTATTCCCCGCCCTAGGCACCATATAGTAATTCTGCGCTCACTTTACTTTTTTTTTAAAAAAGTCTAAGTCCCTGAGATGTGTAATAATGTTGCATGTTTGACTGCCTGTAACTTTTTGTGTGGTGATCCAAATTGCGTGAATGATATGTCAAAATGATTGTGGTGATATGCTCTTCACTTTGTTCCATTATGGCATGCTTGTTTGAGTTCATCTAGATGCCCTAATCATCATTGCAAGAGTGCTACTTCTATAAAACTGTTGTTAACTATAATTTTGTTGCATACTTGTGATGCTTGTAACTTTGTGCATGTTTATCCAAATGGAGCATATGATATGTCAAAATGTTCATTGTGAAGTGCTCTACATGATGGTTGCTGTAGCATTAATGTTAGGTGCCATATTGTCATGTTAATCTCTGTTGCAAAAGTGCATGTGGCTGTTAAGTTGTAATGCCCAGGATGGGACTATATCTCCTACGTGTCGAGGCATGACTTAAAGATATAAGACCATTCTGGAATGATCGCAAGTTTGGTACCTTTGCACATCTCATCTAAAAATAGGGATGAAAGCTGAAAAGATAGCTGGCTTACACTCGCCACGTCACACAAATCATTACATGTCCAAACATCATTCAAATAAACATCACAACCCATCTAAGGGTGAAGATCCAAATGAAAGATACCAAACATAACTTAAACCACACGTCTAGATCGAATCCTAGTAGAAGCTCTACTGATCAACCAGATAGTTCACATAGTAACGGCTACGCTCCTCGTCGTACTCCCAGTCTAGCTCGGTGCCATCGCCTGTGTAGCTCACCATAGTACCTGCATCTGGTGTGGTGAAGTAACTGTGAGCCACAGAGGACTCAGCAATCCCGTTCCCGGGTAACACGACTATCCAAGCCTTGGGTGTGGAACAAGGCTGAAGAAAGAACAAGAGGTTGCAGCAGCACTAGCACTAGCTTACGTAAAAGAGAGCGAGAAGAGAAGTGCCTCGGACGGAAGATGATCACGAAGTGATCCTAACTAAAGCAAGTCAAACATAACCCCACCGTGTTCATCTCCCGAATCCCTTTCGGAAAATGACCGTCACGGTACTCACGCTGGTAGTGTATTCTGAACATGGTGTCAAGTTTTCTACAACCGGATATTAACAAATTCCCATCTGCCACATAACCGCGGGCACAGCTTTCGAAAGTTCATAACCCTGCAGGGGTGTTCCAACTTGGCCCATGACAAGCCCACGATCCGCGGAGTCGCAACTCCAAGGTGGGAAGGCCCGAGTATCCTCGGAATCCTGTGCTCAAGATACTCCGACTAAGGTAAGGCTAATCCAGCAAATCCTCCCGGCGTGCCGACACCCTGACAGTAGCCGCGCGTATCTAGTCTCAGGCCACAACCGGATGGGACAAGCTACGGGTTTTTACCAGACCTTGAGTTTCCTCGAGGTGGCCCCGCAGGTTGCCCAGCTCGGACCAACACTCATGTGGAGCACTGGCCCGGGGTTGTTGATTAAGAAGAGGGTTAATTACTCCCTATGCAAGTTTTTAGTTATTAGCTGAATAGTACCAATGTTGGGACTTGCTGGAAAAGACTTAACACTTAGCGGTTTATCGAGGGGGTCCCATAACCCCAACCGTGTGAGGAACACATAATCAAGGAACATAACACCGGTTTATACGGTTCCTAGGGCGGCATGAGTGGAACAAATCACCAAGCAAAAGGCTTAGCCTTCCACCCATTACCAATATATAGATGATTTCATTTGGTACTTAATATAGTGTGATATCCCAACAAGCTTCAACAAGAAGCAAGAATCTTCGATCTTCTCCTGCAACTAACAATGCTATAAGAGGGGCTGAGCAAGCTTACTTAGCCAATCAAAGGTTTGCATAGGTAGGGTGGTTAAACAGGTTCAAGGTTACAATAGGAGGCTGACAGGAAAACATGGGCATCGAGGCAAGACTATAGAGCGAGATTTCTAGCAATAGGCAAAGATAGTAATGTTATCGGGGTCAGGTCATCTTGCCTGAAGAGTCGTCGATGGGATCGTAAGCGGGCTCCTCGTTCTCAACCTCGGTAGTAACCTCGTGCTCGTACTCGTACTCGGCTTCCGGCTCTACTCAACACAAACACACAAGGCACGGAATCAACAAGATGCAATGCACAAAACTACTGGATGCATGGATGATGCACTATGGAAGCACTACAGATGCACTTAGGAAGCACAGAAAGTCAACATAGGAAGCACAGTGTTACAGCACAAAGGAGCATGACAATGTGCATCAAGCAAAATACTTCAAATCATGCTAACAATAGGATATTATGAATCTACATGCAAAATCACACAAGTTACATATAGGACTTGCTCAAAACGGAGCAACGGGCTAAAAGATACACCCGAAACAATAAACATGCACAAGCTGAAATTAACAGCCACATTGCAACTTCGGAGCAAGAGATAAATAGTCTACAACACTCAAACATCATGGCAAGGAGCATGGACATAAAGTAGACATACTCTACAGCAAACAATTCCATTGGAGCATCTCCAAAGGAGCCATGGATCAATAGCAACAAGCTATGACATATTGAACTTGACAACAAAATCCTGACAGCAGTATTTTATAGCAACTTGGGAGCAAAAGTTAAATATGCTACAGCCACCCAAATGAGCATGTGAGAACATGAATGGATAGACAACAATATATACAACAAGGAATCATCAAGAGTCACCCCAAAACTATCATGGATTTGCCTAGAACAACAAGCAAACATGGCATCTGGAAATTACAGATTCCAGACTTAGTGAAATTTCACTAAGTGTTAAAACAGTAGTAACATCATGGCATCTTTGTGAGCAAGTTTAAGTCACCTCAAAGCACATCATGGCAAGTGGTAAGCACCACAGCAAAGTACACATGATGGGGAGTCCAAAACATCTAAGCATGCATCAAGGGGACATCCACATCAATAGCAACGAGCTCCTCAACTAGGCATCTCGTAACAAGTTTAACAACATAACAGCCACTAGCACTTTTGCAAAGGAGATAAACATGGTAAGATGAATTCTATCATGCAAGCTAAAACAACCAACATGTAGAGCATTACATGATGAACATGTGGACATATCATTTGCTTCATTTGGATAAACATGCACCAAGTTATCACATTGCAAACATGGCATGAAAACAACTACTAACAGCAGTTTATAACAAGTATCACTCTTCTCATGAAGATTAAGACATCTAGATGACCTCAAACATGCATGGCACAATGGAACAAAACATAGTACAAGTCACCACGATCATTTTGACATATCATTTGCTCAAATCGGACATGCACACAAAAAGTTATCATCAAAACAAAACAACATCAGAAAACTAAAAACTACCAGGACTTGGTGGAATTTGAACAACCTCAGGGTGAGATCTGGTCAACGGTTCGGGTCAACCGGGCGAAGTCAACGCGGGCGCAGGCTCGCGGAGGCGGATCGGGCGCAGCGGAGCGGGCTAACGGGCCCGCGAGCTGGACCCGTTAGGGCTTGGGGGCGAGGCCGATCCGATCTGGATCCCGATCGGGGGATCCCTCGATCCCCTTCGACTGGGCGGCAGCGCTGGACGGGAGGTGGCCGGGGTGCGGCGGCTCAACGGCGCGGCTGCCCGGCCGGCGAGGCGAAGCGGAGAGGGGCGGCGTGGGGAGGCGCGGTGGAGGCGGGACCCGGCGGCGGGGGCGGCGCCGGCCTATGAGGCCCGCAGCGGCGGCGAGGCGTGGCAAGGCTGGTGGCGGTGAGGAGTTGGAGAAGGGCGGCAGGGAGGAGAAGATTCCGGCCGGCGAGCTCCGGCGGATCGAAGGTTGAAGATGACCCCGCGGGCCCGCGCGTCGGATCTCGGAAGCACGGACGCGGGTCGGAAGCGCGATTGCAGCACTACGGAAGCACAGTCGCGGAGTGGTCGGAAGCACGATGGCTCAACGGTGGAAGCACCGCACGTCAACGGTGGAAGCACCGGCGGCGAACTGTGGAAGCATTAGGGTTTCTGGGCGCAAAAATTGGGGGAGGTGGACGTTTATATAGGCACAAGGAGCTAGGGTTGTACAAATGAGGTGAGGTTTTCGGCCACGCGATCACAATTGGATGGCCTAGATGAAAGGAGGGGTTTGAGTTGGGTTGGTGGGCTGTTGGAGGGGTGTCTTGGGCCTCAAAGAGGAGGTACTTTCGGCCCACGAGAATAACTGTTGGAGTAGCAAACGAACTCCAAACGCGACGAGATTTGACAGGCGGGTTGCACACACCAAAGCAACATCGCACGACAACCCCAAAACGGAAACGTTACACGCCAAACACCAAAGTAGGCCTCGGGGATGCCACAGACACGTGAGAGAGCTCCGGAACTCGAAACGGACAACGGGAAGGAACGAGTGGGACCAGACGCAAACGACAACACAAATGCAATGCAATGCACATGACAACATGATATGGATGGATGCACACACACACACACACACACGACAAAACGACGAAAACCCGAAAAGACGAAGAACCCGGAATGGAATTGATGGAGCCAAAGATACATATATTGCCCAAAAGGGAAAGTATTACATCCGGGGCATTACATAAGTGCTGAAACTTGTTATGAGATGCTGATTTCACTTGCTCATTGCTATTGGTGTGTTTGTCTTTATGCCACATGTCTATATGTTTTAGAAGCACAATCATATGGTCTTTGCTGTGGTGCAATCCATTTTCCATGATATGCCTTGAGGTGACTTAAACAAGCTTGTAAACATGCCATGTCGTTGTTGCTGTTTTATACTTAGTGAAAAACTGCCAAGTCTGGAATCTATTTAACCTGATGCTATGTTTGCTTGATGCCCCACTCAAATCCATGCTTGTTTTGGAGTGGCCAATGATCATGTCTTATTGTCCATGTTATTGTCTATCCATCCATGCCCTTACTTGATCATATGCCTGCTGTAGCTTATTTAATTCTTGCTCTCAAGTTGCTATAAATTTTACCTGTCAGGATTTTATCAGCATGTTCAATTTGATGGAGCTTGTTGCTATTGATCCATGCCTCCTATGGAGTTGCTCCAATGGAGTTGTTTGATGTATGCTATGTCTACTACATGTCCATGATCTTTATATGCTTAGTAGAGCTGATATGCTTGTTATTTTGTGCCTCCGAAGGCAGCATCGTGATGACGTTTGTGCCTTCCTAGATTTTGGCTAAGTCTGGATAGATTTATTGCAACTTGCCATGCTTGGTTAATTGTGTTCCAGCAAGCTTTTTGGGTGTGTTCTAAGTTCATGCTTGTTAAGTATCATGTCTATTTCACATCCATGCTTCTTGTTATCATGTTTGGGTGTTGTAGCATATATTTACCTTGCTCCAAAGTTGTTATGTGGCTGTTAACTTCAGCTTTGCATTGTATCTTGTTTCATGTGTATGTGTTGAACCGTTGCTCCGTTTTGAGCGT
>LR738715.1:344753756-344775532 GCA_902687465.1 Secale cereale
GGCTTCCTCCATCGCCGACGGTGACAACAGCAATGCTGCGCACCTCCTCACCTCCCGCATTGGACGTGATCTGCCTGGATCTATGACCACCGGTGAGGAGAGAGATAGAGAGGACACCGCGGTCCTCTTTAGATATGGAGAGGGTGAGAGAGCTGTTAGGACCGAGAGTATATCGACCAGAGGGGGGGGGGTTGAATGGGAGATTCAAAATTTCTTTCTAAAGCTTTTAAACTTATCCCAATCACAACAGCGGAATAAAGTATTGATTGAAATGAACTAAATCATTCTTCTTCGTTAGAAGCATATTCTTCGATGAAGGCATTGACAACAGTATGAACTTGATAAATCACATGTTTAACAACAATGAGAGTAATGCAACATGTAAATAGATGCAGTAGAATGAGACACAACATGGTGCACACTTAAGGAAATACTATGGAATGATCTCACAAGAGAATCTGAGGAATATGCTGGTAAGGAATGAATACAGGTGATGAGAACAAAGTAGGATGAACACAAATACACAAGATGATAACAACAGAACAAAATGATCAAGTAATCTATCGACACAGAGCACGAGTATAACTCTCAAAGGAAATGCAATAAAGAGATTTAACTAGTGCTGCTCGATGGCGACAGAGATATTTGGTAAACGAGTTCACTCTTCTGCCAAAGGGCTATGTCTGGTTGGAGGGGCTGTGACTTAACATGGAAGATAAACTCTCTTCACCCTATTCTCCTTCAACGCAGAGCTGATCAGACTCAGGTTGATTTCACTCGTGGTAGCTCCTTGTTGGCGATCTCCAAACCTTCTGTCGACCTTCACGAACCACAATCACTCTTGGTTGGTGAAGATCAGGCTCGATGAAGACAACAACTCTTCAACACTCGAAGTCGAAACCTATCCGTCTAGAGAGTGCGCAGCTTTCAAGAGTAATAGGTACAAGAACTCTCACTCAAAACTACTATGATGCTGAACCACTCTCTATGTTTGGGCGCTTGGTTTCTCTCTCGGTGGATCTTAAACTCAAATCACTCGGAGAGGAGTTACTCAAATCAATCTTCTCAGAAATCTCAAGCGGAGCAGCCAACGAACAAAGTTGGAGCAGGGTGGCTATTTATAGCCGTAGCCTTCCCTTATGGGAACTGACCATTTTGGACACGAGGTCCAGCGAATGGAAAACCGACATGTTCACAACGGTTGGACTTTGGAGCAACGGTAACATTACTTGAGGAACAAGTAATGCTAACTCCTCGGTCCGAGTCAAATCTCTTGCAACGAAGAAGATCATAGTCTCTTGCTGGGAAGTATTTGCTCAGAGCACAAAGAGACTTCTCTCGCATCTTTCATAGGTTATGGCTAAGCATCACAATAGATCTAAGCATCGAGAACCTATACCCCTCTTAATAGTACAGGGGTCCTATGACTCGGAAGAATGAAAGAAGAACAACCAAATGAATACTACATCTTCAATTTGTCTTCGAATTCCATCGTTGCAGTCAATTTCTTCGGATGACAGTACCGAATCAACAACTTTGATTTAGAAGTAAACTTTCGAGGGGTCAATTTCTTCACACCAATCTTCTCGACTCTATTACTTCAACAAATATAGGTCGTTCTTCTCTGCAACGCAGATGTACTTCGGTGAAGTTCCTCGAACTCAGCACTAGAGATAGCATTCTCTTCGGTTGTGTATGGACTTCTTCTCTCTGTATGCACTAGCAAACAAATTAGTCCATACCTGTTTCTGTCAACAATCTCCAAAACACAAGGTGGGCAAATATTGCACCAACAATCTCTCCCCTCTTGGACGATTGTTGACAAAATAGATCACATCGAATGAGGGATAATGAAAGGAATGTAATGCAAAGAATAATGAAGGACAAGAGATAATTACAAAGATAAAATATCACCCCCTTAAGATATGCTTCGAATCATGAAGGATCGGGGGGGGGGAGCAATATTGATCTTTGTATGAGTGTCTTTGACTAGATCTTAAATATGAGTCCTTTCAATGCACTCAATGGTGTCTGAGGTGATTCCTGTCACAATATATATCTTCGAAAAAAGTTAGATGTAAGATAATCGTTGAGTAATTTGTGACAAGGATAAATCATGAAGGTTTTCTCAAAACACAATTTGAAGCCACACAAGATGTAGTTTTCCTGCATGTTAGGTATTCGATATGATCAGAGCAAGATAAAATAAGAATATGTTGCTCCGAGTGGATATGCTTCGGAGGTAGTTTTCCTGCAATATATATGATACGAAAAGATATCTGTGAGGAAAAACACTTTGTCAGACATAGAGATAGCCTTCACGTAAGGCATTTGTGCATGGACTGACTTTCTCATCCTGCAAGGTAGGTAAGGAAAGATAACACTTAGAGCATATCCAACCACAACAAATATAGTTTGTTCAGTACTCGAAGTACCTCTCCAAATTAGTATCATCATAGATATGTTTCCTCTTAGATAAATAATTGTCAATGATAATCATTCACAGGAAAAATATTCGATGGTACCTGCAGACAAATAGTGCGAAGCAAATGATATTGCAGGTGGGGCATATTAACGTTACATGGCGTCCGAGTGTTTCAACACGACATACGTTGCGATAAGTTCATGAAGCAAAGTGTTCAAGGGAAAACCAGAGAGAGAATGAAAACACCCTGCAAACCCCGATAAACTATCACTCGATGTAATTCTCCCCCTTTTTGTGAACAAGTGTCGAAAAGGTAAGAGAAGACATACGAGGAATTACTCCGTGGGAGTATCTTCCGAATCTGAATTAAAACCACTCGATGAATCAGTGTCTGAAGAATGCGGAATGGTCGAGGCAGAAGCAGGAGTAGCAGCCTGGGCTTTGTAAGACTTGGAGCAATGAACATCTGGCTTGTACACACGAGTGCTAGCTGTATCTGCAATTTCATCATCATGATTGACGAACAACACATCCGTTGAAGCAGAACGTTGTGGGAGCATTGGAGGTTGTCTTCGGATGCACGGAACAACAAGTAAGTCCAGGTACTCATACTCCTTGAAGAGGCCCTTCTGAGCTAAATCTTTGTGAGAGTAATGCTTTCTCAACAAGCTCCATGAGCGCTTCCTTGCATCCTTCTAATGCAAAAGAATTTGACGAGTGTGATTACGAATCAGATTCAGCTCAATCATCAATTCCACCTTTTCTTTTCAACCCATATTGATGTGTCTTTCCAGAGTCTGTTGCGTGTGAATACAAATCTCATGAAGTTATGGAATTTGATACGTCTCCGTCATATCTATAATTTTTGATTGTTCCATGCCAATATTCTACAACTTTCATATAATTTTGGCAACCTTTTATACTATTTTTTGGGACTAACATATTGATCCAGTGCCCAGTGCCAGTTCCTGTTTGTTGCATGTTTTTTTGTTTCGCAGAATATCCATATCAAACGGAGTCCAAACGGAATAAAAACGAACGCATATTTTTTTGGAATATATGTGAATTTTGGGAAGCGGAACCAACACGAAACGATGCCCGAGTGGGCCATGAGGCAGGGGAGCGCGCCCTGGGAAGGGGGGCGCACCCTGGGCCCTCGTTCCCACACCGTAAGGCGGTTTATGTCCTTCTTTCGCCGCAAGAAAACTAATATCCGTATAAAAACCGTGTCAAAAAAATCAGCCCAATTGGAGTTACGGATCTCCGGGAATTTAAGAAACGGTGAAGGGCCAGAATCTGGGAACGCAGAAACAGAGAGAGACAGAGAGACAGACCCAATCTCGGAGGGGCTCTCGCCCCTCCGCCGCCATGGAGGCCATGGACCAGAGGGGGAACCCTTCTCTCACCAAGGGAGAAGGTCAAAGAAGAAGAAGAAGGAGTGGGGCTCTCTCCCTCGCTTCCGGTGGCACCGGAGTGCCACCGGGGCCATCATCGTGTGACGTTGATCTACACCAACACCTCCGTCATATTCACCAACATCTATCTACAGCTATCTACTCTCCCACAACCTGCTGTACCCTCTACTTGAACATGGTGCTTTATGCTACATATTATTATCAAATGATGTGTTGCCATCCTATGATGTCTGAGTAGATTATCGTTGTCCTATTGGTGATTGGTGAATTGCTATGATTGATTTAATTTGCTTGTGGTTATATTGCTGTCCTTTGGTGCCCATCATATGAGCGCGCGCGTTGATCACACCATAGGGTTAGTTGTATGTTGATAGGACTACGTATTGGAGGGCAAGAGTGACAGAAGCTTCAACCTAGCGTAGAAATTGATGCATACGGGATTGAAGGGGGACCAATATATCATAATGCTATGGTTGGGTTTTACCTTAATGAACGTTAGTAGTTGCGGATGCTTGCTAATAGTTACAATCATAAGTGCATAGAATTCCAAGTAAGGGATGACATGCTAGCAGTGGCCTCTCCCACATAAAACTTGCTATCGGTCTAGTAACGTAGTCAATTTCTTAGGGGCAATTTCGCAACTCCTACCACCACTTTTCCACACTCGCTATATTAACTTTATTGCCTCTTTATATTAAAAGCCCCTAGTTTTATTAACGTGCTCTTTATTATCTTGCAAACCTATCCCACAAAACCACAAAATACTTCTAGTTTCATACTTGTTCTAGGTAAAGTAAACGTCAAGCGTGCGTAGAGTTGTATTGGTGGTCGATAGAACTTGAGGGATTATTTGTTCTGCCTTTAGCTCCTTGTTGGGTTCGACACTCTTACTTATCGAAAGAGGCTACAATTGACCCCCTACACTTGTGGGTTATCAAGACCTTTTTCTGGCGCTGTTGCCGGCGAGCAATAGCATGGGGTGAATATTCTCGTGTGTGCTTGTTTGCTTTATCACTAAGTATATTTTATTTACTGTTCTAAGTTGTTCTCTATCTTTAGTTATGGATATGGAACACGAAATACCAAAAAACTTAGGTGTACTTGCTACTCATGGAGATGGGGAACCTCCTAAAACCCTCGATGTTCTTTATGTGAAAGATATTATGTACTACTTTGATAATCCTGAGAAAACCCGATTCAACTATGTAATGGGAGTAACGTTGGATCAACGTGAATACTTTAGGGATTATCGCTTGACACAAAAAGGGAAAGTGTTATGGGATCAAATTCATTTGTTGCATTGGTATGCTCGGCAACTATGCTTGAGATATGATTATACTTGTTGCTCTAGGATGAAGGCTCCACACCTTCCCTTTTCATGCAAATTTAATGATAATGAAACCTTAGCTTCTTATGCTAATGGTATATATGACTATTATGATGTGGAATAAATATAAGAATTCGTTGCTTTTAAGGGTGCTTATGAAATTGAATCTCCGTTTAAAAAGAATGATGCTTTTGATGATGATGTTTCTAGGCCTGAAAATCTTGCTATGTTGAAATATTGCTATTTGAATTATGAATACAACTCCAATATTGATGCGTTTATTGAGAAGGTCTCCGCTGTCCAAGAAGAGACTAATATTTTGCAGGAGTCTATGGAAGAAGAAATCAATGACATTGTGAGCTCATTGGATGAAAAAGATCAGGAGGAGAGCGAAGAACAAAAGGAGGAAGAGCAGATTGACCACCCGTGCCCACCTTCTAATGAGAGTAACTCTTTATCTCATACATTGTTTAATTTTCCTTCGTGCTTACCGAAGGATGAATGCTATGATGATTGTTATGATCCCGTTGATTCTTTTGAAATATCTCTTTTTGATAATGCTTGCTATGCTTGTGGCCAAGATGCCAATATGAATTATGCTTATGGAGATGAACTTGCTATAGTACCTTATGTTAACATGAGATTGTTGCTATTGCACCCACACATGATAGTCCTATTATCTTTTTGAATTCTCCAAACTACACTATATTGGAGAAGTTTGCACTTATTAAGGGTTATATTGATGGGTTGCCTTTTTCCATTACACATGATGATTTTGATGAGTATAATATGCATGTGCTTGCTGCTCCTAATTGCAATTATTATGAGAGAGGAACTACATCCCCGCCTCTCTATGTTTCCAACACGATAAAATTGCAAGAAACTGCTTATACTATGCATTGGCCTTTACTTGATGCGCATTAATTATTCTTTTATGACATGCCGATGCATAGGAAGAGAGTTAGACTTCGTTGTTGCAATATATATATATATCACTTTTTGCTCACTACTAAATGCCAAATCATTGTTAATTAAAATTGGCTTTGATATACCTTGGGATTCGGGTGGATCCATCACTTGAGCACTATATGCCTAGCTTAATGGCTTTAAAGAAAGCGCTGCCAGGGAGACAACCCAGAAGTTTTAGAGAGTCATTTATTTCTGTTGTGTGATTTTATAAAGTTTTAAAGAATAAAAAAATAAAGAGGGGAACCCAAAACTTTTCAAAAAGAAAAGTGAAAGTGAGATAGACGAGCATTATGAAAGTGGGGGACGTCCTTGAACTTTGTTCATGCCCATGGAAACTTTGTGAATCTTAATTACAGAAACTTTTCAACAAAAATAATTATCCCCTTGTACAATTCCATTGTATTATAAAAATAATGTGCCAAGGTTTGCCTTTAGGATGTTTACAATGCTTGTTGGTTTGTGCGGTGCAGGACAGAAACTTTGGCTGTAGTGCGCGATTTTACATTTTTTGCTGGAACGTCAAATGGTTCTGAAACTTTTTGCACTGTCTTTCTATAAAAATTGTTTATTTTTCCTAATTTTGGAAGAATTTTGCAAGTATCAGAAGTATGGTGAATGTTCATATTATTACAGACTGTTCTGTTTTAGACAGATTCTGTTTTTGATGCATAGTTTGCTTGTTTTGATGAAACTATCAATTTCTATCAGCGGATTAACCCATGGAAAAGTTATATTACAATATCTACAGTTAAAAAAAATATGAATTGGTTTGAAACAGTACTTAGAATAGTGATTTGCTTTATTATACTAAGGGATCTTACCGAGTTTTCTGTTGAAGTTTGTGTGGATGAAGTGTTCGAAGATCGAGGAGGTCTCGATGTTAGGAGAAGAAGGAGAGGCAAGAGTTCAAGCTTGGGGATGCCCAAGGCACCCCAAGTAAATATTCAAGGAGACTCAAGCGTCTAAGCTTGGGGATGCCCCGGATGATATCCCCTCTTTCTTCAACAAGTATCAGTATGTTTTCGGATTCGTTTCATTCATGTGATATGTGCAGATCTTAGAGCGTCTTTTCCATTTAGTTTTCACCTTTTCTTTTATGCACCATGCTGGTATGAGATAGTCCTTGATTGATTTATAGTATGCTCTTTGCACTTCACTTATATCTTTTGAGTATGGCTTTATAGAATGCTTCATGTGCTTCACTTATATCATTTGAAGTTTGGATTGCCTGTGTCTCTTCACATAGAAAACCGCCATTTGTAGAATGCTCTTTTGCTTCACTTATAATTCTTAGAGTGTGGGCCTAACTTTTGTAGAAAGAATTAAAACTCTCTTTTGCTTCACTTATATCTATTTAGAGAGTTGACAGGAATTGGTCATTCACATGGTTAGTCATAAAATCCTATATAAACTTGTAGATCGCTGAATATGATATGTTTGATTCCTTGCAATAGTTTTGCGATGTAGATATGCTAATATGTGGGAGGAACTAGTGAATGATTATGGTTTAGTAAAAATATTGGTGTTAATGTTTGTGATTCCCGAAGCATGTACGTATGGTCTCCTAACTATGTAACCAAATTGGCGTGCATTGTATTTTGATTGTTTATCTTTGCGTGAAGGTCGGGGGCGCGCGATGGTTAACTCCTACCAACCTGCCCCCTAGGAGCATGCGTCGTAGTATCTTTGCTTCGAGGGCTAATAGATTTTTCGCAATAAGTATGTGAGTTCTTTATGACTAATGTTGAGTCCATGGGTTATACGCACTCTTACCCTTCCACCATTTCTAGCCTATCTTGTACCGCGCAACTTTCGCCGGTACCATACACCCATCATATACCTTCCTCAAAACAGCCACCATACCTATCTATTATGGCATTTCCATAGCCATTCCGAGATATGTTTCCATGTAACTCCGTCGTTCCGTTCATTATGACACGCACCATCATTTTCATATGGCCTTGCATGATCGTAAGATAGCTAGCATGATGTTTCCATGGCTTGTCCGTTATTTGATGTCATTGCTATGCTAGATCATTGCACATCCTGGTACATCGCCGAAGGCATTCACATAGAGTCATATTTTGTTCTAGTATCGAGTTGTAAGTAAATAGAAGTGTGATGATCATCATTATTAGAGCATTGTCCCTTGAAAAAAAAAGATAAAAAAGAAAGGCCAAAAGAAAAAAGAAAAAAAGAAAGGCCAAATAAAAAAAGGAGAAATGCCAAATTAAAAAAAAGGAAGGAACAAAAAGAAAAAAGAAAAAGAAAAAAAGGGGACAATGCTACTATCCTTTTCCACACTTGTGCTTCATCATAGCACCATGTTCTTCATGATAGAGAGTCTCCTATGTTGTCACTTTCATATACTAGTGGGAATTTTTTGTTATAGAACCTGGCTTGTATATTCCAACGATGGGCTTCCTCAAATGCCCTAGGTCTTCATGAGCAAGCAAGTTGATGTGCACCCACTAGTTTTCTTTTGAGCTTTCATACACTTATAGCTCTAGTGCATCCGTTACATGGCAATCCCTACTCACTCACATTGATATCTATTGATGGGCATCTCCATAGCCCATTGATACGCCTAGTCGATGTGAGACTTTCTCCCTACTTTTGTCTACTACCACCTTCTATTCCACCCATAGTGCTATGTCCACGGCTCACGCTCATGTATTGCGTGAAGAGTTGAAAAAGTTCGAAAAAGAAAAGTATGAAAACAATTGCTTGGCTGACACCGGGATGGGCATGAGGGGTACCTTGTGTTAAGAAAAGGGAGCATAAAAGACTATATGATTTTGTAGGGATAACGTTCTTTAGCATTGATATTTTGAAAGACTTGATTGTTTGTTGGGATGCCCGAGTATTAAATTCTTTTATGTCAAATGATAGATTATTGCTTTGAATCACTCGTGTCTTAATATTCATGCCATGATTAGATTACATGATCAGGATTATGCTAGGTAGCATTCCACATCAATTTTTTATTTATCATTTACCTACTCGAGGACGAGCAGGAATTAAGCTTGGGGATGCTGATACGTCTCCGTCGTATCTATAATTTTTGATTGTTCCATGCCAATATTCTACAACTTTCATATACTTTTGGCAACCTTTTATACTATTTTTTGGGACTAACATATTAATCCAGTGCCCAGTTCTAGTTCCTGTTTGTTGCATGTTTTTTGTTTCGTAGAATATCCATATCAAACGGAGTCCAAACGGAATAAAAATGGACGCAGATTTTTTTGGGAATATATGTGATTTTTGGGAAGCGGAACCAACACGAAACGATGCTCGAGTGGGCCACGAGGCGGGGGGGGGGCACGCCCTGGGAAGGGGGGCGCGCCCTGGGCCCTCGTGGCCACACCGTAAGGCGGTTGATGCCCTTCTTTCGCCGAAAGAAAGATAATACTGGATAAAAATCGTGTCAAAAAATCAGCCCAATCTGAGTTACGGATCTCCGGGAATTTAAGAAACGGTGAAGGGCCAGAATCTGGGAACGCAGAAACAGAGAGAGATAGAGAGACAGATCCAATCTCGGAGGGGCTCTCGCCCCTCCGCCGCCATGGAGGCCATGGACCAGAGGGGAAACCCTTCTCCCACCTAGGGAGAAGGTCAATGAAGAAGTAGTAGGAGGGGGTCTCTCTCCCCCTCGCTTCCGGTGGCACCGGAGTGCCACCGGGGCCATCATCGTGTGACGGCGATCTACACCAACACCTCTGTCATCTTCAGCAACATCTCCATCACCTTCCCCCATCTATCTACAGTGGTGCACTCTCCCGCAACCCGCTGTACCCTCTACTTGAACATGGTGCTTTATGCTACATATTATTATCCAATGATGTGTTGCCATCCTATGATGTCTGAGTAGATTATCGTTGGCCTATCGGTGATTGGTGAATTGCTATGATTGATTTAATTTCTTGTGGTTATATTGCTGTCCTTTGGTGCCCATCATATGAGTGCGCGCGTGGATCACACCATAGGGTTAGTTGTATGTTGATAGCACTACGTATTGGAGGGCAAGAGTGACAGAAGCTTCAACCTAGCGTAGAAATTGATGCATACGGGATTGAAGAGGGACCAATATATCATAATGTTATGGTTGGGTTTTACCTTAATGAACGTTAGTAGTTGCACATGCTTGCTAATAGTTCCAATCATAAGTGCATAGAATTCCAAGTAAGGGATGACATGCTAGCAGTGGCCTCTCCCACATAAAACATGCTATCGGTCTAGTAACGTAGTCAATTGCTTAGGGGCAATTTCACAACTCCTACCACCACTTTTCCACACTCGCTATATTAACTTTATTGCCTATTTATCTTAAAACCCCCTAGTTTTATTAACGTGCTCTTTATTATCTTGCAAACCTATCCCACAAAACCACAAAATACTTCTAGTTTCATACTTGTTCTAGGTAAAGTAAACGTCAAGCGTGCGTAGAGTTGTACCGGTGGTCGATGGAACTTGAGGGATCATTTGTTCTGCCTTTAGCTCCTCGTTGGGTTCGACACTCTTACTTATCGAAAGAGGCTACAACTGATCCCCTACACTTGTGGGTTATCAAGACCTTTTTTTGGCGCCATTGCCGAGGAGCAATAGCGTGGGGTGAATATTCTCGTGTGTGCTTGTTTGCTTTATCACTAAATAGATTTTATTTGCTGTTCTAAGTTGTTCTCTATCTTTAGTTATGGAGATGGAACACAAAATACCACAAAATTAGGCGTACTTGCTACTCAAGGAGATGGGGAACCTCCTAAAACCCTCGATGCTCTTTATGTGAAAGATATTATGTACTACTTTGATAATCCTGAGAAAACCCCATTCAACTATGTAATGGGCGTAACTCTGGATCAACGTGAATACTTTAGGGATTATCGCTTGTCACAAAAAGGGAAACTGTTATGGGATCAAATTCATTTGTTGCATTGGTATGCTCGGCAAATATGCTTGAGATATGATTATACTTGTTGCTCTAGGATGAAGGCTCCAGACCTTCCCTTTTCATGCAAATTTAATGATAATGAAACCCTAGCTTCTTATGCTAATGGTATATATGACTATTATGATGTGGAACAAATAGAAGAATTCGTTGCTTTTAAGGGTGCTTATGAAATTGAATCTCTGTTTAAAAAGAATGATGCTTTTGATGATGATGTTTCTAGGCCTGAAAATCTTGCTATATTGAAATATTGCTATTTGAATTATGAATAAAACTCCAATATTGATGCGTTTATTGAGAAGGTCTCCGCTGTCCAAGAAGAGATTAATATTTTGCAGGAGTCTATGGAAGAAGAAATCAATGACGTTGTGAGCTCATTGGATGAAAAAGATGAGGAGGAGAGCGAAGAACAAAAGGAGGAAGAGCGGATTGATCACCCGTGCCCACCTTCTAATGAGAGTAACTCTTTACCCCATACATTATTTAATTTCCCTTCGTGCTTACCGAAGGATTAATGCTATGATGATTGTTATGATCCCGTTGATTCTTTTGAAATATCCATTTTTGATAATGCTTGCTATGCTTGTGGCCAAGATGCCAATATGAATTATGCTTATGGAGATGAACTTGCTATAGTTCCTTATGTTCAACATGAGATTGTTGCTATTGCACCCACACATGATAGTCCTATTATCTTTTTGAATTCTCCAAACTACACTATATTGGAGAAGTTTGCACTTATTAAGGATTATATTGATGGGTTGCCTTTTTCCATTACACATGATGATTTTGATGAGTATAATATGCATGTGCTTGCTGCTCCTAATTGCAATTATTATGAGATAGGAACTACATCTCCACCTCTCTATGTTTCCAACACGATAAAATTGGAAGAAACTGCTTATACTATGCATTGGCCTTTACTTGATGTGCATGAATTGTTCTTTTATCACATGCCGATGCATAGGAAGAGAGTTAGACTTCGTTGTTGCATGATATATATCACTTTTTGCTCACTACTAAATGCCAAATCATTGTTAATTAAAATTGGCTTTGATATACCTTGGGATCCGGGTGGATCCATCACTTGAGCACTATATGCCTAGCTTAATGGCTTTAAAAAAAGCGCTACCAAGGAGACAACCTGGAAGTTTTAGAGAGTCATTTATTTCTGTTGTGTGCTTTTATAAAATTTAAAAACAAAAAAAATAAAGAGGGGAACCCAAAACTTTTCAAAAAGAAAAGTGAAAGTGAGATAGACGAGCATTGTGAAAGTGGGGGACGTCCTTGAACTTTGTTCATGCCCATGGAAACTTTGTGAATCTTAATTACAGAAACTTTTCAACAAAAATAATTATCCCCTTGTACAATTCCATTGTATTGTGAAAATAATGTGCCAAGGTTTGCCTTTAGGATGTTTACAATGCTTGTTGGTTTGTGCGGTGCAGGACAGAAACTTTGGCTGTAGTGCGCGATTTTACATTTTTTGCTGGAATGTCAAATGGTTCTGAAACTTATTGCACCGTCTTTCTATACAAATTTTTATTTGTCCTACTTTTGGCAGAATTTTTCAAGTATCGGAAGTATGGTGAATGTTCAGATTATTACATACTGTTCTGTTTTAGACAGATTCTGTTTTTGATGCATAGTTTGCTTGTTTTGATGAAACTATCAATTTCTATCAGTGGATTAAGCCATGGAAAAGTTATATTACAGTAGCTACAATGAAAAAACAAAATATGAATTGGTTTGAAATAGTACTTAGAATAGTGATTTGCTTTATTATACTAAGGGATCTTACCGAGTTTTCTGTTGAAGTTTTGTGTGGATGAAGTGTTCAAAGATCGAGGAGGTCTCGATGTGAGGAGAAGAAGGAGAGGCAAGAGCTCAAGCTTGGGGATGCCCAAGGCACCCCAAGTAAATATTCAAGGAGACTCAAGCGTCTAACTTGGGGATGCCCCGGTAGACATCCCCTCTTTCTTCAACAAGTATCAGTATGTTTTCGGATTCGTTTCATTCATGTGATATGTGCAGATCTTGGAGCGTCTTTTGCATTTATTTTTCACCTTTTATTTTATGCACCATGCTGGTATGAGATAGTCCTTGATTGATTTATAGAATGCTCTTTGCACTTCACTTATATCTTTTGAGTATGGCTTTATAGAATGCTTCATGTGCTTCACTTATATCATTTGAAGTTTGGATTGCCTGTTTCTCTTCACATAGAAAACCGCCATTTGTAGAATGCTCTTTTGCTTCACTTATAATTGTTAGAGCGTGGGCCTAACTTTTGTAGAAAGAATTAAAACTCTCTTGCTTCACTTATATCAATTTAGAGAGTTGACAGGAATTGGTCATTCACATGGTTAGTCATAAAATCCTACATAAACTTGTAGATCGCTGAATATGATATGTTTGATTCCTTGCAATAGTTTCGCGATGTAGAGATGCTAATATGTGGGAGGAACTAGTGAATGATTATGGTTTAGTAAAAATATTGGTGTTAATGTTTGTGATTCCCGAAGCATGCACGTATGGTCTCCTAACTATGTAACCAAATTGGTGTGCATTGTATTTTGATTGTTTATCTTTGCGTGAAGGTCAGGGGCGCGCGATGGTTAACTCCTACCAACCTCCCCCCTAGGAGCATGCGTCGTACTATCTTTGCTTCGAGTGCTAATAGATTTTTCGCAATAAGTATGTGAGTTCTTTATGACTAATGTTGAGTCCATGGGTTATACGCACTCTCACCCTTCCACCATTGCTAGCCTCTCTTGTACTGCGCAACTTTCGCCGGTACCATACACCCATCATATACCTTCCTCAAAACAGCCACCATACCTACCTATTATGGCATTTCCATAGCCATTCCGAGATATATTGCCATGTAACTCCACCGTTCCGTTTATTATGACACGCACCATCATTTTCATATTGCCTTGCATGATCGTAAGATATCTAGCATGATGTTTCCATGGCTTGTCCGTTTTTAGATGTCATTGCTACGCTAGATCATTCCACATTCCGGTACACCACCGGAGGCATTCACAAAGAGTCATATTTTGTTCTAGTATTGAGTTGTAAGTAAATAGAAGTGTGATGATCATCATTATTAGAGCATTGTCCCTTAAAAAAAAGATAAAAAAGAAAGGCCAAAAGAAAAAAGAAAGAAAAGAAAGGCCAAAAAAAAGGAGAAAGGCCAAATAAAAAAAGGGAAGGCCCAAAAAAAAGGAAGAAAGGAAAAAAGAAAAAAGAAAAAAAGGGGACAATGCTACTATCTTTTTCCACACTTGTGCTTCATCATAGCACCATGTTCTTCATGATAGAGAGTCTCCTATGTTGTCACTTTCATATACTAGTGGGAATTTTTTGTTATAGAACTTGGCTTGTATATTCCAACGATGGGCTTGCTCAAATGCCCTAGGTCTTCATGAGCAAGCAAGTTGATGCACACCCACTAGTTTTCTTTTGAGCTTTCATACACTTATAGCTCTAGTGCATCCGTTACATGGCAATCCCTACTCACTCACATTCATATCTATTGATGGGCATCTCCATAGCCCATTGATACGCCTAGTCGATGTGAGACTTTCTCCCTACTTTTGTCTACTACCACCTTCTATTCCACCCATAGTGCTATGTCCACGGCTCACGCTCATGTATTGCGTGAAGAGTTGAAAAAGTTCGAAAAAGAAAATTATGAAAACAATTGCTTGGCTAACACCGGGATGGGCATGAGGGGTACCTTGTGTTAAGAAAAGGGAGCATAAAAGACTATATGATTTTGTAGGGATAACGTTCTTTAGCATTGATATTTTGAAAGACTTGATTGTTTGTTGGGATGCTCGAGTATTAAATTCTTTTATGTCAAATGATAGATTATTGCTTTGAATCACTCGTGTCTTAATATTCATGCCATGATTAGATTACATGATCAAGATTATGCTAGGTAGCATTCCACATCAAAAATAATCTTTTTTATCATTTACCTACTCGAGGACGAGCAGGAATTAAGCTTGGGGATGCTGATACGTCTCTGTCGTATCTACAATTTTTGATTGTTCCATGCCAATATTCTACAACTTTCATATACTTTTGGCAACTTTTAATACTATTTTTGGGACTAACATATTGATCCAGTGCCTAGTGCCAGTTCCTGTTTGTTGAATGTTTTTTGTTTCGCAGGATATCCATATCAAACGGAGCCCAAACGGTATAAAAATGGACGGAGATTTTTTTTGGAATATATGTGATTTTTGGGAAGCGGAACCAACACGAAACGATGCCCGAGTGGGCCACGAGGCAGGGGGCGCGCCCTGGGCCCTCGTGGCCACACCGTAAGGCGGTTGATGCCCTTCTTTCGCCGCACGAAAGCTAATATCCGGATAAAAATCACGTCAAAAAATCAGCCCAATCGGTGTTATGGATCTCCGGGAATTTAAGAAACGGTGAAGGGCCAGAATCTAGGAACACAGAAACAGAGTGAGACAGAGAGACAAATCCAATCTCGGAGGGGCTCTCACCCCTCCGCCACCATGGAGGCCATAGACCAGAGGGGAAACCCTTTGCCCACCTAGGGATAAGGTCAAGGAAGAAGAAGAAGGAGGGGGGCTCTCTCCCCCTCGCTTCCGGTGGCACCGGAGTGCCGCCGGGGCTATCATCGTGTGACGGCGATCTACACCAACACCTCCGTCATCTTCACCAACATCTCCATCACCTTCCCCCATCTATCTACAGCGGTCCACTCTCCCGCAACCCGCTGTACCTTCTACTTGAACATGGTGCTTTATGCTACATATTATTATCCAATGACGTGTTGCCATCCTATGATGTGTGAGTAGATTATCGTTGTCCCATCGGTGATTGGTGAATTGCTATGATTGATTTAATTTGCCTGTGGTTATGTTGCTGTCCTTTGGTGCCCATCATATGAGCGTGTGCATGGATCACACTATAGGGTTAGTTGTATGTTGATAAGACTACGTATTGGAGGGCAAGAGTGACAGAAGCTTCAACCTAGCGTAGAAATTGATGCATACGGGATTGAAGGGGGACCAATATATCATAATGCTACGGTTGGGTTTTACCTTAATGAACATTAGTAGTTGCGGATGCTTGCTAATAGTTCCAATCATAAGTGCATAGAATTCCAAGTAAGGGATGACATGCTAGCAGTGGCCTCTCCACATAAAACTTGCTATCGGTCTAGTAACGTAGTCAATTGCTTAGGGGCAATTTCGCAACTCCTACCACCACTTTTCCACACTCGTTATATTAACTTTATTCCCTCTTTACCTTAACAGCCCCTAGTTTTATTAACGTGCTCTTTATTATCTTGCAAACCTATCCCACAAAACCACAAAATACTTCTAGTTTCATACTTGTTCTAGGTAAAGTAAACGTCAAGCGTGTGTAGAGTTGTATTGGTGGTCGATAGAACTTGAGGTATTATTTGTTCTGTCTTTAGCTCCTCGTTGGGTTCGACATTCTTACTTATTGAAAGAGGCTACAACTGATCCCCTACACTTGTGGGTTATCAAGACCTTTTCATCATGACGGATTTCAACCCTGGCTTCCTTAACCTCCGGAGCATTTTCAGACGCAGAGGCAGTTGTAGCAGTATCAACAGGTTCCTTCCCTTTGTAATTATCCTTCACAATGCGCAGAGTGTCACAAACTGGTGGCATGAAAACTTTCGGTATGTAAGCCCAGAAGAATTTCTCATTTGTGAGCTGCTCGATCGCGAACATGATCCATGGAGCATAAGGCTTCAAAGATTGAGGGCTATCTGTTGCACATGCAAGATTTCGAATGAAAAGGTCGGGAATGTCAAATTTAATTCCTTGAGATATTGCCACAAGAGCATTTCCCATGATGCCTTTGATGGAGTTTGGCCAGTTTGTTGGCGTGATGATATTTGATACGTCTCCAACGTATCTATAATTTTTTATTGTTCCATGTTATTATATTATCTGTTTTGGATGTTTAATGGGCTCTAATATGCTCTTTTATATTATTTTTGGGACTAACCTATTAACCGAAGGCCCAGTGCCAATTCCAATTTTTTTGCCTATTTCAGGGTTTTGCAGAAAAAGGAATACCAAACGGAATGAAACCTTCGGGAGGATCTTTCTTGGACCGAAAGCAAACCAGGAGAATTGGAGTTGAAGTCTGGAATGCCACGAGGCGGCCACGAGGCAGGAGGGCCCCTCGTAGCTCCACCGACGTACTTCTTTCGCCTATATATACTCTTATACTCTAGAAACATCAGGGAGAGCCACGAAACCACTTTTCCACCACCACAACCTTCTGTACCCGTGAGATCCCATCTTGGGGCCTTTTCCGGCGCTCCTCCGGAGGGGGAATCGATCATGGAGGGCTTCTACGTCAACACCAAAGCCTCTCTGATGATGTGTGAGTAGTTTACCACAGACCTTCGGGTCCATAGTTATTAGCTAGATGGCTTGTTCTCTCTCTCTCTTTGATTCTCAATACAAAGTTCTCCTTGATGGTCTTCGAGATCTATTCGATGTAATATTCTTTTGTGGTGTGTTTGCCGAGATCCGATGAATTGTGGATTTATGATCAAGTTTATCTATGAAAAATATTTGGTTCTTCTCTGAATTCTTATATCCATGATTTGATATCTTTGCAAGTCTCTCCGAATTATCAGTTTAGTTTGGCCTACTAGATTGATCTTTCTTGCAATGGGAGAAGTGCTTAGCTTTGGGTTCAATCTTGCGGTGTCCTTTCCGAGTGACATCAGGGGCAGCAAGGCACGTATTGTATTGTTACCATCGAGGATAAAAAGATGGGGTTTATATCATATTGCTTGAGTTTATCCCTCTACATCATGTCATCTTGCTTAATGCGTTACTCTGTTTGTCAGGCCCAAGATGCGATTCTATCCCGATCACATGACACTTACGTGATTGGGGCACAACCGCATTTCGGGCGCTTAGCAAGATGGATATCATTACATCGTACCATTACATACATACATGGGGTATACAACAATACATACAAGTCACATGAATACAACATCATCAATACAAGGCATCCGACTACGAATGCAAACATGAAAAGCACAACGACATCCATCTGCTATCCCACGCTGCTGACCCGGAACCTAACCCAAGACTGAAGAAGACGAAGAAGAAAGAACTCCAACACAAGGACATCGTTCTCACGTCAAGACATCGGAAACCTGCACCTGCAACTGTTGTTGTAGTATCTGTGAGCCACGAGGACTCAGCAATCCCATAACCATGGGTAACAAGACTATCAAAGCTTAATAGGAAGGGAGAGGTAAAGTGGTGAGGTTGCAGCAACGGCTAAGCAAAAGTATGGTGGCTAACTTACGAGTACAAGAATAAGATGAGCATCTACGCAAACGGTCGCAAACTAGTAGTGATCGCTAAAGATCCTTAACTACTTACGAGTCAAACATAACCCCACCGTGTTCTCTTCTCAAAGTGAAAAGAGACAGTCATGGTTACTCACACAGTTGTGTGTTTTACTTCGGATCCTTTGTCAAGTTTTCTACAACCGGACATTAACAAATTCCAATCTGCCACATAACCGCAGGCACGGCTTTCGAAAGTTCATAACCCTGCAGGGGTGTCCCAACTTAGCCCATCACAAGCTCTCACGATCAGCTGAAGTAGTAATAATTATTACCCCTTATCTTAGGGAAATCCGATCAGGCTCGGCATCCCGGTGCACAAGACATTTCGACAATGGTAAAACAAGTCCAGCAAGACCTCCCAGCGTGCCGACACCCTGATAGTAGCCGCGCGTATCTCGTCTCAGGCCACGTCCGGATGGGCGATCCTACGGGTTATACCAGATACCTCAGGTTTCCCCGTGGCGGCCCCGCAGTCTCCCCGTTTGGGACCAACACCATCAGCACTGGCCCCCTGCTATGTAGAAAGAATCCCCGGGGACGCGAGCCCCTATGCAAATTTAATTAATTAATTAAGTTGTTATTATGAGGCAAATTAAAACCAATGTTGGGCCTTGCTGGAGGAGTTTTATTCAAAGCCGAAGTGTCAAGGGGTCCCCATATACCCAACCGTGTAAGGAACGCAAAACCAAGGAACATAATGCCGGTTTATCGGCGCCTAAGGTGGCATGAGTGGAACCAAACACCGAGCAAAAGGCCAAGCCTTCCACCCATGCCCAGTATATAGGTGTTTTAATAATAATAATAGATATTGTGATATTCCAACAACAAGTTCCGACCTGGAACGATCTTCATCTTCACCTGCAACTAACAACGCTATAAGAGGGGCTGAGCAAGCGGGTAACATAGCCAAACAATGGTTTTGCTAGGAAGGTTTCAAAGGTTAGAGGTTTCATGGCAACAAGGAGAGGCTGACATAAAGGATGGGTAGCGCGACATTTAACGATAGCATCGAGACAACTAAGCAAAGGCAATGATAGTAAAGGTATTCAAGGGTATGGTCATCTTGCCTGAGATCCCGCAAGGAAGAAGAACGGATCCATGAAGAAGACAAAGAAGAAGCCTTGAAGAAGAACCACGGGTGGATGAACGAATCCTCACGAAAGCAACGGAACAAGCACTAACGAGAAGAAGCAAGCAACACGGTAAACACACCACACGAGACATGACAATATGCTCAACCAAGTATGATGCAAGACAGTTCTATATAGCATGCACTACAAGTCCATACAGGAAGCAAAACTTGGCAAGGTAGGAAGCACATGAAAACAACACAAGTCTATATATGATGCAATACATGGCAAGGTATGATGCAAGACAAGTCTATAGAGGAAGCAATACATGGCAAGGTAGGAAGCACATAAAAACAACACAAGTCTATATATGATGCAATACATGGCAAGCTATGATGCAAGACAAGTCTATACAGGAAGCAATACATGGCAAGGTAGGAAGCACAGAAAAAAAAACACAAGTCTATATATGATGCAATACATGGCAAGGTATGATGCAAGACAAGTCTATACATGATGCAATACATGGCAAGGTAGGAAGCACAGAAAAACAACACAAGTCAACAAGTTTAAATGAGGCCGGAAACTACATATAACAAATCCGGTAAGTCCTCATATGCATAGTTTGAAATTAGTCCAGAACTGAACAAACCTTAAGTTAAAGTTGTTAAACAGCAAGTTAACATGCACCATGATGATCTACACGAAATTCTAGTCAAGTTTCATATAAAGTTCATTTAATTCGGAGCTACGGCCTAGAAGATATGAGCAAAACAAGACAAACATGGCAACGGTGCAAGATGCACCCAAACATGAAGCAGAACTCACTCCAAACATGTAAACAAGATGATATTATGATTCTACATGCAAAATCACACAAGTTTCATATAAGGCACACCCAAAACGGAGCAACGGGCTAAAATATACACATGAAACAAGAAACAATGCAAAGCTGAAACTAACAGCCACATAGCAACTTTGGAGCAAGGTAAATATATGCTACAACACTCAAACATGGAAACAAGAAGCATGGGAATGAACTAGACATATCGTACAACAAACAACTCCATTTTGAGCAACTCCATAGGAGGCATGGATCAATAGCAACAAGCTACAACATTTTGATCATGACGTTAAAAACCCGACAGTAATATTTTATAGCAACTTGGGAGCAAGATTTAAATAAGCTACAGCAAGCCATATGAACAAGTGAGGACATGGATGGATAGCCAACAACATATACAGCAAGTAATGATCAATGGCCACCCCAAAACTAAAATGGATTTGCCTAGGGCATTAAGCAAACATAGCATCAGGATATGACAGATTCCAGACTTGGTGAAATTTCACCAAGTGTTAAAATAGTAACATTAGCATGGCATGTTTGCGAGCATGTTTAAGTCACCTCAAGGCATATCATGGCAAATGGTTTGCACCACAGCAAAGAACACATGATGGAGAATCTAAAACATATGGGCATGTGACATGGGGACAAACACATCAATAGCAACGAGCTCCTCAACTAAGCATCTCGTAACAAGTTACAAAACCTAACAGCCAAAAGAACTTTTGCAACAGAGATAAACATGGCAATATGAACCTTAACATGCATGCTATAGCAACCAACATGTAAAGCATCTCATGATGAACATTTTGACATATCATATGCATCATTTGGATAAACATGCACCAAGTTATCATATCTCAAACATGGCAACAAAATAACAAGTAGCAGCAGTTTATAACAAGTAGCACTCTTGCAACAGATATTAGAGCATCTAGATGAACTCAAACAAGCATGGCACAATGGAACAAAGTGTAGAGCATATCACCACGATCATTTTGACATCTCATTCACTCAATTTGGATAAGCACACAAAAAGTTATCACTATGCAAACATAGCAACATAATATGCATTCTGAGGACTTAGCAGTTTTTTTAAAGGCAAAGGGAAAAAACAGAGGCGCTCACATTGGGCCTAATGGGCCAGATCTGGGAAGGAGGCAGCCGGTTGGAGGGGCTGGGGACCTGGGCCGGCCCGAGGAGGCGCTGGGCCTCGCGGCTGGAGGAGGCCCACGAAGGGAAGGAGTCCGGCCTGGAGAGCTTCGCCCTCCTGCTCGAGCCGCTCGGGCACGGCCATGGCGGCGGCGCGGCACATGGACTCCGGCGAGGCAGGGTGACCTCCGGCGAAGGGAAACGACGAGAGGGGGGGG
>LR738715.1:344778609-344808426 GCA_902687465.1 Secale cereale
GGGGTATGAACCATAGAGAAGTTGGAATACAACAGTTTTAACACCAATATAAATAAATAATGAGTTCATTACAGTATCTTAAAGTGGTGGTTTGTTTTCTTATACTAACGGAGCTCACGAGATTTTCTGTTAAGTTTTGTGTTGTGAAGTTTTCAAGTTTTTGGGTAAGGATTTGATGGACTATGGAATAAGGAGTGGCAGAGACTAAGCTTGGGGATTCCCAAGGCACCCCAAGGTAAAATTCAAGGACAACCAAAAGCCTAATCTTGGGGATGCCCCGGGAAGGCATCCCCTCTTTCGTCTTCGTCTATCAGTAACTTTACTTGAGGCTATATTTTTATTCACCACATGATATGTGTTTTGCTTGGAGTGTCTTGTATGATTTGAGTCTTTGCTTTTTAGTTTACCACAATCATCCTTGCTGTACACACCTTTTGGGAGAGACACACATGAATCAGAATTTATTAGAATACTCTATATACTTCACTTATATCTTTTGAGCTAGATAATTTTGCTCCAGTGCTTCACTTATATCTTTTTAGAGTATGCTGGTGGTTTTATTTGTAGAAATTATTGATATCTCATGCTTCACTTATATTATTTTGAGAGTCTTTTAGAACAGCATGGTAATTTGCTTTGGCTATAAAATTAGTCCTAATATGACGGGCATCCAAGATAGGTATAATAAAAAACTTTCGTATAAAGTGCGTTGAATACTATGAGAAGTTTGATGCTTGATGATTGTTTTGAGATATGAGGATGGTGATATTAGAGTCATGCTAGTAGACTAATTGTAAATTTGAGACATACTTGTGTTGAGGTTAGCAAGTCCCGTAGCATGCACGTATGGTAAACATTGTGTAACAAATTTGAAGCATGAGGTGTTTCTTTGATTGTCTTCCTTTGTGTGGAGGTCGGGATCGCGCGATGGTTAACTCCTACCAACCCTTCCCCTAGGAGCATGCGTGTAGTGCTTGGTTTTTGATGACTTGTAGATTTTTGCAATAAGTATGTGAGTTCTTTATGACTAATGTTGAGTCCATGGATTATACGCATTCTCACCTTTCCGCCATCGCTAGCCTCTCTAGTATCGCGCAACTTTCGCCGGTACCATACACCCACCATATACCTTCCTCAAAACAGCCACCATACCTACCTATTATGGCATTTCCATAGCTATTCCGAGATATATTGCCATGCAACTTTCCACCGTTCCATTTATTATGACACGTTCCATCATTGTCATATTGCCTTGCATGATCATGTAGTTGACATCGTATTCACAATTTTTTCATACATGTCACTCTTGATTCATTGCACATCCCGGTACACCGCCAGAGGCATTTACATAGAGTTATATCTTTGTTCTAGTATTGTTATAATATCGAGTTGTAAGTAAAGAAAAGTGTGATGATCATCACTATTAGAACATTGTCCCATGTGAGGTTATAAAAAAAAGAGGCCAAAGAAGCCCACCAAAAAAAGAGAGGCCAAAGAGCCCAAAATAAAAAAATAAAAAAAGGAGGAAAATGAGAGAAAAAGAAAGAAGGGACAATGTTACTATCTTTTTCCACACTTGTGCTTCATAATAGCACCATGCTTTTCATGATAGAGAGTCTCCTATGTTGTCACTTTCATATTACTAGTGGGAATTTTTCATTATAGAACTTGGCTTGTATATTCCAATGATGGGCTTCCGCAAATGCCCTAGGTCTTCATGAGCAAGCAAGTTGGATGCACACCCACTTAGTTTCTTTTGTTGAGCTTTCATACATTTATAGCTCTAGTGCATCCGTTGCATGGCAATCTCTACTCACTCACATTGATATCTATTGATATGCATCTCCATAGCCCATTAATATGCCTAGTTGATGTGAGACCATCTTCCTCTTTTTGTCTTCTCCACAACCACCATTCTATTCCACCTATACGCTATGTCGATGGCTCAAGCTCATATATTGCGCGAAAGTTGAAAAAGTTTGAGAATACTAAAGTATGGAACAATTGCTTGGCTGAAACCGGGGTTGTGCATGATTTGAATATTTTGTGTGACGAAGATGGAGCATAGCCAAACTATATGATTTTGTAGGGATGAGCTTTCTTTGGCTATGTTATTTTGAGAAGACATAATTGCTTTGTTAGTATGCTTGAAGTATTATTATTTTTATGTCAATATTAAACTTTTGTCTTGAATCTTTTAGATCTTAACATTCATGCCACAATAAAGAAAATTGCATTGATAAACATGTTAGGTAGCATTCCACATAAAAAAAAATCTGTTTTTATCATTTACCTACTCGAGGACGAGCAGGAATTAAGCTTGGGGATGCTTGATACGTCTCCAACGTATCTATAATTTTTGATTGTTCCATGCTATTATATTATCTGTTTTGGATGTTTAATGGGATTAAATATGCTCTTTTATATTACCAGAGTACCCAGGCTTGCCTACCTGCGGCCCATGGCGTGGCTCCATCGACGGCCTAGTACGGCCCATCCGCAACAACTCCAAGACAAGACCCTCACGAGGGGCCAAGACTCGCGAGGCAGGCGACATCAAGACCTCTGGAGGGAGCGGCCTCTCTCGGCCGGCTCCTGAGGAGCAGATATTTATATGCAGGTGCCCACCTCATGAGGTTGAGGTGATGCGAGCCATGACGACCAAGGCCAGGCGGGCGCTAGCGGGCGCAGAGGAGCAGGTTTCCTCTTTCGTGCTAAGGAGGCAAGCGCAAGCATGGGGTCCTGGGGAATCAGCCAAAGGTTTCTATTCCCGTGCAACAAGACCAAGACCACTAGGATGGATGTCATCACCGAGCCCACCACAGCGTCACGACCAGAAGCTTTGCAAGCGAAGACCACTTTTCGTCAGGATAAGATGTACTACCCGTCCCCCTTCAAAATTGGCCACTTTGGGATCCCTTCCCGCCTACATTTGGGGGAAGAGGACCAATGCAACTATAAATATACGTTAGCCACCACCGTAGAAGGGGAGAGATCCATTCCATCCACAAGAGAGCTCTCGCTAGATCAGGTCCAGACCTAGCGAGCTCACACCCACACAAGAATGGACGTCGTGAGGTTGTTCGTGCCCTTGTACCAGTTCATCCTAAGGCCCCCAAGAGGCTAATCCACGGCAAAGCAGGAGTAGGGTATTACACCGCAAGGTGGCCCGAACCTGGGTAAACTGTTGTGTCCCTCTTGCTTCTGGTTCATCGAGCTAGGCCGAGGGATGATGAGCTGGTTGGCTGGAGAGTTTGAGTTCTTCGCACACGCCCTAGAGTTCGAACCTTTCTTGGGTCTGCGGCGCCCTGAATCCGACATTTGGCGCGCCAGGTAGGGGCGCGTCGAAGCCTTTCTTCTGTCTCTGCCCCACACCCGTTCCGTCACCTCCATGGCAGAGGCTCCCAGATCTCACACCGAGCACTATGCTGCTCGCGCCACCCAGGTGGTGCCCCTCGTCTATGGAGCTCATCGTCACCCTATGCTCCCCGCGGCCAGCGTGTATACTAGTGTCGACCACCACCGGTGGCGCGGGACGCTCTCGCCCACCCCTGTGTAGCGTCGCAACCGTGCCACCGCGCGGTCCTCCGGCTACGCCACAACGTCGTTCTTCTACGCTCACTGGGAGCAGGCGAACACGTGAGCCACGCTCCTTGTGGCACGCAAGTTGCTATGACGTAGATTAGTAGAAGGCAGCCATGATGCCTTGTTCTCCCGCGTCGCCGAACTGCTCGACGCTGCCTACGAGGGTGCGGCGCCCTTCTGCATCCTGCCGGCATCACGGGCACCACCAGGGGTCCGCGCCTGCCCCTGCTGCATATGTTCGTCATTCCGGAGGGGCCCGGAGGATCCCGTGGCAGTGACCTCGCGCGTGCCACCGCCAACCCGTCTCGAGGCGCGTCCCCTAGGAATACGGTCGGACGGCGGCCCCTCCAGGGGTCATGACGATGGACCACCCCCTGGTCACCACAGCCAGGCACCAGAGATGATGGTCAACGAACTGGAGGGCCCGGGGGCTGGCCTTAGGCTGATGGCCCCTTGCGCCTCAGTGCCGCCATCAGTGGGCTCACTACGCGAGCAAATGAGATGCTCGCACGCATTTCCCCCACCAGTTCGGAAATCGGGATCACCAATGCCACGCGGAGCTGGAGCCCCTTATGAGCCGATCTAGTGCCTCGCCAGTACCTTCGACAACAACGGTCGCCAGTTACAACCAATACCCTTTGGATATGTCGCGCTAACCTTGGATCACAGGTAAACTACGCCACGACGACGCACCTCCGGACGCCGACCCCGCCTCAGGCATGCGGGGTGCACCGGGAGGTCGCACGAGCGCGCGCCACGCAGCGCCCAGCTCGGCGCCGTGAGGCGCATGGTGGAGCACACCATCTAGAAGCGGGTCCTCCGCTGGGGAAAGTGTCGGCAAGCCATCCGCCAACCGAGGGCCTGCGCTGACCTGACCACCGCCTGCATAGCCCTTGCCCCTTGGTCCTGTCCTGGTTTCCGGACGCCCCAATGGTGGTTGAGGTATGCGCGGGGTGGGGTCCCGGCTCGGGGGACAAGAAGCACCCCTCAAGTCTCCGCTCGTGACACTCTCACGTAATAATGAGTGGGGCTGTACATGCCCCGGGGTCTCCTAAGCGCTGCCCCTGGGCCTCATGGGGGCTCCCACCCACGTCCAAGTCAAAGCACCATGCTCCGCGCTGGCAGACGACACTGTCCTCCAATGACTATGCCCACGCCCAGTGAAAGCACTAAGCTCCGCGCTGGTGAGAAAACTGGTGTAGACGCCGAACGCGACCGTCTCTTTTGCTCTCTTTTGTAATCAGATTTGCTGCCTTTGGAATGAAATTCGAAGTTTTGTGCACTTATTCAAAGGGGGTATTTTAGATTCACGGTACTTCCTTGTTCTCCGATTTGTGTTTTGGGAAGCATGGCTCCTGCCTGCTGCTCTCCCCCCAAGCGACCCATGAGCGGTGGCTAGGTGTGGTGTGCACATCTAAGCTAGCCCGAGCGGCGTCAGGGCCCCCTTGGGGCCAAGGACGTGACTATCGCGGGTCCGCCCGTGCACACACCTTGCCAAAGCTTTTTTGCTTGGCTTCTCGTGCGACGCTCTCGAGCGAGCCAGCAGGCACGCACCATGCATGGCATTCAGCTTTGGGCCTCAGGGGCGCTCAGCGCCGAGTGCCCCACACACTTCCACGAAGCTCGACGCCAGGCAAAGGCACACCAGGAGGCCCTAAGCTCTCGCAACCCCACGAGATCCCGTGGACCAGGGGCTCTCGAGGAGCCGCCTCTGGTGAAACGCGTCTCTGCGATGCGAGAACCCGTCGAAGGCCGCGAACACAAAAGCTAAGCTACGCCGACTATTCTGGTTGAGAGCCTTCCGGCTCATGACAACATATTTTCAAGAAATAATTTAGTAGACATATCATTGTGTCATACAGCATGGGGGAGCCCCCTCCAAAAAATGCTTTCACGCCTCGTGGGTCATATCCCAAATTTTGGCAGGCAAATAGGGAAATACAAGCCTAGCGAGACACGCTACCACCGGTGTCGTTGTCGTCATCATCACCATCAGCTCCGGCCTCTTCGGCTGCAAGCGCAGTCACATCATCGGCAAGGGCGAATTCCGCGGTCAGGTCATCCACATGGTCGTCCACTAGATTACCCCGGGCACGGGGGCTGTCACGGCGCTGAAGTCGAAGTCGGGATCGAGGCTAAGAAGGTGGCTGAAGACCCATGAGAATGCACGTCCAAGAAGGTCGCATCTCTTCTCTTAGATGAGCCAGCGCAACCTCGCGGCCCCGCCTTCGAGGCAGGTCACGACCTGGGTGAAGAAGCGGAGATAGCCAATGTCATTAGCTTCGTGCGGGCGGGAGATGCTCTCATTGCAGATGGTGTCTAGGGCCTGGTTGGCCTGATCCTGAGTCCCTCAAACATCAAGGAACGCTCGCGCTGCAGCATTCGGTTCCAGCCCGCCGCTTTTGTGGCTCTCTCCACAAGGGACGTAACGCCTTCAACCTGCTGATGAAGGGAGGACAACTAGGCCTCAGCTGTGGCCTGGGTCGCCTCAGCGGCTTTCTCGCGCTACTCTACCGCGGCTTGCTTCACCTTGAGGGCGCCGGCCTTGCCCTACAGCTCAGCGCATCGCCGCTTGAAGCGAGCCTCTTGGAGCTCCAGCTTCTAGCGGTACTCCTCGACGAGGGCCTCGCGGATCCCCGCCACCTTCTGGTCGACCTCTCGTTGGATCCTCACCTCCCGAGCACTAAGGGCATCCTCGACTATGGCTACTTGGCACTCCATCACCCCCAGTCGCTCGTGCTCCAGGCTATGCTCCAACGCCTCAAGCACCAGCGCCTCCTCGTGCGCCCGGACTCATGCCTCGTTTGTGGCGGCCCCTCCCGTCGGCACCGCAAGGGTGGCTCTGCGCCTGGACCAGCCGCTCAAGGGCGGCGTTCGAGGCTCGAAGCTCCCTCTCGCGCTCCTCGGCCGCCTCACGATGTCGATTTGCATACCTATGTTGTAGATCAATAGCTCGCGATATAGCTCCTATTTTTTTTGATATGTTCGTAGAGAAACTAAGTTTAAAGATGATAGTAGCAATGATACGGACTGGGTCCATGATCTGAGGATTATCCTTATTGCTGCACAGAAGAATTATGTCCTTGATGCACCGCTAGGTGACAAACCTATTGCAGGAGCAGATGCAGACGTTATGAATGTTTTGCAAGCTCGAGATGATGACTACTTGATAGTTTAGTGCGCCATGCTTTACGTCTTAGAACCGAGACTTCAAAAACGTTTTGAACATCATGGAGCATATGAGATGTTCCAAGAGCTGAAAATTGGTACAGATTCATGCCCATGTTGAGAGGTATGAGACCTCTGACAAGTACTTTGCCTACAAGATGGAGGAGAATAGCTGAGCCAGTGAGCATGTGCTCAGAATGTCTGGGTACTACAATCGCTTGAATCAAGTGGGAGTTAATCTTCCAGATACGATAGTGAATGACAAAGTTCTCTAGTCACTATCACCAAGCTACTAGAACTTCGTGATAAACTATAATATGCAAGGGATGACGAAAATGATTCCCGAGATCTTCGTGATGCTGAAATCAGCGAAGGTAGAAATCAAGAAAGAGTGTCAAGTGTTAATGGTTAACAAGGCCACTAGTATCAGGAAAAAGGGCGAGGAAAAAAGGGAACTTCAAGAAGAATGGCAAGCAAGCTGTCGCTCCCATGAAGAAGCCGAAAGCTAGACCCAAGCCTGAAACCGTGTGCTTCTACTGCAAAGGAAATGGTCACTAGAAGCGGAACTGCACCAAATACTTGGCTGATAAGAAGGATGGAAAAGTGAACAAAAGTATATTTGATATACATGTTATTGATGTGTACCTTACTGGTGTTCATAGTAGCACCTGGGTATTCGATACCGGTTTAGTTGCTAAGATTAGTAGCTCGAAACAGGAGTTGCAGAATGAACAGAGACTAGTTAAGTGCGAGGTGACGATGTGTGTTGGAAGTGATTCCAAGGTTGATACGATCACCATCTGTAGGATCGAAAGTAGGTCTAGATGGGGGGGGGGGGGTTTAGACTACTTGACCATATAAAAATCTAACATTTTCCCAATTTTAAGTGTTGGAAGATTTTAGCAACTATCACAAGTCAAGCAATCAACCTACACATGCAATTCTAAGAGTGTAGCAGCGGAAAGTAAAACATTGCATATGAAGGTAAAGGGAAGGGTTTGGAGAAGGCAAACACAATGTAGACACAGAGATTTTTGGCGTGGTTCCGATAGGTGGTGCTATCGTACGTCCATGTTGATGGAGACTTCAACCCACGAAGGGTAATGGTTGCTGTCGGTGCAACAAACCCTGGTTCTATTGCCCAGACTGTGCACAGGCGCAAGAACAAGATTGAAGCACCAACCCAAGTTAGAGTATAAGAAACCAAGAGATTCAGAGCACCAGCTCTGATCAGAGAGACCAAGGCCAAGCCAGAGAAGCAAGACATCACCAAGAGAAGGGCCTCCCTTATCGGGCAGGCGAGCCCGGCAAGGGGTGAGGCCACTCCCTGAAGCAGATAAATAGACACTCCGGCAGGGCCTGTCGGGGGCTTGCGGAGGCAAAACCACCTCACCGAACACTCAAGCACGACCCACATCGTCAATCAATGCGGTGTCAAGCCGCATAATGATTAAGTGGCAGCCATTAGCCACATGGCAACCAGTTCCTACAAGAAGAACCCATAGATGACACCCGTCCTGCGACGTGTCAAGAAGATAGGCGCGAAGCTGGCAAGGAAGCCCGACAAGCCTTGCCGGGCAACCAGCAATGTGACACTAAGCGGTGCATTTAATGCACCCTGTTAGCCCGCAGAGTTAGGTATGATAGCGTTGTTTGCTGTCATATTAGTGCATAATGACTACTTTGCCACTATGGTCGCCACTTGATCTATAAAAGGAGGCCCATGGAAATCGTAGAGAGGGTTGGGAAATAGATGAACCCACACCCCCGTACGTGCGTAGTCGCTGCAGCCCTGAGGCAACGCTTGCCAGGTGAGTGTACTACGCTCCACCACCACCATTCCATCGTCAATCCACCAAAGCCAGAGTAGGGTTTTACGCCTCGTGGCAGCCCAAACCTAGGTAAATATCTTGTGTTTTCCCTGTCGTGCTGCCGCGCGCTGGTCTGCTCTTTGTGCAACGCGATGTCCCCCTGCCGAACCAGCAAGGGGCTTCCCGGTCCCATAGGTGGCTGCGGATATCCTGCGACATCTTTAGCGCGCCAGGTAGGGGGCTCGCTTGCACGAACCTAAAAGCGTGCGCATCGCGTCATCATCATCGTCATCTTCATCTTCGACGGCGCCATCAGCTATGGCGCCCAAGAAGAAGTCTTGTGCTTCTGCCCGTCCATCCACCTCGAGGGCTCCGCCGCCCGCGGCCTCTAATGCCGCGGGGGACGCAAATGCAAGCGAGGACATGAACGCTGCTAGGGATGTGGTTGGAGCAGGCGGCGCCATCACCACATCCCTCGCGGCCGACACGGGGGCAGGAGATGTCGAGGGAGAACGACATCAGCAGTGCCTCGAGGGCCACACTCTGCAAGGTGTGGGCGAGGGGGTCACTCCACCAGCAACCCATCCTCCCACCAACGGGTACAGCCGCAGCAACGACACTCGGTCTGGGACAAGCCATCGCCCTCTGGTCGTCCTCACCACGCGAGCAAACACGGCGCATGTGCCTCCTCCCGGACGAGCCTCTGCGCTCAACGGAGCTGCTGATCCTCGAGCGCCATCACCGCGCAACCCCGCTGCCCAGGCAGTAGTCCACGACAGCATGGGCGCGGCGCCGCGGTCGGCACAACCGCTGGCACCGTCAGGAGCCAGGCGACGGTGCGGTCGACATCGTCAACTCCTATGCCAAGCACAACCGCAGAGGCTATGGCACGAGCTCAGCTGCTACTAAGGTTCCCGCCAACAGCCGAGCAGATGAATGAATGGCGTGCCACCATCCAAAGCCTGCTCAATTTCGCCGAAGCTGGGGGCTCCCGACAAGCTGGCCTACCACGGCCACCACAAGGAAGAGCAACTGCCCGTACCACTGGCCGAACGGAGGGGTCCGTCCCCACGGTGCAATCCCCGCCATGGCAGCCTATGCGGGCGCAGTAGAATCAAGAACCCGATGACGTCTTGATGGCTTCCTCTGGCCCTCGAGTGCGTCCGGGCCAAATCAAGCCCTAGAGGATAGGCGGTGGGGAGACGCGCGCGTCGTCACATATCGACGCCATGACGACCTCCACCAGACCAACAGGTGCAACGACCTCAACATCAACGAGCCCACGCTCGGTGTTGGCGGGTTCCTACCATTTTAGGTCGGCTGCCCTGCCTTCATGCAAGAACTACGGCAAGTCCGTTGGCCATCCGTCTGCACATTCAAGCCAGAGATACCTAAGTAGTACGACGGGAGGCTGAACCCGGCAGAGTTGCTGAGCATCTACACCATCATTTTTCAGGCTGCCGGGGGAAGAGATGAGAAGGTGTTCGCCAACTACTTCCCTTTGGCCCCCAAGTCCAACATGAGGTCTTAGCTGATGCACCTACCGGAGGGCTCCATTTCTTCATGGGCAGACATGTGCCAAGAGTTCATCGGTGCTTTCACCGATGGCCGCCAAGAGCCCGGCAGGCCCAGCGACCTGCAACTCCTTCAGCAGAAGGAAGGAGAAACTCTTCGTAAGTATTTAGAGAGATTTAGTAAAGTTCATAGAAATATTCCAAATATCCATCCGACAGCCGTCATAGCAGCTTTCCAGTCCAATGTGCGCAACCGTCGCATTCGTTCCAAGATGAACATGCGATTGCCCAAGACTGTGAAGGAGCTATGCACACTGGTGGATAAGTGTGCTTGGATGGAGGAAGGAAGGAAGTTGCCCGGAGAGAAAGATTGTATCAATGTTGATTCAGAAGATGAGGATGAATCAACCAGTCAGAGAAAGGGCAAGAAGCGCAATAAGAAGCCAAGACAAAGCAGTGATGACTGTGGAAGAATCATGCACACCTAGTACCGACAAGAAGGCCAAGGCAGAGGCCCCCGGCAAGGAAGCTGCCGCTTGCACTGCCTCCCGGGATGAAGAGGAAACCAGCGAGCAGGAGTTTCAGAAGGCCACTGACGCCCTGTGCATTGATGGGGGGGGGGTGCATTTTTGCATGCCTCTCACCGCCAGCTCAAGCGGTGGGCGCGAGAGATCAATGCCGTGGAACCAGCGCCAGAGGCCCAGAAGCCGCTCAAATGGTTCCGCGCGCCCATCATCTTTGATAAGGATTATCACCCTAGCCGCACCATTGCGGTTGGGTGTTTGCCATCGTTGGTATCGCCAACAAATCGCAACCTCAAGGTCACAAATATGTTAGCGGAAGGCGGGGCTGGGTTGAATCTGATCTCCCCGGCAGTCATCAACAAGCTGCAGATAGGAGAAGAAGAGCTAGGGGTTACCGACACGTTCCAATGAGTTAATACCGGCAGGAGCCGTCCTAAGGGAAAGATTACACTGCCGGTAACGTTTGGGAGAAAACTGAACTATCAGACTAAGAAGATTGTGTTTGATGAGGTTGATCTCCCCCTGCCGTGCAATGGGATTCTTGGATGCCCAGCCCTGGCCAAGTTCATGGCAGCATCCCACTATGCCTACAACACTTTGAAGATGCCCGAGCCGCTGGGGGTCATCACTATTCCATCAGATGAGAAGGATGTAATTATCTTTGTGGACAAGATGTACTGGGATGCAGTCGCAACAGAGGCAGTAGCAGGAGCAGTTCCCGCCAACGAAAGCAAAGGAAAGGAAAAGGATGGTAGGACCTCCGGTAAGGAGTCAGGGAAGCATGTCCTCTCTGAGTGCACGACACTCGTTGACGACGTGCCGGAGTGTTCCAATAGCAAGAGATCCAAGGTTGCTGCACCCCAAGTGAAAAAAGTCCCGACAGGGCTGGCTAGCGTTGATGGTACTTTCACTATCAGCACCATCCTCAATGGCAAATAGGAAAGCGCACTCGTTGCCTTCCTACGGGCGAATATCGATGTGTTTGCATGGCAACCATCTGATATCCCCGGTGTTCCCAGGAAGGTAATCGAGCACCACCTTGCTGTCTGCCCACACGCCCGACCTGTGAAGCAAGAAGTCCGGAAGCAGGCATTGGAGAGGTAGTAGTTCATTGCCGAAGAGATCAAGAAACTGGAGGCAACTGGTTTGGTCAGAGGAGTACTACACCCAACTTGGTTAGCTAATCCAGTGGTAGTCTGGTAGGCTAATGGGAAGTGGAGGATTTGCATTGATTTCACAGATCTCAACAATGCTTGCCTGAAGGACCCATTTCCCTTGCCACACATCGACCAGATTGTGGATTCCACTTCAGGTTATGATTTGCTCTCCTTTCTGGATGCATATTCCAGATATCACCAGATCTTCATGTCCAAAAAACATGAAAAGAATACGTCATTCATCACTCCATGTGGTACGTACTGCTTTATCCGCATGCCATTCAGATTAAAGAGTGTCGGGTCAACTTTTGCAAGGGCAGTCGAGATTGGCTTTGAACCACAATTGCATAGAAATATAGAAGCCTATATGGATGATATCGTGGTTAAGACCATGGATAAGGCCACCCTTATCTAGGATTTGGAGGAGACATTTGCCAATTTGCACAAGATCAATTTGAAGATTAACCCAGAGAAGTGTGTGTTTGGTGTTCCCTCCGGCAAGTTACTTGGGTTCTTCATGTCCCATTGGGGGATCGAAGCCAACCCCAACAAGATCAGAGCTATTCAGCATATTCAAGCACCAAGGACAGTTAAGGATGTGAGGCGCTTAACAAGATGCATTGCCGCTCTAAGCAGATCCATCACAAGTCCGCTGAGCGTGCCCTGCCGTTCTTTAAAATTTTGAAGAAGGCAGGGCCCATGAAATGGACCCCGGAAGTAGATGCATCCCTGCAAGAGTTGAAGGCCTACCTTTCCTCTGTGCCCACCTTGGTTGCGCCCAAACCCCATGAGCCATTGTTGCTATACTTGGCGGCAACCAACCAAGTGGTCAGTGCAGCCTTGGTAGCACAGCGATAAGTGGATGAGGCAGAAAGCGAGCAGAAAACAACAGAGTCAGAAGAGAATCAGCACAACAATGAGCACGACAACAAGAGCAATCCCAAGGACGCGTCAAGGATGAAAGTGTTGCAGCACCCAGTGTACTTCGTCAGCTCCTTGTTACAGGGGGCTAGATCAAGGTACTCTGGTGTGGAAAAGTTGATCTTTGGTCTCACTATGGCCTCAAGGAAACCGCACCACTACTTCCAAGCCCACGAAATCACGGTTGTCATTCGTTTCCCGTTGCAAAGGATACTCCGAAACCTTGAGGCTACTGGCAGAATAGTGGAGTGGGCTTGGAATTATCAAGCTTTGGGTTGAAGTCTGAGAGCACATCAACTATCCAGAGCAGGGCATTGGTAGAGTTTATTGCAGAATGGATGCCAACCCCTCATGAGGAGATCACAGAGACATCTATCCCCGACAAGGAATCACCACAAGAATGGATGATGTATTTTGATGGTGCTTTTTTCCTACAAGGTGTAGGGGCTGGCGTGCTTCTTGTTGCCCCCTCCGGGGAGCACTTGAAGTATGTCGTCCAAATGCATTTTGTCGGGAAGAAGCCACCAACAATATAGCAAAGTATGAAGAGCTCCTTGACGGGCTCAGGATTGCAGCGGAATTGGGAATTAAGAAACTGATCATTCGAGGAGATTCACAGCTTGTGGTGAGACAAGTCAACAAAGATTACCAAAGTCCATTGATGGAGGCATACATCAAGCAAGTGAGGAGATTGGAGGAGCACTTTGACGGGCTAAAAACAGAGCACGTACCCCGTGCGGAAAACAACATAGCTGATCACCTGTCAAAGTGTGTTGCGTAGAAGCTTCCTGTGGAACCGGGAACTTTTGTTCTTTGTCTCTCTCAGCCCTCTATATCCCCGGCAACAATGGCCCGTAAAAGGAGAAAGTTGGACTACGGTAAGCCTCTCCCGATCAAGCCGCCCGCTCCCGACAGAGACCCTGCCAGAAACAACTCCTCGCAGCCTGCCGGACCACCCCCTCCAGCCAGGCCGATGGACTCCACGAACGAGGCTGGTGCTCCCGCAGCAGAGGAGGTGCCGCTAGTCCTTGTTGCCGAGCCACAGGCTCCAGCTTGGGCAAGGCACATTGTCCACTTTCTCCAAACCGAAGAACTCCCCGACAACCAAGATGAAGCTGAAAAAGTAGCCCGAAGGGCTGGTATGTATCAGTTTGTGTATGATACTCTGTACAGAAGAAGTCCCAATGGTGTGAAATTGAAGTGTGTCTACCGGGAGGATGGAAAGGAACTGCTGGCTAAGATTCATAGAGGAATGTGTGGATCCCACATTGGATCAAGGGCATTAGTTGGCAAATCATTCCGGCAAGGATTCTATTGGCCCACAGCCCTCTAAGATGCGATCGAGCTCGTCACGACATGTGAAGCCTGTCAGTTCCATTCCAAGAAAACACACCTGCCTGCCCAAGCTCTTCAAACAATCCCTCTCTCATGGCCATTTTCGGTCTAGGGCTCGATATCCTCGTCCCCTTCCCCCGAGCAATTGGGGGATTTGAATTCTTGTTCGTTGCCATCGAAAAGTTTACAAAGTGTCCGGAAGTGACTGCCGTGAGAAAGGTGACTGCTCAGTCAGCTATCAAGTTCTTGAAAGAATTGGTGTGTCGTTTTGGAGTTCCGGCAAGGATCATCACCGACAATGGCACCCAGTTCACGAGCCATGCCCGTCGGTGTCAAAACCGGCGGATCTCGGGTAGGGGGTCCCCAACTATGCGTTTGAGGATCGATGGTAACAGGAGGCTGGGGACACGATGTTTACCCAGGTTCAGGCCCTCTCGATCGAGGTAAAACCCTACTTCCTGCTATATTAGTATGGATGAATATGTATACAAGAGTTGATCTACCTCGAGATCGTAATGGCTAAGCCCTAAGTCTAGCCTATGAGGATATTGTAATGTTCTCTTCTCTAGACTCTATGGACTAAACCCTCCGGTTTATATACACATCGGAGAGGCCTAGGGTTTGTACATATCATCTTGCAGAGGAAGGAAAATCTACACCCAAACCTAAAACCTGCCATTACAAGAATACAGGAGTCCTATCCGGATACGAGAGATGATCTTCTGTAATAATCTTCATAGCCCACCAGTCCGGCCCACCAAGAGTTTGTTTGGCCACATGAGGACCCCCCGATCCAGGACTCCCTCAGTAGCCCCCGAACCTGTCTTCGGTGATGATGAGTTCGGCTTTCGTATTGTCTTCGGCATTGCAAGGCAGGTTCCTTCTCCCAATTATATCTTCTGTAAATAGGTGGATTGTGTTCGGCTCTGCAAGATTACTACAACCCTTAGCCTCAAAGGCAAGGCTTTTAAAAGAAAATGAATAGTGTGTCTCTACTGACAACTTTTTTGGGTGAAGCGTCGCGTCCAAACCATTTTATTCGGTCCTGGTTTCGTGTTTTGAGGTATATCCTCATTGACACGTCCCATCAGAATAGAGATCGTGCCCGCTTATTATGGGATCCTTATCGGTGTGACGTGAGCACCCACGACGCTCATTACGCATGACCTCTTTGCGAACCGGCGAGTTTTATGGCTAAAGTGGGGGGACGCTCTGTATTTGCCGCGTTATAAAAGGACACCAATCCCTTTCACCAGCCCCACGCCTTCCTCAAGCTGGAGTTCTCCAATCTCCCTTGCCCCCGTATTCTCATCTCCTGCACCCACCACCCCTCGTTCCTCAACCACTACTCCTCTTCCCAGCAATGGCTGGATCCGGTGCCAGAGGCAAGCGGGAGGCTTCCATGGTCACTGAAGAGACCGTGGAGGATCTACGGAGCGCGGGGTACCTCGCCAGCGACATCGCACACCGAATCCGCCCTAAGGGCCAGGTGATTCCGTTCCTAAGGTGGGCGAGAGGGTAGTTTTTACCTCTCACTTTGTTAGGGGGCTAGGGTTTCCACTCCACCCGTTTGTTCTAGGGTCTTTTGTTCTTCTACGGGCTAGATTTCCATGATCTAGCCCTGAACTGAATTCTTCACATATCCGCTTTCATAGTGATGTGTGAAGCCTTTATCTACATCCCCCCACACTTCGGCCTATGGCTTAAGACCTTCAACGTGAAGCCGAAGGTGGTTGACGGGGAACATGCGGAGTGCGGGGGCGCCATGATCAGCAAGCTCCCGAACGCAACTTGGCCCAAGGGCTCATTCATGGAGACAAACAAGGTCTGGTAGCAGGAATGGTTCTACATCACCGAACCCCGTGACACCAAGTGGGCAGCGGAACCCGCTTTCAGATCTGGACCCCCAATGAGGTTGACCTCCTGGACCAAGAAGGGTTTGGACTGGGGGTCACATACTAAGGTGACGGCTCTCGTGAGCCGTGTGTTCGGCGTGATCTCCAAGGGGCACCTGCTCTCCTCCATGGTCCAGGTGATGCTGACCCGGCTTGTTCTCCCTTGCCAAAGCCGGGATTCCTACCTATGGGAGTTCGATCCGGCAGGAGACAAGCCGCTGAAGCATCTCTTAGGCTCTACGTACAAGGAGATCTGGAAGCACCTCTTCAAGAGCCAGAAGGAATGGCCCGAAGAGGCCGAGGATGCAGGCTTCAGCATTGAAGTTTCTCCCAAGAGGTAATAATAATCCTTGCCGAACACTTACCCTTACCCTTATTTAATGATAATAGGAGTTGGAATTTTTACGTGATATACAGGGTTGGTCGAAGAAGGCGACCCGGATTAAGTGTTTGGCACCTTTGCCCGAAGAGCCAGCACTGCCTCTACTGACGACGATGCTGGTTTCGGAGACGTACAAGGCGCCGACCAAGAAGCCCAAGAAGACAAAGGGCAAGGGGGGCGGAGACAGCCGCCGTCCTGCGGGCAAGAAGCCCGTGGACCTCCACATCCTCTCCTCTGACGAGGCGGAGGCAGATGATGAGGAGGAAGAGGAGGAAGAAGAAATGCCCCTTGCACAAGGCAGGGGGAGGAAGAGGGGGGCCGTCGCTGACGCGGGTACGACCGTGCCCCGGAGGAAACTAAACCACGGAGCTAGTTCGAGTTCATTCGAACATAGCTATGTGATGAAGCCCAGGGAAAAACCCCTACCCCAGACGTAAGTCAGTCCGGACTCGAGTGTTGCACCTCTATTTTCTGGTATTTTACTTAATACTTTTCTCCTGCTGACCTACAGCCCTCCCGGTGTAAACCCCGATGTTACCTCATCGGAGGGGAACTCTCTGGCGCCTGGAGAGACGGAGAGTGACCCGCCAGTCCATGCTCCATTGCCCGTAATCTGTGGGGACACCGAAGTGTCATCCCAGCGGGTGCTCTCCGCCCAAGGAGATGAGGGCGGGGCAGGAGACAAGGCGGCCGGGGGTAATACCTCAGCGGCTGCTGACCATGGAGAGACAGCCTCCATGGAGACCGAAGTCCGGGGCCCCACCGAACGTTGTCCCGGAGCCTAGCGCGGCTCCGGGGTCTGAAGACCCGATTCCTCAAGCGGAGGAGGATACGGCGGCGCCCGGAGTTAATCCGGAGGCACCAGATTCTATGGAGGGAGCACTGCAAAGTGCTCTCGTCATTGAAGAACACCGATTCTATGGAGGGAGCACTGCAAAGTGCTCTCGTCATTGAAGAACACCGCACCGTGATGGGTGCGGTGATGAAGAAGATTTAGTCTGTCAAGAGCAGACTGAATGAAGCCTTCAACAGCCTTTTAACAGGCTTTGAGGTAAGAAATGTAATGCTTTAAAGAAATTTTATTTGTTTTAAATACACATATATAACCAGTAGCCCCTGATACTTTGTGTGATTCTGAAAAGAATCGGACTAAGTATCCATAGAATAGCATACTTACAGAGCTGAACTGTTGTGCATGCTTCCTTAGTTACGACGACTGCGCGAGACACAGAGGTTGCTGAACTAAATCAGAAGCACGAGGTGGCCAACGCGGACCTTGACCGCATCAACCGGCGTTTTGATGAAACACAAGGTATGCATATTTTTTTAAATGTCAATAAGACCTCTTTGATGGAGTATTTTTATAAACTCTAATATTGTATTCTGTATTACACAGTTGGCGCCGCTGAGCTCGAGGCCCTCAAGGGCGAGGTTGCTAAGGCCAAGAAGGAGGCCGAGGCGAACAAGGTAGCCGCTAACAAAGCGGCTGCCAAATTGGAGGCCGAAAAGGCCGAGTGCGAGAAGCACAAATCTCGAGTGTCCGAAGTCGAGGTCGAGCTCCAAGATGCCATCCTTAAGTGTGAGGCATCGGAGAAGAAGATTTTGGAGCAGGCGACCGAGCTGTCTGCGGCAGTAAAGTCTGCCCAGGACACGTGAGGCGAGCCGCGCAGCGCTTGTGAGGAAATCAAACAAGCACGACAGATAGCATCTGGTAAGATATTTCTCTTACAGAGCATCTTCGGAGGGCGGAAGTATATTGGGCTGACACGATTGTGGAGTTCTCCAGGCGTGTTTGCTGATCTTCTGAGGAGCAGCGCAGATGCCGCTCAATACTTTCGAGCCGAGGAGGGGAATAACACGATGAAATTGTTCTGGTCGCAGTTCTATGCGCCACAACATCCAGTTCCCCTCAACGACCAGATGAAGCAGCTGGTCGAGTTGCACAACATGGCGGGTTTGGCCATGAAGGACTTAATACTCCGGCTGTGGCCTGCTGAGCCAATCCCAAGTAGTTACTTCGGATTGGTGAAGCGGCTTGTCCAGGCGAGTCCGCAGGTCGATGCACTAACGTGTTTGGCCTGTATAGAAGGTGCTCGGATGGCCTTCGCTCGCGTCAAAGTGCACTGGGCGAAGATGAACGCAGTGCATATAGCCACTGCTGGCCCGCCTGCAGGCAAGGAGCACCGCAAGCCGGAGAAGTACTTCAAGGATGTCATCGAGGGTGCCCGCCTTGTAGAAGACCAGTGTTCGAAGGATGTTGTCTTCGAGTGATTGTATTCGGATGTAAAGACTAGGCTTATGAATCCAGTGTATATAACTTTTGCGCTATTATAATATCAACGTCTTTTACCTCCTGTGTGACTATTTATCTTAAATCTGAAAGTTTCCAGTCGCCGGCTTCAGCCCCCAGGTACATAGTACTGGGGTGTTCGGTCATATGCAAATACACTCTTTATCCAACGTCTTGGTCCGTATAGGAGGTGTATGCGGAGCGAACCAGGCAATCAGACTATGCAGCGTTATTGCTTTCACTTAGTCGTAGGAGTTTGACATGTGGGGCTAGGTACTAGCCCCTGGTGCGGATATAATATTCCTTGTTTTTAAGGCATTCAACTGCACCTGGCTGGGCGAAGAACCAGTCATTCGTATAACACGAGGTAGATCTCTATCGATCATAGTATAAAACTAAGTCACCGGATTGCAGACCAGGTTCTCGCTTATCATGACAGTCAGTTTTCGGCTTTCTCTACTGAGGTACTTGACCGGACTAGCCAGAAGTACTATCGCGGTAGTTCTCCCGTTACACCCTAGCCGAACAATCAGGAACGTAGGGGTAAGCACAGGAGCCGGGCAACCCAACTATTGACCCAAGACATGATTCGGAACAGATGCATATAATGCAAATATCCAGGACACCGAACACTCCCTATAGGTGTTCGGTCTTTTCAACATGTACCAGGGTTGACTATAGCCCTAGTTAATAAACCCTTATTGACAAGGCACATATGGCAATCTGATGCGGGAAAATAACATTCCATGGTGAGTGAATAAAACTCTGGACATAATACGAATAAAGTTGTTCTATTAATATCCCTCTATAGTACGGCGAGCCGCAAACTTTTACAGATAATGCCAATGACCTTTTTCGGACATTTTACATGCCAAGAAGGTATATAACAAGAAAGAGAAAAAAAGGTTTACAAAGGGTCTTAATCTAAAAAAGAAACCTTAGTCTGGGTCCCTGCTGCACGTCTGCGCCATTTCCTCCTCTGTAATGTGTCCTTGAAGGTGTGAGTATGATGGTCATCTGTAGAAAGGAAAAAAAGTAAACCTGGAACAAGAAGAAATCGATCCGGTGTGGCCATAACGAGTTTGGTTCATTATGAACCTAAAGAAGGTAAGTTTAAAGTCTGAATAGGGTCTAGCTGAACTATGGACTATATGCGGGTGCCCCCAGTCGTCGCCCAAGGAATTTTTAAGGCATAATTCTGTACTCGAGGCACATATGCTATCACCTTATGGGGCAGTCGACGGGGGCATAGCTGTCAATCTTGCTCAGGTTCATCTGAGCTGCCGCACTGACGCGCGTGCCGGACATGTTTAGCTGTGTTCGCTGTTGATAGATTATCCGGCTTGAGTAGGCCGCACTGGACTTCGGCTGCTAAGGCCGCAGTGTCCTCCTCCGTACGGAGAGAGCGCTCCATATTTCCATTGACCGTCAGAAAGCCACGTGGTCCAGGCATCTTGAGCTTTAAATAGGCATAATGCGGGACTGCATTAAAGCGGGCAAAGGCCGTTCTTTCGAATAGAGCGTGATAGCCACTTCAGAATGGAGCTATGTCGAAGAGTAGTTCTTCGCTTCAAAAGTTGTCGGGAGAACCGAATACAACTTCCAACGTTAAAGAGCCTGTGCAGCGAGCTTCAACGCCCGATATCACTCCTTTAAAGGTCTTGTTGCTTGGCTTGATTCTTGATGGGTCGATCCCCATCTTGCAGACATTGTCCTGATATATCAGATTGAGACTACTGCCGCCGTCCATAAGGACTCGGGTTAGATGGTATCCATCTTTTATTGGGTCGAGCACTAAGGCAGCCAAACCCACATGCCGAATACTAGTCGGATGATCCCTGCGATCGAAAGTGATCGGACAGGCTGACCATGGGTTGAATTTTGGGGCGACAGGCTCAACAGCATAGACGTCTCGGAGTGCGCGCTTGCACTCCCTCTTTGGGATATGAGTGGCATATATCATGTTCACTGTTTTGACCTCCGGTGGAAATTTCTTCTGTCCCCCTATATTCGGCTGGTGAGGTTCATCCTCGTCTTCGCTCTGAGGCTTCTTCCCCTTGTGTTCAGCGTTTAGCTTGCCGGCCTGCTTGAAAACCCAACAGTTACGGTTGGTGTGGTTGGCAGGTTTTTTTGGGGTGCCATGGATTTGGTAGGGCCTGTCTAATATTCTGTCCAGACTTGATGGACCGTCTTTGTTGCCTTTAAATGGCTTCTTCCGTTGATCGGGTCTGGAGCCACTGAATCTGGCGTTTACCGCTGTATCATCCGGGCTTCCAGAATTGTTTCGATGTTAGTTTTTGTTACGTCGTGGCTTTCCATTGCCATCCCTGACTTCGGATGTTCCAGGGTCACTGGTGCTACTATGAGCTAACCAGCTATCCTCACCCACGCAAAAGCGAGTCATGAGTGTAGTTAGGGCTGCCATTGTCCTCGGATTTTCCTGTCCAAGGTGTCTGGCTAGCCATTCGTCCCGGATACTGTGCTTGAATGCCGCTAAGGCTTCGGTGTCCGGACAGTCGATGATCTGGTTCTTCTTAGTGAGAAACTGGTTCCAAAGCTTGCGGGCTGACTCCCCGGGTTGCTAGATGATGTGACTTAAATCATCAGCGTCCGGGGGCCGGACATAAGTCCCTTGAAAATTGGCCTGAAAAGCGTCCTCAAGTTCTTCCCAACTCCCAATGGAGTTCTCTCGGAGACTGTTTAGCCAGTGCTGAGCTGGTCCTTTTAGCTTGAGGGGTAAATATTTGATGGCGTGGAGATCATCTCCTCGAGCCATGTGGATATGAAGAATAAAGTCTTCTATCCAGACGTGGGATCCGTCATTCCATCGTACGCTTCGATGTTTACGGGTTAAAACCCTTCTGGGAAATCATGACCCAGCACCTCATCGGTGAAGCATAGAGGGTGTGAGGCCCCTCTGTATCTTGCTATATCTTGGCGTATGTCCGATGGTTGTGGTGTTCGGTATTGACCCCGAACTGGTATGTCGCCGGCGCGATTGGCTTGATAGGCGCCGTCCCGTGCGGGAGCTTGGTCCCTAGGTCAAAATATAGACCTGGTCTTGCTAGTTTTTTTGTTTAGGTCCCCATGCAGATTGTGTTTTCGGACTTGGGCTGCACCCTCTTTTCCTTTACGGGGTGGTGGTGCAGGCTTGTGTACGCCATTGCTAGCTACTCTGTCCCGTCCACGAGGTGGTCGGTCCCGCTTGTCGGCGGTGTTATTCTTCGGTGGGATGGGTGAAACGGCCTCGTCGTCGAATTCGGGCTGCAGCTTATGCTTAGGATAGCCTTTGGTTTGGCCATTAAAGCCATGTTTTTGTTCGGCATCTAGCACCTCGTTCCATCTATCATTAAGCGTGTCCTGTGCGGCTCGAAGCCGTCTCTGCTGCTTTTTCAAGCTCCTTGCGGTGGCAATAAGCCTCCGGTGGAAGCGTTTTTGTTCTGAGGGTTCTTCTGGGAAGGTGAATTCATCGTTGCCCAGGCTATCCTCTTCTTCGGTGGCTGGTTCATAAGTACCTTCTTCGGCATCGCTGTTGTCAAACTGCGGCTTTGGACTATGTTTTCCATCCCCTCGCTCCTCCTGCTCTATCGTTGGGTCAGCGGGGTCTTCGACTTGTTCCGGAATGTCACCGTCATTAGTTACGGTGTTGCTGTCCTTTCCTTTACGGGATTTAGTTCGGCCTTTTGGATGCCGACGCTTGGGAGGTTCTTTGGCGGGCTTATCCTCTACGGGATTGTTTTCGCCGTTGCCTTCCGCTTCTTTGGGTGTATCCACCATATATACGTCGTAGGAAGACGTGGCTTTCCACCGCCCTGTTATGGGCCGGCTTTGATCTGGATCTGCTTCAGCTTCGAGGTCCATCCCGTCGAAGTCTTCTAAAAGAGTAGTCAAGTAGACCGGTTAGATCTTCGACCGTGGCTACCAAGTGGGTGGTGGGTGGGGAACGAAATTCTTCATCAGCCTCCAGTTCGAACCGGATATAGTGCGGCTGTGTGCTCTTGTCCAAGGAGAGAGACCTTAATGACCTTAACATGTCGCCAAGTGGTGAGCGCGGGAAAATATCTGTAGCACAGAATTTGGCGATAGGCGCCTGATTGGATTTGAGGGGCGCAGTTACGTGCAGTTCGGAATCAGAGACCGGAGTCGAGTCCGGAGCTCCGGTAACACAGACCCCATCCGCAGTTGGGTCCGTGTGCGGCTCCAACACTGTAGAGTCTACGGCTCCAGTGGTGGGGTTGAGCTTCCCATCTTCGGGTGACGTGATCTGTTCTGGATCTAGAGCCAGAACTGTTGCAGGTGCTATTTCCTTATCCGATGACAGAGTTAAGTCATGATCATCGTGGTGGCAGAGAGGGGTTGCCGCTGGCTCGAATCCGGCGAAGATCAAGTCTCCGCGGATATCAGCAACGTAGTTCAAGCTCCCGAATCTGACATGATGGCCAGGGGCGCTCTCGATCTGCTCAAGGTGGCCTTCAGTGTTGGCATGAAGCGCGAAGCCGCTGAACACGAAAAGTTGGCCGGGAGGGAAAATCCCCTCCCCGTCGCCGTCGCAGTTGACGATGTGATCCATCAGTCCTTCCGTCGACGACGTAGTGGAACTCTCAATGAAAGCACCAATGTCGGTGTCAAAACCGGCGGATCTCGGGTAGGGGGTCCCGAACTATGCGTCTGAGGATCGATGGTAACTGGAGGCTGGGGACACGATGTTTACCCAGGTTCAGGCCCTCTCGATCGAGGTAAAACCCTACTTCCTGCTATATTAGTATGGATGAATATGTATACAAGAGTCGATCTTCCTCGAGATCGTAATGGCTAAACCCTAAGTCTAGCCTATGAGTATATTGTAATGTTCTCTTCTCTAGCCTCTATGGACTAAACCCTCCGGTTTATATACACACCGGAGAGGCCTAAGGTTTGTACATATCATCTTGCAGAGGAAGGAAAATCTACACCCGAACCTAAAACTTGCCATTGCAAGAATACATGAGTCCTATCCGGATACGAGAGATGATCTTCTATACTAATCTTCACGGCCCACCAGTCTGGCTCACGAAGAGTTTGTCTGGCCACATGAGGACCCCCCGATCCAGGACTCCCTCAATGCCTTCATGCAATATGTTCGTACCCTCGGATGCAAAATCTCATTTGCTTCCGTGGCACACCGCCGGAGCAATGGACAAGCTGAGAGGGCGAATGCTGAAGTGCTCCGTGGACTCAAGACAAGAACTTTCGATACGCTGCAGAAGCACAGCAGGCAGTGGATTGAAGAGTTGCCGATAGTTCTTTGGTCCATCATAAGGACACCAAACCGAGCTACCAGGCAGACTCCCTTCTCCCTGGTCTACGGGACAGAAGCAGTTATCCCCATGGAACTCATTTACGGGTCTCCTCGAGTGCTTGCCTACGATGAAGTAGCGCAAGTTGAGCACCGACGTGACGACGCTGTGCCGCTCGAAGAGAACCGTCTCCGGGCTGCTACGCGTGCTGCACTTTATCAGCAAGCCATGCATCGCTATCACAGCCGCAGGGTTCATGCCCGGTGTTTTGAGGAAGGTGACCTTGTCCTTAGGCGCATTCAGTCCGCCAGGGGTACAAACAAGCTGTCACCGAAGTGGGAAGGCCCTTACTGGGTGGTACGAGTCACCAGACCTGGCACAGTCCGTCTGGAGATCGGAGATGACACTCAGTTGCACAACTCATGGAATATTGAGCATCTCCGCAAGTACTACCCGTAAGGCACGGCTGTCGGGCCCTGCCCGGTAGCCACCCTTCCGTATAGGCCTTGCCTCAGTTGCATGTAACCCCTTGTACGGAGCCGGGGCGATGACTCCGTGCAAGAGAAAATAAAGAAGCGTTGTAGGCGGGCCCAACTAAGATTGCATGCATGCATAAGCACACCGAGATCACTGCATAAGTATTTCATGAAGTTGCAGGTCCCTATCATGGACTTGGCTTCGACAAGGCGTTGAGAAGATTGCCCGACACTGCAATCCCCGGCAAGCCAAACAGATAAGTTCGACCTCCTGTCCTTTAGTGTTCTATAAGCTATAACTTGTGCATAAGGAAACCTCGCCACACTCTCTTGAGGCTTAGGTGCTCCGATCCCAGACATGAACGCTACTTCGAGCGAGATGGTTGTAGTGGCCTTTGGTGAAAGGGAGTTAGCGGGGGGCTGGCCCCTGTGTCTGTTCCCCAGCGGACGTAGTTCTCCAGCAGACAAAGAGGGTGCCGGCAAGGTAGCTTGCCAGGAAAGCTCGTTTTATTACACTAAAGAGGCATTCTACCTCTGCATGGACATACACATGCATGGGTTCCCGACAAGGTCTATCTTTTTCATTCATATGCTAATACAAGTACAAGCATTACTAAACACAAAGATGGACCCAAGGGATTACATTATTTAAGTTAAAGCTTGGAAAGTACCAACAAGTTTAAGATTGAAAAAATATACGTGCCCCGTGATGCCCTTTCTTGTCCCCCTCCTCTCAGGCACGACCGCTGAAGGCGAGGGAGGACAAAAGGAGCGCCTAGGCAAGTGAAAGCAAAAGTGCTCCCTGGGTGATTTTGGTAATCAATGACAACATATCTCTTGTTGGACTAATATTTTCATCTAGTATATTTCAGATGAGTTCAACAGTGGAGTGGCAGGACAAGAGGATGTGGAACCCTTTTTAAGAAGCTAAGGACAAATATTGGCAAAATCTCAAGACTCTACATTTTCATTTTAGTGATCCAAGATCACATTGAGTCCATAGGAAAAGCCAATACTATTAAAAGGGGATGAGGTGTTGCTTAATGGGTTACTTGCACAAAGTGCTTAATGATATGCTCCAAATCCCTCAACCACTTTCTCATTTCCACATATGTCCCAAACCTAAAAGTCAAACTCGGCCCCACCGATTTGATCTATCCGGCGCCACCGAGTTCACTTGACATATCCACTGCCACAAACCCTAATCAGTTCAGTCTCACCGATAGGGATCTCGGTCTCACCAAGATGGGATTGCAAACTCTCTGTTTCCTCTTCATAATGTTTTGGTCTAACCGAGATGAGCGAATCTGTCCCACTGATTTTGCCAGACCAACACTCTGTTAGCCTATTACCAAAATCGGTCTCACCGAGTTTGTGTAATCGGTCAAACCGAGTTGAGGTTTTACCAAAACCATAACGCATTGGTCTCACCGAGTTGATATTGTCGGTCCCACCGAAATGTCTAACGTTCATATTTTGAACTGCTTCAGTCTGACCGAGTTCGTTTATTCAGTCTGACCGAGTTGGGTCAAATGTGTGTAACGGCTAGATTTTGTGTGGAGGTTATATATACCCCTCCATCCATTCTCCATCAGAGAGAGAGAGTCATTAGAATGTGCCTACACTTCCACTATTCATTTTCTGAGAGAGAACCACCTGCTCATGTGTTGAGACCAAGATATTCCAATCCAACCACAAGAATCTTGATCTCTAGCTTTCCCTAAGTTGCTTTCCACTCAAATCTTCTTTCCACCATATCCAAATCTATGGGAGAGAGTTGAGTGTTGGGGAGACTATCTCTTGAAGCACTAGAGCAAGGAGTTCATCATCAACACACCATTTATTACCTTTTGGAGAGTGGTGTCTCCTAGATTGGTTAGGTGTGACTTGGGAGCCTCCAACAAGATTGTGGAGTTGAACCAAGGAGTTTGTTAGGGCAAGGATATCGCCTACTTCGTGAAGATCTGCCCTAGTGAGGCAAGTCCTTCGTGGGCGACGTCCATGGTGGGATAGACAAGGTTGCTTCTTCGTGGACCCTTCATGGGTGGAGCCCTCAGTGGACTCGCACAGCCGTTACCCTTCGTGGGTTGAAGTCTCCATCAACGTGGATGTACGATAGCACCACCTATCATAACCACGCCAAAAACATCCGTGTCTCCAATTGCGTTTGCACACTCCAATCCCATCCCTTTACTTTCTCGCAACTTGCATGCTTTACTTTTCGCTTCTCATATACTCTTTCCATGCTTGCTTGAAATGTATTGTGAATGTTTGAAATTGTGCTAAAAACTCTACCTCAACTAAAAGAACTTAAAAACTACTACTTTTCTTGTTGAGTGTCTAATCACCCCCTCTAGACACCTCTTCTTCGATCCTCTCAATTAGTATCAGAGCATTGGTCTCCATTGCTTTGGTTTAATCTCCATTGGAGGAAGATGGATGAGTCTATGATTGAGAGTAACTACTGCAGGATGTTGCTAATGCGACACTACGACCAGAGACCCTTCGAGAAACTGTGTGCGATGCAATCATCGCAAACGGTGGCGCATGAAAACCGTAGAAAATGTGTAAACCGTTTGCGAAGACGGATGCATCAAACACGGTTCAGATTTTTGTTGCTTGTGCGATGAAGGGCATACGGTTCAGTTCAATTAACTGTTCGCGATGAGGAGGAACAAAAGAAATGGGCAGCCAGATGAAGGTGTGTGCGATACACAGCATACGGTTTACTCGGATGAACTGTTTGTGATTAGGCAATACAAAAGAAACGGGCAGCCAGATAAAGGTGTGTGCGATATACAACATTAGTTCACTCGGATGAACTATTTGTGATTAGGCAACACAAAAGAAATGGTCAGCCAGATCAACATGTCTGCGATATACGGCATGCGGTTCACTTGGCCTTGGTGTCAGTGTGTGACCTCTGTGGCAACCGTTCGCTCCGCAGTAGCCTCTTCTTGTACCGTGGCAACCGTCCACCGCCTCTTCGTCTTTCCCTCTCGATTTGGAACTGCTGTCGCACGCTCTTCCTCCCTCCATTTGCCTTCACCCTTCCTTCCGCCATTGTTCGATCGTCTTCTCCATGGAGGGAACATGCCAGAAACGACCCAGTTATTCTTGCCTCGATCTGAAAGATGACGTGGTGGAGGAATTCATTGATCGGTGCGACGTCATCACCTCTGGTAGCATGGCAGGTTCGTACAAGACCATTCTCGACTCAACAAATAGGATCATTACAAAGAACCCAAGGGTTCAGGAGCGGTTTGATCTCCCCTATCTTCTTCGCCATGACCCTGTTCACCGTTGCGAGGACGATGGAAGCCTTGCCTTGTGCAAGTTGATGCCGCTTGATAATGATACGTGTGATGTTAAGATGCCATCGCTTAAGGGTAAGGCCTGGGCAGGCGCAAATGGAGATTGGGTTGTTTATATTGGGAATAACTGCGAGTGGGAACTTGTGAATGTGTGCACTCATCGCCGGGTTCCATTTCCAAAAATCTCAGACTGCCATGAGGTTCAACACACAGATAGTCTACATACGTTCAGATACGATCATCATGACATTCATCTATGGAAGATAGTAATTTCGCGAGTTCCCAACCGCTCTGGGGAATACAAGAACTATGATGTTGTTGCTATCTTCGACAAGCTTGTTGCCGTTTCTGCTTCCACGGATGGATGGATATTGCTCAAAAATCAATTTCTGTACACGAATGAGTACCGTGATGCAATTCAATATGAGCGTCTTGTGTTGGCCGCCACCACTCGTGGCACTGTTTTTGCATGGGGTCATTATTGTTTCGGTACGTTTGTCTTCCACCGTAATTAGAATTGTTTCATCCACATGCATGCTAGTTAGTATCACTGTACTAATTAACCTTCTTGTGTTTCCAAGGTCCTGTGAACATTCCACCACCTATACTTGAAAAATTTTATAACCAAGGGGGAGATGATGGTGGTGATGATCACGAGTATGAGGACAAGCAGGACCCATATACTTAGTGGCGCTTGACAACTTATTCCGATGGATCACCTCTTCTTGTATGTATACAAGGCATTGCTGATGTTACAAACGAAGCACGTGTTGTCTCCCATGGTCGCACTATCCGGACATATTCCAACATCCGTTGCAGGGTATTCCGGATGGATACTAGTGTACTAGCGCCAGTACCTCCTTCTCCCTGGTACAATATTGATAGTCTTGGAGAAAACTCGCTCTTCCTTGGACAAAACTATCCAATGATGATGAAAGGCGATCCAGCTGACGTTGACACAACGTTACTACCATTTATGAGAAGCAATTGTATCTATACCTTGGACATTGCTATGGTTCCCTACCCTGGCTATCACAATATGCGTCCTGATATAGGCCGCTTCAGCCTGGATGATCAGCCCTGCGTTGGTCTCGAGGTTGACAATAGCTGGCCCTTCCCAGAGAATCAGTTATGGTTCAAAGCAAGCGTTTCCAACGCTGATGATTGGTTGATCTGAAGTTCATTTCATTGCTTTGTTATTTGTTGTTTGCGAAAAACTTTACTATACTAGAATGTTTTGTTGGAAATAATCTATAATCCAACATGCATCCTCGTTGTTGTTGTGTGTTGATGACTTGTTGTATGTAATGAATGGTACATTTGCATATGCGTCCCATCAACTCACGCATGCTCACACGTCACACGGGTCACGTGGCAGCACATATATTATTTTTCTTTTTGGATGACAAAAAAAGTACAATGCCACTTTGTATTGGTGTCCATATGAACAGTGCTAATGATTATAGTTGCAAAAATTAGATAGTGCTACTGATTTTTAGCTGCATATTTTGAAAAATCACAGTGTTACAAGGTTGACAAATGGCAATGTTACTGGATAAACAAATGTCAATCTTTCTAGTTTGACAAATGGTAACATACCCAAAATGGCAGATATGCAAATCTTACCCAATTGTTTGTACATGGTTGCACACGGGTCATGCAAAACAACCGTTTGCGTTGTAGGGGTGCAGAAATCCTGCTCGGCACATTTTCCCTTGGCTTCCTGGAGAAGCTGTCGGTTTGCATCCGGGTGTTCTACTAAAGCGTTTGCGATGACTGTTTTATATTTGCAAACCATTCATGTTTTTTTTTCAAAAGAAAATCGTTTGATAAGTCTTTACATTAAGAGAGAAAAACACAAGTTCATTCAAAGCATATCTTTCATTCAGTCACACTACGAATTTATATTCATATGATCGAGAATTCAAGATACAATATTAAACCCCAAAAAACTATTTCCAGCGGCGGCGGAGGCGGCGTGCCACGCTGTCATTGTCATTGTCGTCCTCCGGGATGCCGTTGTTGAAGTCTTCAAGGCAGCACAAAATGTTCTTCACTGGTAAATCAAACATCATGTCATCGCGCGATCGACGGGCGGGGCACGGGAGGACGGCAACTGGCACCGCTGAGAGGTAGCGGTCTACGGCAGCGTCCCATGCCGCTGAGGGG
>LR738715.1:344808469-344863668 GCA_902687465.1 Secale cereale
CATGGGCACGGGCGCGGCGGGTGCAGCCAAACGCATGGGGGCCGGTGCCACGGTGGGTGGAGGGGCGCGCATGGGCATGGGCATGGGCGCTGGCGCTGGCATGTAGATGAGCTCACGCGGGTCCGCGGAGACCTCGCTGACGCTCGCGGCTTCCAGCTCTGCGATAGTGCTTGGCAACTAGCCCGTCAACGCTACAGGGATGGTCGCTGGCGCGGGCGCGGGGAAGGGAGCTGGGACAGGAGCGGAGGCAGCAACCGCTGCGGCCAGCTCATTATGGGCCATTTCCATGAGGCCCCATTCCTCCTTATTTTATATCTCCTCCGGCTCGGAGTCGACTTCACCAAACTTGAAGACTAGTGGCAGATGATCATTCCACACCATGGCGTTGGTGGAGGTCTGCGGGAGGGAGGGGTATGGGAGGCGAACAGTAAGGCCGCCCGTAATAAACAGCGGCTCGGGCGCCATTAATGGAGAGGAAGGCGGGCGGCCATGGAACCCAAAGGGCTCGCTTCCCAGTGAGCCTGCGCAGCGTACATCTCGCACGCTTCCCGGTGAGCCTGCGCATTGGAGGACAGCTTGCATGCCTCTCGGTCAGCCTACGCACTGGACTGCGCTCGCACGCCTGCCATTCAGTTAAGGTCAACCAGCTGTCCGCACAGCACCTCCTACCGCCATTAAAACCAAGACACGTGGCGTCATGTGAATGGTTAACAGAACACACACGGTTTGAATTCTACTAACGTTTGAGATATTAAAGTGGCAGCTATTTTTTCAAAATTCCTCTGTTGGCTGTCATTATTCGAGTGCGCCTTCTCTCAAAATGGACACGAAAAATGCCACAGCATGTCGGGTGCTATTCCATGATAGCATGCCAAGTTTCATGAATTTCACTCGGGTTTTGGATTTACTAGAATTTAAAAACCGGGCATCTCAATGTTTTGCCGGCAATCAATGGTGCCCTGGTGTTTGAAATTCATTCCCATTTCTTGCATGGGGCCTAAGCATGCACCCAAGGACACATATTTGATTTTTCAACCAATTTATATGCACTGGAGCATGTGCATGTAGTTCAAATTTGAATTATGCACATAAATGCATTGAAAAATCAGTTAATGCATAAAAATGTCCAAACCCTTGAAATGAACTCTGAAAAGGTTGAAAGTTGGCATGGTATCATCATTTCACCCACATGGCATGTGCAAAAAAGTAGAGAGGGTTATGGCAAAAACTGGATGCACTTCGTGTACAAAATGGACAATCTCTTTCGAAGTATCAGGGTTTGGGACGAAAACTCATATGTTACAAAGGCATTTCATTTTTTTGAACTTATTTGAAGTCTAGAATTTTTGTGTATTCAAAATGCACCATTCAAATCCACATCATCAATTATCAACCCTTTCTGAATTCATTTGGTTTTTTTCATCCATTTACTATTTTTTTTAGAGCTAAATGACCCTGAAATTGAAACACACTTTGAATGAAATATGAAAAATTTGAAAGTTGGCATGGTATCATCATTTCACCCACATAGCATGTGCAAACAATTAGAGAGGGTTACGGCAAAAACTGGATGCACTTCGTGTACAAAATGGACAATCTCTTTCAAAGTATCAGGGTTTAGGACGAAAACTCATCTGTTACAAAGGCATTTCATTTTTTGAACTTATTTGAAGTCCAGACTTTTTGTGTGTTCAAAATACACCATTCAAATCCACATCATGAATTATCAACCCTTTCTGAATTCATTAGGTATTTTTCATGCATTTAGAGATTTTTTTAGAATAAACGACCCTGAAATTGAAAAACACTTCAAATGAACTCTGAAAAGGTTGAAAGTTGGCATGGTATCATCATTTCACCCACATAGCATGTGCAAAAAAGTAGAGAGTGTTACGGCAAAAACTGGATGCACTTCGTGTACAAAATGGACAATCTCTTTCGAAGTATTAGGGTTTCAGAAGAAAACTCATCTGTTACAAAGGCATTTCATTTTTTGGAACTTATTTGAAGTCCACAAATTTTTGTGTGTTCAAAATGCACCATTCAAATCCACATCAATTATCAACCCTTTCTGAATTCATTTGGTATTTTTCATGCATTTACAGATTTTTTTGAGCTAAATGACCCTGAAATGAAAAACACTTCAAATGAACTCTGAAAAGGTTGAAAGTTGGCATGGTATCATCATTTCACCCACATAGCATGTGCAAAAAAGTAGAGAGGGTGACGACAAAAACTGGATGCACTTCGTGTACAAAATAGACAATCTCTTTCGAAGTATCAGGGTTTCAGACGAAAACTCATCTGTTACAAAGGGATTTCATTTTTTGGAACTTATTTGAAGTGCAGGCTTTTTGTGTGTTCAAAATGCACCATTCAAATCCACATTATCAATTATCAACCCTTCCTGAGATCATTTGGTATTTTCCATGTATTTACTGATTTTTTTAGAGCTAAATGCCCCTGAAATTGAGAAACACTTCAAATGAACTCTGAAAAGGTTGAAAGTTGGCATGGTATCATCATTTCACCCACATAGCATGTGCAAAAAATTAGAGAGAGTTACGACAAAAACTGGATGCACTTCGTGTACAAAATGGACAATCTCTTTCGAAGTATCAGGGTTTCGAACGAAAACTCATCTGTTACAAAGGCATTTCATTTTTTTGAACTTATTTGAAGTCCAGACTTTTTGTGTGTTCAAAATGCACCATTCAAATCCACATCATCAATTATAAACCATTTCTGAGTTCATTTGGTATTTTTCATGCATTTACTGATTTTTTAGAGCTAAATGCCCGTGAAATTGAAAAACACTTCAAATGAACTCTGAAAAGGTTGAAAGTTGGCATGGTATCATCATTTCACCCACATATCATGTGAAAAAAAGTGGAGAGGGTTACGAAAAAAACTGGATGCACTTCGTGTACAAAATGGACAATCTCTTTCGAAGTATCAGGGTCTAGCAATTCAAATAGCGTCCATTGCCGCTGTGACCCCATTTTGTAAATCAAAATCAAGTAGATCCCACACAATTTATTATCACCAACTGTGTGAGATGTAGTACAAAATATCTTGGAGCACCATTGGTGTATAGTACGCGAGAAGGTGCCTCAGCTACAGTCCACAACCAGCGTGTCAAGCACACTAGCTCACTCCCCAAAAACTCCCACCTCTACATCCCTCGCAATCTCGAAAATATCTACCACCTGGAAGGTTTTAATGTTTAATAGCACATGATTAGTATGTGTGAACCGTGTGCAATGTCTGTTACTCCCGCTCTGCTTCAGTCCCTTGATTCAAATTTTCAGTAGCCCCGGCATTTTACTCCCGCCTCTGCATCCCTCGCAATCTCAAAAATATCTGCTCGCCCTTGATCCAAATTTTCAGTAGCCCCGCCTTGTTACTCCCGCCTAGTAAAATTTTCAGTTGCCGCATTATTTCCTCCAACACAACCTTGCCCCCCTCCGCACACAACCCTCGAAACCATTGTAGGTCGCCGCCATCGCCGACGCCTTCATCCTGAACCTCTGCCTGTGTTGTGGGGAGCTCGAGGAGCCAATGGCCAAAAAGAGGTTTATCGCGGCCTTTTTGCCCGACGCTAGCGAGGTGGCCACCGAGGTGTCCCCGTCATCCTCTGCGGCCCCGATCTGCCGTCGCCAGTCCCTCGATACGCCCGCCGCCGGGCCCCTACGCCGGTTCGAGGACTTCCCCGTCCTCCCTCGGACCCGGCAGCCGTCGAAGTCCTACCTCAGGGTTCGGCAGCGGCGGTGGGGGACGTGGGTCGCCGAGATTACAGATCGAGAGACCCACACCCGCTGGTGGCTTGGTAGCTTCCACACGGCCGAGCTTGCGGCCATGGAATACGACCGCTGATAGGTTTGCTACCACGGCGCGACGGCTAGGCTCAATTTCCCCTTCGGCACACGTCCGGTCCACCTCGTCCGCCGGATCCAGGGGTGGTGAGCTCGGCTATGGCGCGGGAGGACCGCGAGGCATGGGAGCGCCTCGAGGCCGAGACCGCCGACGAGGCCTACATGCAAGAGCTCCGCCGCCAGCACCCGGAGCTCGTGGAGGCGGAGCGGGCGATCTTTGCCGGCGCGAAGGGCGGCGAGGTTATCGCGCTCTCCTTCGGTGACGAGGTCGAAGGCGCTGAGGATGGAGGCACGGAGGGTGGCGAGGTTATCACGCTCTCCTCTGATGACGAGGTCGAAGGCGGCGGCGACGGTGGCGCGGAGGGCGTCGAGGTGGGCCCCGAAGACGAGGAGATCGACGTCGACGAGTGGAGGAGTGCCTTCCCCAACGACCCCGACGACGGTACTGGCCCGGACCCAGCTCGCGGCACACCGTACATGACGAGGAAGGATTAGCTCGACCTCTACTTCGACCTAAAGTAGTTTAGCTTAGTTTAAATTTATGTTTTATGTTCGTTTATGCAAAACTATCTATGTTTATGTTTGAATGCATGCTACTTTCGGTTGAACCTGCTTTGAACTTGATCAAATTGAAGTTTACAACCTTAAGTTTAGGGGATCGACTAGAAAAGGCCAAAAATTGCTGGAGTATATATATATCCACTAAGGGTTTTAGTCCTTTAACTTTTTAAAGATCGCCTAGAGATGTCCTTATGACTTGTTTATTTCAGTTCTTCACAATGTGATGCTCTATATGTGCAACTATTTGCTGTGCAGTTCAATTTCATCAATAACAGTTTCAACAATACCACTATGAATTACAATATTTGGTTGCTATTAAGGATATTGCAGTTTACATGCCTTTTCGTTTTTCAATTATTGTTTAGCAACATGCATTGTACTGAATGACTAAATATGCAATCATAGGCTACATAGCAACAAGGAAGAGTGTTACCTTAATGTTCTGATGATGTCTAGATATACATGTAATAAAATCTTATATAATGGGATGGATGGAGTGTTGTACTACATCATTTTTCAATTGTTGTTTAGCTTCTAATATTAACTTGGTGCTTTTAGGTACATATATCATTGCCAAAGATCCACACTTCGACCCTTTCTGCATATGGGGCAATGATATATTCATGAACCAGCATCAAGTGAGGAAACTGATAGATTGTTACTAAAATGGGTCAAAAGATGTCAATCAAACTATTTGTTTACATTTTATGCAAGACAACAGTGAACTGCAGGATGGTAAGTAACAACCCTGTAGCCTTCTTTTTACTGCCCGGAATGAGTTGTGTTAGATGACAATATCTGAATCTTTTTTTCTTTTGAAGTGGATCCTGAAGCAGTTTACTCAAGATTACCTCTAAAACTACATGATTGGCGGCCGCCATCACAAGGTGTTGGACTAGAGTCCTGCATGCCTTGTGCATCCAGGAGAGCACAATAGGGCCATTCCGCTTCACCTTGTTCAGCAACTGGAATGTCTGTCGCCTCTTTCTTTACCATCTGTAATAGTACAAGTATAGAACCCTGGTACATCATTCTTTATTTGGTGCTTCTGTAATTCTTAAACATATGTACCTATGAATCGAATAATGCATTGGTTGTTTGAACCTGATGGATATGAATAAAGCTATAGCCTACTTTGAAGTTTAAATTAGGTACAATTTTAAATAGCAGCAATTAAATTAGGGTGAAATTACGTTGTGCAGGTCATTATGGCACACATGGTTGGTAAAATAAAAATGTTTGCGATATACACCATAATCCGAGACGGTTCACAGAAAGGAAATGTGTGCAAGCATGCACACAGTTACCGTTCGCAAAGCGTGTGTGATGTCAGACACTATCACATACGGTGCGGGAAAACTAAATGTGTGTGATTGTCTACCTATCGTACACGGTTTATAATCATGAACTGTTTGTGATGTGCTAGGCATCGTAAATCTCCCGTGCCTGGAATCTGCCTGGAAAGCTCCGATGCCTAGAATCTGCCTGGTTTTAGGCAGAACCACAAAACTCCGACTGCGATGGCAATGCGAGCACAAACGAGTAGCAAGGATGAAGCGTTTGGGATATTCGAGATATCGGAAACGGTTATATAGGGACAACTATATGCATCAAGGCAGCCTATCCCCGACGGTTTCTGGGTCGTGTGGGAAGGACCCCCTATCGCCCACACTCACTTGGCGACGGTTCCAAATGCCGTCGCAGAAAGGGGTTTTAAACCATTTGTTTAGGACCAACGCGCACCAGTGAGTATTAAACGTAGAGTGTCTATGCTTGATGGAGAGTTTTATAAGGAATGGGAAAATGACATGCTTCAGATCTTCAATGAATATAATTTGAACAAGTATATTGTTAGCCCTTATGTGCTCCCCATTGAACCTTTGAATCCAACTTCCGTTGAACATCTTGACATGGCTTGCAATCTTAGAACTGTTGATCTTATCACTAGAGGATTTCCTAGAAATTTGCTTGTTTGCTTACCAACTTCCAAACGTGCTTACACTATATGGAAATTCCTCGAGGAACAATTTCCAGAGTACTCTTTGAAAAATATAGATGTGATCCTTCAAAAGTCCATTGCTTTAAATAAAATGAACACTAGTGATCCCAAATTTGATGAATGTTTATTTGAGCTTCGTGACCTTATGTGTGCCAAAGGAGATGTAGGAATCATTAGTAATATCATCTCGGAAGTCATTAGAATTCATAAACATGAACATTGTCATGATCACATAACTAATGAATCACTGTCTCTAGGTAATGATCAATCACAAGACGACAATGAACATGGATATCATGATGAGGATGATGATAGTGACTTTGAACTTGATGAACAAATGAGACACTTTGGTCTTATGGCTAATCTTCGTGGTTACGTAGCCGAAGGAAAGGAATGGGTTCTTGATAGTGGATGCACAGATCATATGACTGGAGATAAGGACATGATTGATGAGTTTGCTAGAAACGATGGTCCACGAAAGTATGTTACCTTTGGTGACAACTCTAAGGGTAAAGTTGTTAGCCTTGGTAAGGTGTCCATATCCAACGGTAGTTCTATCAAAAATATCATGCTTGTTGAATCTCTTGGCTATAACCTTCTTTTCGTGTCTAGATTAGCTGATTTTGGTTTAAATGTGCTATTTACTCATGTTGATTGCCAAGTATTTCGTAGAGATAATCATAATATGGTCTTTACCGGCATTCGTAGAGGTGACCTATACATTGTTGACTTCACTAAGAAAGCCCAACTTCGCTCTTGTTTTATTGCTAAATCTTCTAAAGTTTGGTTGTGGCATAGAAGGTCAGGTCATGTCGGCATGAGAAATCTTGATAAGCTTATTGAAGGTGATCATATCCTTGGTGTTAAATATGTTATATTTGACAAGGATAGACTTTGTAGTGCTTGTCAAGCTAGAAAACAAGTTGGAGGAAGTCATCATGTGAAGAATAACATGACCACAAGAAGACCGCTTGATCATTGTTGATCTTTTTGGTCCCAATGCTTACAAGAGTCTTGGTGGTAACTCTTTTGGATTGGTCATTGTTGATGATTTTTCAAGATTTACGTGGGTGTTCTTTCCTGATGATAAATCGCAGGTCCAAAAGATCTTCAAGAACTTCGCTAGGAAGGCCCAAAACCAATTTGAAGTGAAGATCAAGAAGGTTGGGAGCGACAATAGAACGGAGTTCAAGAATGCCAATGTGGATACCTTTCCTGACAAATAAGGGATTTCACATGAGTTCTCGGCTACGTACACACCTCAACAAAATGGAGTTGTTGAGAGGAAGAACCGGACACTCATCAAAATGGCGGGAACGATGCTTGACGAGTACAAGACACCAAAACACTTTTGGGCGGAAGCGGTTGAGACATCTTGTCATGCTACAAATCGACTATATCTTCACAAGCTTCTCGGCAAGATGACATACGAGCTTCTCACCGGTAACAAACACCTAGTTGGATACTTTCGAGTATTTGGCTCAAAGTGTTACATTCTTGACAAGCATCATCATTCAAAATTTGCTCCTAAATCTCATGAAGGTTTTCTACATGGTTACGGCTCAAACTCCCACACTTACCGTGTCTACAACAATTTCACCCGAAAGGTTAAAAAGACAGTAGATGTGAAGTTTGATGAATCTAACGGCTCACAAGTAGAGAAATTTCCAATTGATGTAGGAGACAAAGACCCTTCGAAAGCAATACAAGACTTGTCTATTGGCAAGATTCGCCCAATGGAGGTGAAGGAGAATACTTCATCCATTCAAGTGGAAGCCTCAACTTCACGTCAAGGTGAACCAAAAGTTGACTTGGAGGCATCCGCAAGTGGGACATGCCAATATGAAGGAAACAAGGAAGTGCATCAAGATGAACCTCATCGACCTCCTTCTCCACCTCCACAAGAGGACAACAATGCCAACAACAATGAGGAAGGACAAGAAGAATAAGAAAATGAAGAGGATGTTCCACTCCGCCCAAGCAAAAGCTCTCACGAGTTAGAGCAAGAATTGCTAGAGATCATCCCGTAGAGAAAATCTACGATGATATCCAAACGGGGAGAATCACTCGCTCTAAATCTCGTTTAGCTAATGAGACCGAATTGTAATACTATATTGCAGACTGTTCATCGATCCAACCGAAAAGGACAAACCCGGTCTAACCGATATGCATCATGCTTGACACTGCCAACTCGGTGTCACCGATGAAAATGAATCGGTCTCACCGATTTCAATACCGAGCAAAGATTTTTCCATCTACATCCTGCATATCTATTTCAGCTTCACTCAATGATTCTTTTCCTCTACTAGCATCTTAATGTACATGTTGCTTTGTAATGTGACCCAAGGACCAAACATATTTGACTCATTCTCCAGAAGATCCCTTCTTGGAAATTGATGTCAAAGGGGGAGAGAGAGCACATCAAAGCTTTTCACACAAAGAGGAGAGAGAGCACATCAAGCTTATCTCCAGATGCTTATTATCCAAAGAGGAGAGAAGTCACATGTCTTCCAAAGAGGAAAGACATGTTAGTATGTATTATGATTGTTTTGTTCTGTTTTTCTATTTTGCTAGTTTACTCTGATTTTCTTCTACCCTATCTTCTCCCATTATCCAATATAAGATTCAGGGGGAGAAAGACACTTAAGGGAAGAAAATATTTGGGGACATGTCTATATCCACATAGAGTACTAAGTACTCACTCTCTACATGTCATCTCAATCTTGGTACTTTTGTGGTTACTGACGGTGTTCTGGATTAGTGGGTACTTTAACGCCCGGGTACTCAAGTTACAGTAACCAACTAGTAATGATGCCACGTCACCATGATTACTATTACTAAACTCGCTTTGGTTCGAAACCGGTTCAATTTCAAAATTTAAAACAAAGTCAAATTTAAAAGTTTTCAAATGACAAATCTAAAATGTTCAAAGTGTGGCACATAATCACTTGTTAATGCTGGTGGTGAACCAACATTTCTGCAACATGTTTAAGTGGCCTAAACTACTTAAAACAGTGGCATAGGCGATAAATTAAATGCCTTTTCATTTTACAAAAATTGCAAACTTTTTCAAAAGCCTCACAATATATTTGTGGCAGTGCCATATTTATTAATACAAAGTTAGGGACTAGTTGTGTTTTTCATAAAAACTAAAACTAACTTAAATCATTAAATAAAATGAAAACAAAACACAAATTTTATATATAAAAAAATGCAAAAGAGACCCCCTGGTCAACTGAGCCAATAGGCCCAGCCGGCCACCCACGTGGCCCAACCGGCCCACCCCGCCGTCCCTGGCCTATTAGGCCACAAGACCGAACCCTAACCCCCAACACTCCCCACCCCCCGTCTCCCCTCACCCACCCGATCTGGATGGTGGATCGGGGCAGCGACCCCGGTGACCGCGCCGTCCCGCGCCCGGACGCCGGCGCCCATCCCCGGCATCACCTCACGGCCGACCTCCTCGCTTCCTCCCCCTCTCGATCTAGGTGCCTCGCTGTGGCGCCTCGGCGACGCCACCACCCGAGGAGAACGTTTCCCGCCTCCCAGACTGCCACCTCGCCGGACTCCATCGAGCCTCACCGGCGAACCCCTGCATCGGGGGTGAGGATCACTTTTCCCTTCCCGCCTGGTCCCCCGGCACGTTCGCCTCCTCCCTCGTCTCACTCCATCGCGTGCGCGTGACAAGCACCGCCCCGCGCACCGCCGGTTTCACCCGCCTGTGCCGCCCTGCTCGCACCTGTCGACCGCGGCCGTGTCCGCGTCCGCCCCGCTCACCCCGGCTCGAAGCTCCTCTTCTGCGCCGCCTCTGCCCGGGCCTACCCGCCTCCTCCTCCCTAGCGCCACCGCCGGCTTCACGCGCCGCCGGCCGCCGCCGCCTGCAGGGGCCCTAGGCCGCCGGCGCCGAGCGGGGCTGCGCACGCTACGCTCGGGTCTAGCCCCGCCGGCCACCCTGGCCGCTCCCCACCAGCGCCTCCTCAAGCCATGGCTCGCTATGGTCGTAGGCAGCACCCGCGGACCGTGCTGCGCCGCGCCGGGCCCGACCACAACCCTTCGTCGGCGCTGCGCTGCGCCAGCGCCGCCGCGCGCTCCAGCGCCCATGCGGCCGCGCCCCGCCTCGCCCCGCGGTCTCGCCCGCCCAGGCGCCCGATCGGGCGGGCGCGTACGCCCCGCCCGTTAACGCCCGCCCCGTTAGGCCCCCTGGCCTATGACGCACCGGCCCCACGGCCCAGGGTTAAAAAAAAGCTTTTTAAAAAATAATACAAAAATATTAATTAATTAATTAGTTAAAAGAATTAATTAACTTAATTAATCCTATTAATTAATCTAATAACCCTGTTAGTTAACCTTAATTATTTGTTTAGACAAATAGTCAATGACGGTAGGACCCACACATCAGTTTGACTAAGTCAACTAACTGCTGACATCACCCTGACATCATGCTGATGTCATCCCACACTATTTTGGATAATTTTCGTTATAAATAAATAAATAATTTCGAAAAATGGTTAAAACTTTAGAAAATCATATAAAATAAACCGTAGCTCAGATGAAAATGTTTTATATATGAAAATCGCCCAGAACGACGAGACGAATCCGAATACACGGTCCATTCGTTCACTACACGTCCCTAGAATAGTGAACCTACAACTTTCCCCCTCCGATTCATCTGTCCAAACACACAAAACACCGAGGAAACTTTCCCGGATGTTACCCCCTTCGCCGGTATCGTGTACCACTGCGTTAGAGCACCCTAGCGCTGCGTGTAGACACGTCGTGTTTCTCTGTACATCTATATGCTTTGTATTTATTGTTTCTTCCCCCTCTTCTCTTCGATAGACTGCGAGACTGATGCTACCTTGGTGATCGGCTGCATCGACGATGACCCCTCCTTCTTGCCAGAGCAACCAGGCAAGCCAACCCCCTGTATCATTCCGATATCGCCCACTCTCTTCTCTCTTATGCTTGCATTAGAACTGCTACTGCTTTTTGTATGATCCTATTATGATGCATAGCCTGTTGTTGATACCGCTTTCATACCTTACATGTTTATACTAAACTGCTTAGTATCGGCTGGTTAGAGAGCCACCAGTGACCCCCCCACTTTGTCCTGTCTGCCCCGCTGGATTATCAGAAGACCCGATCAACGAGATAGAAGACCAGGCCCCAGCACCGCACATCACTTTCCCTTTAGTTGCTCGACACTACTGGGTTACTATCGAGTGCCAAGGGTAAGACCTCATCAGCACTTCTGATGTTAACCTTGTATATTAGTTCATCGGTTGTGGTCGTCGAGGGTGATTTCCTCCTTCTCCACTCCCGATAACGATACTGTCTTGCAACTCCTCAAGAGTGGACCTCGGGGGTGACTCCTCTTTCATTCACCTTGACGATAAACATCAGGTGGAATTCCATCGAGGGTGATTTCCTTAGGTTTCCCTTTGGTGTTAAACACACAGTTACTACGGTTACTATGACTTTACAACTGCTACTTGGAAAGGTGGGTCGACCCTGAGGGGTACCCGCGAGTGATATGGAGACGGGTTGACCTGGAGGGTACCCGAGAGTTGAATACGAGGCGAGGCCGGGCATTCTTAGCCCTTGCCGCAAGTCCTCGAGACGGGGTGACGGGGTCACATCTTTCGTGAGTCTTTGCTCGTTACCGCGTTCCCAAGACACTAAACGGTTTGGATATTTGATCCAAGGGGCCTCTGGCCTGATAGCGCTAACCATCACGTGGGCATAGTATGGGCGTTCCGTGTCGTATGCATCAGCTGAAGCTTAACTGACGTCATTGCGACTAAGCGACGCGCATCGGGTTGGACTGCGTAAGCACCTGCCTTTTTAAGGAGGTAGCCTAGGTCTGCTCACCGGCCGCGTACGCAACGTGCAGGAGTTCCCGGGGCGATTGGCCCATGACCCCTAGGGGCATAGGGTTTAGTCCGGCGTGCATGACCTCTCTATTAAGCCTGGGTCGGGTTGCGGCATATTGTTTGGCCGAGGGTGGGAATGACCTGATGGTGTGTCCGGTCGGAGTTAAGCAAGTGTGGTGGGTAAGTTGGTGCACCCCTGCAGGGAAGAAAACATCTATCGATAGCCTGTCCTACGGTAACGGACACTTGGAGTTGTATCCCGATTGATACAATTAGAACTGGATACTGAGACATGAATGGATATGTGGCTCCGGGATTGCTTCCTTGCAGGGAGTCGAGGAAGGATCTCTGGGCGTTATTGCTACAACATGCTTAATAATTATAATATGTTATACTACTCTATTCCCCCTGTTGCTGCAAGACGATGGTTTCCAGAAGATGCTAGTCTTCGATAGGACTAGCTTCTCCCCCTCTTATTCTGGCATTCTGCAGCTTAGTCCACAGATACTACCCTTTTCATTGATACTGATGCATATGTAGTGTAAATCCTTGCTTGCGAGTACTTTGGATGAGTACTCACGGTTGCTTTGCTCCCCCTTTTCCCCCTTCTTTCTTCTTTCTGGTTGATGCAACCAGATGGTGGAGTCCAGGAGCCAGAAGCCACCTTTGACGACTGCTACTACCCCGACGGAGCCTACTACTATGTGGAGACAGCCGACGACCAGGAGTAGTTAGGAGGTCCCTAGCAGGAGGCCTTGCCTTTTCGACCGTGTTGTTTTTTTGATAGCCTTCTTAAGGCAAACTTGTTTAACTTATGTCTATGCTCAGATATTGTTGCTTCCGCTGACTCTTGTGTATTCGAGCTTATGTATTCGAGCCCTCGAGGCCCCTGGCTTGTAATATAAAGCTTGTATTATTTTATTTGTGTATAGAGTTGTGTTGTGATATCTTCCAGTGAGTCCCTGATCTTGGTCGTACACATTTGCGTGCATGATTAGTGTACGGTCAAATCGGGGGCATCACAAGTTGGTATCAGAGCCGACTGCCTGTAGGAATCCCCCTTTCCAACTCCTTGGCCGAAGTTGAGTCTAGTATTTGAAAAACTTTTTTACTAACATGGCTGTGCGGCTTACGGGCCCACGTCGCAATGGGTGGTATTAGTATCTTTTACTCCTTGATCTTTATTCTGGGACTCTGATCTCTCTTCTACCCGGTTTAAATGATTTTTTGCTAAAATCTAACTTTAGGTTCTGGAAAACACTTCCTCCCGGAGAGCCCCTTCTGTCAAGATGGTCGCCCGCTTCATCAGAAGATTCTGGAGATAATATTTGATGTTTTTCCGGCACCCTTGTGTCCTTCGCCATTGTAATTCCGTATCATCGATAAATCCCTAAGGATAGCTGCATACACTTGTCGTCCATACCTTCATTTCAATTGATCTTGTTATTACAAGATACCCTGAAATACTTTGGATATTCTGAGAATCCTTTGTGCCTGTGCAGCTCCTTTGCCACATGAATACCCTTATGTATAATTCCTCCCATTTGTCGAGTATCCGGTCATCCCCATTCATGTGTTTCACAAGTCTCAGAAATATCGTTCGACCTTCGGAAAATCTTGAGCAGCCTCTTGCTCTTGAAATTCTTGCTTACTTAGATTATGGTTAACCCCATAAATCTAGTAATCTTATTGACATCCTTTCTCATTATATTTTTGATTCCATTGATTCAACATGTTGCGAATGCTCGCAATCCTCGATCCTAGAATTCATCCTTCCGGCTAAGACATCATGTTGAACATAAGCTGTTTATATAAACCGATATCCTTGCATTCTTTCTTCTTCTGGTTGAGTATCGATGCTCACATCAGATCCCTTGTAGACCAACAGATCCTTTGTTGGATTTTATCCGACAACGTCCTTCATATTCAAATACCTTGTGAGTTCTGCCATGATATATAATGCCTTGGGTAAAATATATCATCTGCTTTCTCAACCATGCTCTGCTTTCGAGCTTCTATAATTGGCTCCTGAAGTTTGCGTAGTATGAGTCTAAGATGCCCCGATGGGTTGAACTTATGCCTTCTTTAATCTGTGCGAACCCGAAAGTTTTCCAAGGTTCATACTCCTCTGGTAATTCACCAGGCGAGTCTTCGCAATCAATTCATTCTTAATAGAGAAGTGAGTGAAAGCTTATGCATTGAAGAAATGGGATTCAACCTTGAACTTTCTGTTTATGCCCATGGACACGGTGTAGATCTTATCATTAAGGCTTCTCTTAAAATTAATTATCCCCTTGATAAAATTTCATCTTATATCAGGGATCTGGCCTTTTGCAATCGTGGTTCCGACCATGCTCTCCTTTAAATACCATTTATCGGACAAGTTAAATCACTTGTCCTCTGCAGGTCAATGCACCTGTCCAACCACTATTAGGATCTATTCGAGTATTACCCCGTTGTATCTCGATAATGTCACATAACCATATTACTTCTTATGAGTTCTTCTTCAAGTATTACTTCCCACCGATTCCAATTTTCCCCGGGTTCTGAGTTGTTAGACACTCAAGGACACCGATAAATGAATCAATTTCGCACTCCGATTCAATAACTCTAAGTAATCTCCATTGCTTATGAGTTTATAATTCTTCAAGTCATATCTACCCTGATCGGCTATCTCATTATCGTGCATCTTTTAACTGTGCTACCTCGTCCTTCTTCCCGGAGCACAATTTCGACAATGAGCTAAGCTTACGTCGATTTTCCTTGTCATATCATTTCGCCTTGAACAACTAGCTTGATTTCAAGTTTGTGTTGTACCAGTGGTTTCAATAACCTTTCGCCCCATCATTCATTTGACTTCACGTCATCGCCGATCGATTACATCTTAATGAAATCTCTCGACAAATGTGTTGTGATCAACATCAACAATGATTTGCCTTCTTCCAAGTTGTAAATCGAATTCGTGATGGGGAATACCATCCTTTCCCCTTGATGATTTGTATTAACATCGACAACATTCTTGCATTCCCTCCAACACAAACTTGTTCTTGTTTTGTGTTATACCTTGAGTTCCTTGTTATCCGACTTATGATATGCTCTACCTTGGAGTACTACCATCTTTCATGTTAAGAATGTCGTGAGAATTTCACCACCCCCTTTATGAATTCTTGATACAAGTAATACTTCTCGCCATCTTTGTTCGTTCCCTGTCCCCCATGTTGTTTCTAACCGGAAACCCAACAATTAAAGTATTACATGCGAATTCAAAACTTTTAGCAAACCGAATGCTTTGAAGTGAATGGTCGATAGTTTCATTCCAACCCTTCGGGTTATTAAACCTCCATACTAACATCGATCTGGCTACTTGGTACGTAATTCCAGGTGATGTTCTCCTGCAAACAAACTTCATTATATACCATGGTGTGTCCAATACCATCGCCTTGTTCACTTAATTGTGAAAATTCATGTCTATGGAAATCTCGAGGAATTGTTGCTGAGCCCGTTGGCCACGTCCTCATCTACCCTTGCTGAAATTGTATGACTTATTTTATAAGTTGTTTCCGATGGATCCTTTGTATATCCAAGGTCCGACCTTTGCTTGAAGACCTTGCCAATGCTATCTCAAAGCATGTCTGTGGTACTCCGCTTTTCAACAAGAACATTTGGAGCCCAATGCTAAATGTTTCTTGCTCAATTATCCAAACACCGAGTATGGTTACATATCATGATTCTTATAAACCCTTTTATCCAAATGGTCATGTCTTTGATCTCCTGACGCGTATATCATGCCCTGCTTAATATTGGGGATGATTTAATCCTTTTCATTGTGTTTAAACACATTTTCCTCTCCATTTGTTTGTTTGGCCTTTCTTTGATCTACATATAATTTAAGCGGTAATACTTTTCTGCTTACGTAAACACCTTGGTGTACAACTCTGTCAGTAAGACCCTGTTACTAATGTTGATAACATTCCGGTAACCACCAAAGGATGAGAACTTTGCCTATTGGTCCACCTCATTTCAACGAGCAGGAAAATGGTTCTCTTCGTCCCTCACCCTTGGTACCAATGTTGTTGCCGGCATAGCTGACATGCTATCCTCTAACATGCCTTGCTTACATGATTGTGCAAGACGCCATCGCCCTTCCTACTGTTAACCCACATGGTGGGCCCATAACCCATAGTTCCACATGATCGAAACCTGACTATCCTGTACACCCATGTTCCCAAGGTTATTCCTCATGCTTGGCTTCGTATGTTGATCACGAGCCACCTTCCTAGAGATGTTCTATTCTGGTTTCACCCGCAATATTTATTCTGTTGGTCTGAACCCCTTTTTCACACTCTGTCCAGGTATCAATCATTTGTCCATTCGCTGGAAACTTCCTATTGTACCTTCGTACTTTGCTCTCGATGTTTTATTAAGTTTCAAGTCGAGAGATACTTCTGCCTCATTCCCTGTTTTGTTCACCAGATAATTAACCATATAAGGGTCAATTCTCCCGAAGTTACCATTACTTCCCCACTTAAATCTCGGGACGAGATTTCTTGTAGTGGAGGAGATTTGTAATGCCCAGGTAATCAAGCTACAGTAACCCACTGGTAATGATGCCACGTCACCTTGACTACTATTACTAAACTCGCTTCGGTTCGAAACCGGTTCAATTTCAAAATTTAAAACAAAGTCAAATTTAAAAGTTTTCAAATGACAAATCTAAAATGTTCAAAGTGTGGCACATAATCACTTGTTAATACTGGTGGTGAACCAGCATTTTTGCAACATGTTTAAGTGGCCTAAACTACTTAAAACAGTGGCATAGGCGATAAATTAAATGCCTTCTTATTTTACAAAAAATGCAAACTTTTTCAAAAGCCTCACAATATATTTGTGGCAGTGCCATATTTATTAATACAAAGTTAGGGACTAGTTGTGTTTTTCACAAAAACTAAAACTAACTTAAATCATCAAATAAAATGAAAACAAAACACAAATTTTATATATAAAAAAAATGCAAAAGAGACCCCCTGGTCAACTGAGCCAATAGGCCCAGCCGGCCACCCACGTGGCCCAACCGGCCCACCCCGCTGTCCCTGGCCTATTAGGCCACATGACCGAACCCTAACCCCCAACACTCCCCACTCCCCACCCCGTCTCCCCTCACCCACCCGATATGGATGGTGGATCGGGGCAGCGACCCTGGCGACCGCGCCGTCCCGCGCCCGGACACCGGCGCCCAACCCCGGCACCACCTCATGGTCGTCCTCCTCGCTTCCTCCCCCTCTCGATCTAGGCGCCTCGTTGCGGCGCCTCGGCGACCCCACCGCTCGAGGACAATGTCGCCTGCCTCCCCGACTGCCACCTCGCCGGACTCCATCGAGCCTCACCGGCGAACCCCCTGCATCGGGGGTGAGGATCCCTTTTCCCTTCCCACCTGGTCCCCCGGCACGTTCGCCTCCTCCCTCGTCTCACTCCACCGCGTGCGCGTGACAAGCATCGCCCTGCGCACCTCCGGTTTCGCCCGCCTGCACCGCCCTACTCGCGCCCGTCGACCTCGGCCGCGTCCGCCCTGCTCTCCCCGCCTCGAAGCTCCTCTTCTGTGTCGCCTCTGCCCGGGCCTACCCGCCTCCTCCTCCCTAGCGCCACCGCCTGCACGGGCCCTAGGCCGCCGGCGCCGAGCGGGGCTTCGCACGCTACGCCCGGGTCCAGCCCCATCGGCCGCCCTGGCCGCTCCCCACCAGCGCCTCCTCGGGCCATGGCTCGCCATGGCCACAGGTAGCACCCGCGGGCCGTGCTGCGCCGCGCCGGGCCCGACCACAACCCTTCGCCGACGCCGCGCTGCGCCAGCGCCGCCGCGCGCTCCGGCGCCCGTGCGACCGTGCCCCGCCTCGCCCCGCGGTCTCGCCCAACCAGGCGCCCGATCGCGCGGGCGCGTACGCCCCCCCATTAACGCCAGCCCCGTTAGGCCCCCTGGCCTATGACGCACGGGCCCCACGACCCAAGGTTAAAAAAAGCCTTTTAAAAAATAATATAAAAATATTAATTAATTAATTAGGTAAAAATAATTAATTAACTTAATTAATCCTATTAATTAATCCCTTCGCCGGTATCGTGTACCACTATGTTAGAGCACCCTAGCACCGCGTGTAGACAGGTTGTGGTTCTCTGTACATCTGTATGCTTGGTATTTATTGTTTCTCCCCCTCTTCTCTTCGATAGACTGCGAGACTGATGCTACCTTGGTGATCAGCTGCATCGACGATGACCCCTCCTTCTTGCCAGAGCAACCAGGCAAGCCAACCCCCCTTTATCATTCCTATATCGCCCACTCTCTTCTCTCTTATGCTTGCATTAGAACTGCTACTACTTTTTGTATGATCCTATTCTGATGCATAGCCTGTTGTTGATACCGCTTTCATACCTTAAATGTTTATACTAAACTGCTTAGTATAGGCTGGTTAGAGAGCCACCAGTGACCCCCCCCACTTTGTCCTGTCTGCCCCGCTGGATTATCAGAAGACCCGATCAACGGGATTGAAGACCTGGCCCCGACACCGCACATCACTTTCCCCTTAGTTGCTCGACACTACTGGGTTACTATCGAGTGACGAGGGTGAGACCTCATCAGCACTTCTGATGTTAACCTTGTATATTAGTTCATCAGTTGTGGTCATTGAGGGTGATTTCCTCCTTCTCCACTCCCGATAACGATACTGTCTTGCAACTCCTCAAGAGAGGACCTCGAGGGTGACTCCTCTTACGTTCACCTTGACGATAAACATCAGGTGGAATTCCATCGAGGGTGATTTCCTCAGGTTTCCCTTTGGTGTTAGACACACAGTTATTATTGTTACTATGACTTTACAACTGCTACTTGGAAAGGCGGGTCAACCCTGAGGGGTACCCGCGAGTGATGTGGAGACGGGTTGACCTGGAGGGTACCCGAGAGTTGAATACGAGGCTTGGCCGGGCATTCTTAGCCCTTGCCGCAAGTCCTCGAGACGGGGCGATGGGGTCACATCTTTCATGAGTCTCTGCTCGTTACCGCGTTCCCAAGACACTAAACGGTTTGGATATTTGATCCAAGGGGCCTCTGGCCTGATAGTGCTAACCATCACATGGGCATAGTATGGGCGTTCTGCGTCGTATGCATCAACCGAAGCTTAACTAACGTCATTGCAATTGAGCGGCGCGCGCCGGGTTGGACTGCATAAGCACCTGCCTTTTTAAGGAGGTAGCCCAGGTCTGTTCACCGGCCGCGTATGCAACGTGCAGGAGTTCACAGGGCGATTGGCCCATGACCCATGGGGCATAGGGTTTAGTCCGGTGTGCATGACCTCTCTATCAAGCCTAGGTCGGGTTGCGGCGTATTGTTTGGCCGAGGGCGGGCATGACCTGATGGTGTGTCCGGCCGGAGTTAAGCAAGCGTGGTGGTAAGTTGGTGCACCCCTGCAGGGAAGAAAACATCTATCGATAACCTGTCCTACGGTAACGGACACTTGGAGTTGTATCCCGATCGATACAACTAGAACTGGATACTGAGACATGAATGCATATGTGGCTCCGGGATTGCTTCCTCGCAGGGAGTCGAGGAAGGATCTGTGGGTGTTATTACTACAACATGCTTAATAATTATAATATGTTATACTACTCTATTCCCCCTGTTGCTAGAAGACGATGGTTTCCAGAAGATGTTAGTCTTCGATAGGACTAGCTTCTCCCCCTCTTATTCTGGCATTCTGCAACTTAGTCCACACATACTACCCTTTTCATTGATATCGATGCATATGTAGTGTAGATCCTTGCTTACGAGTACTTTGGATGAGTACTCACGGTTGCTTTGCTCCCCCTTTTCTGCCTTCTTTCTTCTTTCTAGTTGATGCAACCAGATGGTGGAGTCCAGGAGCCAGAAGCCACCTTTGACGACTGCTACTACCCCGACGGAGCCTACTACTATGTGGAGACAGATGACGACCAGGAGTAGTTAGGAGGTCCCAGGCAGGAGGCCTTGCCTTTTCGACCGTGTTGTTTTTGTGCTAGACTTCTTAAGGCACACTTGTTTAACTTATGTCTGTACTCAGATATTGTTGCTTCCGCTGACTCTTGTGTATTCGAGCTTATGTATTCGAGCCCTCGAGGCCCCTGGCTTGTAATATAAAGCTTGTATTATTTTATTTGCGTCTAGAGTTGTGTTGTGATATCTTCCAGTGAGTCCCTGATCTTGGTCGTACACATTTGCGTGCATGATTAGTGTACGGTCAAATCGGGGGCGTCACATGTACTCACCATGCCGTCTCCCGATCAGTTGGATTGGGCCGAGGACCCCCATGGCCATTCACTCATGGGCCAGTTCAGACAGCCAATATATACACAAGGAAGATTCCACGAGACTTGGTGATCAAGACAAGGACTCCTCCCCACCGGCGTATTCGACTAGGACACTTGTTATCCTAGGCCTCTCGTACATTATATAAGCCGAGGCTAGGCTAGTCGATAGGGACATGCTAGATCATTATTAGTCATCATACCCTTAGGTTTTACACCTCAACATATGATCTCAAGGTAGATCAACTCTTGTAGTCTCTATATTCATCAAGATCAATCAAGTAGGAAGTATGGTATTACCTCAATAGAGAGGGCCCGAACCTGGGTAAATATCGTGTCCCCTGTCTCTTGTTACCCATCGACCCATGATCCATAGTTTGGGACCCCTACCCTGAGATCTGCCGGTTTTGACACCGACAATGGTGCTTTCATTGAGAGTTTCGCTATGAGATTAACAAAGGATCAATGGCTCGTCTGCAGATTAACTGCGATGTCGGCATCTTCGTCACCGGCTCGACTGGTCACCTTGGTCGATCGAGGACTGCACTCCACGTCAGATCATCATGTTCGAACGACGACCTTCATCAACATCAACTCCGATCTCTCTCAAAATCATGGAGGAATCATTCATGGAGCCCGGGGCTCAACGTCAACATTGCCCTTGAGCGACTGTGCTGTTTTTCCGGATAGCAAACTTGTATCCACCGCCACCGCCTCCTCGAGTGTCGCTTTAACGATTGCTTTGGTGGAATTGTGCGGAATTATGTGCGGTATTAAGTATATAACAACCTTGCAAAATTTCATTGCGTTTCGATGGAGGAATCCTCGACGATCTACGATATACCAGAGCCCTGTCAAATCTAGACATGAATCTATACGAGTTTAGGGCGTGGTCTACAGAGCCCATCTCAGAGGTACTTTGGGAGATCCAACTGTTCATCTGCTGCGTAATTCTCATATCTACCACCCCTCAAAATTTCATCTCGATCCGACGGTTTAAACTCCGTGAACCTTCAGATGAGTGGACCAATTTCCGATCTGTTTTATGCGCGAATACATATCCGACCCGAATTCATCTTTCTTCATGAACAGGGTATTGTACAACCTTTTTTAAGTAATTTTCTTCTAGGGTATTGCGCGTTGTTCTTGAACATGTGCCCTTGAAATTTTAAGCCTTCCCGAGGTACTCTTCACCATCAAGCTGGTGTCAAACTAGTCCAGCAATATCGCTGTACGGCTCCAGACCTGAGCTAGACGGGTCGTCACCTCATCGAGCCGAGCTCAACTTCTTCAGATAATCATCTCATCAAACCTAACAAGAGTTCAGAATCGCAAATGATAAATCATCACCAACATCGCCTCCCCAGGATTACACGGAGCGGGCACACTGGCATCGCCGCATGGTCACTTCATCAAGCCGGCATTGACCGCGCCACAAGTTATGACCTGCGTCTGCATGACTGTACCATTGCTTCTTCAAGCCGATGTCCATCACGCTGAACTGCTTCAACACCTCGGCTGACATGGAAGTTGCAATGTCTCCTTAATGACCTGCTCAGTCACCTCGACTAGACCGGGGGCTTCACCATATCTTCATCAAACCTACTCCGGTGACTTTGGCATCACCCGCCGACCTACTTCGACTCATCGGCTGACATGGAAGCTTCGACACCTCGGCTGGACCGGGGGCTCTGCTATTTCTTCATCAACACGCTCTGGTGACTTCGGCGTCACCGGCCGACCAGCTTCGACACATCGGCTGGCATGGTGGCTGCAACATCAACTTACTAACCTGCTCTGTCACCTCAGCATTCAGGCCATATTTCTTTAATTATTTACTTCACTTAAATTAATTAAGTAGAAGATTTTTTAAGCATATTATTGTTATTATTTCTAGCTTGCACTATTTTATTTGTGCATGCGATGGGGTTCAGACCTGGCCGCGCTGTCACCTTGGCATGCCGACGTCGTTGTCCGACATCCATCGACATAATTGTGTCGTCGCCTTGGCATGCTGCCCTATCTTAGCTACCTCGCGCCGTTCGCTTCATTACCCTACTCAGCCAGAGACTCCGACATCATCTGCCACACCTCGGCTAGACTGGGGGCTTCACCTCTTTGGATTGCCGAGCTCTTCGCTCGGCCACCTCAGGACCAGCCTGCGGGCTGGAACCTTGTCCCACATCAAGCTCGGACCACATCATCAATGCCTAACACATTAACCAGCTAAGTTGCTTTCATTCTCAAAGATTTAAATTTTTAACTTGTGTTCGGTTCGACCATGCGCACATACATTGTTTGTTAAAGAAACTCCCTTTACCCATGTTAACTGGGGGCTCTTAAAAATTATATGAGCCGCTTTATAGTAAATGTGTTTTCTTCTTGGTCGTTGCAAAGTCTTTTTCTACCGCTCCTTTTTCGACTCGAGTGTGTGGTCATAGCCGAATAGACTGGTTTCTCTTTGAAGCTGCTCAAGTTTAGTTTGCTAAACAGGCCTCGGAGAAGCACTCCGCCTTCGGGATAAGGAGGTTGAAGCCAAAAGCTGACCCGCTTGAAGTTTGGAAATAGGATCTGTCATGTTAAAGCACGACAGAAGAACAATTTTTTTAAAGACCAATGTTCGGATTGGCACATTTTTTTTATTTAGTTCGAATGTCAAGCTTTTATATAAGTTTTTGGCTTTTTGAGCTTATGGAACTTTTTAACTATTTGTATGTTTTTGTTTCAGGAAGCGGGTCATCCTCATGACTGAGGTGCCCAACATTATAATTCAGCTCGGAAGATCTCTTCCGACCCACAACTCAGCATCTTTCCCGCCGATCTACACCTCGGTGTTTACAAAATACACGCCACATCGGGACTAGTACCGAAAAGTGCAATGCCAGACGCCTTTAAAGCATTGGCAATATTAACGAGGGGCTGAACAGCCGAACCCATAAAAGCCAAGGTACTCCGAGGAGTCTTCGGCAAAATGTTCTCGGATATTGCTTCATATGCATCATTTTCGAATTGTGTCTTCGGTCAATAGTTGGATTGCCCGGCTCCTGTGATTGCCCCCTATGTTCCGCTTTGTTCGGCTAGGTGCGCAAAGGGAGAACCACTTTGATTGTGCTTCCACCTCGAATGGTTAAGCGCCTCAGTGGAGAAAGCCGAAAACTGACTGTCACAATGGGCGTAAACTGGTTAGAGATTCGATGACAGTGTCAAACTATAGATCGATAGCGATCACTCTGCGTTAAACAATGGGCCTTTTTCATAACATTGCCCGAAGTGTTAATGGCTAGACTATGGTCGGTGCCGAACACTAACCGGGGGCTTGTAGCTAGCTTCCCCAATTTAAGCTCCTATGACTAAGTGAAAGTTATAAAGCCCGCATATCTGATTGCCTTGTTTCCGCTAACACAACCGTCTTCGGGTACCGAGACATCGGCTAAGGGTTGTTTTGTTATTGCAGAAACACCCTGCGTAGCATCTACAAAGGGGTGGAAGCCGACGGTGGGCCACTTTCAAATGGTAAACGGTCGCAACGGAGTCAAAATAAACATATATCATCAGCGTTTGTATTCATAGCGTTGCCTTTCATAATTATCCTTATAAAGCCATAAATATGCATCAATTTGACTTAAGATTTTGGCCAAGCTGGGTTGCCTAGCTCCTGTGATTACCCCTACGTTCCCGATTGTTCGGCTTGGAGGTAAAGGGAGCACCTATGTGATTGTTACTTCCGGGTCATCCGTGTTAGTACCTCAGACTGGGAGAAGCCGAAAGCTAGCCATCTTAAAGAATATAATTGGTCGGCAACGACGGAAGTGAAAATTTTGGTTCATTTAGACCACATAGTTTGGAAACTTTCCCCAAACTAAATCCTCAATATTTTCCTCCCACATTGATCGGAGGTGAGGTTTCATGATCATGATCAGCATGACAACCCAAAGAAAGGAACCGATAGCGGGACTATTTTTCTTGGAAGATGTTTCTTTAATTAAAAAGTAATATAACATATCTCTCCGCGTACCTTTGTTTATAAAACCGTATGAACGGATTGCCTTGTTTGCCGTAAATCTTTGCCCTTATAAAGGCTTTATAAAGTAGGGAAAACACTCCCCGGCTACTGGCTGAGGAGGTTGAAGTCGATGGTCGGTCAAAAAAGTTTTGTACAATGCGGATCCGAGCATTAATGATATAAAAACACTTGACCATAAATTGCGAGTAAAGTCGATTTATTGCAACCCATACTTTAAAGAGCAAGGGGCACAATCTCGCTGAGACAACCGAGCAACTTACATAACACTCTCATAATTCCCAAGTGGCATCGATTTCCTATCTATTAAGCCCCTTGGGGCCGACCTTGGTGAGCCCAGATTTCGCTGGCTCTAGCTCCTTTAAGAGGTCTTTATTCTCTTTTCGAGAAGTTTGTGTTAAACACAACAAATTTTTCAATCAAACAGACATTCCTTAATTCGGCCACCCATGCCCACATTAAGGCTCGGGGGCTACTGGGCTTCACACGCATTCTTTATAAAAATTTAAAGGGCACATCGATCCCCTGATCTGGTGTTGCCACCCGACCAGTGGATCAGGGGCTACTGCATTGCCTATTCAATATAGAAAATTCAAAGTGCCCAGTGTTTGACATGACCGAACTATGGACAAGCGCGTCTTCGGACAACAATAAGTACCATCTGGGACTTATCCGGCATCAAGATGATATATCACGGCGACTTCTCACAACCCTCTCTCAGGGGCCCGTCCGCCGATCACTATTACCTCTAATATATTATACTGCGTTTCTATTCCTATGTATGCTGCCGAGCTAGGAGTTGATCCTCATGCCGATTTCACGACTTGAGTCTCAGGAGCTACTCGGATCAATGGTTCCATATTTTTCTTTAGGTGCATCTCGGATTTTAGGCCGACAGACACCGTGAGGGATACTGGCAATACATCTCTTCAGCAAATAAATTTACACGCATCGGAAATAAAATCCGCAACCAATCAGCCCATGACCGAGGTGCTGAGCCACCTCGGAAGCAGTTCGGCATATAGCTCGGATGCAAGTGGCTGGCTCCTTAGAGGGCATTTCCAGCCTTAAGCTCGGCTAAACTCTTTCAACTTTTTTGAACCAATGTGATCTATGACACCTCGGATATAGTCTGGCGTTGGAGCTCGGATACAGTGCGACGTTGGAACTTGGACATAATCCGGCGTTGGAGCTTGGACATAATCCGGCGTTGGAGCTTGGACATAGTCCAGCGTTGTAACTTGGATACAGTCCGGCGTTGGAGCTTGGATGGAATCCGGCGTTGGAGCTCGGACGCAAGTGGACATAGCCGCACGGTAGACACTTCAAACTCGAGGTGCGGCATAAAAATAACAAGGCATTGATAAAGGCCGAAGAATTAAAGGGCTCCTCGGATACCCGACGTGTGAAATCTTCAGATTTAGCTCGGCAATCCTCAAGATCGAAGATGGGAAGATTTGTTGAACCAGTTTTCAAGACCGACGACCAAAGAAGAAGAACAGTTCGGAAGAATCGAGGAGCGTCCCCAACTTGAAGATCGATTCAGGGGGCTACTAACGGTGTCCTGGATTAGGGGGTACTCACCACGTCGTCTCCCGATCAGTTGGATTGGGCCGAGGACCCCCATGGCCATTCACTCATTGGCTAGTTCGGACAGCCAATGTATACACAAGGAAGATTCCATAAGACTTGGTGATCAAGACAAGGACTCCTCCCCACTGGCGTATTCAACTAGGACTCTTGTTATCCTAGGCCTCTGGTACATTATATAAGTCGAGGCTAGCCTAGTCGATAGGGACATGCTAGATCATTATTATTCATCACGCCCTTAGGTTTTAGACCTCAACATATGGTCTCATGGTAGATCAACTCTTGTAATCTCTATATTTATCAAGATCAATCAAGCAGGAAGTAGGGTATTACCTCGATAGAGAGGGCCCAAACCTGGGTAAACATCGTGTCCCCTGTCTCCTGTTACCCATCGATCCATGATCCACGGCTTGGGACCCCTACCCCGAGATCTGCTGGTTTTGACACCGATAGTTACTCATTGTGCTTTGTTTAGTAGGTGATCTTGTGTTATCTAACCCTGTTTTCTCAAGTTTACCCTCTCCAAAGCCAGCTCAAGACCACAAGGTAAGTATATGCATCACATCCATGTGCATGATGATCTCTTGCTACTGTATATATTGTTTGCAAGGAGGACTCATAAACATGGAGGTACATTTTCTACATTCAACATCATTTGTCTGATGCATATAGCCAAGATACATGTAACTCATTGCTTGCTCAGACATGCTTATGCATTCACATGCTCTTATATTCTATATTTACATGATTGCATACATGTAGGGGGAGCATATGCTTGTTACATGTTTTTTCTAAAGCTTTACTTGTTATCCTTCATGCCTTTATTTGAAGCTTTGATGTATGATTGTCATAAATTACCAAAAAAGGGGGAGATTGAAAGCATAAGTGCTCCCTGGGTGATTTTGGTAATTAATGACAACATATCTCTTGTTGGACTAATATTTTCATCTAGTATATTTTAGATGAGTTCAAAAGTGGAGTGGCAGGACAAGAGGATGTGGAACCCTTTTCAAGAAGCTAAGGACAAAGATTGGCAAAAGCTCAAGACTCTACATTTTCATTTTAGTGATCCAAGATCACATTGAGTCCATAGGAAAAGGCAATACTTTTAAAAGGGGATGAGTTGCTACTTAATGGGTTACTTGCTCAAAGTGCTTAGTGATATGCTCCAAATCCCTCAACCACTTTCTCATTTCCACATATGTCCCAAACCTAAAAGTCAAACTCGGCCCCACCGAGTTGATCTATCCGGCGCCACTGAGTTCACTTGACATAGCCACTGCCACAAACCCTAATCAGTTCGGTCTCACCAATAGGGATCTCGGTCTCACCAAGATGGGATTGCAAACTCTCTGTTTCCTCTTCGTAACATTTTGGTCTAACCGAGATGAGCGATTCAGTCCCATCGAGTTTGCCAGACCAACACTCTGTTAGCCTATTACCAAAATTGGTCTCACCGAGTTTGTGTAATCGGTCAAACCAAGTCGAGGTTTTTCCATAACCCTAACGCATCGGTCTCACCGAGTTGATACCGTCGGTCCCACCAAAACATCTAACATTCACATTTTGAACTGCTTCGGTCTGACCGAGTTCGTATATTCGGTCTGACCGAGTTGGGTCAATTGTGTGTAATGGCTAGATTTTGTGTGGAGGCTATATATACCCCTCCACCCCTTCTCCATCAGAGAGAGAGACATCAGAACGTGCGTACACTTCCACTATTCATTTTCTGAGAGAGAACCACCTGCTCATGTGTTGAGACCAAGATATTCCAATCCAACCACAAGAATCTTGATCTCTAGCCTTCCCGAAGTTGCTTTCCACTCAAGTCTTCTTTCCACCATATCCAAATCTGTGAGAGAGAGTTGAGTGCTGGGGAGACTATCTCTTGAAGCAATAGAGCAAGGAGTTCATCATCAACACACCATTTATTACCTTTTGGAGAGTGGTGTCTCCTAGATTGGTTAGGTGTCACTTGGGAGCCTCCGACAAGATTATGGAGTTGAACCAAGGAGTTTGTGAGGGCAAGGAGATCACCTACTTCCTGAAGATCTACCCTAGTGAGGCAAGTCCTTCGTGGGCGACGACCATGGTGGGTAGACAATGTTGCTTCTTCATGGACCCTTCATGGGTGGAGCCCTCCGTGGACTCGCGCATGATCTACCCTTCGTGGGTTGAAGTCTCCATCAACGTGGATGTACGATAGCACCACCTATCGGAACCACGCCAAAAACATCCGTGTCTCCAATTGCGTTTGCACACTCCTATCCCATCCCTTTACTTTCTTGCAACTTGCATGCTTTACTTTCTGTTGCTCATATATTCTTGCCATGCTTGCTTGAAATGTATTGTGAATGTTTGAAATTGTGCTAAAAACTCCACCTCTACTTAAAGAACTTAAAAGTTGCTACTTTTCTTGTTGAGTGTCTAATCACCCCCCCTCTAGACACCTCTTTTTCGATCCTCTCAGCAAGCCCCCGGACCACCTCCCTTCGGGTACTAGGAGAGGTAGCCCGGTGGGAGCAGGGCCACCACGGGAGCACAACGATGGGGAGTAGAGCAGAGGCGACCCGTGAACCACCGTCACCAGAGCTAGCCGGGCATGGCAAAAACTGCAGAGCTGCAACTCGAGAGGAAGCCTGCTGGAGTCCAGCTAGAAGACTGCTGAAGGGGCTTGGGGGCACCATCCCCACCCCTGCATCCAACTCCCCGGCAGATCCCCTTGCTGGAAAGGAGATGCAGGTGCTGGCACCTGATGAAGATGGTGCGGGCAAAGGTTAGCCAGAGTCAGAGTCGTTGCTCCCTCGCCCGCTGTCGTTGTCATCGCCGTCACTGTCCTCCTCGTCGCTTTCGCTCGAGGAGGAGCTTTCATCGTCGGTCGAGCTCTCCGTGCAGCACCCTATGCGACCACCCGAGCGCCCGAAGATCTTGACGGAGAGCAGGCCGTTCTCCATTAATTTGAACTGAATAACGTGCCCCTCTGAGAAGTCGTGGGCACGGGCGAAGGTCTTCCAGCCATGACAGAGGTACATCACATGAGGGGCGGGGAAGTCGACGTCGACCCTCGTACCTCCATTCCCGCAGCCCCTCATGTGCAGCCGCAGGGCGTGTGGTCGTTCGATCTCCATCTCCCATGTAAAGGGAGTTGGGACGCGAAGATGACCACACAAAGGCTTATATAGCCTGATGATGAACTCTCGAGGCTGGTCGCCAATGTGGCCTTCCAGTGGGGGAGGAGCCACCGACGGGGGCGCCACCAAGGCACCACCCCTACCTCCTCCTCCTCGACCACCACGGAGACCACGACCGCGCCCCCTCCCTCCTCTCCTTGCGAACGACTCCACTGCCTCAGGGTCCGGAGGAGGAGGGGAGCGCCATCGAGCAGAAGCCCTCGTCGCCGCCACCGGGGCACTACCGCACCCTCGCCATCACACCATGACTAGAGGAAAAGGATTGCGGAGAAGAAGGAGGAGTATGTGCAGAAGGGGTGCTGCCCCGGCTCCCTTTTATAGGGAAGCGGGGCGTGGGCTGGCTCCCCACACGGGAAACAGCCGCCTCTCTCCCCCAAAGCGGCCTCCCGGCGCCGCCGTGACTCTGGGGTCGAGGCCACCCCTCTAATCCAACCATCGACACTCGGTTTTCGGTCGTGGCAGTCGTCCCCGCCCCCCCCCCCGCATCCGCCACCTACCACGCCCAATGCATGCGGAGCACGTGGCAAGTGCATGCGGAACAGAGGGCGAGTGGGATGGCAGTTTCCGCCCCGTGATCATGGGGTGAAGAGAATCCGTAGGCTACGATCTAAGTTCTCCCATGACGTCACACACGACACGCGGGGAAACCGGAAACTGGCCCAGAGTCAAAGCCAACGAAGCAACAATGAAGACTTCAAGGAACCAACCTCTTCAGCAACCCTGCCCGTGCACTTATTAGGCCCTACCCCGACGATGCTCGGCAGTGCGATCGGGGCAGGCCCGGGGGGCTTATGTTGGTGCAACAAACCTTGGGTCTGTTGCCCAGACTATGCTGTCGGTGTACAAAAAGAGGGGTACACTTTTTGTACCCCTATGACTGTGCACGGGCAGTCTGAGCCACAGGCACCACCACACCAAGCATGGCAAGGGAGGTGAGCCAGGGTAAGACCGAAGCTCGATGGAACTGGAGCAACACAAGGACAAGACCACTAAGAGCAAAGGGACGAAGCGGCTTCCCCCGGAAAGATCATTGCCGGGAGCCAGTTTCAGCAGCCCTGGCAAAATCCTTGCCGGGGCCGGCTCTGGCAGCCCCGGCAAGACCCTTGCCGCGGCAGCTCGCCGCATGCCTACGGAGCGGATCACCCTTGAGTCCACTGCCCCCATGGGGCAAGGATTCAGGAGATATCCCCATGGTGGCATGCAGATCTTTGTGAAGACATTCAAGATCAGATACACACAATACGAAGGCGATGACCCTTGGCGGGATCCCAGCCAAGGAGGACCACAAGACCCCCGGCAAGTACCTTGCCGGGGATGACAGCAGACGCTGCGGCAAGACCCTTGCCGGGGCCCAGGCAAGGCCCTTGCTGAGGACACCCGCAGGGTCACCGTCAGGCCCGCACCAACTGAGTTTCCACCGCCCCATGCAGCTGCCGACCCAACCAGCTGGGCAGGCACCTGCGTGGCAACATGCAAATCTTCGTGGAGACCCACCATTGCGCTACCTCAGCTGCCTGCCTGCCTACATGGCACCTCAGGCATCGCTGGTCAGGGCGCGTGTTGATGCAAGAAGGAGCGGCGACGGACAAGACGGATGTCTCCCCCGTCCCCGATAAAGCAAGGACACCTAAGCTAAGCGCATTAAATGCGCCTTGTCATGTAATGCGAGGAATAACCTCGCATCACTGTACCCTTTCGACCTCCCGTGTGCCACTGTGGCAACCCCTTTTCCCTATAAAAGGAGGCCCGAAGCGACCAGGAGAAGGATTCGGCTCTTCAGAACTCCTCACGACTCGGCTTTTGGAGCTCCTCACGCCCCATAGCCACCTGAAGAACACGAGCATATAATCCACCAAAGCAGGAGTACGGTTTTACGCATCTTTGTGGCCCGAACCTGGGTAAAGGAACCGTGTGCTAACTGTTAGATCCACTATTCTCTCAACCCCGCACCCCGCAACCGTAGTAGGGATTCTTGTGATCCCATAGGTGTCGATCCAAATACACTGACATCTTTGGCGCGCCAGGTAGGGGGGCGCAGTTGTGAGAATCGGCTGTAGCAGTCAGTTCGACGCTTCTTCATCATCATGGCGCCCAAGAAGAAGACGACGGTGGCAGTTGGCCAGTCGGAGGCCGGACAGCCCATCCCGATGCAGGCGAGCAGCGGACCGGTCGCGGAAAGGACCCGGGGCGCTGCTCGCGAACACCAACGCCATCCCAGCAGCCGGAGTTTGGGAGGTGGCGATGTTTGTGCGCCCGGTAATGGGCCACACACCGCCAGGTCCAAGGATTGAGCCGGGCCCTCCGCGAGTGGCGCGGGGCCTTCCAATGTCCCTGCCGAATCACCCGAAGGCGACGCAAGGGCCTACAGGACGGCGCCCACAGCACGCTCCTCCCAAGTAGCGCGCGACGAGCGGCGTCACCGTGCCGAAGATCCCGGGCGTCGCCCCGGGAAGAGCCCCGAGCGCCACTCCCGGGACGTAGAAGGTATGCCCGCCCGCCGGAGCGCTGGTGGAAACGGCATGCAACCGCGGGATCGTGACGGAGCTCCTCCTGACACGGTCAGGGGTCGAAGTGCATCGCGGTCCGTGCAGGTTTCGCTACCGCTAACCCCGGCCAAAGCCCTGGCGCGCGCGCAGTTGCTCCTCGACTTTCCTCCCGTTACGGGGAAACTCGACGAATGGAGAGCCACCATCCGAAGCCTTGTTGCAGTCGCCAACAAGGATGAATCAAATCCAGCGGAGCTCCCAGGTCGACGCTCCGATGGAGTCCCACGCACCGGTGGCAGGGGGACCGGCAGCGCCGTGGCTACGGTGCATTCGCCTCCCCCTCGCCCGGTACCACGTGTGTCGACTCGTCGGGACGTCGCGGGCGACGCCATCTCCATAGCATCGTCCGACCCACAGACCCACGGTGACCAGCATAAAGTTCTTCAGGAGCAAGCTCATGAAGACGCTCGAACCACCATCGAGCCCCGGCGCGGAGCGCGCCACCAGTCAGACAGGCGAGCGGGGCCTGCTGTGGACCGCCCAGCACCGGAGAGCCCTGGAGGTCTACCTTATGAGGTAGGCTGTCCGGCTTTTACCCGTGAGCTGCGGCAGTTCCAGTGGCCCACTCACCGCACCTTCAAGCCCGACGTTGGCGAGAAGTACAACGGAAGACCCACCCGTCAGAGTTCCTCAGCATCTACACCATCGCGATGCAAGCTGCCGGAGCCCGCGGCGATAAGGTGCTTGCGAATTACTTTCCGTTGGCTCTTAAACCTAACGCCATGTCGTGGTTGATGCACTTGCCAGTAGACTCTATTTCCTCCTGGTCGGATTTGTGCCATGAGTTTGTTGGCGCCTTTACTAGAGGTCACCAAGCCCATGGCCAAGCAAGTGATCTGCACGTCATACCCCAGAAGGAAGGCGAGAGTCTGCGCAAGTACATACAGAGGTTCAGCCGGGTATAGTACAATATCCCTGATGTTCACCCTGCCGCCATCATCAGCGCGTTCCATCAGAATGTGCGTAACCGCAAGATGCATGAAGAACTGGCGATGACCAAGGTGAAAGATGTGGCAGAACTCTATGTTCTCGCTGACATATGTGCCCGGGCTGAAGAGGGAAGGAAGTACCCCCGCGAAGATGCCGGCGGGGAAACCGACTCTTCAAATGACGATACCACCGCCCCGGCAAATAAAGGCCGGCACCGCAACAGGAAGCGCAAAGGTAAAGCCGTGCTTTCCGTCGAGGGATCTGATGACACCGACTCCGCCAAGAAAACCAGGGCGGGTGACCCAGCAAGGAAATTGCCGGGTGTGTCGCCTGCCGGGCCTTGGCGGCTGCCAAGAAGCCAGGAAACTCCGGCAAGCGATATTGCAAGATCCATCGCATCAAGGTCCATGATCTCCAGGACTGCCGACAGGTTGAGCTCCTTGCTGAGAAACAGAGGGCTGAATATGAGAGGCGAGACAAGGAGAAGGGCCAGGATGGTGCTGAAGGGTCCGGCAAGAAGCGTGATGGCCAAGCCAGCTGTCGCGACAAGGATAAACAGCAGGAGAGGCCCGCCCGGGGCTGTGACAGAAGGCCCGAAGACGACGATCACGAAGAGGACGACGAGTCCGGCGACCAAGAATTTCAGAAGGCTACGGAGGCCATGTGCGTTGATGGCGGCGCCTCGCTGCATACTTCTCACTGCCAACTTAAACAGTGGGCGCGCGAGATTACAGCAGCAGAGCCGTCGTCCGGTGCCCAAAAGCCGCTGAAATGGTCCAGCACACCTATCATTTTTGATACTGAGGATCACCCTGATCGCACTACTGTGGTCGGGTGCTTGCCGTTGTTGGTCTCACCGACAATACGCAACCTCAAGGTGACAAAGATGCTAGTCGATGGCGGGGCCGGTCTGAACCTACTCTCGCCCACCGTGATCGAGAAGCTGCAAATTCCTGAGGGAGACCTCAAAGAGACGGGCACGTTTCAGGGGGTCAACCCAGGGAGAAGTCAACCAAAGGGGAAGGTCGCGCTGCCCGTGACTTTTGGGAGTGATCTGAACTACAGGACAGAAATGATCGTGTTCGATGTTGCCAAGATCCCCTTGCCTTACAACGGGATCCTTGGCCGCCCAACGCTGGCCAAGTTCATGGCAGCGTCACACTATGCCTACAACACCCTAAAGATGCCAGGGCCTCTGACGATCATCACCATCCCCTCCGATAAGAAAGACGCACTGATTTGCGCTGACCAACTGTACTAGCAAGCAGTTGCAGCAGCTGCCGCTACGAGGGCACTTGCTCCTGCCACTGGAGCCCCGGGAGGGAAGAAGAAGATGACCGGTGAGACCTCAGACACACACTCCGGCAGGCGCACCTCTTCGGAGTGCTGTGCTCCCGTCGAGGACGTGCTAGAGAGCTCCACCGGAAAGAAGAAGACCGGTGAGACCTCGGACACCCACTCCGGCAAGCGCACCTCTTCAGAGTGTCGCGCTCTCGTCGAGGACGTGCCAGAGAGCTCCATCGACAGAAACAAGAGGTCCAGGGCCACGCCGCCGGGAACCAAGAAGGTCTCCGTCAAAGAGGACGGCACAGGAGGGGCTTTCACCATAAGCTCCTCCCTTAACGACAAATAGGAAGACGCGCTCGTCACCTTCCTGCGGGCGAATGTCGACGTGTTTGCATGGCAAGCATCCGACATCCCCGGTGTTCCCAGGGAGGTGATTGAGCACCACCTTGCTGTCTGTCCTCATGCGCGGCCCGTCAAGCAGAAGGTCAGGAAGCAAGCTTTGGAACGGCAAGAGTTCATCACAGAGGAGATCCAGAAATTGGAAGCTGCGGGTTTGGTAAGAGGAGTGCTCCATGCAACGTGGTTGGCCAATCCAGTGGTAGTGCGCAAGGCAGATGGGAAGTGGAGGCTGTGTATTGATTACACAGACAATAATAAAGCTTGTCCCAAGGACCCCTTCCCGTTGCCGCGCATCGACCAGATTGTTGACTCCACGGCTGGGTGTGACCTGCTGTCATTCCTCGATGCCTACTCCGGCTACCACCAGATCTTCATGGCAAGAGAAGACGAAGAGAAGACAGCATTCATCACCCCATGTGGTACGTACTGTTTCGTACGAATGCCTTTCGGGTTGAAGAGTGCTGGCTCGATGTTTGCAAGGGCAGTCCAGATTGGTTTTGAACCCCAGCTCCATAGAAATATGGAGGCTTATATGGATGATATAGTGGTCAAAACCCAGAACTGGGCAACCCTTATACTGGATTTACAAGAAACATTTGTCAACCTACGCAAGATCAACCTCAAGCTGAACCCTGAGAAGTGCGTCTTCGGCGTCCCGTCTGGCAAGCTTCTCGGGTTCTTCGTGTCGCAGCATGGGATAGAGGCCAATCCGGACAAGATCAAAACTATAGAACAGATTGAAGCACCCAAACGGGTCAAAGATGTGCGTCGGCTTGCTGGCTGCGTTGCCGCCATGAGCATATTCATTTCCAAGTCTACCGAGCGCGCCCTTCCCTTTTTCAAGATTTTGAAAAAGGCGGGCCCAATGGAATGGACGCCAGAGGCTGAAGCAGCATTACAAGATTTGAAGAGGTATCTTTCCTCCATGCCAATACTAGTTGCGCCTAGGCCACGAGAACCATTGCTACTATACTTTGCGGCAACAAACCAGGTGGTCAGTGCCGCACTAGTGGCGCAGAGAGAAATTGATGATGAGGTGATAGCAGCGACAGAGCCTGATGCCACTGGTGCAGAGACGACACGGCCGGTTGGAGTGCAACCAAGGAAGAAAATGATGCAGCACCCGGTCTACTTTGTTAGCTCCCTCTTGCAGGGGGCTAGTTCAAGGTACTCCGGTGTGCAAAAATTGCTCTTCGGCCTTCTTCTGGCCTCGAGGAAGTTGCGTCACTAATTCTAGGCGCACGAGATCACTGTCGTCACTCGCCTCCCTCTACAACGGATATTGCACAATCCAGATGCAACGAGAAGAATTGTTGAGTGGGCATTGGAGCTGTCCAGCTTTGGCCTCAAGTTTGAAAGTACCTCGACGATTCAGAGCCGAGTCCTGGCGGAGTTCGTTGCAGAATGGACCGCGACACCTGATGAAGAAGTCCAAGAAACTGCTCTCCCCGGCAAAGGGGCGAGTTGCAACTGGATCATGTACTTTGATGGAGCTTTCTCCTTGCACGGCGCCAGGGCTGGCGTACTGCTGGTCGCGCCCACTGGATAGCACCTCAAGTACGCGGTCCAGATGCACTTTCCCAGGGAGGTATCAACGAACAACACTGCTGATTACGAGGGGCTCCTCGCTGGTCTTAGGATCGCGGCAGACCTCGGAATCAAGAAGCTCATTATCAGGGGCGACTCGCAGCTTGTCGTCAAACAAGTTAACATGGATTACCAGAGCCCGTTGATGAAGGCCTACGTCGATGAAGTGAGAAAGTTGGAAGAGCGCTTTGATGGTATACAGGCGGAGCACGTTCCCCGAGCGGAGAACGACATCACCGATTACCTGTCAAAGCGTGCTGCCCTCAAGCTACCTGTGGAACCAGGTACCTTTGTGCTTCAGCTTTCTCATACATCCGTTGATCCATCAACAGAGCAGAACAAGAGGAGGAAATCAGGGCCTGGCAAGTACTTTCCCGCCGAGCTCCCCGGAGCCGCCGGCAAGGATGTTGCCGGAGACACTGAGCCCGCCACTGGACGGCTAGCTCCGGCGGAGCGTCAAGCTCTTGCCATCGAGACAGCTGCTCCTATCGCGGAGGAAATGCCTTTAGTCCTCGCCGTCGAGCCCCAGGCTCCAGCGTGGGCACATCATACCGTCCGATTCCTCCAAACTGGGGAACTTCCTGAGGAGCAGGAAGAAGCGGAAAAAGTAGCCCGTCGGTCTGCTATGTACCAGTTCGTCGATGACGTCCTGTACAGAAAGAGACCGAACGGCGTGAAATTGAAGTGTATCCCTCGAGGGTAAGGACTGGGGCTGTTGGCAGAGATACATGGAGGCATATGTGGATCCCACATAGGGTCAAGAGCCCTTGCCGGCAAGGCATTTCAGCAAGGCTTCTTCTGGCCCACTGCCCTCCAGGATGCGACGGCACTGGTCACCAGGTGTGAAGCGTGCCAGTTCCATTCAAAGAAACTTCATCAACCAGCTCAAGCCCTTCAAACCATTCCTCTCTCCTGGCCCTTCTCGGTCTGGGGGCTCGACATACTAGGCCCTTTCCCCCGCGCTGTCAGGGCTTTGAGTACTTGTACGTTGCAATCGACAAGTTCACAAAGTGGCCGGAGGTGGAGGCAGTGAGGAAGGTCACAGCTCAGTCAGCCGTCAAGTTCTTCAAGGGACTAGTGTGTCGTTTTGGTGTACCCAACAGGATCATCACCGACAATGGCACACAGTTCAAAAGCCGCACCTTCATGCAATATACCCAAGACCTCGGCAGCAAAGTCTGTTTCGCTTCCGTTGCTCACCCCCGAAGCAATGGTCAAGCTGAGAGGGCAAACGCTGAAGTGCTGCGAGGATTAAGGACAAAGACCTTTGACAGGCTGCACAAGAGCTGGAGGTGCTGGATTGATGAGTTGCCGGCGGTTCTTTGGTCGATCAGAAGGACGCCAAATCGAGACACCGGCCAGACACCCTTTGCCCTAGTATACGAGGCAGAAGCAGTTCTCCCCACTGAAATCATATACGGGTCACCTCGAGTGCTCGCTTATGATGAGCTTGAGCAAGAACAAATGCGGCAAGATGACGCAATGCTCCTTGAGGAAGATCGTCTTCGGGCGGCTGTGAGAGCAGCACGCTACCAGAAGGCCTTGCGCCGCTACCATAGCCGCAAGGTCCATGCCCGAAGCTTTGAGGAAGGCGACCTTGTTCTTCGGCGCGTTCAATCTGCCAAGAATACAAACAAGTTGACGCCAAAGAGGGAAGGCCCTTATCGGGTAATACGAGTCACCAGGCCTGGCGCAGCCCGCCTGGAGACCGAAAATGCCATTCCGGTGAGCAATTCCTGGAACATTGAGCATCTTCGCAAGTTTTACCCATAAGGCGCGGCTTGCCGGGCCCGCCGGCAAGCCACCCTTTTGTACAAGCCTTGCCGGCAAGGCATGTAACCCTTTGTACAAAGCCAGGCGCAGACCCTGATCATAAATAAATGAAGCGATGGCGCCCTAAGTTATAGCATGCATGCTGAGTCGAGTCTCGTCCTTGGTTAGGGTTGATAGTGCTTAGCGGCGGCTAACCCCTAGCTTAGAGGTCGAGTTTGCGTCTCTTTGTCTTTCCTCTATCTCCTTTGGTTCACGGGACGCACAGACATCCTTGCTGAAGCCACTTGGGGAGAAGAAAGAGGAACAAATCAGCATCAAGGCCCCGGCAAGCGAGTGTTGCCGGGGGCTACAAGAGCAAAGATAGACCCACGGCAAACCAGGGTTGCCGGGGGCTGCAGCTCCAGATAAGTTCTTCATCCCTTATCATGCATTCCATTATGGACTGAGGTATGTAAAATCTCGTTCTTTTCCTTAAGCTACCGTGCTCCCATAACTCTAGGCCCTAGGGCTCGTTCCTGGGACTAAGTTTGGTCGTAGTCGCGGCGGCAAAAGGATGAAACGAGGAGCCTGAGCCCACTTCATCCCTGCCTTCGCCAGAGGCATGAGAAAGGTCGAGCGGAGTGGGGAGACGGCAAGGCCTATTGCCGGGCGAGAAAATGTTTATCTTAGAGATATCAGGGACTCGTTCCCTGTTGTGGGTTCTACCTGCGAACAAATGACCCGGCAAACATTCCTTTTTCATTAAGAACATTCCACTCAGGTATAGTCCATAGGGAATGAAAAACATGAACAAGGAGAATACAAGTTTTAAACTTAACAGATGCCGAAGGCTTACAAACTAAAAAGAGATAAGATGCCCGTAATGCCTTTCTTGTCCCTCTACTCAGGAGGTAGGCCAAGGAGGCGAGAAGGGCAAAAGGGGCGCCTAAGCGAGCTACGGTGTAATGCCCAGGATGGGACTATACCTCCTACGTGTCGAGGCACGACTTAAAGGTATAAGCCCATTCTGGAATGATCTCAAGTTTGGTATCTTTGCACGACTCATGTAAAAGAGGGATTAAATTGCAAAAGGAGATAGTTGGCTTACACTCGCCACTTCACACAATACATTACATAAGCAAGACATCATTCCAAACATCACAACCCAGCTACGGGCGAAAATCCACAAGAAATATACCAAAACATAACGCCACAGGTCCGAATCGCCCCTAGTAGAAACCACTACTGATCGTCGAAACGTCACAAGCATACGGCCACTCTCTTCATCGAGCTCCCAGAGAAGTACTTGAACCAGCTCCTACATCATTCTCGGCTGAACCTGCATCTGGTGTTGTAGTATCTGTGAGCCACGAGGACTCAGCAATCCCATAACCATGGGTATCAAGAGTACCAAAGCTTTATGGGTAGGAAGAGGTAAAGTGGTGAGGTTGCAGCAGCGGCTAAGCATAATATGGTGGCTAACTTACGAGTACAAGAATAAGATGAGCATCTACGCAAACGGTCGCCAACTAGTAGTGATCGCTAAAGACCCTGAACTACCTACGAGTCAAACATAACCCCACCGTGTTCTCTTCTCAAAGTGAAAAGAGACAGTCACGGTTACTCACACAGTTGTGTGTTTTACTTCGGATCATCTGTCTATTTTTCTACAACCGGACATTAACTAATTCCAATCTGCCACCTAACGGCGGGCACGGCTTTCGAAAGATTATAACCCTGCAGGGGTGTCCCAACTTAGCCCATCACAAGCTCTCACGATTATCTGAAGTGATAAATATAATATCATCACTCCTTATCTTAGGGAAAACCGATCAGGCTCGGCCTCCCGGTGCACAAGACATTTCGACAATGGTAAAACAAGTCCAGCAAGACCTCCCGACGTGCCAACACCCTGATAGTAGCCGCGCGTATCTCGTCTCAGGCCACGTCCGGATGAGCAGTACGTACAGTAACCGAAGACCCCAGATAACTGGGTGGCACCGCAAGTGGCTCTAGTTTGGGACCAACACCATCAGCACTTCCCCCCCTGTTATGTAGAATTAAGAACCCGGGGACATGACCCCCTATGCAATTAATTAATTAATTAATTAAGTTGTTATTATGAGCAAATTAAAACCAATGTTGGGCCTTGCTGGAGGAGTTTTATTCAAAGTCGAACTGTCAAGGGGTCCCCATCCACCCATCGTGTAAGGAATGCAAAATCAAGGAACATAATGCCGGTTTATCGGCGCCTAAGGTGGCATGAGTGGAACAAAACACCGAGCAAAAGGCCAAGCCTTCCACCCATGCCCAGTATATAGGTGTGTTAATAATAATTATAGATATTGTGATATTCCAACAACAAGTTCCCTCCTGGAACGGACTTCATCTTCACCTGCAACTAACAACGCTATAAGAGTGGCTGAGCAAGCGGGTAACATAGCCAAACAGTGGTTTTTGCTAGGAAGGTTTCAAAGGTTAGAGGTTTCATGGCAACAAGGAGAGGCTGACATAAAAGATGGGTAGCGCGACATGTAACGATAGCATCGAGACAACTAAGCATGGCAATGGTAGTAAAGGTATCCAAGGGTATGATCATCTTGCCTGGGATTCCGCAAGGGAGAAGAACAAGTCCATGAAGTAGACGGAGCAACATAGTCGAGCGAATCCTCACAACTCCGGAACGAAACTGAAGCTAAGAAGAGAAGCAACCAGAAAGAAGCAAACAACACGGTAAACACACAAGCATAAACATGGCATACGATGCACATCCAAGTATGATGCATGTCCGGTTTAATTATGCATAGCATGGCAAAGTGCACAAACAAGTACTACAAGTTAAGTGGAGCTCAATATGCAACGAGTTGCATATTGACGAAACACCACATTTTAATTATTTAGTTGACTCTCGTTTATTTACAAGACAAGGTTAAATGTTTGTTAACATGGCAAGAGTGAAGCAAAAACAAACTACCTATTTAGGCAAGTTTTAATGAGGCCGGAAATAACAACAACAATTCCGGAAATCCCCATATGCATGTTTAGTAATTTTAAGCAAACAACAATTCACACATTTTAATGTTGTTAACATGATGTGGATGACATGATCAAGTTTATGCAATTTTTATTAAAAGTTGACATGAAGATGATAAGGAGTATTTGTCACCGTGGTGGAAGGAAAGGGTGCCACGGCAACGATCCAAAAATGATGCAACGCAATATCTCGGTTCCGGTAACTCGTTGAGAGACCGGTGCAAAAGATGACGGAGAGCGAGTCGAACAAGATGACAAGGTGGGGTGATCCCGTCACCGGGTTCCCACGGGTCGCCCACAAGGCAACCGAGGAGCATTGCAAAAGACGAGTCAGGCACGGTGCACACAAGGGAAAACATCTCATACAACACGAGCATTCCACGGGTCATCGTCTCGGGGTTATACCTTCGAAACATTCGTTTCGGGGCGGTTCGAGTCGTCGAGGGACGTAGTGGAAGTAGTCGTTCTCGCGAGTCGTGGTACACGTTCGTAGAGGGAAGTAGTCGTCGCGGCGGTAGTGGAAGTAGTCGTTCACGGTCATCGATAGGGGTACTTGGGGTCTTCGGACTTGCCGGACTCGGTTCTCGCATCGTAGTTGAACATGTCATTTTGTAGCCGTGTAGTCGAACTTGAAGGTCGTCGGTGACTCGAAGGGGTACTTGGCGTCGGTAGATGTACTCGTTTTATGTAGATGTACACATTCCGTAGATGTTCGTGTCGCAAGAAGAGGTACTTGGCACATCCATCGTTACTCGTTTGTAGATGTACATGTTCATCCTGGCACTTGGCGAAAAAAAAACAGCAGCAACAAACCAAGTTGGTCTCGGTCACGGCCACGGCGAAGAGGAGAGGCGCGGAGGCTGCTCGGGGCGAAGCCGGCGCTGGAGGGAGGATGGCCGCGGCAAGGCCGGCCCGAGGAGCTGCGAGGGGCGCTGGACTGGGCCCTCGGCTCACGCGGGGCGGCGGCGCTGGTGGAGGTCGACGGGGGCGACCATGGCGAGGAGGCGGGGCCTTGGCGGCGGACGGCGCGGCTCCTGGCCGCTGGAGGGAGATGGCGAGGAGGCAGGGGCGCTGCGGCGCTGGAATCGCATGGAGGCGGGGCGGCTTCGAGGAGGAGGGCACGTCGAGGCTGCACGGCTTGAGGACGGGGAGGACGGGGCGCGCCGCTGCGGCCTGGAGACGGAGGGGCGCGGCGCCCGGTGCTTGGCCTTGGCGTGCCGGTGGCGATGCGGCCTGGAGACGAAGGGTGCGGCTCCTGGCCGGGGCTGGAGATGCGGCCCTGGGGCTCCTGGCGCGGAGGAGAGGCGCGGAGGAGGGAGGCGCTTGGCACCAGGGCGAGGGAGAGGAAGGGGCCGACGAGGGAGAGATATGGGGATCGGGATCGAGCGCTGGGAATGAGCGAGGGGATCGAGCGATGGAGTGAACGAGCAGGAGGGGTGCGTCGCTGGGGGAGAAGAGGAGCGACGGGGAATCGGCTAGGGTTGAGGGGCGGCTGGGCTAGGAGGCCAGATGGGCCGGCTGGGGGGGGGAGGCCTTGGGCCAAAGGAGGCCCAGATGGCCTATCTCACTCACCTTAATTATTTCTTTAGCAGAAAAAGAAAGAGAGAGTCAAAATTATTAAGAAAAGAGGCCATGAACAAGAAATAAATGATGGAACATTTTTGTGAGGCTTTAAGGAATATTACCAACCCAACAAAAGTGGTTCCAACAAAATAGGGAAGTGCAAACCAAAATATTTAGCTTGCCTTAAGGAGTTTGAAAGGATTCTAGACTTTAGGAGGAGCCTCGATACAACAAAAAAGAATTATAGGGAAGGTTTAGATGGAGAAACTTGAAGTGAAATAGGCATGGGGAATATTTGCAAGTGTGTTTGGGTTAATTCCAAACAAATGGAATATTTTTATAATATAGCTCCCTAAATATTGGGAGGATATGTTTTAAAGAGGAAACACACTTCCCTCGATTTAAATGGATCGAAGATCCACACAATTTATTTAGTTGAGATGCAAAATTAAAGTCATGATGGCATGATGACATGATGCAATGAAAAAATAAATAACACAAGCACAAATGAAACACAAGGGGGAACCCGGAACATCTGGAATCTTCTGGGACGTCGGTCTTCGGGTGTCACAACTCTCCCACACTAACAAAGGATCTCGACCCGAGATCCTAGAGATGGCACTGGATAGAAACGAAAGAGGAAGAGGTAAAACAAAGTTGCTTCTTTGACAAACGAGTGAAACCAAAGAGCCTTGAGAGGTTAAACAATCTTGAAAGAAAGAATAGAATGGATATGAACGAAGATGAAACACTCCGTTGGAAAAGAGGAACAAGGAGCATTATGAGAACCTTATAGGTTGAAAGACATGAAACAAGAGCTCACGGATGACGGAAGAATTTCAAAACCACTCCGGTTAACCAAGATTGAGAAGGAATAAGAACGAAATAATTTGGACAACACTCCGTCTGAAAATGGAAGGAATTAACATGAGCTTGAGGAGATGGGATGATACTTGATGAAAACAACAACACACAGCCTCCGGAACAATTAAAAGAATGGCACAAGGGGTAAGAAAGAATTCAGATAGCACTCCGGTTGAAAAGAGAGGCAAAACTTGATGAGATTAGAGAATTAGAATGGAGGACACAACACTCCGGTTAAATGATAAAAGAGAAAGAACATGATCTCGATAAAACGATATGATGGTTTGGAGAGAGCAACATCACAATGCCTCCGGAATGAAAGAATAACATATAAATCAATGAAGAATTGAATGGAGAAAAAAAAATATGACAACTTCTCTCAAAATTGAATTTGAAAGAGCATCCTTACGAAGAAGGGTTGAGCAGAGTTGTTGGAAAATCAATCAACAAAAGAATAAGCTTGATGTGGGCTTATGGAAAACATCTCAAAATTATGAGGTGACAACCAGCCACTAACGGAAACGAATGGCTTGGATTGAGATCAACAAGGAGACGAAAAACTTATTTCACCAGAAGGATAAATGAAGAACTTGGGTCATTTATAAGCACCATAATAGCAACAATCCTTAGGGAAAGTTTTTAGGTGAATTATAACCCAAGATGACTCCAACGAATAATTGAAGGGTTGAAAAGATCTCCTGAATAAGGAAAATGATGGTTTTAATTATCTCATTCCTGACAACTTGTGAATCATGAAACATGAAGGGAAATTGTCAAAAATGGCATACCACCATCTCAAACAAAAAAGGTAGAAAGAATTGCACTTGGAAAGCATGATGAAGAATGCTTGAGCTCCAACAATAATCTTGATGAAGACTTCGAGGATGAATTAAAACATGATGAACCACCCTGAGAACTCCGGTAATGAAAGCATGAGAAGTGAAAGATGAAAAGAATAAGATTCAAGGCCTGCGATGAATTAGATGGAGCTTGAAATGATATAATTGAAATAACATGGAGCTCCGGAAAACAAGATGAACAACTTAGAACCGAGAATATGATATGATGAACAAACTCCAGACAAAAGAATTAAATCACCTCGGGAAAAAGAATAAGATTTATTGTATGCTTATCCTTCATCAAATTAAATTGATGACAAGCAATGGATTTGGCCTACTACTTATTCTTCTTGAAAAGGATTGGAGAGAGATCTCACACAAGCTTGGGTAAATCTTCAACGAACCACCGGTAGGATTGTGAAATGAACAAATGAATTAAAACGATAACAACGGAAGGGTAATCTTGAAAGAACCACCGTAAAATATGGAGACGAACGAAGAGACATCAATGAAGAATAGTTGGAGGACGAAGTTGAAAACTGAGAACGAAGAATCTTCTGAAATGATGGCCTTCGGAGGATCACAAAGAAAAGAATTCATGAAATGCTTCGAACGATATAAAAGAATTCCTCACAGTCAGAACAATAATGAGGATGGCAAGAAGCTAGAACCACGAATCTTGGAAGAACGGATAAGGATTCAAGAGGAACTCGTCTTCGGGTCTTCAAAATCTGAGAAGACGATGAAATACACCACCATGAATTGTATAGGCACTCCGTAATGAAGAATTAAAAGGTTGAACCAATGATGAAAAAGAATTTGAAAGCGGTCCTGGAGAAGGACTGTGACTGATGGGATTCATACTTATGTCACACTTTGAAAAGAATTTGAGTATAACTCCAGAAAAAATTAGAAGAGTCAGGTAAGATCCTGGAAAGAGACCTGTGGGTTAGGGCCCACTAAAGAAATCAGCATTGGAAAAGATTGCTTAAGAGATATTGCACCGGTTGAATTAAATGGCTTGAATAAGATAACAATCTCAAAATAGCTTGAACGGATTAAGAATGGAAACACGAATCTTCTGAGATACCTTGTACACACCGGATATGGATAGGAGAGTTGAATGAATAAGAGAGCCTTCGGATAAGAAAGCATTGTGAAATGAGGAAAGGATAGGATCAACACCGAAATCTTGAACTACATCCACCGGCAGAATTTGAGAACAAAAGAATGATGAACTTGAAGCTCTTGAGCATCTTCACGATAATTCACCGGATAAGAACATTGAAGGAGATGAATGAAGAAACATCACATGAATAAAATGGATATTTGATTTTAGAATTTCTGGCTCCGAGAAGAAGAAGGGTGGGAGGGTGGGGAAAACAAAGACAACTTGGGATGAATGAAACAGACAAATCGTCGGATTTCTCAACGGCGTCCGTATGGAATAACTTGAAGAGAAGGCACACTGGTTGAAAAGGATTACCATGAAACTCTCGATGGTCAAGAAGAATTAACACTCCCATAGAAATATGAGAACACCGATTAAGAAAGGTATGGAATCAACACTTGACATCGAAGCAACTCGAATACCAGAATCAAAACAAAAACAACGGATAGATATGTTGCAACATAATCTTCAAAATATCATTCGAACAGAGAATTGAACGAATGAATTCCGCAGGTACATAAACTTGTCGAGAAGCCACTTGGGAGAACAAAAGGTAAATAAAAGCAACAAGGATCAGATAGAACAAATACAAGATAGAAGCTTCATTCCACATATTCGTGCTGAAAGCTCATGGAACGTGTTACAAAAGGGTTTTGCAATCCCCGGATCAGCATAGCCAAGGACCCTTTAAGATGCAACTCTCGATCGGAACAAGCCCATAAAACCACTTCACTCAATGTAGAACCCCGAACTCCATATCATGCACTCGTTGGAAGAATGCCTAGAACTACTAGATGAACCCACCTATTAATTTCTGAAAGTTTCCAGTTATGCAATCAGGTGTTAGGGATACAGGGGAAGCACTGCGCACTCAACTCTAATCCTACATCCAACTGTATCCATCCTTCATCACATAACCAGTTATTTCCGGAAACCGTTTACCTCGGACCTTCGAAACGCATCTACTATACAAGCTAGGCAATACTCCCGGACTACCTCCCCAGTACTGGGTGATGTCGGGGTTATCTTGCCACTAACCGCATAGGAGAGTTTTCGATGTCGGCCGTCTTAAGTATTCTAGAACTGATGCGATATATTTGTGACGACAACACCTCGGAGCTCAACTCCCCGGGACACTGCCACAACCCCTAATGACAGGAGGCATCGAGAACAATGTTCTCGTCACAAAGACATCGGAACAATCCAAACAATACTCGCGTGATCCTAAAAAAAATTTGGTGCATTTTTTGAGAGTAGAAGAGATAAGAGTAATCGTCAGGAGTCCTCACCAGAGTGAAAAGAGATGAGGAGCAAAAGAAATCCTACTCTCCGATATATGTATAGGACTCAAAACATTTTCAAGTGTGTGCCTAGACTCAACCGTCAACGATTCGATCAATCAGTGGGGGCTTCTAGGTCGGAGAAGGCTCTGATACCAACTTGTAATGCCCAGGATGGGACTATACCTCCTACATGTCGAGGCACGACTTAAAGGTATAAGCCCATTCTGGAATGATCTCAAGTTTGGTATCTTTGCACGACTCATGTAAAAGAGGGATTAAATTGCAAAAGGAGATAGTTGGCTTACACTCGCCACTTCACACAATATATTACATAAGCAAGACATCATTCCAAACATCACAACCCGGCTATGGGCGAAAATCCACAAGAAAGATACCAAAACATAACGCCACAGATCCGAATCGCCCCTAGTAGAAACCACTACTGATCGTCGAAAACGTCACAAGCATACGGCCACTCTCTTCATCGAGCTCCCAGAGAAGTACTTGAACCAGCTCCTGCATCATTCTCGACTGAACCTGCATCTGGTGTTGTAGAGACAGGCCGATGGCGACCAAACCAATGGCGGAGGCTCGCCGGAGTTGCTCGGGCTCGCGCTACAGCCAGCGGGAGGACGCGTGAAGACCACCAGAAGTTAGCCCGCACATGCCCGCATCTAGCCAGCCACACAGGAGGCCGCGAGGTGGCCGGGAAAGGCGCCGGCGACGAGCGAGGCGGTGGCCGGAGTTCGGGCATCGGCGAGGACGACGATGCGGTGCATGGGAGGAGGCGCAGAGAGGTGCTACGACCTCCTAGTGATGTGCTGAGCACGGTGACACGCTCGTTTTCGAGCTTACGTGTCTGTGGCCACGATGGCGACATGGCCGGTGGAGCTGAGCTCTCGGCCGTGATGGCCAACGGGGTTAGGGGGCAGCTCGAGTGACGTGGCTAGGGGGAGAAGGAAGAGGAGCTCACAGCGAGAGTAGTGGTGGCTTCGGCGAGCTCGGGGAGGCGGCGGACGTCGCGAATCGACGGCGAGGTCGCCGACGGCCGGAGGTTGAAGACGAGTGCGGTGATGATGAAGCAGAGCCTCCCGGTGTCCCGTAGCTCTGTGGAGAAGACGAGGAGGACGCGGCGGTGCTTCTGAGCTCCACGGCAGGGCAAGGGGTGGCCGATGGCCACGGGTACGGTGACCGGCGGTCTCGGGTGTGCTCGGCGACGCGAGGAAGAGAGAGCAGAGGAGGGGGATGGGTCCAGGGAGAGAGGTGAGGTGCATGGGGTCAAGGGCGTCGCGTGGCACTCGTCCAGGGCGTCGGGGAGGGAAGCAGGCAGGGAGGAGGTGGAGTCCTGGCGCTCTCTCACGGCGACAACATCAGCTTTGGGGCGAGGGGAGGAAGACGACAGGAGTAGCTGGTGGGCTGGGCCAATAGGAGCTGGGCTGCCTTTGCTACTCGTAAGCACGAGGTAAGTTACTCTCTCTCTCTCTCTCTCTACTTTTCTCATTTTGTTTCTGTTTTCTATTTTTGCTTTTGTTTTGAATTTGGTTTACTAACCAAATTATTTTTGCAACTTCTGGAAACTTTTGTGGATGTAAAATATTTATTCTAGAGCTCCACAAGAAGTCTCAGAATTATTGGGGCAATAAAAATATTTATAGGATTTATTTGCTCCAAATCAAATACATTAGTGGTTTAAATCAAAGCCCAAACAATTCCCCAAAAAATGTTCAATATTTTTGGTTTGGACCAAAACCCTTACCAAAATTATCAAACATTAAAGAATGCATTTTTGGGTTTATTGAAAATATTTTTAGGTTAAACCTAATTGCTTTGATTTGGTGCTAGGGTTTAGTCATCCCCATTTCAGGTTTCCTTTGAAAATAAACATGATGACATGAAGATCAAGCAAAGACAATAGGGGAAGCTAGGGCTGTGACAACTCACCCCCACTAAACAAGAATCTCGTCCCGAGATTCAAGACGTGAGGTAAGAAGATAGAGGGAACACAAGCCAACACGATCTTCATGATCCAACTGTCCTTCTCAAAGATGTTGATTCATTGCATCATCTTGATCTTGAGATCTTGCTTGAGAACTCCATTCAACGTGGCCACGAGAGAAGAAGGAGACCCTAGAAGGATCGATCTTCTCGAAGATTGAACAACTCAGGATTAACTCACGGAATGAGACATAGCAACATCTCTCGAGCTGAGACACGAAGCACACATCTAGAGGGATGGAATGGAACAGATGACGAGGGTTCACTAGGTAGATAACAATTCCACACTTAAGAAGGTGGTGAACAGTTGTCAACGTAGCGAGGAGTTGAATTGCCATGATACCATAACGAGACATCTTAGAGGAGGTGGCTCGTGGAATCATCCCTTAAGTGGCAAAAAGAATTACTTTTGATACATAGATCATTGAAACTCTTTTATACCAGCTTAAGGCAAATCTCAATCGATCATTTGAAGGAGTCCGAAAGAATAACATTCTCGGGCCATAATGGATGATGTGGACTACCTTGTTGAAGACAACACAAGGGATGATTTTGCTTATCATCGGAAATGGATGGAACCCATGGTAAAATGGCACATTGGCGGTGCAAGCTGGGAACAAAATGCAAATGCTGGGAATGATTCTGATAACTGGGAAGAAAACCCAACAATAGAGAGTGAATCTACTCTTTGAGAGGTTATAGCATAACCAAGAACACTGGGAGCAATCCTGGTTAGTGCGAGAGATAACACCTAGTGCTTGTGCGTGCTCTCAAGAACTTGAGCATTTCCATAATCATCAAGGTGTTACCATTATCCGTGCCAATGGTGCTGACAACACAACATACGTCCATGATGAATAGCGACAGACGATGCAGATGCAAAGGAAGATAACACTTTCTCAGATTTCACCTTAGCGGAGAGAGACATTTAGCACTCTGCTTCTAATGTTCTCCTTGATGTGTTAGCGTAATCTATTCATAGATATGTTTGGTATCTTGAACATCAAGTAAAGGTCGGACTTCGGGAGCACAAGAATCCATAAGGATCAATTGTTGGAGTAAACCCTACGAAATACTTATGGAGAGGTGGCCAACTTCCTCAATCAAGATACTACAATAATAGGTCTTCCGGCTGGTGTGTTGGCCACAACATCCACTTATCGGGTTACAGAGAGACCACTATTATAGTTCTTGGGAAACATTCAACCATCATATCTGCCTGAGATTCAGATCTGGTTGGTGTCAGGTATTCCAGACTCATCAAGTTTAGGAAGAAAATGAAGGTTTGCAACACAAATCGACGAGATGACGTTGCGAGGTTCTCGGGGAATGAACTGCGATAGTAAGCTCCAAAACCTGAGCTAGTTCTGCTACACACATGTGAACACGCTGTCGCAGACAAGCATGACTACGTAGTAGTCTTATAATAAAACACTACCGAGTTCTAGTTGGGAACCATTATTAATGACATCGAAGTCTCCACGTGTGGGAGTCCAAGGAATTCACCTTAGAACAGACTCCTTTATCTTGAACAAATCAATCAGTGGCTTGGTGTGCTAGGGATACGTATGGGGTGGAGGTAATTAATCTACCAAACCATAGAATACTTTGTACATATGCATGACTGATTTGGTATGATTCCAGGGGAAGCAAAACAAACCTTTCTCAAATTCATGGCGGCAACTTACACCTAGTGCACGTGAACTTGGAGAAAGTCACTTCTTTCACCAAAACATATACCTCAGGAGCGGAACACGAAGGCAATGCTTACAAAGTTTTCAACACTAGCTCAATGTTCAACATGAATCATGGAGGAGACAAGATCCTTCTGTTGGGCTCAACGGCAACTCATCGGAATTTCCATATCACTGGATTTCCACCATTATGTGAACAATGTGATAGTATTGGTCAGACCCAAAGATATAATGGTGTATGCTCGAGGAAACAACCACGAGTAAGACAACATTACGAATATCGTTGGTTCTGATTTGACTTGACGATAACCCATACTCAAGTCAAAGTTTGGACAAGACAATAGGTCCAGCAACTGAACACCAAGATCAATTGAAGAAGATATCATCTATCTTCAACACACACACACACACAAAAGATATCCCTTCGAAAGGAACTATGATAGATCAGGCTTTTATCTTCCAACTCTCCAAGTTGTTGTTTAGCTTAACCAACTAGTTCAGGGTATCCAACATAGATTCTTGGAGAAAGGGTGGTTTATAAGAAAACCAACTTGATCACGAGCTCAACATAACGGCCAGGGAACAACCTGGTGATACTTCCGAGAAGATATCCGAAAAATCACGAACCACCAATATGTTACTAAGCTCGCAAACAATATTGCTTTTCAGGGCAAGATGATACAATCACAAGAGTGAGGGATTTATGCAATCCTAACTCATTGATCGAAGAGTGCACCAGAAAATGGACTAGGTAGCACGATCAATCTTAGAATGATGATTCAGTAAGCAACACGCTAAGAATGAGATTATCGTCCATTAACTACCAAGCAACGAGGTTGCTAGGAGTATTGATTTCACACATCATGATTCACTTGTCAGTATTCTGGCTACAATAACACGAAGACCGAGCAATAAACGACGATGGCGAGAAGTATCACTGTATCAAGGGTTCGTAGGAGGTTGTGCAATTCCCATGACATTCTTGATATAAAGATGGTAATACTCCAAGTTAGAACAGAACAAAAGTAGGAATGTCATTTTGATCTGCGGAGTACAACTGCTTTGACCCAATCCTAGATATGGATAAGGTACTGGAGTTTGTTTTTCCTAGTCATTCCAGAATAGAATGGCTTGACGGACCACAAGAGTAAAAGGCATCGATGAACACGAATGCACAACTACTCCTGACTATCAACTGATAGACGAGATCATAATACGACTAAAAAGGGACAACTCAAAGGAACATATAACTTTCTGAGTTTCGGATGCATAGATTAGCATGTCGAACTAGTTCAACATATTTCTTCTGGATAACCCATGCAGAAAGGTAGAATTGGCAGAGTCACAATGTGGAATGGAGAACTCATCAAGAGCACTCTGGTTGTGGTCTTTTGGTTCAAGAGAACTTCTGCCATAACGGTTCATGGTATTGGAAGAATGACATACCACGGACCTTGAGGGATATCACAAGGTTACTAATATCCTAAGGAACTAGCAAACACTATCAACATGAAGCAAGTAGGGTGAATCTCGGGTTCAAGAACCCAGGAATAGAATGCCTACCAACTAAATGGCATCACGGGATGCTTTCGAGAATGATGGCCAGAATCATCACACCGGGAATATAAAGCATTGCTAGATTACTGGGTGATCTTCTAAGCCACCTAGGGTCATAATAATAGCTCCAACATATATGTCAAGGCAACAGAGTACCTCAACACACTAACTAGTGTGGTTAATCTGGCCTGAAAGGACATTCAGAACAGGGAGGAATGATTTGCAAATGCATCAGATTTGTTTAGAGACCTGGGATGACTCGGACAGCATAACAGCTATAAATGCTCAAAAGATTTGAGAGATCCTGCAAAATGGTGGCATAACCACCCAACATCACAATAACAAGATTCCGAGACCAACTATCAACACACGGAGGTAGAAGAAACTGAACTGAGGGTTGAAGCCACGATTAACGTGATCCTAATAGACAGAAGAGAAAGCCTAGTTCCTTAATCCCCGTAGAATAGAAGAAGGTGACTCATATCAGAAGGTCATAGGGTAAAGGAGTAAAAGAGCCTTCCGTTTCCTTCCACAATCAATTCCCTTATTATAACTAAAGAGTTTCTAGACTCAACTTCGACCAGTTTGGCTTGGTAATCCTACAGGCAGTCAGGCTTTGATACCAAAGCTGTCGGGACCCTGATCCTAAGTCACACCGATCTAGCATGTAACACATCATATCACTTTGCGGCCTCACGCACGGTATCCCCACGGGTGCCACCTTACCTGGCCCGGGACCGTTTGCGTAATTTGGCTCACATATATGATAGTGTCGCTAGCATCCATATGACAGAGAACCCGGGCCAGCATGACTAGTTATAAACCAAAAGTGGCGCTAAATTACAGAGACATGCATACATGACCCAACAACGAACGTGTCGGTCATCAACGTATGAACCCAAGTCGTAGCAAGCTACAAGGACTTAAAGGAACAACGCGTGACATTTCCCTAAGGGACAGACACTGGAACGAAGAAGGACACATGCCGGCCAGCCTAAGTGTTCCGGAGCAGTAGCAAGCTACCAAGGCTCAGTGGAAGCACTAGGAGACATTTCCATGTAAGATAGGCTACCAAGGGTAAACAACTAGGTGTCGGATCCCACACATAGCAATACACATTACACGTACGCATAACATGCAAGTATGTGCTGTACAACATGGCATCACAACATAACTCAACAACTCATATAGATAAGGCCCAGAAGAGCCATCATAGCATTTATTACAAACAGGGGTCACATGACCCAACATACAGAGCATACAGGCAACGGAAGCATAACATGTCTGAGTACAGACATCTACAAATGAAAAAGGCTGAGAAGCCTGACTATCTACAAGATCCTCCCAAGGGTACAAGATCGTAGCTGAGGTAACAAGCTAAACGTCGAAGTCCACGCGGAACCACTAGTGAGACTGAAGTCTCTCTGCAAAAACATAAATTAAGAAAACGTGAGTACAAAGGTACTCAACAAGACTTACATCAGAACTAGCTACATATGCATCAGTATCAACAAAGGGGTGGTGGAGTTTAACAGCAGCAAGCCAGCTTTAACCCGGTGGCTATCCTGAACTACGACCGCAAGTAACTCTTTTGAGGTGGCGCACACGAGTCCACATATTCACCAATCAATACACCACTATGGATCCATTCCCGTCTACCTACGAGAAGGCCATCCATAGCACTCACACTTGTCTTGAGCATTTTAGAGTATCCACTTTCACTTGTCTATGTACCACGTAAGCATCCAAGAAGTCCATAACCGCGGACCCGGCTATTCGAATAGATCATGTTTACCCTACAGGGGTGTACTTCTTCACACACGCTCTCGCCACTTAACGCCATGTACACGTCGTGTATCTCGGCAACCTTCAAGCGGAAGCCTGGCGAGGGTGTCGGCCACGACCTGACTAACCACACAAGACTCTAGTCCAGGTTTATCGCCTATTCGGGTTCCATCCATAAGGAGATCCGGCCGAGGTGTCGCTCACGACCCCAAACGATGTGTACAGGGTTCCCAAGCCCACCGTCCGGGTGCCACTTGGTACACCGGGCCACTGCACCTAGTCTGTCCCAAGCCCACCTGTACCGGGTGCCACTTGGTAGACTACTAGCACTACCTACAAACACCAGAAACTAGTTGCAACTCCTGGACAGAGATCTAGTTGATTAATAAGTCGAGATGGGTCGAGTTACCGGAACGCAATGTGTGGTAGTAGCTAGTCATTGGAAAACTTACACAGAACTAAGTTCTTAAGGACGGTCCCAGTGAGACAACCCACCATGTACTCCTACATGGCCTCTCACCGCTACCTTTACCAAATCGTGTTCACACACTTAGCTCCCAACAGTAGGACATGTTCATAACTTTCCAATTCATCCCCGATGAACCAGACCTGACACAACTCTAAGCAATAGCAGGCATAACCAGAAAGCATGAATGAGTAGGCACAACATGGCTCAAACAACTCCTACTCATGCTAGTGGGTTTCAACTATTTACTGTGGTAATGACAGGTCATGCAGAGGAAAGGGGTTCAGCTACCTCAGCAAAAAGCAGTTCAATCGTTGTTGTCCTAATGCAGTAAAAGAGAGCAGGAGCGAGAGAGTGGGAATGTATTGGAATGCTCAATGGGGGATTGCTTGCCTGGCACTTCTGAAGATAGTATAGCTCTTCATCGGTGTCATCGAACTCATCGTCGGAACACCGTCTACTGAGAGGGGACAAATACCGGCAACAAAGAAGGAACACAATCAATGCAATGCGACAATATGATGCATGATCATGACATGGCAATATGCTGTGGTTTGACCTAATGCAACTAGCAACAATTTAAATGAAGTTAGTTTGAATCCAAGATTCAAATTCAAACTCCACATGTGGTTATATAAAGTAATTTAATTGATTTGACCTGAACACCAGGTTTAACTAGTTCAAACATGCATGAGAATGCCATAAACATATTCCTTGAATTTTTCTGATCATTTTTCATATATAAATTATTTTCATTGGAGTTATAGATTATTATCTGTGATTTTTTGAAGTTTTAACTATTTTCTGAAATAAATAAATCATTTTTGATTTATTTTAAGTCACAGAAAATAGTTACTGCGTCAGCACTACGTCAGGCTGAGGTCAGCAGGTCAACTGACCGGTCCAGGTCAAACCTGACCGGTGGGACCCACCTGTCAGTGTCACATGGACTAATCCCGGTCAAACCCTGTGCTGACTGGGGTTTGACCAGGGACTGGCCCACTGTTAGTGGCTAT
>LR738715.1:344863678-344879500 GCA_902687465.1 Secale cereale
TATAAAGTAATTTAATTGATTTGACCTGAACACCAGGTTTAACTAGTTCAAACATGCATGAGAATGCCATAAACATATTCCTTGAATTTTTCTGATCATTTTTCATATATAAATTATTTTCATTGGAGTTATAGATTATTATCTGTGATTTTTTGAAGTTTTAACTATTTTCTGAAATAAATAAATCATTTCTGATTTATTTTAAGTCACAGAAAATAGTTACTGCGTCAGCACTACGTCAGGCTGAGGTCAGCAGGTCAACTGACCGGTCCAGGTCAAACCTGACCGGTGGGACCCACCTGTCAGTGTCACATGGACTAATCCCGGTCAAACCCTGTGCTGACTGGGGTTTGACCAGGGACTGGCCCACTGTTAGTGGCTATAGGGGTGATTAGTGGGGTAATTAGCCCCTAACTAAGTGGCTACGTTGGCAGTCGCCGGAGACAGGCCGACGGCGACCAAAACAATGGCGGAGGCTCGCCGGAGTTACTCGGGCTCGCGCTACAGCCGGCGGGAGGACGCGTGAAGACCACCAGAAGTTAGCCCGCACACGCCCGCATCTAGCTAGCCACAAAGGAGGCCGCGGGGTGGCCGGGAAAGGCACCGGCGACGAGCGAGGCGGTGGCCGGAGTTCGGGCATCGGCGAGGACGACGATGCGGTGCATGGGAGGAACCGCAGAGAGGTGCTACGACCTCCTGGTGATGTGCTGAGCACGGTGACATGCTCGTTTTCGACCTTACACGTCTTTGGCCACGACGGCGACATGGCCGGGTGGAGCTGAGCTCTCGGCCGTGATGGCCAACGGGGTTAGGGGGCAGCTCGAGTGACGTGGCTAGGGGGAGAAGGAAGAGGAGCTCACGGCGAGAGCAGCGGTGGCTTCGGCGAGCTCGGGGAGGCGGCGGACGTCGCGAATCGACGGCGAGGTCGCCGACGGCCGGGGGTTGAAGACGAGCGCGGTGATGATGAAGCAGAGCCTCCCGGTGTCCCGTAGCTCTATGGAGAAGACGAGGAGGATGCGTCGGTGCTTCTGAGCTCAACGGCAGGGCAAGGGGTGGCCGATGGCCACGGGTACGGCGACCGACGGTCTCGGGTGTGCTCGGCGACGCGAGGAAGAGAGAGCAGAGTAGGGGATGGGGTCCAGGGAGAGAGAGGTGAGGTGCATGGGGTCGAGGGCGTCGCGTGGCACTCGTCCAGGGCGTCGTGGAGGGAAGCAGGCATGGAGGAGGTGGAGGCCTAGCGCTCTCTCACGGCGACAACAACAGCTTTGGGGCAAGGGGAGGAAGACGACAGGAGTAGCTGGTGGGCTGGGCCAACAGGAGCTGGGCTGCCTCTGCTACTGGTAAGCACCAGGTAAGTTACTTTCTCTCTCTCTCTCTCTCTGCATTTCTCATTTTGTTTATGTTTTCTATTTTTGCTTTTGTTTTGAATTTGGTTTACTAACCAAATTATTTTTGCAGCTTCTGGAAACTTTTGTGGATGTAAAAGATTTATTCTAGAGCTCCACAAGAAGTCTCAGAATTATTGGGGCAATAAAAATATTTATAGGATTTATTTGCTCCAAATCAAATACATTAGTGGTTTAAATCAAAGCCCAAACAATTCCCCAAAAAGTGTTCAATATTTTTGGTTTGGACAAAAACCCTTACCAAAATTATCAAACGTTAAAGAAGGCATTTTTGGGTTTATTGAAAATATTTTTAGGTTAAACCTAATTGCTTTGATTTGGTGCTAGGGTTTAGTCATCCCCATTTCAGGTTTCCTTTGAAAATAAACATGATGACATGAAGATCAAGCAAAGACAACATGGGAAGCTAGGGCTGTGACATTAATACCCCTCTGATCTTGAGCATGTTCATCATTTGTGAGTAGTTAACTTTGTTCTTGAGGTCACGGGAGAAATCATGTTGCAAGTAATCATGTGAATTTGATATGTGTTCGATATTTTGATAGTATGTATGTTATGATTCCCTTAGTGGTGTCATGTGAACGTTGACTGCATGACACTTCACCATATTTGGGCCTAAGGGAATGCATTGTGGAGTAGTAATTAGATGGTTGGTTGCGAGAGTGATAGAAGCTTAAACCCCAGTTTATGCGCTATTCCGTAAGGGAACGATTGGATCCAAAAGTTTAATGCTATGGTTAGAATTTACTTAAGACTTTTCACATAGTTGCCGATGCTTGCAGGAGGGTTAATCATAAGTAGGAGGTTTGTTCAAGTAAGAGCAACACCTAAGCACCGATCCACCCACATATCAAATTTCAATGTAGCGAACACGAATTGAACCAACATGATGAAAGTGACTAGATGAAATTCCTCTGTACCCTCAAGAACGCTTTTCTTATTATAAGAGACCGTTTTGGCCTGTCCTTTGCCTCAAAAGGATTTGGCTATCTTGCTGCACTTTTGCTACTACTATCATTACCTTGTCGTTACAAAATTATCTTGCTATCAAACTACTTTGCTACTTACAATTTCTGCACTTGCAGACATTACCTTACTGAAAAACACTTGTCATTTCCTTCTGCTCCTCGTTGGGTTCGGCACTCTTACTTATAGAAAAGAGCTACAATTGATCCCTTATACGTGTGGGTCATCAAAGGCCCGCACCAATGGTGAAGGCGGGGCCCAAGCCCCCGATGTCGATAGGCACTTGCTTTGTCTCGACCCGGTCCTGAGAGAAAAATTGTTTTTTCTTTGCGGGCGCGGCCTCCTGAGCTTCCGCGGTGCCCCCGACAGTAGGGCATGGAGCGGCCGCGGCCCTGTAGGTGAGCTCGAGAACCCGGACCGCGTCTTTCGTGTCCCCGACCACCGTGATGACGCTGCTGCTGCCCGGCATCTTGACGATGTTGTAGCCCGGATGGGTCACCGCCTTGAACCTGGCGAGGGCTGGATACCCCAGGAAGGCATTGTATGAGAGGCAGATGTGGGCGACATCGAAGTCGATGAGCTCGTGTGGTAGGCTGCGAAGCCAGGATCGAGGGGCCTCCATGAGGGCCAGGTGGAACCAGTTCGCCATCGCCGCCCGCCGCCTCGATGGCCCACACGTATGACCGGAGGAACTCTTCGAGCTCCGCAGCACCATTGTACCACGAGGGCAACGCCGACCTGAACTTCGCGGGCCACTACACCCATCACAAATTGGTGGTGAAAGCCAGGCAACCCGCGGCGCTCCCGTACGCCTCGGGCGGCCATGCGTGCAAGACGGCGCCCGCCATGGAGAGGTAGTGTAGCGAGGATGAAGTGTGGGAGGCAGAGAAGCAGACTTCGACACGCCCCTACCTAGCATGCCAAATGTCGGATTCAGGGCTACGCAGACCCAAGAAGGTTCAAACTCTAGGGCGTGTGCGAAGATCCCAACCTCTCAAGTCTCAAGCTCGTTGTCCTACATCCTAGCCTCATCGGGTACGCGCACGAACGGGGAAGAAGATGAACACGGAAGTTTACCCAGGTTCGGACCACCTTGTGATTTAAAACCCTACCCCTGCTTTGTGGTGGATTGGCCTCACGAGAGGCTAAGGATGAACAGGTACAGAGGATGAATAGCCTCACGAGGGCTATGGTGGTGAGGGTAGAAGGGATCTGGTCTCCGTCCCCTCTCTACGGTGGTGACTAACCTATATTTATAGTGGCCTTGGTCCTCTTCCCTTGAAACTTAGGCGGGAAGGGATCTCACAATGGACAATTTGAAAGGGGACAAGTAGTACATCTAATCCTGATGAAAGGTGGTCTTCGCCTGCAAAGCTTCTGGTCGTGATGCAGCGATGGTTTCGGTGATGACATCCGCCCTGCCGAGCCCGTGGTCTTGGTCTTGTAGCACCAGAATGGAAACCTTTGGGGGATTCCTCGGGAACCTTCACTCGTCCTTGCCTCCTTAGCACCAAAGAGGAATATGTCTCCTCTGCGCCCGCTGGCGCCCTGCTACCTCTTGAGCTTGCGTTGTATTCCCTCGAAGGGGAAAGGGAGATGCAGCACAGTAGCTTAAGTATTCCCCTCAGTTTTTGAGAACCAAGGTATCTATCCAGTAGGAGACCACGCGCGAGTCCCTCGCACCTTCACAAACAAATAAGAACTTCGCAGCCAACGCGATAAGGGGTTGTCAATCCCTTTATGGTCACTTACGAAAGTGAGATCTGATAGAGATGATAGTTTATATTTTTTGTATTTTTGGTTTATAAGAACAACAAATAAAAGCAAGAAAAGTAAAGTAGATGTATATTGATATGTTGAGAATAGACCCAGGGCCATAGTTTTCTCTAGTGGCTTCTTTCATGATAGCGATATTCTACGGCGGGTAAACAAATTACTGTGGAGCAATTGATAGAAAAGCGAATAATTATGAGACTATCTAGGCATGATCATTGTATATAGGAATCACATCCGTGACAAGTAGACCGACTCCTGCCTGCATCTACTACTATTACTCCACACATCGACCGCTATCCAGCATGCATCTAGTGTATTGAGTTCATAAGAACAGAGTAACGCCTTAAGCAAGATGACATGATGTAGAGGGATAAACTCAAGCAATATGATATAAACCCCATCTTTCTATCCTCGATGGCAACAATACAATACGTGCCTTGCTGCCCCTACTATCACTGGGAAAGGACACCGCAAGATTGAACCCAAAGCCAAGCACTTCTCCCATTGCAAGAACTATAGATCTAGTAGGACAAACCAAACCAATAATTCGAAGAGACTTGCAAGGATATTATGAACACACATAAAAAGTTCAGAGAAGAACCAAATATCTTTCATAGATAACCTTGATCATAAACTCACAATTCATCGGATCTCGACAAACGCACCGCAAAAAGAGATTACATCGAATAGATCTCCTTGAAGACCAAGGAGAATTTAGTATTGAGATCCAGAGAGAGAGAAGAAGCCATCTAGATACTAGCAATGGACCCGAAGGTCTGAGGTAAACTACTCACAACTCATGGTGAGGGCGATGATGATGATGATGATGAAGGACTCCGTGATAGATCCCCCTCCGGTGGAGCTCCGGAACAGGCTCCAAGATGGGATCTTCACGGGAACAGAAGGTACGGCGGTGGAATTAGGGTTTTCTCTCTGTTCACGGAGGTCTTGGGGTATGTAGACTTATATAGGAAGAAGGAGGGCACCGGGGGACGCTCGAGGGGGCCACGAGGCAGGGGGCGCGCCCTAGGAAGGGGGGCGCGCCCCACCCTCCTGGGCCAGCCCTCGATCCCCTGACATGGTTCTCAAGCTCAACGTGCGTGATTTTCTCCAAAAATATCTCTCGCGAAGGTTTCATTCCGTTTGGACTCCGTTTGATATTCTTTTTCTGCAAAACCCTGAAACAGGCAAAAAACATCAATCTGGACTGGGCCTTTGGGTTAGTAGGTTAGTCCCAAAAATGATATGAAAGTGAATGATAAAACCCATTAAACATCCAAGACTTCATAAATAATAGCATGGAACAATAAAAAATTATAGATACGTTGGAGACATATCAAGCATCCCCTAGCTTAATTCATGCTCGTCCTCGAGTAGGTAAATGATAAAGAAAGAATTTTTGACGTGGAATGCTAACCAATATAGTTTTTCAATGTAATTCTCTTAATTGTGGCATGAATGTTCAGATCTGAAAGATTTAAGATAAAAGTCTATATTGACATAAGAAATAATAATACTTCAAGCAATACTAACAAAGCAACATGTCTTCTCAAAATACTATGGCTAAAGAAAGTTATCCCTACAAAATCATATAGTGTTGGCTATGCTCCCTCGTTATCACACAAAAATATTCATATCATGCACAACCCCGATTTCAGCCAAGCACTTTTTTCCATACTCTATCTTTTCAAACCTTTCAACTTTCACGCAATACATGAGCGTGAGCCATGGATATAGCACTATGGGTGGAATAGAGGTGGTTGTGGAGAAGACAAAAAGGAGGGAGATAGTCTCACATCAACTAGGCGTATCAACGGCTATGGAGATGCCCATCAATAGATATAAATGTGAGTGAGTAGGGATTGCCATGCAACGGATGCACTAGAGCTAAGTATGAATGAAAGCTCAACAAAATAAACTAGTGGGTGTGCATCCAACTTGCTTGCTCACGAAGACCTAGGGCATTTGAGGAAGCCCATCGTTGGAATATACAAGCCAAGTTCTATAATGAAAATTCCCACTAGTATATGAAAGTGACTAAACATGAGACTCTCTACAATGAAGAACATGGTGCTAGTTTGAAGCAGAAGTGTGAAAAAAAGATAGTAGCAATTGTCCCTTTTTTGGGCCTTTCGTTTTTCTTTGGTCTTTCTTTTTTTTTCTTTTTTTGCGGAGGGGCTTTATAGATTTAGCCTTTCCTCCCATGGGACAATGCTCTAATTATGATGATCATCACACTTTCATTACAACTCAATATTACAACTCGATACTACAACAACAAAGTATGACTCTATATGAATGCCTCCGGCAGTATACCGGTATGTGCAATGAAACAAGAGTGACACGTATGAAAAAATATGAATGGTGGCCTTGCCACATATACGATGTCAACTACATAATCATGCAATGGTAATATGACAATATGATGCGTGTCGTATGAACGGAATGGTGGAAAGTTGCACGGCAATATATCTTGGAATGGCTATGGAAATGCCATGATAGGTAGGTATGGTGGCTGTTTTGAGGAACAATATGGTGGCTGTTTTGAGGAAGGATATATAGTGGGTTTATGGCACCGGCGAAAGTTGCGAGGTACAAGAGAGGCTAGCAATGGTGGAATGCTGAGAGTGCGTATAATCCATGGACTCAACATTAGTCATAAGAACTCATATACTTGTTGCAAAACTCTTCGAGTCATCAAAACAAAGCAATCAACGCATGCTCCTAGGGGGGAGGTTGGTAGGAGTTAACCATCGCGCGCCCCCGACCTCCACACAAAGGTTGGCACTCTACAAATACCTCATGCTCTAACTCCGTCACATAGCGGTTCACCATACGTGCATGATACGAGAATCACTAACCTTAACACAAGTATTTCTTAATTTCATAATAACTCCACTAGCATGACTCTAATATCACTATCCTCATGTCTCAAAACAATTATCAAGCATCCAACATCTCATTCTATTCAATGCACTTAGTGTGAATTTTTTTACTACATTGACATTGGATGTTTATCATGTGAAGACTAGTTTCTTTAGACTAAACACATTATCATGCTGTTTTAATAGACTCCCAAATAGATATAAGTGAAGCATGAGAGTTCAACAATTTCTACAAAATATTACCACCACCGTGCTCTAAAAGATATAAGTGAAGCACTAGAGCAAAAACTATTCAACTCAAAAGATATAAGTGAAGCACATAGAGTATTCTAATAATCTCTAGGCCATATTTAACTCTCTCAAATAGGTGTGTCCAGCAAGGATGATTGTGGCAAACTAACAAGCAAATACTCAAATTATACAAGACGCTCCAAGCAAAACACATATCATGTTGCGAATAAAAATATAGCTCCAAGTATAGTTACTGATGGATGAAGACGAAATAGGGGATGCCTTCCAAGGGCATTCCCAAGCTTAGGCTTTTGATTATATTGAATTTAGGTGCCATGGGCATCCCCAAGCTTAGGCCTTTGCTACTCCTTGTTCCATAGTCCATCAAAGCAATACTCAAAACTTGAAAACTTCACAACACAAAATTTAGACAAAAATTCCGTGAGCTCCGTTAGTATAAGAAAGCAAACCACTACTCAAAAGTGCAGCAATGAATTCCTTCTTTGTTTATATTGGTGTTAAACCTACTGTATTCCAACTTCTCTATGGTTCATATCCTCCAATACTACTCATAGATGCATTGGAATAAGCAAACAACACACGAAAAACAGAATCTGTCAAAAACAGAACAGTCTGTAGTAATCTGCAGGTTTCGCCTACTTCTGGAATTCCAAAAAAATTAAAATAAATTTTGAAATTTGCGTAATTTGTCTACCAATCATCTGCACAAAGAATCAACTAAAAAGCATGCTCCAGTAAAATCTGAAGACCACTTTAGCAAGCGCTAACGATTCTATTTTTCACAGCAAGATCACATAAACTTCACACAAGTCTTCCCAAAGGTTCTACTTGGCACAAACACTAAACAAAACATGAAACCACATATAATCAGAGGCTAGATGCATTATTTATTCCTTAACAGCAACAAAAAAAAATTGGGTTGCCTCCCAACAAGCGCTGTCGTTTTACGCCCCTAGCTAGGCATGATACAAGATAGATCTAGGGAATGCCATAATGATATGATATGTCGCGGAAGCTCATATCATATTCCCTATGTTCAGCAGCAAGCTTCCTTTGTGGCAAGCAAAATTAATCAAAAGGGCTAAATTTAATGGGACAAAAGTCCCCTACATCAATCTCGGGAGGAACATGTTCCTCTTTTGGCCCTTTGTAGTGGATAACCAATTCATCGTTATAGGCATTCTTTTGGCAGAAGGTCATAAGCCTTCGCTCAAGGTAGAAGCCTAATCCATTATTTTGAACAGCAAAATCATCATTTATCTCAGAAATTCTATCAATCAAGATCTCAGCGGGAACCTTTTTTCTAAGGTTTTCATTAAAAGCAACATGATCAGGAGATCGCAACCGCATTAGGTCTTCTTGATTGAACAAGATAGCCTCTATAGGAGGTCGACCTGCATCTACTCCGTAATGAGTAAAGATTTCTCTGGCCTCTTTCATGATATATCTAAATTCATGAGCCAAAAAGATAGTAGCTGCACGCTTAACGGAAGAATGCTCAATATTGGAAAATTCCAAAAAGATTCTCTGAATACAGGGATGCATATGGATAAATTGCCTTTCAATTTCTACTATAAGCATGGATACAGCATCAGCAAGGCTACTAGTTCTGTGAAGAATAGAGCCACCCACATTGGGCAAAGCAACGGCACAAGTGAAGAAGTCTTGAAGAACACATTTTCCAATAATATTACCGCTACCAACTCAGAATTTCTTAATATGTAAAGTGGTAGCTTCATCCGGGGGATCAACAAGGACGTTGCCCTCGACATTACTACCCTTCTCGATAGGATCGTCCCCCATCTCAGACATAAGGGTAACCAGGCAAGCAAACAACACACGAGCAAACAAGAAGCAAGCGAATGATAAACACATAGCGGAAGAAGGGCAAATAAAACGTCAAGGGTGAAGTGGGGGAGAGGAAAACAAGAGGCAAATAAATGTAATGCGAAGGATAAGGGTTTGTGATAGGTACTTGGTACATGAGTTTTGCGTAAGCCTCCCCGGCAACGGCGCCAGAAATTCTTCTTGCTACCTCTTGAGCTTGCATTGTATTCCCTCTTAGAGGAAAGGGAGATGCAGCACAGTACCATAAGTATTTCCCTCGGTTTTTGAGAACCAAGGTATCAATCCAGTAGGAGACCACGCGCGAGTCCCTCGCACCTGCACAAACAAATAAGAACTTCGCAGCCAACACGATAAGGGGTTGTCAATCCCTTTACGGTCACTTACGAAAATGAGATATGATAGAGATGATAGTTTATATTTTTGGTATTTTTGGTTTATAAGAACAGCAAATAAAAGCAAGAAGAGTAAAGTAGATGTAGATTGATATGTTGAGAATAGACCCGGGGGCCATAGTTTTCTCTAGTGGCTTCTGTCATGATAGCGATATTCTATGGCGGGTAAACAAATTATTGTCGAGTAATTGATAGAAAAGCGAATAATTATGAGACTATCTAGGCATGATCATTGTATATAGGCATCACGTCCGTGACAAGAAGACCGACTCCTGCCTGCATCTACTACTATTACTCCACACATCGACCGCTATCCAGCATGCATCTAGTGTATTGAGTTCATAAGAACAGAGTAACGCCGTAAGCAAGATGACATGATGTAGAGGGATAAACTCAAGAAATATGATATAAACCCCATCTTTTTATCCTCGATGGCAACAATACAATACGTGCCTTGCTGCCCCTACTGTCATTGGGAAAGGACACCGCAAGATTGAACCCAAAGCCAAGCACTTCTCCCATTGCAAGAACTATAGATCTAGTAGGCCAAACCAAACCAATAATTCGAAGACACTTGCTAGGATATTCTGAGCACACATAAAAAGTTCAAAGAAGAACCAAATATCTTTCAAAGATAACCTTGATCATAAACTCACAATTCATCGGATCTCGACAAATCCATCAGAAAAAGAGATTACATCGAATAGATCTCCTCGAAGACCGAGGAGAACTTTGGTATTGAGATCCAGAGAGAGAGAAGAAGCCATCTAGATACTAGCTATGGACCCGAAGGTCTGAGGTAAACTACTCACAACTCATGGTGAGGGCGAATATGATGATGATGAAGGACTCCGTGATAGATCCCCCTCCGGTGGAGCTCCGGAACAGGCTCCAAGATGGGATCTTCACGGGAACAGAAGGTACGGCGGTGGAATTAGGGTTTTCTCTCTGTTCACGGAGGTCTTGGGGTACGTAGACTTATATAGGAAGAAGGAGGGCACCGGGGGACGCTCGAGGGGGCCACGAGGCAGGGGGACGCGCCTTGGGAAGGGGGGCGCGCTCCCCACCCTCGTGGGCCAGCCCTCGATCCCCTGACGTGGTTCTCAAGCTCCGCGTGCGTGAAATTCTCCAAAAATATCTCTCGCGAAGGTTTCATTCTGTTTGGACTCCGTGTGATATTCTTTTTCTGCAAAACCCTGAAACGGGCAAAAAACAGCAATCTGGACTGGGCCTTTGGGTTAGTAGCTTAGTCCCAAAAATGATATAAAAGTGAATGATAAAGCCCATTAAACATCCAAGACTTCATAAATAATAGCATGGAACAATAAAAAAATAATAGATACGTTGTAGACGTATCATGCCCACCTGGCCATGGTCGTCGTGGCTCACGTCATCGCAGCCTCACGAGGCTGGGTACCTGCATAGAAATATCCGCTCCTCGGTAGGCCGCCTGGGGAGGCCGCTCCCTCTGGAGGTCTTGGCGTCATCCGCCTCGCGAGGCCAGGGGCCTAGAGAGGGTCTTGTCTTGGTGGTCTTGTAGATGGGCCATACCAGGCCGTCGAGGGAGCCACACCGCGGGCCGCACGCATGCAAGTCTGGGTACCTTGGTTCCGAGAACGCCAACATTTGTGAGATCACATCTGGGGACCATTTTCGGTACTCTGCGAGATGGGGATTCGATCATGGAGGGCTTCTGCATCAACCTTGCCGCCCTTCCGGTGATGTGTGAGTAGTTTACCACAGACCTACTGGTCCATAGCTAGTAGCTATATGGCTTCTTCTCTTTGTTTGATCTTCAATACAATGTTCTACTCAATGTTCTTGGAGATCTATTCGATGTAAACTTCTTTTGCGGTATGTTTGTTGAGATCAGATGAATTGTGTGTTTATGATTATATTATCTACGAATATTATATGAGTCTTCTCTGAAATCTTTTATGCATGATTGCTATAGCTTTGTATTTCTCTCCGATCAATTGATTTGGTTTGGCCAACTAGATTGATTTTGCTTGCAATGGGAGAGGTGCTTTGTAATGGGTTCAATCTTGCGGTGCTCAATCCTAGTGATAGAAAGGGACATGACACGTATTTGTATTGTTGCCATTAAGGATAGAAAGATGGGGTTTATTCATATTGATTGAATATATCCTTCTACATCATGTCAGCTTGCTTAAGGCGTTACTCCATTCTTGTTAACTTAATACACTAGATGCATGCTAGATAGCGGTCGGTGTGTGGAGTAATAGTAGTAGATGCAGGCAGGACTCGGTGTACTTGTCTCGAACATGATGCCTATATACATGATCATTTCCTTGGATATCGTTAGAACTATGCGCTTTTCTATCAATTGCTCAACTGTAATTTGTTTACCCATTGTCTGCTTTGTTTCAAGAGAGAAGCCTCTAGTGAAAACTATGGCCCCTGGGTCTATCTTTTATCATCTTGATTTTCATCTCTGTAATAAAAACACAAAAGTACCTTGCTGGAATTTATTTACCTTTATTTTATTTTGCACTTTTACTTATCTTTTATACCTATCACTATCAGATCTCATCCTTGCAAGTAACTGTGAAGGGATTGACAACCCCTTTATCACGTTGGGTGCAAGTGTTTGTTTGTTTGTGTAGGTGCAATTATTGGAGACTTGTGTGTTCCTCCTACTCGATTGATACCTTGGTTCTCAAATGAGGAAATACTTATCTCTAATTTGTTGCATCGCCCTTTCCTCTTCAAGGGAAAAACGAACGCAAGCGCAAGAAGTAGCAATGACCCGTTATGCATGTCGATATAATTAAGCCTGTTATGCATATCAGCCTATGAATGACCCATTATGGTTGGGCCCATAAACAGACGATTCCCATTTTAGCCCGTTTAAAGCCCATATTTTTGTTCGTTACAAGTCCACGAATACTACGACCCATGTTTGACCAATCAACCATACGGCCCGTAGAAGGCCCATTGATTCTATGGCCAATAGAAGGCCCATGGATCGTGCGGCCCGTAGGAGGCCCATGGATCGTGCGACCAGTAGGAGTCCCATGGATCGTACAACCCATAGGAGGCCCATTGATCGTACAACCCGTGGGAGGCCAATACTACAACAGGCAGGACAATGGTTACAACGGTCCGTATGTGGCCCATGGTTATTGTGGCCTAGTTATGAAAAAGGGTTATTGATGCCACTAGCAAACCACAGAAAAAGAACTGCAGTGACTACAAGCAAACAAATAAACAAGACAATGAGGAAATAAATAAGCAAACAACTTACGCTAGGCTATTACGCCTATTACACATGTTACATCCGTTGGGCATCAAAGATCACCACCAATGCAAATATAGGGAACAAAGCAGCATATTACACACGTTGGGCGTCTCAATTGGCCAGTAGTGCAAATAAATGTGACAACAAAACAAGTCCATGACTGAAAACAACTCCAGAAGAGCTCAAGAAAAGTTATCGTGGGTATCCACCATGCGGGCAATAAGCTTAGCAAGCTTATTAACTTTCTCTTGTTTGGCGCTAAAATCCTCCGACGCTTGCTATTGCACCAGAAAGTATGCATATGAACTTTACAGGGACTTCCTCAGTCCTTCGCTTTTTGTCTCTCAGCTTGTAGTTGAGACTCAAGAAACCGAACTAATTCAGACAGCGAGTTCAAAGAGCTTGTGCCAGCAGTAGTGGCCAGTAACTCGAACACTACATCAAGACAGGACTTTGGTGTTGTCTCACTGTCTTCAACATAGTTTTCCGTATCTGTTTTATCAGCTTTGTTGGAGATCAAAAAGACTGTCTCACTATCCCGAACCTTATCTTCATTACTTCCTTTACCATTGCTTAATAAGGTACTCTTCTCCTATTTCTCCCAGCAGTCTAAAAGAAGAAATAAGGAGACACATAACAGGTTTAACATGTAGTATAGAAACTCATTTTGATGGACTAGTTCAATAGTAAGGTGGACGGGATTAAGCTACAACTCTTCTATTGCGAAGTAGTACATAATAAAAAATGAAACAAACATATATCTATGTGCTACGATCACTGCATTGTCTTGCCAAATTAAAATAGAGACGCCATTCAAATTATATCACTTCAAGACAAAGCAGCACTGAAAGAATGCAAGTGTGGGACACTACATGGTGCAACAAGATTTCATATGGGTACCACAGGTATACATGTACAACAACACTATTGGCTCTATTTTTATGCTAGTAGTGTCAATGATATGAGAAGGCAACTGTATACACAATTCAAATTGAAATCAACATAGAGCAATTTAGAATAGCAAACCAGTTAAAGAAACATGTTTAAACATACCTGTTGAGCCATTGGTGTTTCGATTGGATCCCTTAATTTAAAATAAGTTTGTATGAGTAAATACAGTGATACAAGAGCAAAGAAGTGTGCACCATACCAATGGAATCTTACCTGAGAATAATTGTTCTTCAGGTTTAAGCACTTGTTCTACAAGAAAAAGAGTACATTAAGACACAAACATATAGTACTTCAAAATGAAAAATGATCTCATAGACCCTACCAGATTCTTGGTTTTCGACCAGTATAGAACAAGACGTTCCCAATCATCATCCCATAAATGTGTCTCGGGAGAAAGTAAGGTAATTTGATGGCTTTCCTTGCAAGTGAAGTATGTTTTCTTCAGGTAATTCTGATACTGCCACAAATCATTCTTGAAGATAGCACAGCTATTAGCACATGTTTCCTCATCCCGAGTATACAAACCGGTCCTTCTCTATACAGAAAATGGGAATATTTCTTGTATTATAACTAGTAGGGAGGTAGAAAGTATGGGACAAAGCAAAGTAATTGCCATGAATAACATTAATTACACATAACTCCTGGACGAACACCTGGAACTCGCTTTTTTCCTTCATCTTTAGTATAATATTTCCATGATGGGAAGATACGCGCACATAGGATTTAACAACATCAAATGCGATAGATACTAAACTACGAACGACTGATTATGCTTTGCCAACATGAATAGGTGTACTAACTAGTGGGGTTTGGGTTTGCCATGGTGGTCCTGGTGCTTTGGCCACTTGAGCAGCCTTACTAACTGCTCTTGTTTGGGAGCTCTGTGGTGGAGATGGTGTTGTGTCAACTGGAACTGGGTTGCTATCTGCTCAGTTTGGGGTTAGATTAGGTGAAGTTGGTCCTCTATCCATCGGAGTAGAGGTACAATCTGCGAGTCTGGGTTGTCTGTGGTAGGGTTTGTTCTTGTGCATGTACAACCGAGGTGCTATCTCCGTCAACAGGTAGCACTGTTTTATTTGAAGAACGTGTTTTTATTCCACTGGATACTTCCATCACCCTCTCCAATTCAAATGGCAAATAAACAAGAAAAGTAGTTGATTGTACATACCTTGTATGAGAGACGGATGCAATAGATAGTGAGGGAAAAAAAGAGGGCATGAACTAGTTCACATATATATTGTTTAACTAAAAAGGATAGCATGAAATAATTTCACATATATGATGTCTATGTAAACTGGATAGCATGACATAACTCAAAGATATGATGACTAACAAAACATGATGACATGAGATAATTATATGATGTCTTTAGTAAACAAGTTCGCATGACATAATTCACATACATGTTATCTAAGTAATCAGGATGGCATGATATAATTCACATATGTGATTTACATACTAAGCAGATGGCATTCGCATATATGATGTCTGAATTAAGAACATGGTGTTGAATATTGTGTATATGACGTATAAAGTATGCAATGCAAGACACCATATGCATGATATGAGCAGTATAACCCTTCCAAGTTAGAGCATACACCTCAGGGGGGGGGGATATGACTGGTCATCTATCTCTGAATCCATCTCTGAGGAGCTATCTGGACCAAGCAAGAGATCTGCTTCGACGGGTGGCACTGTCTGCTCTGAAGACCTTCTTTTTACTCTAGATTTTTCCATCACCCACTCAGTTGGATGATTCATAAGAAGAGTAGTTGAATGTACAAACATTATCGACAAATAGAAATGTAATAAAAACAGGAATGGCAAGATATAATTCAAATATATGATGCCTCGCTAAACATGATGGCATTGCACATTTCACATATATTATGGCTGGCTAAAAAAGATGAGATTGCATAATTCGCATATATGATATAGAAACTAAACATGTGGCATTACAGAACATGTCTAAACTAAGCAGATGACATATATGAAGTCGAAAGTAAGCAATGCAAGGCAACGTATGCATAATGTGACCAACATCATCATGGAAAGTTAAGCAAACACCTCGGGGGGGGGGGGGG
>LR738715.1:344879643-344917945 GCA_902687465.1 Secale cereale
GGGGGGTAAATAGGAGTGGTCAGCTCACTCTGAATCCACACTGAACACTATCTGGCTCTGGATTACAATCTATAGGAGGGAGAGGGTTTTCCATTGCACCCATCATGGAGCGATGTCTGCATGACATTGTATTGCCATGGAAAACTCTTCTCTTTTTATCTACATGTTCAACATGACTGTGTACAATAACTGACATCCATACAGAAAAAATAGTGAGATTATGTAAGGAGAGCATGAAGAAATCTAGAGTGATGGTAACAACCAGTGGATAGATCCAAAAATACTGATAGCTTTAGTTTAAAAACAAGATAAATGATGATTGCTTTACTATTTGTTTCCCACCCAAGATGAACAACATAGACATACCCTAGGTGAACCAGATAATATACAGAGATACTATTCATTGATGCCTCCATTTGCGCCCCACAAGCAATTTAAAACTCAAGTTTGAACATTTATTTGGACCTGACTTGGAGTCCAAGAGGTGAACAAGTTGATAAAGTAGCAGGTGATATTAAGCAATGCATAACATAAGCAGAATCAAAAGAGTGTGACCTCTCTTGCGGACCCGTGTACTCCTCGGGTTAATCTGCTGAGTCGAAGATGGTGATGTGGTGATGCAGTTGCAGCGGCTGCCAGCTGCGGGGAAGGAGATCCGATGTGGTGAAAGACAGTCAGGAGTCGTGATGTCTGGTATGGTGGATGCTTCTGTCGATGGAGAAGCTCAGGTGAGGTGGACAACAACACGACAGGACCAGGACAAACCAGACAAAGTTTTCTTTGACACTTATCTATAACTAAAGTAATTCTATAAGGGCTCCTTTGGCTTGCAGGATTACAAATACACAGGAATAGAAAAAACACTGGAGTAGGATAGAAATGCATGTGGGAAACAAAGCATTTGTAAACACATGATTTTAGTCAACTTGGGTGTTTGGTTCAAAGAAATTGGAAGGGCAGAGGAATGCAAAGAAACATGGGAAAATTATAGTCAAACCACATAAAAATGTGTACAGTTAAAATGTTATTCCCCCACTATTGCACTTAGTCTATTTTTCATGCTTAGGATTTTGAAAGGTAGGTCCAGGTGGATGTTTTTCTTCATTCCTTTCAACCAAATGCATGAATAATTGAATAGTAGAGTACCATAGGATCCTATTGCTATATTTTTCGTTCACTTTTTCCTTTCAACCAAATAAGCCCTAAGGGATCGACATGAATGTAGAGTAATAAGTGATGCAACAAGTGTACAACCTCTTTGGCGTAGTCGTGTCGACCTCAGCATCATTGGGTTGATCGCTGAAGAACTTGCCACAGAGATGGCTATCGGAGGTGTGGAAGAAGATCTGAGGCGTCCGTAAACGGCGTCGAGGGTACTTCTCTGTTGTGATAGATGGTTCCGTCGTTGGAGCAGCTCCGGTGAGATATACTACATTGAGGCTGAAGCAGTACAAGACAGACGTCATTAATCTCAAGTGGGATTTTAATAGCATGTCCAATAGATGATGTAAAATACATTACCCAAAAGTGGTAGATGTAAAATTTACATCTTCAAAATACACATGACTCCAATAGATGAGGTAAAAACTGTTGACTCAGAACTTAACTATCGAAATTGATTGTTACTTTCGAAACTCAATTTTACTATCTTAACCGAACGCACTTGTAGCAGAGAAGCACTTCACATGTAGTTTAGGCTGGTCGAGCACTTGTAGCAGAGAAATAGTGATCCAAATGTATAGACGATTGACAGGGAACACACTAGCAAATAACAGCCGGAGCAGCAGCGCCCGGGGCAGCAGCGCGAACCAACAACTCGTGTAGCTGCAGTAGCCTATGTACCAACATCAATAGCGCGAGTGAGTGCAAGAGGAAAGCAGCAGCACGCGTGAGAGGAAGGGCAGAGCAACATTGCGGGCGAGCGAGAGCTGGAGCAGCAACTCATGTAACTACATCAGCCCGTGTACCAGCATGAGCAGCGTGAGCGAGAGTGAGAGCAGAGCTGCAGCACGAGCGAGAGGAAGAGCATAGCAGCAACACGAGTGAGCGGGAGCTGGAGCAGCAACTCCTATAGCTGCAGCAGCCCGTGTACCAGCATCAGCAGCGCGAGCGAGAGGAAGAGCAGAGCAGCAGCACGAGCGAGGGGAAGAGGAGAGCAGCAACACGAGCGAGCAAGAGCCAGAGCATCAACTATTGTAGCCGCAGCAGCCTGTGTACCAGCATCAGCAGCGCGAGCAAGAGTAAGAGCATTCAGCAGCACGAGCGAGAGGAAGAGCAGAGCAGTAGCACGAGCAAGAGGAACAATAGAGCAGTAGCGCGAGCGAGCGAGGGTGGAGTAGCAGCAGCAGCTCCGGCTGGTATGGCTGTTGCCGTCGAGGGAGCCTCGCACTGGGATAGAGCCATCATGAAGGATGTCGCTGGCAGCGCCGACATCGAGGGAGCTGCCGCATGGGGGGCGGGATCGAGCACGAGCGGCGTCGTGAGCTCGAGTTAAGGATAAGGTGTGATGTGATGAGTGTACAACCTCTTTGGCGGTGCCGAGTAGGCCTTAGCTTCGTTTGAGGAGTCAGTGAAGATGTTGCGGTTCCAATGGAGTAGGGTTAAGGCAGTGCTGTGGGGATGGAGCAGCCGTGATAGACGAGGTGATCATCAGAGCAGCTCCTTAGAGGTGGAGTACGGGGCGGCTGAACTGGCGGGACAACGAGATCGATGACGGATTCTCATCCGGGGCGGTGGATGAGGGACGTCGAGCTGTTATGGTGGACGATGTCGTCGGGGAAGAGGCTTCAGCTGGGTAGTGGGTGGGTGGCAAACGGAGGGGGTTGGGTTTCGTGGCTGGAGCAGAAAGGTTATGGCATCCTAGGTTTTCAAATGGCGAAAAGGAGGTGATGGGAGGGGGAAACCATGACTTAGGGACGCACGTGTCCGAAATGTAGGGTGTGTTACAAAAGTACCCCCACTGATTTGAACTAGCGGACCTTTTGGCTCATGTTTAGAACAGGGATTTCGCGTGTCGGGATTTGGCAGCAGGAGGGAGTTTTCGTGCGCATTGTAATTTCGGTACACGATGGCGCGGGTTGAGAAGTAGTGAGTTTTTGGAGCACAAAGAGACAAAGCGATATCTGAATTTTCGGGATAACAAGGCATGGGTTGAAATTTTGGGACGAGCCTAACTTGTACCGTACCAAATCAATTCGCACTTCCCTCAAGGATAAAAAATCTATTCGCACCACATGAAGAGAGAATCTTGTCCCATTTTACTGTATGGATTATTACAAATGCTATTCAAAAATTTCAATCCATGTTATGTCCAACTAAATTGGAGTGGGCAAGGGCGGTCATGAGAGGACATGGCAGCAGTTTGTACGCCCGCAAACGAGAGATGCTGGATGTACGTCAATATTGCTACGTAATTATAACATAAATAATGTGCTAGTTGGACAAATATGATTGCACATGGAGATGGATATGAAAGTAGGAATTTTACATAAACACAGATATGTATGTGTATCACGCGCACGAACATAGAAACATAGTGACGACTCTCACGACTACTCGTACACATCATCGATGTCTCATTCTCCCTACACACACACATACTTAGCAGGGCCTCATTTTGTTCCTAGGATAGGACCATCCTGGGAGTGGGAGACCATAGGAAGTGAGATAAATGGAGTACTATGTACAAGAAGAGATGATGTGCACACACGTACTCTGCCTCTGACATGCCCGCGAGTACACGATGGAGCACATTTGTACACGAAGAAGCAGCTTACATCATAATTTGACCCTTTAATTTGTTCACTTAATAATGGAGGGTTGGGGCCACACGTGGGCGATACAAAGTGCGACCTGGAGCGGCAGCATGTTATTGATCGAGTTTTCTTTCTTGGTTCATTAAAAAAGATTCGTCTGCCAGTTTTCGCTTATTTTTTCTGGGAATGTGTGTATTCTATTTAAAACCACTGCTATTGAGAGATTTTTTACTCCATTGAATATGTAGGATCTTGCTTGATAGGGTTTCTCGCGTCTCGCTCTTGTTGGTGCAATATCTGCCCACCTTATGTTTTGGTGATTGTTGACAGAAACAGGTATGGACTGATTTGTTTGCTAGTCCATATAGAGAGAAAAAGTCCATACAAAACCGAAGAGAATGTTGTCTCTGGTGCTGAGTTCAAGGAACATCATCGAAGTACATCTACGTTGCAGAGAAGAAGGAGCTATATTTGTTGAAGTAATTGAGTCGAGATGATTGATGTGAAGAAATTGACCCCTCGAAAGTTTACTACTGAAGCAAAGCTATTGATTTGGTACCATCGTCCGAAGAAATTGACTACAGCGATGTAACTCGAAGACAAAGTGCAGTATTCATTTTGTTGTTCTTCTTTCATTCTTTTGATCATAGGACCTCCGTACTATTAAGACTTTATAGCTTCTCGATGCTTAGATCTGTTGTGATGCTTAGCCATAACCTATGAATGATGCGGGAGAAATCTCTTTGTGCTGTGAGCAAATACTTGCCAGCAAAAGACTGTGATCTTATTCACTGTGAGAGATTTGACTCGGACCGAGGAGTTAGCATTACTTGTTCCTCAAGTAATGTTACTATTGCTCCAAAATCTGTACATTGTGAATGTGTCGGTTGGCCATTGGCTGGACCTCGTGTCCAAAATGGTCGTTTCCCATAAGGGAAGGATGCGGCTATAAATAGCCACCCCACTCCAACTTTGTTCGTTGGCTGCTCCGCTTGAGATTTTTTAGAAGATTGATTTGAGCAACCCCTCTCCGAGAGATTTGAATTTAAGATCCACTGAGAGAAAAACCAAGAGCCCAAACTTAGACAGTGGTTTAGCATCACAGTAGTTCCGAGTAAGAGTTCTTGTACCTATTACACTTGAGAGCTGTGCACTCTCTTGACGGATAGGTTTCGGCATCGAGTGATGAAGAGTTGTAGTCTTCATCGAGCTTGATCGTCAGCAACCAAGAGTGATTGTGGTTTGAGAAGGTCGACCGAAGGTTTGGAGATCGCCGACAAGGATCTACCACGAGTGAAATCAACCTGAGTCTGATCAGCTCTGCGTTGAAGGAGAATAGGGTGAAGAGAGTTTATCTTCCATGTTAAGTCACAACCCCTCCAACCAGACGTAACCCTTTGGTAGAGGGTGAACTGATTTACCAAATCTCTCTTTCTCCATTGAGCACCACTAGTTAAATCTCTCTACTGCATTTCCTTCAGCAGTTTATACTCATGCTCCGTGCCGATAGATTACTTGATCAGTTTGTTCTGTTGTTGTCATCTTTTGTATTTGTGTTCATCCTGCTTCATTCTCATCACCTGTATTCATTCCTTACAAACATATTTCTCGGATTCTCTTGTGAGATCATTCCATAGTATTTTCTTACGTGTGCACCATGTTGTGTCTCATTCCACTGCATCTATTTACATGTTGCATTACTCTCATTGTTGTTAAACCTATGATTTATCAAGTTTGTACTGTTGTCAATGCCTTCATTGAAAAATATGCTGCTGACGAAGAAGATTGATTTAGTTCATTTCCATCGACACTCTATTCCACTGCTGTGATTGGGATAAGTTTCAAAGCTTTCGAAAGAAATTTTGAATCTCCCATTCACCCCCCTCTGGTCGATATACTCTCAGTCCTAACAATTGGTATCAGAGCGGGTACTCCCCATCTCTGTTTATTAAAGTTCTAACATCCTTCGAGTTTTGAGTATGTCATCCGCGGGTAGATCCTCGCACTCTGAAAAATTTCCTATCTTTGACGGAAATGACTATCTGTACTGGAAGGAACAGACGAGAATCAGAATTCAAGCTATCAACTATGATCTGTGGCAGATTGTAGAAGATGGTTACACTATTCAACACCCTGATGCTCCATCTCTTGATGACAAGGCTATGATGCGTCTGGATGCACAAGCAAAAGATATTATCCGTGCAAGTATCTCTAAGAACGTGTTCATTCGGTTCCGAAACCTTGACACTGCAAAGCAACTCTAGGATGCTATAAAATATGTTCACGAAGAATTCATCTCCAAAACAAACTCTCACACTCAAATGCTTCGTGCCATGTACACTAGGTTCAGAAGACAAAACTTGTATCTTGTGAATGATGATGAAGTTGAAGTGCCTGAATCCACAAGGAAATTACCTCTGAAAGAAATGAAGTGCTTCAAATGCAAACAACTCGGTCATGTCATAGCAGATTGTACATGTTGGGACGAAGCACCTAGTAACCTATGGAAGCATGTTCACTGCAATGGTTTTGCTCGAATGGATTGTCACACTAAGCTCTCGAAGAAAAAGGAACCTGCTTCATCCTCTTCAACTGGACCAGTCATTGACATAAATGCCAGAGCAATCATTGATTCCAACATGAAGAAAATCTCTCAGCTACGTAGAGCCTATACCAACCTGTCATTGGACTCTGAAGAAGAAACAACATATACTAATTCAGATGATGGAGAACTCTACAAAAGGATTGGGAGAAGCAATGTGTATGTTGACATCGGATCATTGAAGGATTTCAGCAAATCGGACACTGATAATGATAATTCAAGTAATGATGATTCAAGTGATGATGAATCAGTCGCCTTCTGTCTCATGGCAAAATCATCAAAGGATTAGGTATCTGCAAAACACCAAAGACCCATGAATGAATATTCACCTGAACATATTTCTTATGCCAAGTTGTTCAAGATTGCTAAATCCCAACATGATGAACTTGAAGTGCTTGAGAGAAATCGATGGAAAAGCGAAGGATTACTGGTTGAAGAGATGGAGAAGAATCAAAAGTTGATCGAAGAGCAAGATGCTTTGTCATCAATTGTTGATGATCTTTCCAGTCGATATGATTCACTTACAGTTGACTACGGGAGTTTATCATATGAACTCCTTAACAGGAGTCAATAACTTGTGTCACTGAAAGAATCCCATAACGAGCTGGTATTAGAAAAAGCTTCTCTCCGCCGAGCAATCTGTTCGACTTCCTCATGATTTTGTACCTCCATGCTTTAAATGCCTAGAACGTAGCAATGCTGATTCTCATGCTGAAACTTCTAATAATGTTACTAAGAAAATTGCTACTACTGAAATTGATACTACTAACCCCTCTCCCGAGGATTTTGCTGCATCACTGAAGAAAATTGCATGTTAAAGGGGTTTCTTGAGACTGGTATGCTAAGAAGCCTAAAAGGGCATCAAACCCTATGTGATGTTGATGCGGAGCATCCCAAGATTATCCCCATGGACATACCATCGACTCACCAAGTGCCCAGAGGACCTATGACACGAGCCCGTGCAAGAGCTCTCGAAGCCGAGGTGAACTCGCTCCATTATCTATTTCCTCTAGAGTCACATGGGACATGGCTTCTACCCTCATCGGAAACTCTTTGCATACTCAGGTACGTGGATGAAGGCCATGGGACAACTCTGCATAGTGGACAAGGCGGCGAGATCGACAAGTGCTTGGAACAAGAAGAAGGACAACTGAAGACGCTTCAGGCACCGGACGTCCGACCCCTACCGGACGATCGGTCACTCCCAGGCACCAGACGTCCGACGTTCACCGGACGACTAGCGACTCCCAGACGACCGGACGACCGGAAGCCACCGGACGTCCGTGACACCGACTACCGAACATAATTAGCGGAAAACTGAGGATTACCGGACGTCCGGTCCCTCCCGAGCCATCGGACGTCCGGTGACCCAGCGGACGTCCAACCCAACGGCGTCACCCCATGTAATATATATTCGTTGACTTCCTTCGTCCTAGGTAGCTTTTGGATAGCTCATCATAGACCTTAGTGGTTCCTCTCCTACGAGACCGCGGCCTCCTCGGAGAAGATCCACCGGATTCAAGACCTCCTTCACGGAGAAGAACATCAAGACCTCCTCACGGAGATGACTACCGCCTCTTGTATCGTCCTTAGTTGATCGTGTATCGTGTATTGCACTTTGTGTACCCGTATCTAGCATTTGTGTGACCTAAACGTGTTGGTTTGAGTGTTTCCTTTCTTGCCCCTCTTGTGTTTTTCCCTCGTGTATCACGTGTTCATCCTTGGGATCCCTCCTTTTCGTGAAAGATCGGCCACTTAGGGTTCCACCCTACATTATTATGGTATCAAGAGCCACGGTTTCTCAGAAAATTGGAGGCCCTACCCGTGTTTTCTAGCTTGTTTTTGTTGTGTTCTTCCCAATTTCGAAAATTCCCCACCAAAAATAGCCCCAATTTTTTTTTTGTGATCTGTTGATTTGGCAAGATTTTGTTGAATCTGTTCCATGGATTTGCTGTGCCACGAGTGGATCTAGCTTTTCCCCACCTTTTCCCAAATTTTCTTCCACAAATTCGGCCAAGTTTGACCAATTTGTCCACGGATACCTCAAACCCTAGCCTAGACTCACCGGACGATCGACGATTTACCGGACGTCCGGAACCCCGCGAAGCACCGGACGTCCGTCAACCACCGGACGACCAGCACATCCTATACCGAACCTTTTACAGGATTTCCGAGACTTACCGGACGTCCGGCGACCGGACGACCGGTGACCTATCGGACGTCCGACGAACCCTGACGAAGCTGAATTTCTTCAGTTTTGTCCCACCTTCCGCAACCACTTACCCTTTCATACACCCACATATACCATACCACCACCACCATTGCCTAACCAAAATCACTACGATCTTACCTCTTTGTGTCTTGGATCATTTGAGTTGTGGTTTTCCCGTTTCCTTGTGTGTTTCGGCTATCTCGGAACGGAGCAACATCGAGATAACCACCTCTCAACCTCGACAAGGACGGTAACATCGACGATGCTTTGTCATTCTACCTTGCAATTGCATTGTCACCCCTATAGACAATTTTTGCATAGCTTTCCCATTGAGACTAGCCATTCGAGTATTGCCGGGCCACGACACTTGTGCACATTAGTGATAGTCATAGATATTGCATACTATATCATCATATCTACGTGTGACACAAGAGTGATCCGCATACACAATAGCTACCTTGATCCGAGAAGCATGCATAAGTCACCAAAGAAAGAGCTCACAAGCTTTTAAGCAAAAGAGCCACCCAAAGCTTATAAGCAAAAGGAAAATAACATCATACGCCTTGCATCAAAAGAGATCATATGAGATAGCAATACATCATCTTGTGCTCAAGCATCGGCACATCATACACTCATAGCATACTTGTGATAGGAAGTCGTTACATTTGCCTCTTATAGGTCGTGCACAAGTGCGTATCCGCCTATTAAGCAATCGGTTAGCATCTCTCTAGTGTTGTGCAACACGAGCATTTTCCGTGGATTCCACATTTTCGCTCATCCTTGGTTGCACAGCCACATTTATCTATCCGTGCGTGTGTTCCGTGTGCTACTTATTACTTGTGATCTACTTGTTGCATGAGCAAATTGTGAATCATTTTCAACATCATTGAGTCACTTTGACAATTGCATTGAATTTGTGCCACCATCCTAACCAAGCTCCTCTCAAAGCTTTACTTTTGTAGGTGTGAGAATCGACACGAAGTAGTACCAATAGTGCTATTTCCGGGTTACATTATTGAGTGACCATTGATCCATTTTCAACTTCGGTCAAGGTACAATTGGTATTGTCTTCTCCTTTCTCCCACTCACACTCTTGCTTGCAATGATGGATAGGCCAACTACATCTTCTAATCCGCTCTTTGATGATCCTCAAGAATCGAACAACTACGTCACCAAACTACATCTCTTCGGCGTCCACCAAGCTCTACATCAAGAAAGTGAAGCTATGCGCGAGCACATTGAGCAAGTCGCCGCCGACGCACGACAATTTGAAGCACGAACAAGAGAGCAATTCGACATCATCAACACCAACATGTCTACTCAATTCGATGAGCTCCGGATGTTGATAGTCAACCGACGCTCCTCATCCACATCTTCTCAAAGACGAAGCCTCTAAAGTTGCCACACCGACTCCACGGAAGGCTCAAGTACCCCTACATCGAACACTCTTCGTCAAGCCGCACGTCAAGCTCGACATGACAACCGAAATCCACTTCATGACAAGAGCTCCCAAGAGCTATTTGAAGAGCAAGAAAGTCGACAGCGTCAAAACCAAGCTACACTTGAGCAAGCACAAGAACGGCAACGACTACGCCGACAACAACAAGAGCGAGCACGTCGACATCAAGAAGAACAAGATGCCGAGGCTAATCATCAAGCACAACAACGCCGAGAAGCTCAAGCTCTTGAGGCGCAACGAGCATTACGTGATTCACATCGCAATGTGGCAACTCGCAATCGACATACTCGTCAAGAAGAGGATTTCCTTCGTGATGAGATGCAAGAGAGGCGCCAGCAAGCACGCATGCAAGAAGAAGCTCCTACTCAAGCGCGACAAGAGCAACAACCTCAACAAGAACCACAAGCTCGGCAAGTACATCATGACAATGGACATCTACTCCGACAAGAGCAAAATGACATTGCTAATCGTCCCAATCAAGAACGCCATCCCAATAGGCAAGCAAACAATGAAGAGCATCGCTATGGCAAGCTTAAGTTCACCATGCCAAAGTTTTCCGGAAGCATTGATCCCGAAGACTACCTCTCATGGGCATTGAAGGTCGACAAGATCTTTCGCTTACACAACTTTTATGAAGAATATAAAATTGCTATGGCCTCCCTTGAGTTCCAAGACTATGTTCTCATTTGGTGGGAGAAAATCATAGAGAGAAGAGAAGCAAAATGCGAACCTCCTATCACCACTTGGGCTCAAATGAAGGAAGTCATGAGAGCACGTTTCGTGCCAACACACTACAATCGTGACTTATTCAAGAAGTTGCAACTCCTCAAGCAAGGTACCAAGTCCGTTCAAGAGTACTACAAGGAGATGGAGATTGCCATGATAAGAGCCAACATCACGGAAGATGAAGAACAAACGATGGCGAGATTCTTGAATGGACTCAACTATCCTATCAAGAAGATTACAGACTTTCAACCATACACCAATCTCCTCGAGCTAGTACATCAAGCCACCAAAGCGGAGTGACAAGTTCAAGGGGACTACAAGTACTCCAAGTTCAACTCCAAGAACTTCGGCTCCTACAACCAAGTTTCAACGACTTCGGCTCCTCCTACCTCTACCAAGCCATCTACAAACTTCGGTGACAAGTCAAGCTACAAGAATGCGACTACATCAAGTCGGCCACCTTCTACAAACAACTTCAAGCCAAGAGCTTCATCATCTACAACTCCAACCGAGGACAACTCCAAGACGAGTTCCATCAAATGCTTCAAGTGCCAAGGGCGAGGCCACAAGTCATTTGAGTGCAAGACCGTTCGAACAATGATCATCAATGATGACGGATCCTATGACTCAATGAGCAACGATGAGATGGAAGCCCTTGAACATGTCGCTATGCATCGACAAGTGAATGAAGAAGAATACCATCAAGTGTTTTACAACAATGACTCGAGTCCCAATCTCGTTGTCTCCAAGGTCTTGACACTCCAACATCAACAAGATGACGACCAACGATGTCATATCTTCCATACCAAGGCCGGCATCAATGGACGCTCCATCAAGGTTATCATCGATGGAGGAAGTTGTCATAACTTGGCAAGCAAAGAGCTATGCGACAAGCTACATTTGGTCAAGACGAAGCACCCTCATCCCTACAAGGTCCAATGGCTTAATGACGCCGAAATTCTTCGAGTCGAGCACACCGTGCAAGTCTCCTTCAAGATAGGCTCCTACGAGGACATACTTGAGTGTGATGTGGTCCCTATGTCCGTGTGCCACCTTCTACTTGGATGACCATGGAAATACGATCGTGGAGTCACACACAACGGACGGACCAACCATTATAGCTTCAAGATGAAGGGCAAGGAATTCGTGCTACGTCCCATGTCACCAAGTCAAGTAGCCGCCGACAAACACTTACCTACCTACCATCGTGGCGAGAATGGTGAGAGAGTGAGCCACCAAAAGGGGAGTGAGAGCCACAAGCCAAATATGAGTGACTCCACGATGAGCGACAAGAAGCAACTAGTGCTATTTGCCACCAAAAGTGAGATGAGAGAAGTGTGTGAGAATCCATCGAGTGTCTTTCACCTTTTGCTTTTATGCAAAAGGGAAGCAAAACCTACTAACACTTCACCACCTCTACCTTTAGTGTTGTCTCAATTGTTGAAGGAATTCTCGGATGTCTTTCCCGATGAGCTACCTCCGGGTCTACCTCCACTTCGCGGAATCGAACACCGCATCGACCTCATACCCGGCGCGCCACTTCCAAACAAGGCTCCTTACCGCGTCAACCCCGAGGAAACCAAGGAGATACAACGGCAAGTACAACAACTCATCGAGAAAGGTCATGTACGTGAAAGCTTGAGCCCTTGTGCCGTTCCGATTATTCTCGTGCCTAAGAAATATGGAAGTTTTCGCATGTGCTCCGATTTTCGCCCAATAAATGCTATCACCGTTAGATACCGTCACCCTATCCCACGCTTAGACGACATGCTTGATGAATTATGTGGTGCCACCATCTTTTCGAAAATTGATCTTAAAAGTGGTTATTACCAAATTCGCATTCAAGAGGGTGATGAGTGGAAAACGGCTTTCAAAACCAAGTTTGGGTTATATGAGTGGCTTGTCATGCCTATGGGTTTATCGGAAGCACCCGGTTCATTTATGCGTCTCATGCATTTTGTTCTCCGACCCTACATAGGCATCTTTGTAGTGGTTTACTTTGATGACATCCTCGTTTTTAGCAAGTCCCTTGAGGACCATGTGACACACATCCGTATGGTTTTACAAACCCTTCGGAAAGAGCACTTATATGCTAACATGGATAAATGCACTTTTGGCGTTGACAAGGTCGTTTTCTAAGGATTTGTCATTTCTTCCTAAGGTGTTCACGTTGATGAAACTAAAATTGAAGCAATGAAAACTTGGCCACAACCAACGAATCTCCAACAAGTGCGTAGCTTCCTTGGCTTAGCCGGTTTCTATCAACGTTTTGTGAAGGACTTTAGCACAATTGCTATGCCTCTACATGCTTTGAGCAAGAAGAACGCACCCTTCGTTTGGGGTCCTTCGCAAGACACCGCGTTCAATGAGCTAAAAAGCTTGCTTACACACGCACCACTTCTTGCCCTACCAAACTTTGACAAACCTTTTGAGATTCATTGTGACACTAGCAGTACCGGCATAGATGGCGTGTTAATGCAAGAGAAACACCCAATTGCGTACTTTACCGAGAAGCTATCCGAAGCGCAACTTAACTACCCCATTTATGATAAAGAGCTCCATGCCTTGGTGAGAGTTTTGCGTGTTTGGGAACATTATCTTAGACCTCATGAATTCATTCTTCATACGGACCATGAGACTCTCAAATATCTCAAGGGTCAAACTAAGTTGAACAAGCGTCATGCTAAGTGGAGTGAGTTCATTGAGTCTTTTCCCTATGTCATCAAATACATCAAAGGCAAAGAGAATGTTGTGGCGGATGCGCCTTCCCGCAAATGCATGCTTGTTACACAACTTGAGTTGAATGTTATTGGCTTTGAGCACATAAAAGACTTGTATGAGCATGATACTTTCTTCGCACATCCTTATGCTAAGTGTTTGACTCACACTTCTTGGGAACATTATTACATAAAGGATGGATATCTTATGAGAGCTAACAAACTTTGCATTCCCGAGTCTTCACTTCGTTTGCTTCTTTTGTAGGAGTCTCATGGAGGAGGACTCATGGGACACTTTGGATGCGACAAGACATTTGCTATGCTCTCAAAGAACTACTTTTGGCCCAAGATGCTCCGTGACGTCTCACGCCTCACCAACCGATGTTCTACATGTCGCAAAGCTAAGTCAAAAGCTCAATCTCATGGTCTTTACATGCCACTTCCTATTCCATACCATCCATGGGAAGACATAAGCATGGACTTTATACTTGGATTGCCTAGGACTCAAAATGGCAAAGATTCCGTGTTTGTTGTCGTGGATAGATTCTCTAAAATGGCTCATTTCATTCCTTGTAACAAGATCGATGATGCTTCACATGTTGCAAATCTCTTTTGTAGGGAAATCATTCGTCTACATGGAGTACCCAAGACGATCGTGTCGGACCAGGACGTCAAGTTCTTGAGCTACTTTTGGAAGACTCTATGCGCCAAACTCGGCATCAAGCTCCTCTTCTCTTCGGCATATCATCCACAAACCGATGGCCAAACGGGGGTGACGAACCGCACGCTTTTGACGCTTCTTCGCGTGTTGATCAAGAAGAACATCAAGGAATGGGAGCAATGCTTACCCATCGCCGAGTACGCCTACAACCGCGCAAGAAATTCGACTACCGGCAAGTCCCCCTTCAAGGTCGTCTACGGCTTCAACCCGTTGTCCCCATTGGACATCCTACCTCTACCTCTACAAGAGCGCATCAACATAGATGCAAGTGCACGAGCAAGCTATATCAAGAAGGTGCATGAAGATACAAGGGCAACGATCGAGTGACAAGTCCATCGCCTCACCACCAAGCTCAACGTCAACAAGGCACCAATGATGTTCCAACCAAGAGATCTCGTATGGCTTAATCTTCGAAAGGACCGCTTCCCCAACGAACGCAAGTCCAAACTACTACCTCGAGCCGACGAACCTTTCTAGGTGCTACCACGCTACAACAACAACGCCTACAAGATCGATATTCCATGAGACAAGCACAACGTGAGCAATACCTTCAACATCAAGGACCTATCTCCTTTCCATGGTGATGAAGATTTCGATCCGAGGTCGGATCTATCCCAAGGGAGGGGAGATGATGCGGAGCATCCCAAGATCATCCCCATGGACATACCGTCAACTCACCAAGTGTCCAAAGGACCAATGACGCGAGCCCGTGCAAGAGCTCTCGAAGCCAAGGTGAACTCGCTCCTTTATCTATATCCTCTCGAGTCACATGGGACATGACTTCTATCCTCATCGGAAACTCTTTGCATACTCAGGTACGTGGATGAAGGCCATGGGACAGCTATGCGCAGTGGACAAGGCGGTGGGATCGACAAGTGCTTGGAACAAGAAGAAGGACGGCTGAAGATGCTTCAGGCACCGGACGTCCGACCCCTACCGGACGACCGGTCACTCCCAGGCAATGGACGTCCGACGTACACCGGACGACCGGCGACTCCCAGACGACCGAAAGCCACCGGACGTCCTGACACCGACTACATAACATAATTAGCGGAAATCCGAGGATTACCGGACGTCCGGTCCCTCCTGAGCCACCGGACGTCCGGTGACCCAGCGGACGTCCGACCCAACGGTGTCACCCCATGTAATATATACTCGTTGACTTCCTTCGTCCTAGGTAGCTTTTGGATAGCTCATCATAGACCTTAGTGGTTCCTCTCCTATGAGACCGCGGCCTCCTCGGAGAAGATCCACCAGATTCAAGACCTCCTTCATGGAGAAGAACATCAAGACCTCCTCACAGAGATGACTACCACCTCTTGTATCGTCCTTAGTTGATCGTGTATCGTGTATCGCACTTTGTGTACCCGGATCTAGCATTTGTGTGACCTAAACGTGTTGGTTTGAATGTTTCCTTTCTTGCCCCTCTTGTGCTTTTCCCTCGTGTATCACGTGTTCATCCTTGGGATCCCTCCTTTTCGTGAAAGATCGGCCACTTAAGGTTCCACCCTACTTCAGATGTGCTCCACAAGTCCATTATGCACAAAAACCCTCAAAAGGAAGGATTAGGTTTCGAAAAGAAACTCAATGTGGATGGATCCTATTGGACTCCCGAGCAATATCGTTGAACAACTTGGGTTCATGCAAAGAGTAAAACTCTCGAACCTGAAACTTTAACTGGTTATCTCTCGCCCATTCCTGTTGATACTGATGAGTCTAGTGACTCAAAATACAAAATCTTCAAACAGTAGGATGGCAAAGTGTTTGCTCGATATGTTGGAACTAACTGTAGATCAGACACACCCAAGAAGCAAATTTGGGTACAGAAGTGCATTGTTGAAAGTAAGCCTGTCACTGCTAACCTGACTGTGCAGGATAATTCTCGACGAGGAAATGGTTATCATTCCAAAACTACTCGAGTATCATTCTCGGATGATTATCATTCTAACCTACGTCAGAAGGAATATGAGCATGCATCTTCAAATCATTACATTCATGTATCTGGAAACAACTTCAATGCCTATTCATATGATTATCATCAAAGTGCATACGTGTCTCGCATGCCTCACCGATGGAATAACCCCAGCCAACTCAAGCAAATGAGATCCTCACCCTCCACGCAACTGTGGGTTGTGAAGAAGAACTAATCATCTCATGCAGGATATTCTCTCAGGGATATATCATGTTTATCACAAGCCTTGAGACCAATTATTGTTGGTGTTTATCTTTCTGGGTTTTCATTCAAAGTGTTTGTTTTTTCCTTCGTTTGGTTTTTGTTTCAAGTCAGTTCCTTTTGTGTTTTTACTCGGTTCTTCCGTGTCATAAATATGCAACTTGATCTGAAGGTGATTTCACTCCGACGTCCTTGATCGCGAATGAAATAAACTTTGAAATTTCATCTATTTTGGTGCTTGCGCTTCCTCATACCCTTCGGCATTCAGTTCAGTTACCGAGATTTTCGCAGGAAACGGCTGTCGGATTCAGGGCTCCATAGACCCAAGAAAGGTTCAAACTCTGGGGCGTGTGCGAAGAACTCAACCTCTCTAGCCAACCAGCTCGTCGTCCCTCTGCCTAGCTTGATGGACAAGAAGCGAGAGGGACAGTTTACCCAGGTTCGGCCACCTTGCGGTGTAATACCCTACTCCTGCTTTGGGGTGGATTAGCCTCTTAGGGGGCTGAGGATGAACTAGTACAAGGGGAAGAACAACCTCACGAGGTCCGTTCTTGTGCGGGTGTGAGCTCGCGAGGTGTGGATCTGATCTAGAGAGAGCTCTCTTGTGGATGGAATGGATCTCTCCCCTTCTATGGTGGTGGCTAACTTATATTTATAGTGGCCTTGGTCCTCCTCCCCCAAATGTAGGCAGGAAGGGATCCCACTGTGGCCAATTTAGAAGGTGGACAAGTAGTACATCTTATCCTGATGAATGGTGGTCTTCGCCTGCAAAGCTTCTAGTCGGGACGCTGTGGTGGGCTCGGTGATGACATCTGTCATGCCGTCCTGGCGGTCTTGGTCTTGTTGCACGGGAATGAAAACCTTTGGCTCATTCCCTGGGACCCCGCGCTTGCACTTGCCTCCTTTGCATGAAAGAGGAAACCTACTCCTCTGCGCCCGTTGGTGCCCGCCTGGCCTTGGTCTTCATGGCTTGCGTCACCCCAATCTCATGAGGTGGGCACCTGCATAGAAATCTCCGCTCCTCAGGAGCTAGCCTAGGGAGGTCGCTCCCTCATGAGGTCTTGATGTCGCCCACCTCGTGAGGCTTAGCCCCTCGCGAGGGTCTTGTCTTGGTGTTGTTGGAGATGGGACGTACCAGGCTGTCGATGGAGCCACGCCATGGGCCGCAGGCAGGCAAGCCTGGGTACCCTGGTTCCCAGAACGCCAACAGTAGCCCTGAGGCCCAAGGCGCGCTCGGACTTGGCTTCGAGACGAAGCCAAAGGGCAAGGGCGAAGCGCCATTGGCCTCAACCGCTTGCTGGCCAGGCTGACGCGTGGCTCTTGATGGGACGTGGGCGTCTCCACTTCCCCACGCCGCCTCAGTAACTACCTGACTTGACATATGCCTGATACACGCCGCCCAACCATCATTGGACGCTGTGTTCGCCTTCTGCTCCCCTTCTTTCTTTCGGCTTGTGCCTTCTCCACCAGATCCCAAGCTAGCTCCAATCCACTCTACCGCCATGGCTCCCAGGTCGAAGAAGGGGAAAGCCCGCGTGACCGCAGAGCCTTCGCCGGGGCCGGAACCAGCGCTGGAACGGTGCACGGTGATTAATCGGGATGGCTTGGACAATGTCCGGGAAGACCTTGCCACTGATTCGAATGAGTAGAAGGCGACGACGGTATGGCCTGCCTCCCGGTCCTTGGCTGATATCGAGGCCACCAAAATCCCTCTTCATCTCCATGACCTCTTCGCCGGGCTTCTTCCCCCTTTTCAAACTTCTTGAATGTCGCACTCTCGCACTACCAGATCCACGCGCTGCACCTAGACCCCACATACATCGTCCTCCTCTCCGCTTTCGCCATCTTTTGTGAGGCCTTCATGGGCATTGCCCAGTCCGTGGCCTTGCTCCGCCATTTCTTCTCACTCCACTTGGTTGGCGGAGGACAACGCTCGGGGTGAATGTCATTCCGGGCGGTGGCGGCGACAGCTGGCTCCGGCGTCGACTTCACGCTCCGCCCGGATGCGAGGGGGCTCCGGAAGCAGTGGGTGTATGTGGACGCTACCGTGTTCAGCCCCCCGTTCCTTCTTCCATCGGCGCCAGCGGAACCAAGGTCCGATTGGGGGCACGCGGAGCTTGTCGACCCGCGGGTCATGCGCATCTTGTCCGGTATGGCTAAGTTGAAGCAGGCGGGGGTGACGATGGCGATGGTGGTGAAGGAATTTGTTCGGCGGTGCATCGCTCCGCTCTAGCGCCATTCCCGCCTAATGTGGGCCTTCACCGGTGTGATGCTGCGAGACCGATGCGCCAGGTGTCTGCCAGTTATTCGTTGCGTTGCCATGTCATTTGCTTGCGTGTTGCATTTTGCCATGTCATCATGTGCATGTCATCAGCATGTTTTCAAAACATGCATCCATTCATAGTTGTCGAGCCCCCTTGTCCTTCCCGTTGTCCGTTCTGAGCCCAGACACACTGGCACGCACCCGCGGCACCCCCGAAACCTTGTTTTGTAAGTGGGCAAAAAAAGTTCTCGGAATAGGTCGAAACTGGGCGTGTGGTCTTGTTATAGTGTAGGTAGACCGCCTGCAAGTTTTGTCGCATTCAGAGCTCGTTTGGTAGCCCAACCGTTAAACTAGAGCGGCACTATCACCGGACAAAACGTCGGATGTTTTCGGTCTCCAAAAACCCCATGGGCCTCTCTCTCTCTTCTCTCCCCGCAGCCCACCTCCTCTTCACAGCCCACTAATCCAGCTGCCGCTGCCTCCCGCTCGCCCCCGTGGGCCCTGCCCCACGGCAGGCCCAACCTTGGCCTCCCCGCCTGCCACACCTCCCGCCCCACCTACTGGGCCACAGGCCCATGGTGAACCAACCTAAACCCCTCCCGGTGCGCTTGATAGCTTTTGCCGCTCAGTTTTTTTTCTTTTCCAGAAAATGGCTAAGTCCTTTTTCTATCAACATCATGTTGCATTGTTGTGTGGGCCCTATCTTGGTGCATGTTTACCCTATGATGTTGTATAATATGTCAAAATGTTCGTCTCTCTGTGCTATACATGTTGGTATAGTTTGCATGCATGTTACTGTCCATATTGTTGCCTTAATCCCACTTGTAAAAGTGCTAAATGATGTTAACTGCTGAAACTTGTTATAACTTACTGATTTGTCCTTTTAATATCTTTTTGTGTGATTTTAGTTTGAACATGATGTCAACATGTGTTAGGAGCATAATCATGTCATCTTTGCTGTGGTGCAATCCACTTTTCATGTTATGCCTTGTGTTGAGTGGAACAAGCTTGTAAAGTGACCTACTCGCTGTTTGCTGATTTCTGAGACTTGCTAAAAACTGCTAAGTCTGAAATTGTTATATTATGATGCCATGTTTGCTTGATGCCACAGTCATATCCATGCATGTTTTGGAATGTCCAATTATCATGTCTTGAAGTCCATGTTATGCTCTATCAACACATGTCCTTGTTTGCAATTATAGGTTGTTGTAGCATGTCTCTTTCTTGCTCTCAAATTGCTATATAATGTTTCTGTCAGCCTGTAATCAGTAAGTTCAATTTTGCCATGTGAATATCTAGTGTTCCATGCATCCTATGACCATGTTCTTTCCATGAGTAGCTGCATAAACATGTCTTCTTGCTGTTGGTTATATTCACATGCCATGATATGCTTTGAGATGAGTTGCACAAACTTGCAAACATGCCTACTTGTTGTTGTTGCTGCCATATTCAGTTTATTTCACTAAGTCTGTGAAACTGTTATCATTTGCAATCTTGCCATGATGTTTTGAGCATGTTCTAGTGGTGTTGGGAAGTAGATCAATGATCATGTTTGTAGTGCTTGACATGTACATGCTTGCCATGCCCTTTGATGCCATGAAATGTTCCTGTAGCATGTTGTTTTGATGATTGCAAAGTGCCTAGTTGCTGTTGTGGACAGCTTGTCCTTCAACCTTGATTCGTGTGTATGTGTTGAACCGTTGCTCCGTTTTGAGCATGCTATATATGAAACTTGCTTGTTTTTGCATGTAGATGCATCATATCATGTTGTATACATGTTTGGAGTGTGTTTGCTTGATGTTTGAATGCATCTTGCATCTTTGCCATGCTTGACTTGTTTTGCTCATATCTTCTAGGTCGTAGCTCCGAATTAAATGAACTTTATATGTAACTTGACTAGAATTTCATGTAGATCAACTTGGTGCATGTTAACTTTCTGTTTAACAAATTTAACATAAGGTTTGTTCAGATCTGGACCAATTTTGAAATTTGCATATGAGGACTTACCGGAATTGATATATGTTGTTTCCGACCTCATTTAAACTTGCTTGTTGTGTTGTTCTTGTATGATTCATCCCTTGCCATGATTAGTATCATGTAGCCTTTTCATGCATCATACTTGGTTGAGCGTATTGTCTTGTTTATGTTTGGTGTGTTTACCATGTTGTTTGCTTCTGCTCGTTAGTTCCTGTTTCGTTGCGACCGTGAGGATTCATTCAGCTACACTTGGTTCGTCTTCGTGACTTCTTCTTCTTCATGGACTCGTTCTTCTTCCTTGCGGGATTCTAGGAAAGAGGACCGTCACCTTGGATCTCGTTACTATCATTGTCATGCTAGTTGTCTTGATGCTATCGCTATATGTCGCACTTCCTATATATTGTTGTCAGCTTCTCATTGTTGCCATGGAACACCCTCTAACCTTTGACACCATCCCAGCAAACCATTGTTTGGTTATGTTACCGCTTGCTCAGCCCCTCTTATAGCATTGTTAGTTGCAGGTGCAAGTTTCCGACGACTTGACGTGAGAGCGATGTTTACTTGTGTTGGAGTTCTTTCTTCTTCTTCTTCGTCAATCTTGGGATAGGTTCCTGGTCGGCAGCCTGGGATAGCAGGATGGATGTCGTTGTGCTTTTCATGTTTTCATCCGTAGTCGGATGTCTTGTGTATGATGTTGATGTATTCATGTGGAAGTTGTATGACTTGTATGTATCCCTGATACGTCTCCAACATATCTATAATTTTTTATTGTTCCATGCTATTATATTATCCTTCTAGGATGTTTTATGGGCTTTTATATACACTTTTATATAATTTTTGGGACTAACCTATTAACCCAGAGCCCAGTGCCAGTTTCTGTTTTTCTCCTGTTTTAGAGTATCGCAGAAAAGGAATATCCAGCGGAGCCCAATTGACCTAAAACTCAACGGAGAACGTTTTTAGACCAAAAGAAGACCAGAGAGTACCGGGGGAGGACCAAAAGGTCCACCGGCTGCCCACGACGGTGGGGGCACGCCCCCTCTCCCTGGGCGTGCCCCCTGCCTCGTGGACAGCCCGGAGACCCCTTTACTTGCCCTGACTCCAACACCTCCTATATATACTGGAACCGCCGGAAAATAACCTAGATCGGGAGTTCCGCAGCCGAAAGCCTCTGTTGCCACCAAAAACCAATCTAGACCCGTTCTGGCACCCTGCCGGAGGGGGGAATCCCTCTCCGGTGTCCATCTTCATCATCCCGGCGCTGTCCATGACTAGGAGGGAGTAGTCCACCCTCGGGGCTGAGGGTATGTACCAGTAGCTATGTGTTTGATCTCTCCCTCTCTCTCGTGTTCTTGAGATGGCACGATCTTGATGTATTGCGAGCTTTGCTATTATAGTTGGATCTTATGATGTTTCTCCCCCTGTATCTTCTTGTAATGGATTGAGTTTTCCCTTTGAAGTTATCTTATCGGATTGAGTCTTTAAGGATTTGAGAACACTTGATGTATGTCTTGCATGGGATACCCGTGGTGACAATGGGGTATTCTATTGATCAACTTGATGTATGTTTTGGTGATCAACTTGCGGGTTCCGTGACCTTGGGAATCTATGCATAGGGTTGGCACACGTTTTCATCATGACTCTCCCGTAGAAACTTTGGGGCACTCTTTGAAGTTCTTTAGTGTTGGTTGAATAGATGAATCTGAGATTGTGTGATGCATATCGTATAATCATGCCCACGGATACTTGAGGTGACAATGGAGTATCTAGGTGACATTAGGGTTTTGGTTGATTTGTGTCTTAAGGTGTTATTCTAGTACGAGCTCTATGATAGATCGAACGGAAAGAATAGCTTCGTGTTATTTTACTACGGACCCTTGAATAGATTGACCAGAAAGGATAACTTTGAGGTGGTTTCGTACCCTACCATAATCTCTTCATTTGTTCTCCGCTATTAGTAACTTTGGAGTGACTCTTTCTTGCATGTTGAGGGCTAGTAATATGATCCAGTTATATTATCCTTGTTGAGAGAACTTGCACTAGTGAAAGTATGAACCCTTGGCCTTGTTTCCTATCATTGCAATACCGTTTATGCTCACTGTTACCACTTGCTACCTTGCTGTTTTTATATTTTCAGTTTACAAAAACCTATATCTACCATCCATATTGCACTTGTATCACCATCTCTTCACCGAATTAGTGCACCTATACAATTTACCATTGTATTGGGTGTGTTGGGGACACAAGAGAATCTTTGTTATTTGGTTGCAGGGTTGTTTGAGGGAGCACATCTTCATCCTACACCTCCCACGGTTCGATAAACCTTAGGTCATCCACTTGAGGGAAATTTGCTACTGTCCTACAAACCTCTGCACTTGGAGGCCCAACAATGTCTACAAGAAGAAGGTTGCGTAGTAGACATCAAGCTCTTTTTTGGCGCCGTTGCTGGGGAGGTGAGTGCTTGAAGGTATATCTTTAGATCTTGCAATCGAATCTTTTCGTTTCTTGTTTTATCACTAGTTTAGTTTATAAAAGAAAACTACAAAAAAATGGAATTAAGGTTGCCTCATATGCTTCATCTTTTTAATGTCTTTTGTGAAAATGATGGAAAGGAAAATTGTGCTCAAGTACTAGAAGAGGAATTACATAGAATGCTTGGCATAAAATATGTACATGATGAGCATGCTTGCAATGTTGTTAGTATGAATTCTTTGAATACCCATGATGTTAATGATATGCAAAGCCACAAGCTTGGGGACGCTATGTTTGATGAAGATGATATGTTTAGTCCCCCAAGTTTTGATGAGCAATTTTTTTTATGATGAAAGCATGCCTCCTATTTATGATGATTATATTGATGAAAGTGGATTTGGAGAGGTCATGACTTTATTTAGTGATGAATCCACTATTTCGGAAGAGGTTCCAATTGATTATGAGAACAAAGTTGCTATCTATGATGATTATTATGATGACTTGTATGCTATTAAGAATAAAGATAACCATTAAACTTGTCATCATGATTTTAATTTTCAATTGGATTATGCTTCACATGATAGTTATTTTGTTGAGTTTGCTCCCACTACTATGAATGAGAAGAATTTTGCTTATAATGGGAGTAGTAAATTTTATATGCTTGTAGATCATGAAAAGAATGCTTTATGTGCTGGTTATATGGTTTAATTCAGTCAGGATGCTACTGAAAATTATTATGAGGGAGGAACATATGCTTGTAGGAGTTGCAATAATATCAAGTTTCCTCTCTATGTGCTTAAAATCCTGAAGTTATGCTTGTTTTGCTTTCCTATGCTAGTTGATTGTTGTTCCCATAAGTTGTTTGCTCACAAAATCCCTATGCATAGGAAGTGGATTAGACTTAAATGTGCTAGTTATATTCTTCATGATTCTCTCTTTATGTTTCAATTCTTATCTTTTATGCGAGCATCATTGAAATCATTGTGCCTAGCTAGGGGCGTTAAACGATAGCGCTTGTTGGGAGGCAACCCAACTTTATTTTGTTTTCCTTGTTTTTGCTTATGTTTAGGAATAAATATTGCTTCTACCTTCTGTTTAGATGTGGTTTTATGTTTTGATTAGTGTTTGTGCCAAGTAGAACCTTTGAGAAGACTTGTGTCAAGTTTATGCGATCATGCTGTAAAAAACAGAAACTTTAGCGCTCACGATATTAGCTACAATTTTTTACTGGAGAGTTCTTTTTAGTTGATTCTTTTTGCATATGATTAATAGACAAATTCCTAAGGTTTACCAATTTATTTCAGAATTTTTAGAGTTACAAAAGTATTCGAAAGTTACAGATTGTTACAGACTGTTCTGTTTTTAACAGATTCTGTTTTCTATGTGTTGTTTGCTTATTTTGATGAATCTATGAGTAGTATCGTAGGGTATGAACCATAGAGAGGTTGGAATACAGTATATATTACACTAATATGAATTTAGAATGAATTCACAACAGTACTTAAGTGGTGGTTTTATTTTCTTATACTAACGGAGCTTATGAGTTTTTTGTTGAGTTTTGTGTTGTGAAGTTTTCAAGTTTTGGGTAAAGATTTGTTGGACTATGGAGTACGGAGTGTAAAGAGCCTAAGCTTGGGTATGGCCAAGGCACCCCAAGGTAAAATTCAAGGAAAACCAAAAGCCTAAGCTTGGGGATGCCTCGGGAAGGCATCCCTCTTTCGTCTTCATCTACCGGTAACTATACTCGGGGCTATATTTTTATTCACCGCATGATATGTGTTTTGCTTGGAGCGTCATTTTGTTTTATTTCGTTTTGCTTGCTGTTTGAATAATATCCCAAGATCTGAAATTCTTAAATGTTAGAGAGTCTTCACATAGTTACATAATTATTCAACTACTCATTGATCTTCACTTATATCGTTTGGAGTAGTTTGTTATTTGCTCTAATGCTTCACTTATATCCTTTAGAGCACGGCGGTGGTTTTATTTTGAAGAAATTATTGATCTCTCATGCTTCACTTATATTTATTTGAGAGTCTTTTATAACAGCATGGTAATGTGCTTTGGTTATGAAACTATTCCTAATATGATAGGCATCCAAGATGGGTATAGTAAAAACTTTCATATAAAGTGCATTGAATATGATGAGAAGTTTGATACTTGATGATTGTTTTGAGATATGAGGATGGTGATATTAGAGTTATGCTAGTGGAGTAATTATGAATTTGAGAAATATTTGTGTTAAAGTTTGTGATTCCCGTAGAATGCACGTATGGTGAACCGCTATGTGACGAAGTTAGAGCATGAGGTATTTATTGAGTGTCATCCTTTGTGTGGAGGTCGGGGGTGCGCGATGGTTAACTCCTATCAACTCCCCCCTAGGAGAATGCGTTGAATACTTTGTGTTGATGACTCGTAGATTTTTGCAATAAGTATATGAGTTCTTTATGACTACTGTTGAGTCCATGGATTATGCGCACTCTCACCCTTCCACCAGTGCTAGCCTCTCTTGTGCCGTGCAACTTTCGCCGGTACCATACACCCACCATATACCTTCCTCAAAACAGCCACCATACCTACCTATCATGGCATTTCCATAGCCATTCCGAGATATATTGCCATGCAACTTTCCACCGTTCCGTTCATATGACACGCTTCATATTGTCATACTGCCATGCATGATCATGTAGTTGACATCATATTTGTGGCAAAGCCACCATTCACAATTCATTCATGTCACTCTTGATTCATTGTACATCCCGGTACACCGCCAGAGGCATTCATATAGAGTCATACTTTGTTCTAGTATCGATTTGTAATATCGAGTTGTAAATCAATATAAGTGTGATGATCATCATTATTAGAGCATTCTCCCCCAAAAAAGGAAAGGCCAAGAAAAAGAAAGGCCCAAAAAAGGGAAAAAGGAGAAAAGAAAAGAAAAGGGACAATGCTACTATCTTTTCCCACACTTGTGCTTCAAAGTAGAACCATGTTCTTCATGATAGAGAGTCTCTTGTTTAGTCACTTTCATATACTAGTGGGAATTTTCATTATAGAACTTGGCTTGTATATTCCAGCGATGGGCTTCCTCAAATGCCCTAGGTCTTCATGAGCAAGCAAGTTGGATGCACACCCACTTAGTTTCTTTTGTTGAGCTTTCATACACTTATAGCTCTAGTGCATCCGTTGCATGGCAATCCCTACTCACTCACATTTATATCTATCGATGGGCATCTCCATAGCCCGTTGATACGCCTAGTCGTTGTGAGACTATCTTCCTCCTTTTTGTATTCTCCACAACCACCACTCTATTCCACCTATAGTGCTATATCCATGGCTCACGCTCTTGTATTGCGTGAAAGTTGAAAGGTTTGAAAAAATTTGAGTATGAAAACAATTGCTTGGCTGAAACCGGGATTGTGCATGATATGAATATTCTGTGTGATGAAGAGGGAGCATAGCCAGCCTATATAATTTTGTAGGGATAACTTTCTTTGGCCATGTTATTTTGAGAAGACATGACTGCTTTGTTAGTATGCTTGAAGTATTATTATTCTTATGTCAATATAGATTTTTATCTAGAATCTTTCGAATTTGAACATTCATGCCACAATAAAGAAAATTACATAGAGAATTATGTTGGTCAGCATTCCACATAAAAAATTCTGTTTTTATCATTTACCTACTCGAGGACGAGTAGGAATTAAGCTTGGGGATGCTTGATACGTCTCCAACGTATCTATAATTTTTGATTGTTCCATGCTATTATATTATCCTTCTAGGATGTTTTATAGGCTTTTATATACACTTTTATATGATTTTTGGGACTAACCCATTAACCCGGAGCCTAGTGCCAGTTTCTGTTTCTCTCCTGTTTTAGAATATCGTAGAAAAGGAATATCAAATGGAGCCCAGTTGACCTGTAACTCAACGGAGGACGTTTTTGGCCCAAAAGAAGACCAGAGAGTACCGGAGGAGGACCAGAAGGTCCACGGGCTGCCCACAAGGGTGGGGGCGCGCCCCCTGCCTCGTGGATAGCCCGGAGACCCCCTTTACTTTCCCCGACTCCAACACCTCCTATATATACTAAAACCTCCGGAAAATAACCTAGATCGGGAGTTCCGCCGCCGAAAGCCTCTGTTGCCACCGAAAACCAATCTAGACCTGTTCTGGCACCCAGCCGGAGGGGGAATCCCTCTCCGGTGGCCATCTTCATCATCCCAGCGCTCTCCATGACGAGGAGGGAGTAGTCCACCCTCGGGGCTGAGGGTATGTACCAGTAGCTATGTGTTTGATCTCTCTCTCTCTCTCTCTCTCTCTCTCTCTCTCTCTCTCTCTCTCTCTCTCTCTCGTTCTTGAGATGGCACGATCTTGATGTATCGCGAGCTTTGATATTATAGTTGGATCTTATGATATTTCTCCCCCTATATGTTCTTGTAATGGATTGAGTTTTCCCTTTGAAGTTATCTTATTGGATTGAGTCTTTAAGGATTTGAGAACACTTGATGTATGTGTTGTGTGGGATACCCGTGGTGACAATGGTGTATTCTATTGATCCACTTGATGTATGTTTTGGTGATCAACTTGCGGGTTCCCTGACCTTGGGAATCTATGCATAGGGGTTGGCACACGTTTTCATCTTGACTCTCCGATAGAAACTTTAGGGCACTCTTTGAAGTTCTTTTGTGTTGGTTGAATAGATGAATCTGAGATTGTGTGATGCATATCGTATAATCATGCCAATGGATACTTGAGGTGATAATGGAGTATCTAGGTGACATTAGGGTTTTGGTTGATTTGTGTCTTAAGGTGTTATTCTAGTACGAACTCTAGGATAGATCGAACGGGAAGAATAGCTTCGTGTTATTTTACTACGGACTCTTGAATAGATCAATCAGAAAGGATAACTTTGAGGTGGTTTCATACCCTACGATAATCTCTTCATTTGTCCGCTATTAGTGACTTTGGAGTGACTATTTGTTGCATGTTGAGGGCTAGTAATACGATCCAATTATATTATCCTTGTTGAGAGAACTTGCACTAGTGAAAGTATGAACCGTGGACCTTGTTTACTATCATTGCAATACCGTTTATGCTCACTTTTACCACTTGCTACCTTGCTAATTTTTATATTTTCAGTTTACAAAAACCTTATCTACCATCCATATTGCACTTGTATCACCATCTCTACGCCGAACTAGTGCACCTATACAATTTACCATTGTATTGGGTGTGTTGGGGTCACAAGAGACTCTTTGTTATTTGGTTGAGGTTTGTTTGAGAGAGACCATCTTCATCCTACGCCTCCCACGGATTGATAAACCTTAGGTCATCCACTTGAGGGAAATTTGCTACTGTCCTACAAACCTCTGCACTTGGAGGCCCAACAACGTCTACAAGAAGAAGGTTGCCTAGTAGACATCAATCCCCAGCTATGTATGTAATGGTATGATGTAATGATATCCATCTTGCTAAGCGCCCAAAATGCGGTTGCGGCCAAATCACGAGTTCATCACGTGATTGGGATAGAATCACATCTTGGGCGTGACAACCGGCCCCGGCGACTCCATGAGGCTCCAGGTGCCTTCGCTCCCCCTCGACATGTTGCATAGGGTGCTGCAGCTCTTGACGGGCGGGGAACCCACCGCGGTTCCCCATGAAGGACGCCCCTTGTACAACTTCCTGAACAGGAAGGCCTTCGCCGAGAATATGTTGCGCTTCGACAAGTGGGGGCTGCTTCCCTAGGGCCATGTGGGGCCTCGCGAGAACCCCCTCTTGGTTGTCCCGTGATGTGCACTCCAGTGGCGGCCGCTGGAGAGCAGGTGCCACCGCTCGCTCCTGAGGTGGCCACTAGAGAGCAGGCACCACCGCTTGCTCCTGAGGTGGTCACTGGAGAGTAGGTGCCACCGCTTGCTCCTGAGCTGACGGCACCCGCCCTCGCAGGTGGTGTGGTAAGAGCCTCGTCCATGGGCGCCGTTGTCGCCCTTGTCGCGAAGGCAGCACGCCGGCATGCGGCTTGCCCCTTCCAGACCTAAGGCGATCCCACAAGAGGAAGGGGCTCGGGAGCCGCTGCGGCGTCGTCCCACGGGCCCTAACAAAAAGGAAGTGGATAGTCGTGGATGAGTAAGTACCTTGCCCTCCTTGATTCTCTCCTATCGCGTCATTTCCTGATTTTTGCCTCTCAGGATCTCTTCTGTCTTGGGGTTGAGCTCATCCAGAATGCGACCTCCGGAGGCCTCTGGTCCAGTTGCAGCCTCGGGCCTCCCAAGCCAGGTGGTGGCGCGTGAGGTGGTGCCCGCTCATGAGCCAAGGCCACTGCTAGGGGGTCGCGGGCCTGCGCTCCCGGAGTCTTTCTCCCGGGGCGACCACTGGGGCACTGAGGCAGTGCCAAGGGCTCCTCCACTGGTTCTTGCCAGTGGTTGGGTGATCCACGCGATGGCACCATCTTCAACTAGTGGGACTAGACCATGCCGTGGCCGGTCAAAGGCCAGTGGAGCGGTCAGAGGAGCTCCGACCACTGGATCCCCGCCGGAGGCGATCGAGTCATCTCGCACCTCCACGATGGACCAAGATGCACCGGAAGGGCTTGGCTAAGCGTTGGAGCTCCCACTTGGGTGCAGCGCCATCTGTCATGACCTTCTCTGGGAAGTGATGAGTGCGCTAGGCCGCCTTGGCGCAGTGCTTGCCAACATCTATAATCGGCTTGAGGCGGAGGGCATCTGCCTGGCGCAAGAATGGCGCCAACTGAAGCTCGTCATCTACCTCAGGCGCCTAGAGCACGAGCGCTCCCATGCGGAGGCCGAAGAGACCCTTGCAGCTTCTCGGGAGGCTTGTGCCCGCGCCCTGGAGGAGGCCTGAGCTATGGATCAACGTTGTGAGGCGGCCGAGGAGCACGAGTGGGAGCTTCAACCATAAACACCGCCCTTGAGCGGCTGGTCCAAGCGCGCAGAGCTGCCCTTGTGGCGCCGACAGGCGGGGCCACCACAAACGAGGAAGGAGTTCGGGCGCACGAGGAGGCGCTAGCGCTCGAGGTGTTGGAGCACAGCCTGGAGCGCGAGCGGCTGGAGGTGATGGAGCACCAAGTAGCCGTAGCTGAGGACGCCCTTGGTGCTAGGGAGGCGAGGATCCAACAGAGGTCGACCAGAAGGTGGCGGGGATCCGTGAGGCCCTCGTCGAGGAGTACCTCCAGAAGCTGGAGCTCCAGGAGGCTCACTTCAAGTGGCGGCGCACTGAGCTGCAAGGCCGACGCCCTCAAGGTGAAGCTGGCCGTGGCAGAGCGGCGCGAGAAAGCTGCTAAGGCGGTCTGGGCCACAGCTGAGGCCGAGTTGTCATCCCTCATCAGCAGGTTGAATGCGTTACGTCCCTTGTGGAGAGAGACACACATGAGGCGGGCCTGAACTGAACGCTGCAGCGTGAGCGTTTCTTGATGTTCGAGGGCCTCAGGGTCAGGGCCAACCGGGCCCTAGACACCATCTGTGACGAGAGCATCTCCCACCTGCAGAGAGCTGTGATGCTCGCTATCTCTGCTTCTCACCCAGGTCATGGCCTGCCTCGAAGGCGGGGCAGGTCGCGCCGGCTCATCGAAGAGAAGAGCCGCGACCTTCTCGGACGTGCGTTCTCACGGGTCTTCAGCCACCTTCTTAGCCTCGATCTCAACTTCGACTTTAGCACCACGATAGCCCCATGTCCTGTGTAATCCAGGGCAACCTGGCGAACTGGGTGGACGACCATGTGGATGACCTGATTGCGGAATTCGCCCTTGCCGATGATGTGACTACGCTTGGAGCCGAAGAGGCCAGAGCTGGTGGTGATGAGGACAGCGACGCCGGTGGTAGCGTGTCTCGCTAGGCTTCTATTTCCATGTTTGCCTGCCAAAATTTGGGATATGGCCCGCGAGGCTTGAAAGTATTTTCTGGAGGGGGCTCCCACATAATGTATGACACAATTATATGTCCTCTAAATTATTTCTTGAAAATATGTTGTCGTGAGCCGGAAGGCACTCAACCAGAGTAGACGGTGTAGCTTAGCTTTTGTGTTCGTGGCCTTGAAAGGATTCTCGCACCACAGAGGCGCGTTTCACCTGAGGCGGGCCCTCAAGAGCCCCTCATCCGCGAGATCTCAGTGGATTGTGGGCGCTTAGGGCCTCCTAGTGTGCCTCTGCCTGGCGTCGAGCTTCGTGGAAGTGTGGGGGACGCTCGGCGCTGAGCGCCCTAGAGTCCCAGAGCTGAATGCCGGGCATGGTGCGTGCCTATTGGCTCGCTTGAGAGCGCCGCGTGAGGAGCCAAGCACCAAAGCTTTGGCAAGGTGTGCGCACGGGCAGACCCACGGTAGTCACATACTTGGCCTCGAGTGGGCCCTGACGCCACTCGGGCTAGCTCAGATGAGCACGCCACACCCAGCCCCCGGTCGCGGGTCGCTCGGGGGGAGAGCAGCAGGCAGGAGCCATGCTTCCCAAAACACAAATCGGAGAACAAGGAAACACCGCGAATCAAAAAAACCCCATTTTTTAATAAGTACACAAAACTTCAAACTTCATTCCAAAGGCAACAAATCGGATTACAAAAGAGAGCAAAAGAGACGGCCGCGTCCGGCGTCTACACTAGTCTTCTCACCAGTACGGAGCTAAGTGCTTCCACTGGGCGTGGGCATAGTCATTGGAGGACAGTGTCGTCTGCCAGCACGGAGCATGGTGTCACACCCTACATTTTTAACATGTCATTTGCATCAATAAAGCATGAAAATTTGGACTAGCAAAATTATTTTTGGCATCATTTGGCTTTTATTTGGAATTGAGCTTTTCTTCCTGTGTTATTCAAGTGCTCATTAAAGTCAACTACTACCTCTTGTAGAATTCATCTCCTTACCCAAAACTTCTGCCCAATGATCATACCAAGTGTTTATAGCAGTATAGTATTTTCTTATCAAATTATTTTGTCCAAAATGTATTTTCAAAAATTAGTATTCCAAAAACCCCTGAATTGAGGTTTTCACTGCAAGTGCTTGATTTAGGGTGAGAAAATTATTTCAAAAAGTATATTTGAAACCTAGTGGATATAGGACTCCCAGAAACCACAAAAGTATAATTTTAAAAGTTATTTTCCTATTTTATTTAAAGGCTTTTTCTTAAGGCTAGAAATGGTCTTTAATAGGGAAAAATTATTTAATTATTTCAAAAATATTTGCCAAAATTCAGGGAGACTCATAGGACATATATTGTCCATATATAAGAGTTTCAACACTTGGTCATGTTCAAAATAATGGGCTAATCCCTCAGAAACCCTTTCTGGATATTTCAAGCTTTTGAAATATTTACAAAGGAAATATTCTCTAAAAATTCCAGGGAAATTCTATCATGTCATATATGACATATTTGATGATCTTGCCAAGCCCCATGCCTTGGGAAGCAAGAAAACATCATCAAAACCCCTCAAAACCATTATGTCCATATCTGAAGTTTGAGCAACTTTACATTGCCAAACTTGTCCAAATGCTCTCAAACTTGGTGCACATGCACTACTGGAATCTGTGTTTTTGCCATCAGCCAGCTCTTTGCCATCTGCCAGCTGATGCCAAAGAACTTCTTTACAATATGCTTACAAAAAACAGATGGCAAAGAATTGACAGATGGCAAAGAACATGGTTGCCATCAGCCAATTCTTTGCCATCTGCCAGCAAATGGCAAACAATCTTTGCCATCTGCCAGCAGATGGCAAAGAGGTAGCCAACTCCTGTTGCCGTTAAGTGGGTAACGGCGTACCAGCCCCACCTCTTTGCCATCTGCCAGTATATGGCAAAGAATCTTTGCCATCTGCTGGCAGATGGCAAAGAGATGGGGTTATTTTTTTCAGGTAAAAAAGAACTATTCTCTCTATCCCCTCCCTCTCTCCTCGGCCAAATGTTCCACGTATAAAAACCTAACCCTAACTCTCTCCTCTTCGGCCCCTCTCCCTCATCTACAGCCGCCTCCCATTCCCCATCTTCTCCCACCCATCACCCCCACCTCGCCGCCACCCTCCTGCCACAGCTCGCCGTGGCCCGCCCCTCCTCTCACCTCGCAGCTCCGGCGACTGCTAAATCGGCCACAACACCCATCGATCCGTCCCTATCGCGATCCATCTCTCCCTCCCTCCTACGAACCCTCGCGCCGTCACCTCCACCCGCCGATTCCGCCGCCGTCCACCACCAGGCATCATGCTCACGAGCTCGTCTTCGACCCATCCATCCTCCAGTGCGGCTTGATCCGCCACTCCCGGCCTCCGATGCTCGTCCACGACCTTCAGCTGCAGCGTCGCGTCCGTTGCCGGCGCTCCTCTTCCTCGTACATCACGCCACCTCGCGCCCTCTCCTCCTCCTGGAGGGCGTCACTTACCGCGGTGCACTCACGCACGTTGGGCTGGACGGCCGCGACCACAACCCCCTCTGTCGCGTCGCCGGCGCGACCGTGCTTCCTGTGGCGACCTCCTCTGCCACGACACGATGGTGTCTCTGACTTACACCGCAACTGCTGCATAATTCTTTTATGGTGCATGATTTGTGTGTTTCTTATTCTTCAACCTCTGTTATTTCATTCTGTACTAAACTTCATAAGGCAGTGGTTTCTATTACTGTATGTGAAGATTGTATGTTGAAATTAGCAATGAATCATAGTTAGGAGGATTTGGTTATCAGATTAGCCTCCCATCCAATTTGTCGTTCAATATTGTATAATATTTTGTGTGGTATTACAGTGCCTTTTATTTCATTACAGATAGTTTCATTGAAAGAAAATTAGAGGCAAAATATGCTTTTCGCTAACTCTGGTCTCCATTGTTTTGTTTGCAACATGGACTTTTGTTTAGAGCTTGATTCAAGGCCTCATAGATTTTAGTGAGCAAGGACTCCCAGTATAGATGCAATAATTTTCAATGATTTTGTGGCATCAAGTTCTTTCTAAAGGAATGCAAAAGTTATTATTTGCATAATTCACTAAATACACAACCTTCAAATACAGGTTGGACCAATTATTAATTATGCGACCAAACAATTTGTTGTTGAGAGTAACAGTGCCAATATATATAACGGGTGATATAACGGGTTTCTAGCAGCCCTTGTTTTGGAAATTATGAGGTCCCTCCCTGTTTAGTTCTCCATTTGTGGAACTGCATCAGGTTTTATTAAAAGAAAAGAAAAGAATGTGAATCCTCTTATTTTATTCCGTTTCTCCTGAGTGTGTGTGTGCCCCTTTCTCTTTACCTTGTTCTTGCATTATTTATTTGAAAATTATAGCTTGATCCGGAACTTGGCACAACAATTTGTAACTCAACTTCAGCTATTAATCATATACGGCTGCATCGATCTAACTAATCTATTTGGTTTCTTCATAGATGTCAAATCTCAAAAGCATTTGTATGCATGTAAGGATGGTTTGTAAGTTAGCTCCTGTACAAACCCAGTGAGGTTTATACTTACTTCAGAACTTTGCACGGCAGTAACTGAATCTCAGTTATTAATCGTATATAGTTGCATCGGCTCATCTATATAATCTATTTGGTGTCTTTGTAGTGGTCAGAACTCAAAAAGGGCTTGTAACTCTCTAATGAGTGTCCGCGTCTTCTTCCAGGTATATCTACTATAAGGTTCAGATGAAACACATTGGGTACGGGGCGTGCTAGTGCAGTTGTACATGCATTGAAACAGTAAGGGGAAAACCCTTTCCTGTACAAATCAAGTTCAGTGAAGTTTATACTTTCTAGTAGGTTAGTACGGAAGCCATGCATACCACGTCTGCTAAGTATTCCCTCCGTAAAGTATTATAAGAGCGTTTAGATCACTACTTTAGTGATCTAAATGCTCTTATATTTCTTTACGGCGGGAGTACATAATTTTGATTCAAGAATCTCAGATTGGACCATGCTGGTCCGCAACACAGCTGCCATCTATGTAGTTTCTTAGCAGATCGTGGGTGCAGCCTTATGGACTGAAATGAGCTAATATATATTACCCAGTCTTCAAATAATCAGTGTTATACCATAGAAAATTTCAGTGACTGGGATTTTCTTTTAGTTCCCATTCAAGCCTGCTGTATTTTCTCATAGAACAGGAGATAAGAATTTGTAAATACAACATTTGTGTGATTAAATGGTCGCTTCCTCTGCTCTGTTCTGCTGCATACAGAAATATATAAATCTCCGTGTTTTCTCGTAGAACAGGAGATAAGTATGGCAGAGATGCGTACATACCTTGCATGGGCAGTAGTACCGATGCTTTTGTTTTTCTTCATATATACCCCTACCTACCAAAACATATTCTGTATATATATGAGCTTTGTCCTCAAGTATCAACATGTTAACTTCTTATTTGGCATCTAGCACCTAATATCTAAATGCAGTTTCCCCATTTGTGAATCTGCCTTTGGTTTATTTTGGAAAGAAGGTGCATCTTATCACCTCGTGGTTTCTGCATTTTAGGTAGCAAGGGAAGAGCAGTCGTGCACGGAGCCTTTGGTATCCCCCTTGCATGCCTCCGGAAAACAAAGTTGAGGACTGGACATGGAATGCCTCAGTAATTGTCACTTCCCAGCAAAAAGACATGTAAGGTAAATATTTTGGGTTTCAAGCAGCCCCTGTTGTGGAAATTACGAGGTCCCTCACTGTTTATTTCTCCATTGGTTGAGCTACATTTGGTTTAGTGAAGGAATGTGTACCTATTTGTGTAGTGCTTGTTGTGCTGTGTATAGGTAGAACAAGTGTTGTCCCTGTGCACTTTGAAGCCACCATCATGTGCTGGCAATATATGATAATTAGTTTAAGATATTTCTGCCCATGAGTGGTCCTGGCTCTGAAACTATTGCTTTTCCCCCATCAGTCTTCATTAAATCCAGATTGTTGTACTTGTCAACGCAGACTGTTGTTTTGTTGTTGATGTTGTTGTTGTTGTATGAATAGTCAGCCTGCATTTAATTACTTAGGTACCTTAGATCAGCAGCTCGTGTTTTTTCTGTTGTCGGCTAATCACTAAACTAGGTAGACAAACATGTTGTATTATTTTTTCTTCTGGTCATGCCTTTCCGTGTTGTGACCCCGACCTCCTCCCTTATCAGGGATTGAATCGATTGGCAAGAAAAATAGAAGGAGAAGATAGATTTTCTCCATGGCAATTGTCGAACTGGCTGGCTAATTTGTTGGTCTGATCTTTTTCTTGTTTCAATAAAGAAAGATAAAGATGTTGCTCCAAAAACACGGATTTACGTACGCTAACTAGAAGGATTAATATTGCCAATATATGCCTGCAACTCTTATCTTTGTTTTACCCAACCAACCTGTCGATGCTCCGCTCTAGCCTGCCGCCTAGTTTCTATCTATCTATATTCTGCTTGGTTGAGAAACCAAACTGTCACCGACCTGGATTTGGTTTACTGATTGATTGATTGATCGATGCAATTGACGTAGTTCTCTAGTTCGTGTACCATGGCCTGTCTGTTGAAGTGATCCTATATATGATGCTAGTTGAACCTGAATGTTGTGTCAATCTGTACTACCAGTAAAGTATTCCCTTCGTCCAATAATATAAGACCTTATTACAGCAAATAAGTGATTATATTTGATATGATAAGGTCTTATATTATGGGACGGAGGGGGTAGGTGTTTGCAGTCCTGTAGCAACGAATGCTTTTCTTCACATGTGCTGCTTAACTTGAATGGACAAACTGTGGCCAGGACGCTCGCTAATGACACGTTCGTTGATGCATAGCTGCTGTTTCATCTTTACAACCCTAGATAACAAACAGCCTCCCACCATTAAGGTAGAGATACTTCGATGGTCATTTTAGAGTCAATTATTTTTCTCCACAAGTAAACATAGATGTGACTTCCCCAAGTAGTCAGTGCACTCTTGCCATATGACATGGTGTAGCTCATTATTCGTTGAGATTGCATATTGCCATGATGTAGCTCATTATTCATTCAGATTGCATTATCCCTCATGTTTCTTGGATGATGATGTTCTTAAAATTACAAGTCCATAATGATTGAAGTATTTCTTGCTGTTTCTTACCACAGCAGACGGCGCCGTGAAAGGTCCCTCCCTATTCTCCTCTCATAGAGCAGAAGAGTGAGAACTCGCAGCAGCAGGCTCTCCAGCCTCCTGGTGAGCTGCAGGCACTACACGAGGTATGCCCTCCTCTCTTTCCATCCCCTTCCTTCCTGTCAAATCTTGTTTGCCCTTGTGTGCAAAGCAACCTTGGGACTAATTACTAATTATCCTAATATGCCATGTTGTACCTACACCTACATATCGTGCATAATGTGTGTAGGTTTGAAAAGCATTGTATGTGTGGGATTCGACACCTAGTCTTCTTCTTCTAGTCTTCTTCTTTCCCATTTTACAGATTTTCTTAAGATCACGGAAGCTTGGGTTGATGGAGTGCTTGTATTTAGTTTTTGTTTTGACCTTGTGAAACTTGCTACCTATGGATGAAACTGTGTAATATTGATGAAACTATGTATATGTACGGATGAAACTTGCTACTATTGGTATCATGTGTTGGATATATATATATGTATTCATGACTATTGGTAATATATGTTGAATATGCTATATTGGTCATATAAATATATTTGTGTTTGATTTTCTGTGAAAATGAATTGATATAAGAAAAACAAAATTAAATCGGGCAATATAGACACTTTGCCATCTGCTGGCAGATGGCAAAGAGCTTTGCCATCAGCTGGCAGATGGCAAAGTGACCACGTGTCATCCAGAGGTAAAATTTGGGCAGGCCTATTTGGGCTCTTTGCCATCTGCCAGCAAATGGCAAAGTATGCAGCCTTTGCCATCTGCTGGCAGATGGAAAAGTATGCAGCCTTTGCCATCTGGTGGCAGATGGCAAAGTATGCCGTTATCCTTCTAACGGGGCTAACCCCGTTAAGAGGCTTTGCCATCTGCCAGCTGATGGCAAAGGCACAGGCTCTTTGCCATCAGCCAGCAGATGGCAAAGAAGCCTTTGCCCACTGGAATTCAGACAAACTGTTTGCCATCTGCTGGCTGATGGCAAAGCCTTTGCCATCCGCCGACCATGCCTTTGCCATCTGCCATGGCAGATGGCAAAGTGCCAGATTCCAGTAGTGATGCTAGAATGGTCTAATAAGGCATCTAGACCAAATGGCACAAGCTTTGGAGAAGGGTAACTTGATCAGAGTACCCCAAAACCATTTCTGTTCAAATTCAAATTTGAACAACTTTACATTA